>JACTTY020000024.1:2400000-3600000 GCA_014595695.2 Epargyreus clarus clarus
TAAACGCAATCACCACAATCTTTTACATTTTTATCACTTGGATTCGAATCCGGAACCCATGTCATGTCACACTAACATCGTGTCTATCGTGCCACGGAGATTAAATATAAATAATGGACTAAAAGATCATAACATACAAACATAACAAAGAGATCTACGTATTTTTTTATTAAATAAATTGAAGCAATTAACAAGACAGTTATTATAAAACAAAAAACCTACTGCTTAGAAATACGTCTCTTTTATAAAAACATTACCTTCCACAGTCGGGGTAAAAAAAATGGGGAAAACCTATAACTTGAAAGAAATTGAAATAACTGATGACCGAACTCTAATTACGCTTTACCGTCCTCTGGCAATCTTTGGATAAAGTAATCCACAATCTGTATCTTCATAAAAATATCTTGTAACACTTATTAAGGCTTTGTAAAAAACACACCTATATCTGCCTAATAACAGCAGTGGTAAACAGCAGCAGCAATTTTAAGCTCTGATGTGTTCTGATTTGAAGATTATGAGTGAGATATACTTATCCGAGACGTTCCAGCAAGGATTACAACGCATCTATGACCATCCTCAGAGAGGACTAATCTACGGTTGATTTCTGATGCCCACGGGCGACAGTAGCCACTTACAATCAGGTGTACTGCCCGTTTCCTACTTCAATATTATAAAAAAAGCTACTTTAGCACTTATGCGGATAAAACATATGAAAACTGAATGTTTACATACATACAGAAAATACAGAAATGGAAATAGTATAATGAATCGTTAGTTTATGTGCAAAGATTACATAACAGTCAGCTGTTTCAATAGTTTCCCAGTGATCTTGTACTACAATTAGATTATGACATTATCTCCATTGTTAACAAGAGGAAAATTAAGTAAGCTTCTCACTGCCTAGACATTTTAATTGCTACCTTAGAATGGTAGTAATTTAAGACAGTTTGTATGAATTACCTAGTAGTGGCTTGAATTGGAAGTCCTAGGTTTGAATTCTACAAAACTCAACTCTCATTTTCAACAAACGACTTCTAGAAACTCAACCTTTTGAGAGCGCATTTTACCAACCCACATAAGCACACACACAAATCTAATCTATATAACGAAGAATTCGCTAAAGGTGATCGTAGAACATAGAATAAGATGACTGCGAAAAAAATTATCTTTTAATACATAGTCCCGGAGGGCGCAATACTCAAATCTTGTTGGAAACCTGGCTGAGAATTCTTTAAAAAGTTGACTATGGCTAAATTCTTCAACTAAGAAGAGTCACTTGTCTAGGTGGCAGCGAAATTCCAGTTAATCAGTTAAGAAAGGGATTTTAGAGAAATTTTGTGAATTTCAATAGTTGGTTGATTGCTTTCAGCTCGACTTTTGGGCCCCAAGGATGACGCCGTTTTCGATACCTAAAACTATTGATATTGTACTAACCTAAATATATAATTTAAAACACCTTTTGTCAAGGTCATCCGTTTAACACATTTCCGGTTTAAAATGTGTTACATCTCGAAATTTACGCAAATATACATTTCCTCAGTAATTTTTCGTTGCAAAATACTTTTATTACACAGCTACTTTTATTTTATAGAAATGATATCAGAATAATGATATCCTGCGGACTGGCAGTGGACTCATTAGTTTTAGCGTGGCGCAATGATTACCAATGATTACTGTTCAGACACATTAGTGTCCCGGGTTCATTCCTCGGGCATGCTGATAAATAAGTGATGATTTTCTATTTCTATTTGAGTCTGTTGGTGCTGATGCTCTTTTAATAATACTTTAACTCAATGATAAAGGATTTTTTCATATATAAAATGCAAAAGGGGGTATAGTAAGGCTGGGATATTAACTTGATTGATTAACTTTCCTTAATTTTTGTCTAATCCTCATATTTTTCTAGTAATTTTGTTAAAAATGTCAAACTTGAATTTAGGGTATTTCACAGAAGATCACTTATTTTAAACTTAGTCTATTCGAGATATTTTGTTAAAGGCCTATATTTAAATTCCCATTGTCGTTCCAAAATATAGCACTTATTTTAAACTTAGTCTATATTTCACACAGGACTCAGAATTCTAGATTCAGTTAACTTATATCGTCTGGTTACTTGCAACTATTCGCCGTTTTGCAATACCGTTGCACTTGCACCTACAGTTGGGTGCAATGACCTTAAAGCGTCTCTTGCAAGCATTAAGTTCCCTGGAAGTTATAGTTACCTTTTATTAATACTTAATATATAATTTGTCCACAAAAATTTCAAAATGTAACAATTCCTAGTATAAAGTAATTGTCAAATGTTGTTATGGTAATTCTGGTAGTTCTAATTTTTAAATTATGTGCGAATTAGAAATTAATAACCTATCACTTGGTTTAAAGGTGAAGGAAAACTTCGTTAGGAAACCTGCATGTCTGAAATATCTAAAAATACTGTTCTGAATAGTCTGTGAAGTCTGACCATCTGCGCTTGGCCAGCGCGGTGAACTATGGCCTAATACTTCTCATTCTGAGAGGAAACCCGTGCCCAGCAGTAGTACAGTATTGAGTTGATAGACAAAACATTGGATAGATTGATTATTAATAACGGTTTGCTGTTTACTTAAAATCTGATGACATTATATTTAAAAAAATTACAATATTACAGCAATTGGTTTAATAACATTTAAATGTTATGAAAACGAAAGTCTAATTTACATGTTCCCTAATATCTGGTCATAAAATAATTATTGCAACATTTAAAAATCTATTGAATAAATCGATTTATCAAATATTTTATTTATGTAATCCTCTTAGACAATCCTGTATTGGCTATTTTTATACTATTTAATTTTGTTAAACTCTGAACTAAAATATTCAAATAACAATTTTAAATGTTTACAAATATTCACTTTGTTGTGATTGCATAAGAATGACCTCCTCCTAAAAATTCGCGATTCTGATGACAACTACGTACACATACATACATAATTATGTATATTATATTAAAAAGTGGCCTATTTCTACCTAATAACAGCAGTGTTAGGCGCTGCTGTGTTCCGGTTTGAAGGGTGTGGTCAGGGAGACAGACTTTTCCGAGGCGTTCCAGCTTAGTCCTCAGGGGTAGCAGCGCATTTGTGCCTGACCTCAGGTAGGAATATCTAATCCTATCTGGGGTTGATTACAGATGTCCATGGGCGGCAGTAGCTACTTACCATCGGGTGGACTGCATGCTCGTCTGCTACTCCTATTATATAAAAAAAAAAAAAAAAAAAAACAAATTTGTACATAGATTAAGATCTTGCTTTGCAACTACAAAACGTCGCCAGCGCTTTAGGAACAATCTGACGCGGCAATTTTAAAAATTGGTCATATTGATAATTACCCTTGTTGTATTTTTAGTAAAAAATGAGTTATCTTTTAAATAGAGTCCAGATAAAATATTATAGCTATAAAGATTTCTCGCGAAATCTTTTGGATCTTTCTCCGGAAGACTTATACTATGTAATGCCGTATTCAATACCATATTGACACGAAATTATTTAAATCTTGTACTAGATGATATGGAGATGAATAACAAGTTTAGTGTCAAGGTTAATGACACATTAGTGGCAAAAATAAAATTGCAATAGGGTCAATTTGGCAACACTTAGAATGTGGGGAGACATAGTATATCGATGACATGAAGTATGTGTATCTTCGCAATTTATGTAGATAATACGTTCTGATTTGCAAAGTTAGGCAATGCCGGGTGATCGTGGTTTTCATACTTTAGAGCAGTGTTTTTCAACCTTTTTCATGACACGACCCACATACTAAGAAAAAAAAAATTGCGACCCCCCGACCTTTAATTTTTTTCATATACCTATGTTATCATGTTCAAATATTTAATCCATACACATTTTTATGCGTCCTTATAATCCTTATTTAAGCATTTAAATATATTGTATAAAAGTCTTCAAGGGCGGGAGGAAAATATCATCACAGCAAAAGACAAAATTCATGGCTTTACGAAAAAAATTGTCTTGTGGTCATCGTCTATAAATCAAGAAACTTCGACTCATTTTCATCGACCCAGGCCTTTATTGGAGAAGTTGGAAGTGAAATAAACATTAATGCATATATGCCTGGCATGAAAATGGTGTTAGATAATTTGAAGGAATAATTATGCCACTACTTCTCAGTGCAAAATGTAACAGAAAATATTGCGCAACGGTGGATTTTAAATCCCTTTCTAACTGCAGGTATAAATGAGGCAAATTTGTCAAGAAAGCTAAAAGAAAATCTTTTAGAAATGTCTGCAGATGGGATGTTGCACTTAGAATTTATGTCTGTCAGTTTAGATACCTTTTGGTTAAAAAGGAAAAGAGAATACCCTGAATTAACAATTGAGGTTTTAAAATATTTGATTCCATTTGCCACCTCGTATTTGTGCGAGTTAACTTTTTCTTCAATGACCCAAATAAAAAGTAAGCAAAGAAATCGCCTAAACTTAGAAAACGACTTAATTCTCAATATAGCAAAAAGTGATCCACGATGGGAGAAATTGATCAATGAAAAACAAGCGCAACTTTCACATTAAGATGTTCTTGTATTTTATTCTTAGTTGATTTGTTTGTATTCACATACAAATGTTGACGAGTAAATGCGTCCTTTTATTAACATTTTGTTTCTTAAATTTTTTTTCAAATACCAAAACAGTCATATTTGTCAAAACGTAAAAACTCATGGTAAGGGTACTCGAATATACAATGTATATATAGTGCAGTTATATATTATACATAACATAAAATATAAATGACTAAACAATAGTACATATTTTTGTCAAGTCTTCAAATAAAAAATATATAAAAGATATATTTTCATCGCTAATTTTATCGTGAGTTGAGATGAAAGATGAAGTTTATGATCATTCTGGTGGCCATTGTAAGTCAGTAGTGTCAATAAATAATGCTTTTCTTGTGATTGTCTTTTTTCCTGGACTTCTCAAAAGAAGCCACATATTTTTGCAATATTTTGTAAGAAATACTATATTTTTGAAATAAGAAAAATGCGAGAAAAGCTTGCCTAGCAATAGGACATAAAAGGGCTGTAGACAAGTTAACCCATTACCTTGTGCGTAGACTTAACCCTAAAATGGTACACGCCGAATTAGTAACAATGTCATTGTGTTACATTGATGAATATATTGAATGACGGTTGAATGTCTCATAGATATAACTTGAATACTAAGTAGTTTCGTAATAAGTTTCGTCTACGACCGCTTACGTTGGGTTACCAGATGATAGAACTTGAAGACAAGTAAAAAAGCAGTGGTTAAGAAACTCGGCCTCTCGATCGAGGGGTCCGAGGCTCAAATCCAAGACACGCACCTCTGATTTTTTCGAAATTATTTGCGTATTAGAAATTAATTATCACTTGCTAAAACAGTGAAGGAAAAACGTCGTGAGGAAACCTGCATACCTGAGAGATTTATAAAAAAAATATCTCAAACGTATGTGAAGTCTACCAATACGCACTTGGCCAGCGCGGTGGACTATGGTCTAATCCTTCTCATTCTGAGAAGAGACCCGTGCCCAGCAGTGGGACAGTAATGGGTTGATGATAATGATGATGAAGACAAGTAAGGAACTTTGGCTCTTTGTCATTTATAGAGTGATAAATATAAGTAATAAAAATATTAACAATATTGGCAAAGTAAAATAATTATAATTTAGTTATCAATCAGTAGGTATATTAGTTACGCGATTCCATACATATATTTTGCTATTTTCAGCAACTTCTGATCTTTGATAAATAACCATTTCGTTATTTTTAATACAATATCCAGATTACTGAGTAGTCAGAAAATCTTATAATCTTGTAACTTCTTAAATATCAACAATTTAGTTTTTATAGTGAAACAAAATTCAGGTCCAAACCCAGACGAGGCGGATATCATTGATAGGTACCTGCCATAGTACCTACCCATCTTAGCCAAATTATTTCTAAGAACAAGCTTAACTACTTCACGTCACTTAATGATAGACACGTGATATAACTACATAACACAAAAAAATGCGCTTACGAATTCAGATGAAAACATTTTTCATCATTTATATCTAGATTTATAGATTTGCCAGATAGCCTAGTTAGAAACTTGGCCTCTATCGGGGGTACGAAGTTCGAATCGCATGCACGCACCTCTGATTTTCAATTTATGCTCGCATTAGAAATTTATTATATTTATTTAAAACGGTGACGCAATACATCGTGAAGAAGCTACGAATGATGCAGTCTACCAATTCGCAATTCTCTAACGTGGCGGAATATGACCTTAATCTCTCTCACCCTAAGAGGAAGCCCGCGTGGGGACAGTAATATAATGACTAAATCGGGAGATACGTACTAAATCTCGTACCTTTATGTGCAACGATAACAAAGTTATGGTAAAGGGCATAGATTAGTAAAGATACTTCGCCGCCTTGAAATTGAATGAAGCCGCAAATGGCTTATTATAGTAAATTCTTTTTTTGAATTCTTGACAAATAAAAACATTTTTAGAGAAAATTTACGAATAAATAACTAATACTGCGTAATTTACATGATAATTAAATATTTTATAATAATAATTTCAAATATTTTAGGGATATTTTAGCACGGAGACGTGGCAAAACTTTATTACGCAACTATTTCAATTCTCAAAACTGGGCACATTTTCTTGTTAGGAGTGAGTAATCTTTACTAATCTATGGTAAAGGGCAAAAGCATGCTGAAATTCTTCGTGTATTATTTATTTCTCTGGAATTTGGTGACGCACTCCCTGCTTCATATTGTCAAAGATTTTGTGAAGCAATTATAAATGTTAATTTTCATGTTCAACGTCATGTTTCTTTTTAAATAACAGTAACTACAATTAAAGAAACTTATTTTTTATGAAAAATGCGATATAGAAAACATAACAATAGGATTAACTCACCTGTGACTTCCGTATGGATTTAAAGGTGGTTGAACCCTACGTGGTTTGCCTTCAAAGCACCACGTCACACCATTTTCTCATCCCTATAAAATAACAATGTGTCGCGCAATGTAAACAAACATTCTGACGTGCCTGAATCACAGTAGAAATATGGAATATTCCATATTTGTACTTTGCCAGAACCCAGCATAACTGAAATCTGGATTCGTTGCAAAGAATTTATCAAACTTTACCGTGTGACTAATTAATAATTATCGGTAAAATTGCGCTTTCTGTTTATGATTAACGCTTTTATTAATTTGACCTGTCTGTATGTATGTAACGGAATCTTAGAACTCGATTTTTATCCACTTTGAACGGTCCGATTAATTTAAAACTTCGAAGAATTATCAAGAACCGATGACAATACACGATTTTAATAATTTTGCCCCGACTCCTCATCGGAATTGTCAGGATTAACGAATGTCCTTTCGAATCGAAGTTTCGTAATTCCGTAACCAGTATCCTTAGTATGAGTTTTTACGTTTTTAGAAAAATGACTATTTTGGTATTTGTTTACGTAATTGCCCATACATTTCCAATCAGTGCCCCTAGCGGACTGTATTAGAAATAATTGGAAATATATGAGAAATACGTAAACAAAAACAAAAACAGTCATTTTTGTAAAAACTCATACTAAGGGTATGACAATGACGTATAGTAGGCACTACGTCATAAAATATGGCCGAGGGCGTATTCACTTTTTTTTAGTATAAAAAGAAAAAATGACAGTAAATTTAATTCATAAACGCCATTGGCTTTTAAAAGTTTAGGTTTAGCATGAAAAAATAAACATTGTTGTATATTATTTCGATATGAGCCAAGTTTGCATATAAAAGAAAAATGCAATTCATTATTTTGATGATATGACAGTATCGTATTCTCAAACCAAATGAAGCAGACGAAATCACGGATGTCCACTATTAAATAAATTAAAATATTTCTTAAATTTATGTAATGACGAATAAGGATATGTCCTTAATTCAACGTTAGTTATTTTTAAATTTCCTATATGCCAATGCATTTGTATTTGCAAATGTCAACGTAAATGCATAGATTAGTAAAGATACTTCGCCGCCTTAAAATTGAATGAAGCCACAAATGGCTTATTATCGTAAGTTCTTTTTTTTAATTCTTGACAAATAAAAACATTTTTAGAGAAAATTTACGAATAAATAACTAATACTGCGTAATTTACATGAATTTACATAATAAATAAATAATTATTTCAAATATTTTAAGGATATTTTAGAACGGAGACGTGGAAAACTTTTTTACGCAAGTATTTCAAATCTCAAAACTGGGCACATTTTCTAGTTAGGAGTGAGTAATCTTTACTAATCTATGCGTAAATGCGACACAAAATAATATTATTAACATGCGCATATTTATCTATTGATGTTAAATTTATGGAAATAACTGAATATTATATATGCATTGTATGTTTTTGTTATATTCAATAATTATTGTAGTGTAAAGTGAACAATTGTCTGTTTTTTTATTTAACTTAAGTAGCAAATAAGTAGCGTTAGTTTAGTAGTAAATCTGTGTACAATCAACAGTTGCGAGGTTTTATACTTGGAAAATCTTAAAAAAAGTTTTCAATGTATCTATAGGTATGTTTACCAAGCTGTGGGAAGAGATTTGTGTCCAGCTTAGGGACAGTAATAGGTGAATGAAAAAGTTTCAAGCGTACCTATATGTTTACCAAAATCACTGTGGAAAGAGATTCGTGCCCAGCTTACGGACAATTATGGGTGAATGAAATGCAGAATGGGCATAAACAAGGGATTCAACAAGTTACAAATGATCAACAAGTTGGAAGGTGGTAGAACCCTTTGTGGTTCGACTCCGACGGCACCACCGCCACACCTATTTCTACCTAATAACAGCAGTGTAAGGCGCTGTTGTGTTCCGGTTTGAAGGGTGTGGTAAGGGAGACAGACTTTTCCGAGGCGTTCCAGCTTAGTCCTCAGGGCTAGCGGCGCATCTGTGGCCGACCTTAGGTAGGAATATCTAATCCTATCTGGGGTTGATTACAGATGTCCATGGGCGGCAGTAGCCACTTACCATCAGGTGGACTGCATGCTCGTCTGCTACTCCTATATTATATATAAAAAAAGAAAAAAAAAAGTACTTTCTACACTCGCAGCCCCACCCTAGGATTCCATGTGTCGTGGGTGGGGATACAAACAAAGATACAAAAATAATATGATACACAAATACACAAAATTCCCCACGAAATGATATGGAAATTCATCATTCAGGTTAGGGCCGGGGATCGAACCCAGAATCCTTTGCAAATTCGTCTAATTCTAATACTAATTCCTGTAAATCTTCATCATCATCTTCCAGAATCATGAAGCTCAAGTCAGACCTGCTGATCCAGCCATCAGGAGAGATGTGGAAACAGATACGAGTGGAGCTAAACGAGGACGTCTCCACTCGGGACCGAGATCTCGCTGCCATCAAGGAGTGGCTTCGGAAGCAACCACATCTGCCTGATGAGTGGGGTAAGTGTTATTAAATTTAATAATGGCCAAGTAGCATAGTTTTTCCCTGCTGAATAGTATTGATTTTCACCAACAGAGATCTATCTATATGATTATAGGGGTTGACATGCCAGGCTGCAGTTCTATCTGAAATTCTGAAGTCGATTACAGAGACATTACCCCTGAGGATTTCAAACCAGAACATAGTAGCGCTTAACATGTTTGTTATGAGGTAGAAATAAGAATAGAATTGGTGCGTGCCGACATAAACCAAGAAGGGGTATACCTTTATTCAGCTACTATTATTAGGCGAGTTTTTCGTAGTGTAACAAGTAAAGACGTTGGTCTACTAGTCCATAGAAAAAAACAATGTGAGCCGTCACGGGACGCCTGGCAGATGTGAAACATCGACATTATTTTGTAAAAGTAATATGCAGAAAAGAACATATTGTGATAGGAACTAAATATGTCATAATGATAAAATAAAATATTACGATTTTTGCGCATGGCGACGCTTCGCCACACCGCACTCTCTACTGCATATAGACTGTATATATATATATACCATCGTATAGCGTGGCGACGCAGCAACGTCGCCACGCCAGAAATCTGTTTTACGTGCGGCTATAGATGTTTCACATCAATACTTCATAACGGAGAGGGGAGACCTGATGCAAGCTCCACAACGCTTCTGATGCAGTTTCGTGGGAGCAAATACGAAATAGTGCAACACTCACAACGTATGTTTTACAAATTACTCAAGTTATCTGATAAGATTAACGACCGGTAAGTGGGAGAACACCCACTAAAGGATACCTGAGCAACTTCCGACCACGTCAGACATTGCGTAAGATCTAGACATTAAACATATGACACATAGATTACGACATTTAAAGGTGGTAGAACTCTCTGTGGTTTGACTTCGACGGCACCACCGCCACACCTATTTTCGCCTTATAACAGCAGAGCGCTGCTGTTCTGGTTTGAAGAGTGTGGTAAGGAAGACATATTTTTCCGGGGCATTCCAGCTTACTCTTCAGGGGTAGCGGCGCATCTGTGAACGACCTCACGTTGGAAACTAGTCTTATCTGGGCGGCAGTAGCCGCTTACCTTCAGGTGGACTGCATGCTCGTATGCTAGTCTAATATTATAAAAAAACACAAAGTAATATTTTTTTTACAATATTTTGACAGGCACGGTCCGTGCGTGCACAAAATGTAAACACCTTAATAAACGTTATAGGACTTGTTGTCGTTACGTGTCTGATACGCTGTGTGTCTGTAATGTAAATGAACCTCAAACTCAGTAAATCCGTTACGATTAACACAAGCCACGGACTTCCCCGAGATAATTAAAGACAATTAAATAGATAATGAATTGCATATTGCATGTTGTGTGCTATTAAACGACTGTAACCTATCTCGCCATTCAATCTACGAGGTACAAATTATTGTAACTGGTTATAATTGCGTTTAAACGATTGTCTACATCTTCATCCACAAGAACAAGAAACAATAACAAAGAGTGTATTAGGTTTTTCCCATCTTCCGTATTAAATACGACCCGCGTGGCGGAGCGGTCACCATACGGGTCTGACGCGCAAAGGGTCCCGGGTTCAATCCCCGGCCAGACAGATATGTAAATGATGAATTAAGATTTCTGTTGCTGGGTCTGGGTGTTTGTGTGTTTGTGTACTGAAAAAAATAATGCTGTTGTGCTGTAACTGTCGACGGTGATTAAATTGTTTAATGGACTTCATTCGTCAATGATAAAGTGTATGGAGGAGTCTAAGAGGGTCTATACACCAATTCATAGTCGATCGTTACCGTAATCAAAGTCGATCGATTTATGTGGCAGATGTGGCGACTGCCAACGATCGATGAAATATCGACAGGCCATCCATAAATTAGTGTTTGGCCAACCCTAAGGGCGTTTGTCCACCGCCGCCGTCACCGGACCGTCACCGAGAACGAGATTATTTCGGGCCGACTTTAATATGACATGACAGACGTGCGGTGGACACGCGGCTATAGTAAATATATGTACCGCTACTTTGGCGCCCTAACAAGAAAGTTTTTTGATCATTTACGAATGAAACGATATTTCTGCGCACTTTTTTTTCGTTTTCGTGTTTTTGCACCACTTAACTGCGCATGTCGGCATTGTTTCTCGTAAATTACACCATGACAGCCAATTAATGGTTGACAGAATTGTCAGCCGTTTAAGCCATTTAATGTTCCTTCAACTACAAGGCGATGAGATATCTATACTTATCTATACTGTTACATTAATCTTTAGTTTCCTATACTTAAATAAATTCCAAAGGTTTGAAAGCATATTAAACTATTTCTCAATAACTCGCAGAGGACCAACCGCTGATGACCTTCCTCCGAGGCTGCAGCTTCTCCCTGGAGAAATGCAAGCGGAAACTGGACATGTACTTCACCATGAGAGCCGCTTGCCCTGAACTCTTCACTGACCGGGACGCCTCCAGCCCGCACCTCATGGAAATCCTCAAGAATAGAATGTGAGTACCAAATTAGAAGTACTTTGTTAAGTTCATCGTAAGTTTTTTCTGTCTGCATATTATTATCCCATCAAATCGGAATTATCGTATTCATCAATCAAAAATACCTGATATTTTTTTTTAATATACAAAAAAAATAATTACTTGAAATAAAATAAACCATTATCCTAATTTATAAATTAACCTTAAATTAATTAATATAGTATGCTCTTATATGCTTTGGTAATCACTGAGAATTTCATTTTACGGTTGTAAATCATAAATACCTTGTTATTTAAAGTAAAAATGGGCCCACACCCACAAAACAGATTTTACTGTATTGCATTCTTAAACCTTCGCCACCACGTGGCCGATCCAAAACAAACCTACACACATTGAAAATAAAGTCCCATTTTCATATCAGCGATTTCACATACATACCCTTGGATCTGATACTTATGTGACTCTGTTTGAGTTCATATTCCAATGTCGATAGCTCAACCTTGGTGCCTCAAGGGCATGCAAACACACCTGATGACTGCGTAATCATAGTTGCGTAAGGATTTGCGCGATGTTTCGCATAACTTGGACCTTGGATTAGTTCGCAACTCTATATACCTATAGACTGGTTTTAAAGGTAGAACTCTGTGTGGTTCGAATCCGGCGGCACCACCGCCACACCTCTTTTACCTAATGACAGCCGTGTTAAATATATTAAATATAATATAATATTATAGAAATACTGGCAATAAATTTTGTTTCAATGGCAATTTTTTTGTTTACACATAAAAACGTCTAAGCAACACGCGAAAATTCTATTTTTTTCTGTTTGAATAATGTATATCTAAACATTACTTTTATCGGGAATATACCTATCTTTTAAATTATATAAATTTTGTTAGTTTATACAATATGATTCCTAAAATTAAATAATTCGAAGTTGGTAGATTTGTGGTTCGACTCCGGTGGCACCACCGCCACACCTATTTCTGCCTCATAACAGCAGTGTTAAACGCTGCTGTGTTCTGGTTTGAAGGGTGTGGTTAGGGAGACATTCTCATCCGAGGCGTTCCAGCTTAGTCCTCAGGAGTAGCGGCGCATGTGTGACCTCAGGTAGGAATGTGTGATCCTATCTTGGGGTGATTACAGGTGTCCTTAAGCGGCAGCTACTTATCATCAGTGTTTCTACATGTAGTTCACCTACATGTATTGCATGTCTTTGGTGGACGCGTTACCGTGCGTAGATTAATCTTGTTGCGCAAATATTTGTACGATGTTTAGCATCATTAGATCTCGGATTAGTTCTTGTGGTTAGTTCGCAACTCGTATACCCATAATTAATCCGCTATCCGATATCTAATGCCGCATCCGCAAATGATGTAATGACGCAATGATGATTAAGGACAACCAACAGAAGAGACGCGAGGCGCGAACTCGGTGCCCGTTTGTAACTTTATTTGGCGAACTGATACATATTAGTAGCGTCATTTCATCATCACATCAACAACCCATTACTGTCCCACTGCTGGCCACGGGTCTTCTCTCAGAATGAGAAGGATTAGGCCATAGTCCACCGCGCTGGCCAAGTGCGTATTAGTAGACTTCACATACCTTTGAGATTTTTATAAATCTCTCAGGTATACAGGTTTCCTCACGATGTTTTCCTTCACCGTTTAGCAAGTGATAATTAATTTCTAATATGCACATAACTTTGAAAATCAGAGGTGCGTGCCTGAGATTTGAACCTCGGACCCATCGATCGAGAAGCCGAGTTTCTAGGCTATCACTGCTTTGCAGGGATAGCCACTAGGCTACTACCACCACTAGGTGGTAGTAGAAGCGTCATTTACTTCATTTTAATTGATGTATTTTTACACTGAGTCACTTCTATATCGTGATTTGTATAACAGAAGTTATTTACTAACCTAGATTATGTTTTACATAAAATCCAACTTTATTTCTAAATTTGGTTAAACAATTTGTTTGATTAATTAAATTTCATCGTATTAAATATCTATTTATAGCAGTACGTTTTGTTTTAAAGTAGACGTAAGAGACGTATTATGTACTTTATGAGAGGAATTACGTTCCTGCATAGTCAAGTGCAAGTCATGTCTCCTCAATATGTATAAAACTTTGTCCGCGTATGAGCGACCTTCTACCTGCCTAATCTAATGATAAATCTTAAATCTGCAACTAATAACCACTCTTGACGGTTCGAATTTGTCTTGAATGGTAAATAAAAAGATAAATAATGGAAATAAATGGAATTGAATAAGTACATAGCATTCAAACTTATCATAAAAACGCATTCAAAGAATGTAAAGATTAATTAGTAGCGCGAACGTATGGTATAAATCAAAATATATTTTTCAGACAAGGCCCGCCTCTTCCTGGAATCACACCAAATGGACGAAGAGTTACAATTTGTAGAGGTAACATACATTTTTTTTACCAATTTATCTTTATGAAAAAAGTAATAATAATTTAAGCAAAAAAAAATACCTAAATTAAGAACATAGAACATTAACGAAATCTTCTTTAGAAGATTTCGTTAATGTTCTATGTTCATAATTATTTATTTATTTATTCACACTTTTTACTTATTAACTTGTTTTATAAGAAAATATCGAAAATAACTTTTTGCTTTTACATCACTCATACCGCTCGTATGTATATTACAAATCTTCTAACTTAGTCATTGGAACCAATATCGAGTTTACCCACAGTTTATTTATTTTTACCTAAACATAACAGAAATGTACAAAAATCATTTATTTTTAATATTCTTGTAAGACATGATTTCCCATTACATCTAGTTTAAATTATGGCTCCTTTGTTTAAATTTATAGGCCCGTCCGTTTAAATTCGAATAATTATATTTCAAAGCATATCACGTAGGCACTACATACAATAACCATAAAATGTACGTAACATAATGTTTTATGTTTTCGCATTATGTATGTACGAATGTTGTATGTATTTCCGGCTTCAAGTGATCTTGTTCAAATTTTTGTGTGGTCTTAATTTTAGATCTGTATGAGTAAAGCCCTTATATAAGAGATAACACAATTTCATTAAAAATAAAAAAAAGTAACTAGTAACCATAACAGGTATGTATATATGTAGAAGTAAATGGATTGAAAATTTTAACAGTCTACTTGTTACGGTTCAATAGAAAAGGCGAAAAATGCCGAAAAATAGTGGTTTATTGTGTTATTTGTTGTTATAGCAGCCACCGTTATACATAACCTACAAAAATTTCAAGTGTCTATCCATTACGATTCAAAAGATGGAGGCAGACTCTATGACAGACAGACAGACAGCGAAAGCTTGGTAATAAGGTTCCGTTTTTAACCCCTGGGGTAAGCAAACCTAAAAATTGGTCTTATTATTCTAACACAGATTTTTACTACTCTGCGCTATCATGACGAAACTTTATTTACTTCTACCAATGTTCCCAGGTCTTCACCCAAACTTGGACTCGCAGCAAATAACAGAAATCCTGAAACTAGCGCTCATGATTGGGGATGTGCGTTTGATTGAGGAGAGAGAGGGAGTGGCTGGAGACATTTACGTCCTGGACGCGATGGTCCTTGGCCCCAGTCTGCTCGCCAAGCTCTCGCCTTCTGTTGTCAAGAAGTTCATGATTTGTATCCAGGTAACATTTTAAAATATATTGTATATATGTTTTTTATATATTTATTATTGTTACTAGTATGTATATATATATATATATATATATATATGTATATGTATGTGTATATAGAATATATTACATTTTATTTTACTTTTGTGTAAATGCCTACCACATAATGTCGCGTTCGCCCAGGGTTGACTGGCAGAGAATGCCATTAGGCATTAAGTCCTCCCTTGTTACCTTTAGTTTAAGGTGTTTCAAAATTAAATAAATAAATAAAAGCACTACCCTGCATGGTTCGAATTCAGCGGCACCACCGCCACTGCTATATATGCCTAATAACAATGTTAAGCGCTGCTGTGTTCACATATAGAAACATAATTTTCCGAAGCATTCGTGGGAGTAACCAGAGGCTATATTTTAAAGCAGTGGGTTTTTTATTTTTATAATAATCACTAGTTTATTTTGCAACTTTTAATAATTCAGAACAGACAATTTCGATATAAAAAAAGATGATGAATAGGTATTTTGTTGTAAAACTTTATCTTGCTGCACGCTTTAATGAAGTTGTACTGTATTTTATTTATTTAACCTTTTCTTTGATATATTTTTTATTTTTCACGAATTAACCCACACAGTGATCCCGTGTATTATGTGTGCACTAGACAAACACAATCATCACACTCAAAGTAGAAATATTTACAGTCTGTGTAAATAAAGAAAAGTTAAATGTAATAAATAAATGTTTGTTGCGTACCTAATGTAATAAAACATGCAAAAACACACTTTTGTTATCGTCACAAATCAATAAGCTTTCATCTTATCTGATTCAATATAAAAGATCTAGGTTATCATTATCTTTTTAGTCTTATCTGGCGGTATCACAAAGTTTTATAAATTGTACGTGCCTACACATTAAATATTAGATTGTAGGTATTTCGCTATGATAAGAAGGTAATATATGAAAAACTTTTGAACTCTAGTTCAAGGCTTTTTGAAGGGGGGAGGGGACCTACTTTTACTACGGTTCTCAAAGGTAGCAACGCATCTGTGACAAACCTCAAGTAGGAATCTAATCTTATCTGGGGTTGATTACAGATGTCCATGGACGGTAATAGCCACTTACCATCAAGTGGACTGCGTGCTTGTTTGCACCTTCAATATTATTTAAAACGGTGGACTACAGGCTTCTATAATAAAAAAAATATCAACAATTATTTTAGGATTACAATAATTTAAAGGTGGTAGAAACCTTTGTGGTTCGACTCCGGCGGCACCACCGCCACACCTATTTCTACCTAATAACAGCAGTGTTAAGCGCTGCTGTGTTCCGGTTTGAAGGGTGTGGTAAGGGAGACAGACTTTTCCGAGGCGTTCCAGCTTAGTCCTCAGGGGTAGCGGCGCATCTGTGGCCGACCTCAGGTAGGAATATCTAATCCTATCTGGGGTTGATTACAGATGTCCATGGGCGGCAGTAGCCACTTACCATCAGGTGGACTGCATGCTCGTCTGCTACTCTTATATTATAAAAAAAAAAAAAATGTGAAGTACCTAATAATTTTACAGGAGGCCTACCCAGTTAAGCTGAAGGAGGTCCACATAGTGAATACGTCACCCATTGTTGAACGTTTCTTAACCTTCGTGAAGCCTTTCCTGAAAGAAAAAATCAGGAAACGGGTAAGTTCTTCAGTTAATATTCTTCATTTAAACTTTATTGTAAACCTAGGGACTACAAAGGGGGAACTTAATGCCGGGTAGCATTATCAGTGAACCCTTGTTGATGAAGAAATGTTGTGGTGGGTGTGGTCGACGACCCGCGTGGCGGAGCGGTTACCATGCCGGTCTGACGCGCAGAGGGTCCCGGGTTCGATCCCCGGCCAGACAGATTTCTAAATGATGAATTTAGATTTCTGTTTCTGGGTCTGGGTGTTTGTGTATTTGTCTCTGTGTGTATCCATAGCACCCACGATACAGGGAATCCTAGTGTGGGGCTGTGACTGTAGAAAGCGTTTTTTTTTTTTTTTTTTTTGTTACATTAAAATAACTGAGGAAAAAAATGGTAGTAACATTGTGTGTTAGAGTGATGTGAAGATACCGCCGTCACTAGTCATTCTGGTTTACACCAGTATTCAACGCAACTCTGTTCTCGTTTGAAGAGTATAATAAGAGGGACACAATCGAGCCGTTTTAACTTAGGAGCAGGAGCAGCAACTAATTCAAATTCAAATCTCATGTATTCAAAATTGATTCATATAGAATACTTTTTGAACGTCAACAAACTACCACCGCTTCGGAAGGTGTTTCGCTATGGAGAAGAAGCTACGCAAGAAACTCCATACGTTTGCATATTTGCATCTTCTAGATCTGAGTTCGAAAAGAATATTTTTAGGATTGTAAATGTCCTTACGTGATTGTAACGTGGAAGGTGGTAGAACCCTTTGTGGTTCGACTCCGGCGGTACCACCGCCATACCCATTTCTACGTACCTAATAACAGCAGTGTTAGGCGCTGCTGTGTTCCGGTTTGAAGGGTGTGGTAAGGGAGACAGAGTTTTCCGAGGCGTTCCAGCTTAGTCCTCAGGGGTAGCAGCGCATCTGTGGCCGACCTCAGGTAGGAATATCTAATCCTATCTGGGGTTGATTACAGATGTCCATGGGCGGCAGTAGCCACTTACCATCAGGTGGACTGTATGCTCGTCTGCTACTCCTATTTTATAAAAAAAAATCTATTTTCATCAAGTGGACTGCATCGGCAAGCAGTATTTCGAAGTACAATTTCATATAAAGAAATACTATTATCTTCAGTACAAAATTTGAACGAATAAATTCCTTACTCAATAATGTTTCTCTGGAAGAAATAACATTTCATAAATGCATAATATATTTTATCGTGCATCTTGCAACTTGATCTTTTGTGACAAAACACGTTTATTGCTTTGTAACCAATTCATAACATGATGAGTTAAGATCTAAAAACCAGTTCACTTAAGCAATCAAAAGCTAACAAAGAAACAAGAAAGAGGATTAGTCACAAATCCGGATGGATACTAGTTTTATTATCAATTGTTATATTATTACGAATCCAGTTTAATGTAACAGAATCAAAAGCTAACAAACAAACAAGAAAGAGGATTAGTCAACAATCTGGATGGATATTAGTTTTATTATTAATTGTAATATTATTATGAATCCAGTTTAATGGTAACAGAATTTCCATTATATGACAACAAGATAAACTAAACAAACCAGATGAGAATTGCAGGGGAAATCCTTTTTGTAACTGCGACGAAATAACCTGAATTGATCTGGCTAATAATGGAAGTAAAAGCAAACTGTAAACAAACTGTTTACTCTGAAATTATAATTCTGAAGTTTCCTCAGCTCGCGTTATCGTTAGTTCAGATGTATGTGTCGGGCGGTCTTCATAAAGAATTAACATACAACAGAATGGATAATTTGACAACTAAGACATACTAGTTTTAATTAAACCACTTGTGAAATATAATTCTTGTGAAATATACCAGATGAATGAGAAATTTCATTAACGAATGAACAAACCTCCTCCTTAAAACCCCTGCGACCTCCTCGCTTGTGAAACAGTATTAAGCAGGCTTACGAAGATCCTATTATATTGAAAGATGATCATCGTATGATGAGCATCGTAGACATACTTTATTAATCTTAATATTAATTAGAATATGTTTGTTGCTTCTCATTTCAGATCTACATCCACAAAGAGGTTAAGGACTTGTACAAATACGTTCCTCAGGAGATGCTGCCTCCGGAATACGGCGGCAGTTCACTTTCCATGAATGACCATCAAGGTAACAATCATTTAAAATTTATAATATATCCACCCGTATATATGACCGCGTGGCGGAACGGTCACCATACCGGTCTGACGCGCAGAGGGTCCCGGGTTCGATCCCCGGCCAGACAGAAATCTAAATTATGAATTTAGGTTTCTGTTTCTGGGTCTGGGTGTTTGTGTACCTATTTGTTACATTTATTTGCAACTGGAACCATAGATATATTACTTATCCTTTAGTAATATATCTGTGGAGAACTATTTGTGAGTTCTAATGATTCGGGATCACCCTCACATCTATTTTTACCATCATACCGCCGTTCTGTATATCAGAATAAGAATAAGTAAGACGAGCTACCAGATCTTTTAAATTTTGTTAAAAACTTACGAGACGTATGTTTTTTTAATTTCCAATACGGTCCCTAAAAGTTTTTTACCTCTGACAAAATGGCACCTTGTGCTGCCTCTTTTGGCTGTCGAAAATAAATTACATAATTATGAGGCAATTCAACGTATGATACTTAATAATGTATCCTAGTCCACTCCAAAAGTTATATTTTCCTAAAAATATAGACAAATCTAAAGTATAAATTCTTAATTTTAGACAACTGGACCCAGAAGCTCGTGGAATACAGAGACTGGTTCAAAGCCCAGGAACCGCTGAAAGCCAACGAAAGCCTAAGACCAGGAAAGCCTACGAATTACGACGAGCTCTTCGGCATAGATGGTTCATTCAGACAACTTACTATTGATTGATGTTATTTTATTGTAGATTATGAATAGTTATAAATGTCTTCGTATATGATTTCATTAATAAGGAATGGAGAAGGGAATTCCGTCCAAAAGCCCAAGAAATAAACTGCTGGAAGTACTCCTTAAATATGGGCGGTAGTTCTCGCACTTAGCTGTAATACCACACGATGCTTTTTGCAACGTGTGACCTGGTGGTAAGTCACTACCGCCTATGTTACATCACTAACCAACCCCAGATAGAGAAGGTCCCGAGTTGCATTTGCCAGTTGCGGCCTCAGATGCGTTGCTACCCATAAGGACAGTCTGCCAATTAAATTGCTAGTTTTAGGCACAAATAGCTGAGCCTGTCGTGTGCTCAATCGAACTAGGAGAGGGTTAGACCTGCTCGCTATATCATGAATGAAATTCTAACCTACCCTATCGTAACCTACTAAGGGAAAGAAACGGAATAGTGTTATTTAAGGTCATTAATTATATCTTATTATAAATGTATGTTTAGTTGTGATAGTAAATAATCTTTTTATCTGTGTTATTGTTAAGTTTTTTATTATAATGGATTTATATGAATTGTCATTCTTCTCTTTTGCTTTGAAATGGTGTATTATATTTTAATTAAACATAACTAACCGGTTCTTGTGATAATTTTGATATAAGGCTTATTTTTGGAAAAGAAATATTATACAGTGAAATGAGGTTATGAGGATGTAAAATAAAGTATATAGATTGGATTAATAAATAAGCAAAATATATATTATTAAAATAAAATGTTTTTTTTTCTTTACGTTGTAATGTTTATTAACGATATTTTATCTGTTGTGGAACACTTGTCTATTCCGTACACTTGTATACTTTCATATTTTTTATTTTTACTTTGAAAAAACATAAATTATTATTATGAGCATAAAAATGGCAATTATTTCAAAACTAAACAAAGCCATTCAGTTTTTATTTATATTTAACAAATAAATGGAACTTCACATAATTCTAGTATTAACAATAATTTTTTGTCCACTTTCATAAATATTAAATGCATTCGAATTTTAAAATGTTAAAAAGAAAACAAAAAAAAAACAATTATTCATTGAATGGGAAGTTAGGATAATCCTTCCAGTCAGCCATATCGATCACTCTAACATTTTTGTTGAAATTGTTGATTTGGGCGACTTCTTGCGGTGTTAGACTGAAGTCGAAGAGGTCGATGTTCTGCGCAATGCGTTTTTTGTTTGTCGATTTCGGGATTGGAGTTAGCCCTCGTTCAATCTGGAAGAAAAATAATTATAGTTCAAAAAACACGCTTTTATGACTAAAAACTAAAAACTAGAAAATAATTTTCAATCTAAGAATCAATTTAGGAACAGTAAATAGTATAATTGTCGAAAAAGCGTGGGGTGCTCCATTTATCAGGTTCGAAAAGCGCCCCACACCTTTTCCACAATTATACTATTTACTGTTCCTTATAATAATTATAATTCGTTATTACATATAGCTCAGATGATTTTTTTTTTTTTGTGTCGACGTTTAAAACTAAAACTTAAAATTTATTTTAAATCCTAAAAAAAATTTTTATCAAACTTACCAGATATCTCAACACAATCTGGCTCGTAGTCTTGCCGTACTTCTGGGCCATGGACACGAGCAGGGGATCGTCGACACGTGGTGGGGGAGCATTACTTGTCCCCCTGGACACCAGGAACCCGAAGGGGCTGTACGCCATTACAGCCACGGCTTGGGCTTGGCAATGAGTCACCAGGTCTACTTGGGTGTTGGTTGGGTTCACCTGAGGGAATTAATTCCTTTAGTTATGGTTCGGTTATGTCTATTTAGGTCAATAAGTACATTTTTGCGATTTAAAAGTAGCATAAAGACCATGCAGTTCACTTGTTGACCTCAACGGGCCATAAACATTTGTAATCAATCCTAGAAGGGGTAGTTGTACTCGATGTTGTCCATAGTTTGATTTCCCTGATGATTAAATAGAAATGTTAGTATTAAGATATCGTTACCGCACATCAAAACAAAACTTACACAGAGTTCTGTTCTGTTCTGCTATTATACAAAAGAATTAGAGCCATCTACTGCCAAGTAGTTTCGCCGTGAAAACACATTTCTAATGAATAAGACAACGTATCTATTAAGCGAATTATTTGACACTATTTCATTTATTACTACATGTCATCATCACATTAATATCCCACTACTGGGCACTGGTTTACTCTCAGTGTGAGGGGATCAGGCCATTGGCTATCGCGCTGGGCCATTGCAGATTGATAATTTTTTACAACCTTCTAGGGTTGGAAATAGTTAAATCCACGACTAACCTCAATCTCATTGACCACCGGGCGCACTTTGCTATTAGCGATCAGTCTGTCCAGTTGTTTAGCGTTAAAGTTGGAGACACCGATGCTCCTAGCCAAGCCCAAAGCCTTGGCCTCCTCCATGCCTTTCCAGGTTTCCAGGTAGTCGATATCATCGGGGGAGTAATCGGGCTAGAAATTGTTAAAATTTATTATCGTAGATAGAAGTCTTTTTGTTGTAGGCTGCATATTAACACGGATAAATATGTTCATACTATAACAATCGATAATACCTATTCATCACAATTTACACTGGAATCTTTTTTTATTTTAAATGTTGGAGATGTTACAATAGATACTTAAGTACACCACTTAAAAATATTATTTGGCTCGATAACGTACGGACACGTCCTCCCGGCGCGACGGTCAAACACAGAGTGACAAAAAGCTCCCACTAATGATACTAGTGACACATCCGCTCGAAATAAATCTACCCTCTAAAATGTTAAGTATAAATAAACACAAAAAAGTACGGATATCTGTTTTTTTTTTATTTATTTACGTTGTCACGTTTAATTATTTTAAGCTAAAATAGCATGTATTTTTTTTTATTTAGTACACCTCCGATAATGTCCGCTGACATACCATACACTTCAGAGTAGGACATTTAGAAATAGACAATAGTATCGAACCATGCCAAGTTTCACCACATTTGAAATAATTAGCTATACATCGATAGGTATACAATAGAAGTCTGATAGTACCTTGATAGCGACTGGGAAATGTACTAAGTATAAATCGATATAATCCAAGCCAAGTTTGCTGAGAGACTCTCTGAGTGCCGGCACCACTTGGTCTTGACGATGCTTGTCGCTCCATAACTAGAAAAAAACAATTATGAGTATTATTACGACTACATCTGAAGAACAATAAATTATTATGTAACATACATATACAGTTGAATTACTCGTAACAAAGATGAAGCTAGATAATTATTTTCCTCCTACTAAAATTATGGTATTAATATTTTGTTCATATATGCTCAATTAAAGTAACGTAACCTTCGTCCATAGAACAATTTGTTCGAATAGTTTAAATGTACCACAAACCAAAAACTCATATTAATTCAAATAATATTTTTTTCATGTACAATCATTTTAACAATAAAGTTAAATGAAGACTTGGCAATCAATAAATCGGCTCACTTAAATCCATTTTCATAGATGGCGGTAGTGTTTATGGACCTAAACCTAACTTTTACCGAAATTATTGTCTAATAACTCAATTTAGTCGTTACAAATAAATCTTCTCTTATCACTTAATATAACTTATCACTTGGCAATAGCCTCAGCGATACATTGGTCACCTTCAGGCTCATCGTTATAGATGGCAAGAGTAACTATGTGCTTAAACTTAAATTTTATCTAGAATATTCTTTATAACTCACGTCAGTAGTAACAATCAAATTCTCTTTTAACTAATCCCTTGGCAATAGCGTCAGCAATCCCTTGGTCAACTTAAGTCTCGTCTTCATAGAAGATAGCAGTATCTATGCATCTAAACTAAATAAACTTTTACCAAAAATATTATCTTATAACTCACTTTAATAGTAACAAGTAACTTCTCTATTAACTAATCCCTTGGTAATAGCGTCAGCAATCCGTTGGCCGATTTAATTCTCGTCTTCATAGAGGATGCAAATATACAATATTGGCCTGAACTCAACTTTTACCTAAATTATTATCTAATAACTCACTTTAGTAGTAAAAAACAACTTCTCTTTTAACTAATCCCTTGGCAATAGCGTCAGCAATTCCTTGGCCAACATAAGTCTCGTCTTCATAAATGGCAGCAGTATCTATGGGCCTAAAACCTAACTTTTAACTAAAGTATTATATTCTAATAACTCACTTTAGTAGTAAAAAACAACTTCTCTTTTAACTAATCCCTTGGCAATAGCGTCAGCAATTCCTTGGCCAACATAAGTCTCGTCTTCATAGATGGCAGCAGTATCTATGGGCCTAAAACCTAACTTTTAACTGAAGTATTATATTCTAATAACTCACTTTAGTAGTGACAAACAACTCTTCTCTCTTAACTAATCCCTTGGCTATGGCGTCAGCGATGCCTTGGCCGACTTCAGACTCATCTTCGTAGATGGCAGCAGTGTCTATGTGTCTGTACCCGGCTTCGATCGCCCAAAACACAGCTTGGCGGACTACGTCGACTGACTCTGTCTGGAAAACAGAGAAAAGAGATATTAGCTTAATAACTTGACTAACACATATTTTTTGATGTGAAACATCTATAGCCGCACGTAAAAAAGATTTCTGGCGTGGCGACGCTTACCTTTAACTACATAGACAAATGTTCTATAAGGGACAGCGCTATTAGAACAATGTGATAAAAAAAGACAACTAGTGTTTGACCTTGCGTTTCAAGTGTACGCAAACGTAAATATTGACAATGGAATATAGTGACCAATGATTACTTCAGTCAAAACGGGACGTCGATTTTTTTATGTCAAATACTTTTTACTTGAAAAAATATAGTTAAAAATAATAAAAAACACGATTTTATGATAAAATTAACTAAAAAGTAGAAAATAATTTTCAATCTAGGAATCATTTAAGGAAAAGTAAATAGTATAATTGTGCAAAAAATGTGGGGCGCTTTATGAAAACTGATAAATGGAGCACCCCATGTTTTTTTCATAATTATAATATTTACTGTTACTTAATTGACAATGGCTACGGTTCATTTCGGAGACAACGGCACGAAGCATCGAAAAAAGGGACTGTCCCGTTAAAAACGGGATAATGTGGGGGTTTTCCCATTGATACGCATGCTTGTCAAAGACAATGAAATAATGGAACAGAAGGTAAAAAATGTCCAAAACTGTCGATAATAGTTTTAGTACATCGTTTACGTAGAAATGTTATAGTACAGTTTAACTAAATAAATTATTATTATATAAATATATAATTTGAAAGAATGTATCTATACAGATGTATCGAATGGTTTAAAATATACGATTTAAAAATTGTTTATATTTATTATCATAGATTAGTAAAGATTACTCACTCCTAACAAGAAAATGTACCCAGTTTTGAGAATTGAAATAGTTGCGTAAAAAAGTTTTGCCACGTCTCCGTGCTAAAATGTCCCTAAAATATTTGAAATAATTATTTATTTATTATGTAAATTACGCAGTATTAGTTATTTATTTGTAAATTTTCTCTAAAAATGTTTTTATTTGTCAAGAATTAAAAAAAAAGAACTTACTAATAAGCCGTTTGTGGCTTCATTCAATTTCAAGGCGGCGAAGTATCTTTACTAATTTATGTTTATTATTTTCAGTTTTATTTTACACACGACCATTAATTGCAAAGTTGTGTACATTTTATAAATGTTATGTACTAGCTGACCCAGCAAACATTGTGTTGCCATATAAATAAAAAAATGTTAAGGGTGAACAACCCTTATCACTTAAGAGATATGAAAAATAGATAGTAGCCAATTCTCAGACTTACTGAATATGCATATAAATTTTGATGAAAATCAGTAAAGCCGTTTCGCAGGAGTAAAGTAACTAACATCGTGACATGCGAATTTTATATATAAGATTCGAATCTTACCGTGGTCTTTTTGAGGATTAATTTCTGGCTATACAAAGATTGTTTATTAAATTATGTTTAGGTTAATTTATTCAATTAAAGAAATTTTAAAATACCGTATACTATCCTATATAAATTTTATGGTAATATTTTTTATTATTTACCACAGGTATCGAAGAAAATTTAGAGATTAGGATACAGAATTTCCCATATATATCCAATAAAATGTCACTTCTGTTCTGTTGATCTATGACCATGCATTTTGCGTCTTTATCACTTTCATTGACAAAAACATACTTTGTCTCTTTCTGGTTACTCACGTAATCATGGCGGATCGAACACGAAAAATAAACAAAATTTAATAATTTCTCTTTATGTGTGTGATAGGTGATTCCATGAAGCTTGTTTCTTTTTCGAGCATAATTTTTGCATTTACGCATTGCACAAGAAGGCATTTTGAGGCTTAAAATTCAAAATAATGACGTTTAACGTGTTCAGTGACATTAGTGTGTATTACTACGCCGCGCGAGAGCGACTGGAGTCGTTTTAACTCGTTTTACACCACTTGACGTATTTTGTATGTTTCAAGTTTTGCCCGCTTGCGGCGTAACTTCAGGTTATAGATCAATGCTTGAAAACAAATTATTTTTCTAATAATAAAATGTCTGACCGTGATAATTTAGAGAGTGAAAGTGATCAGCCTCCTGCAAAGAAAGCAAAATCACACTAATTATTTTGTTAATTATTTTTTTATAATTAAAGTATGCATTTATCTGTGCATTAAGCACGCGTATATTTGGTGTGTTTTGAGCGCCAGCAAATGTAAAATCTACTATCTTGGTAGATTAAAATTCACATAAATTTCATTGCATACAATGTTTTTAAATTATTAATTAATTTTAATTTCATTCTTCTCAGAGAATAAATTTATTAAGACTGACAGAATTGTATTTCAAAATCAGCTGATGGCGTGCAGCGCACGAAAGTTTTTTCTTATTTGTTATAAATATGAACATTAAAAATTAATTAATTTTTCTAATCATAGTGGCATTTATTGTGAAACATTCATTATTGATACTTATAATTTACGATTTTAGTAATATATTGAAATAACTAGCTAAGATTCTTGAGTATCTGACTATCTTGATAATGTTATGTCCAATACTTTCGTAACATACTTCAGTTACCATCGACCAATTGTCACAGTAATACCGTCCTCAGAGGCAACATCGAATATAACTATTACCGAAGTCACTGATTAAACGAATTAAGTAGTCACGATTTGAAATAAATTCGTAAATTTTTGTATTTAATGAAAATAAATGTCTATTCAATAAATAGTCATCGTTATCTGGAAAAAAATCGTAATATTTTATTTTATCATTATGACATATTTAGTTCCTATCACAATATGTTCCTTTCTGCATATTACTTTTACAAAATAATGTCGATGTTTCACATCTGCCAGGCGTCCCGTGACGGCTCACATTTTTTTTCTTTGCAGTCCACCTGATGGTAAGTGGCTACTGCCGCCCATGGACATCTGTAATCAACCCCAGATAGGATTAGATATTCCTATCTGAGGTCGGCCACAGATGCGCCGCTACTCCTGCGGACTAAGCCGGAACGCCTCAGAAAAGTCTGTCTCCCTTACCACACCCTTCAAACTGGAACACAGCAGCGCCTAACACTGCTGTTATTAGGTAGAAATAGGTGTCGCGGTGGTGCCGATGGAGTCGAACCACAAAGGGTTCTACCACATATTATAAAATGTTAAAAATTATAAAATATAGGTGTTACAATAAATATGATAGCATGAAATAGCATCAAAGACATTAATATAGATAGTACCATGGAATATTATCAAGATGTTTATACAAAAAAAAATAATGTGGTTTCATAGTAAAACAATCTCATATTGATTAACGACATCATCGTCAACCAAGTCGTACTTGGCCAGCGCTGCGGACTACGGCTTAATCCATCTCTTTCTGAGTGGAAACCCGTGCCCACCAGTGGGATAGTATTAGGTTAACTGCAACCTATTTAATTATAAGTAGTTTAATAGTAAATATCGTAAAATTAGTAAAATGTTTTATATGCCTACTACAGTTATATTCACTTACGATTCCTACGTGTTGGTATGGGCGTACTTTACGCTAATTATTACTATGCACAGATAACGCTAATTACGCTTATCAGACCGTCGATCGGCATGCGTGATCAGTGCATGTTAATGGTAATTGTATTTTTTTTATTTTGTTTAAAAGGCTATGTCTACACTCACAACCTCACGCTAGTATCCCCACAGTAAATTCTTCGGTATCGTGGATGCTACACACACAATGACAAATACACAAACACACAGACCCCAGAACTGATATCGAAATTCATCATTCAGAAATCTGTCTGGGAATCAAACCCGGAGCCTTTTGCGCGTCAGTTTGATATGGTGACCGCTCCGCCACGCAGGTCGTCTGTTTTAAGGTTTTTAGATTAGATTTTAGACGTTTATACTTTTTCATCTTCTAGAAGTAGCTAACGAGCGTACAGTCCACTGAGGCAAGTGGCAATGTGGCAACTAGCGCTATGGATATCTATAATCAATCCTAGATAGGATTATTAGCTACCAGAGATCGAGCATAAATGCTTTCCTACATTGGAGGACTAAGCACGTGTCATATAGTAAGTGTCCCTTATTAAATAACTTGTATTTTTTCCTTTACTATAACATTATTATTTATTATTTAGCAAGATTATGTTCTTCGCCGTATCCCAAACATAAAGATAAATCATAACGACCTCATACGTAGTCGGGTTTTATCACTGTTTTTATATGGTTCATTATATAAGTTTTGTTTTTCCTTTACTATAACGTATAATTTAGCGAACATAATCTTCTTAGTACCTATAACAAGAACGAATCATACCTACTTTTTATAAGATTGTAGTAGGTAGCAAACCAACAAATTTGCAAGATTGCAGTCCATATATTATGATAGTATAGTCATCGCCAAACTGCTAGTCCGCTCTGAAGTTGTTGCGAGCTGGTAGTCATACAATTTGCTATGGCGACGCGATTCATTTCTATATTCAGAGCTAGCAGTTTTACGTAAACTATAAGTGGTCACTACCTCTCATAGACTGAATTATATCAGCAGAAGAACATATGATACTAAAACAAATATTCATACATTATTTTACCCCCTTAGGCGTGAAATATCAAAAATGTTTCCAAAGTGTATATTTACGTCATAACGGGCATTCACTGTGCTTGTTTCTAGCTCCAGTACTTTAGGCTATGCGATAATGAATCAGTCAGTCAGGACAAGATGTTGGCCGATTCTCATAGATACCGGATAAGCACAAAAAATTTCATCAAAATCGGTCAAGCCGTTTCGGAGGAGTATGGCAACGAAAACTGTGACACGAGAATTTTATATATAAGATAAGTCTTCTAACTTATTAGTTTTTGTTTTTTAGACTACATAACCTATCATTTAAAGTATAACGAATCCTAAAATGACTTATCTACAATTACCGTGTTTTAATCTGTTTTATATACGTATTTGAACTTTGCCTAATGGTTTTAAGGTTTTCCTTAACACGTAAAAAATTGTGGTTAATCTGATGGCATATAATTCATAAATCGTGTGCTCTATCAATATTATGATGATGATTAGTATGAGTTTTTACGTTTTTACAAAAATGACTTTTTTTGTATTTGTTTACGTATTTTGTATTTGGCAATACATTTCCAATCAGTTCTGATACATTCCGCTAGGGGAGCTAAATAAGAGAAATAAGGGGCTTTCCTAAGAATAAAAAGTATACTTTTGACCCTTTTGACTTTGGTTATATTATTTTACATATACAGGCAGGCAAAAAATATTAGACCTTATCTTTGTCAACCAATTTTCTTCCTTTTTTATTTGGTAACTATTGACGACCTTTAGTATTATTGATATTGAAAAATACTCTTTCAAAAATACCCAAATTGCTTTAATTGTATATAATATTTGAAGATGTCTACCAATTTCTTTAGGAGCCATCATCAGAACCGGACCTGATAACCATGGGACAACCTGAGAAGAATCTTTGAAACAAAGAAAGAATTGCTATTGTTAAAAATCTTTGACAGCCCACAGAACTTCGATAATAATATATATATTTTTTATACTAAAAGTATTCCGATGTAAAGTCATCACACTTGTCAGGTCAGGTTGGGTAGTAAGTATTAAAAACAGGTTGCGAGCCACTGCCTGAATACAAAAACGTATTGACAGTGAAGTTACTACGCTTTCAAACATGTTAACTGGTGATGTAAACGTGGCTTTGACCTTAAGTTCAACGACACCACTCATTTGTTTAGATAACCAGTTAGATTGATAGGGAAATTGCAAGGATCTCCGGTTATTTCTCACGATGACATTGGTTTGCCGCGGGCACGTGCAATTTTTACAATATAGGAGTAGCAGATGAGCATGCAGTCCACCTGATGGTGAGTGGCTACTGCTGCCCATGGACATCTATAATCAACCTCTGGTGAGATAAGATTCCTATCTGATGTCGGCCATAGATGCGCTGCTACCCCTGATGCCTAAGCTAAAACTCCTCGGAACAGTACTCATATGTCTCCCTTACCACACCCTTCAAACCAGAGCACAGCAGCGCTTAACACTGCTGTTATTAAGCAAAATAGATATGGCTAGGTGCTGCCCAAGTCCAGCCACAAAGATTCTTCCAACTTCAAAACATACTAAACAAACATTCATTATATATATGCATACATATAATTAATGAAGAAGCTTGTAACCTCAAGAAACTAGTGTGCTTTCCTATGATGCAACCAGACGACCCTGAAAATCAGGTTTGGTAGGCGCTTACCTCAACGGGGACAAAAAATTGCATAAGTTAAGTAACTTGATATGTGTAGAGATAGAGACATCTACATATGAAGTGCTAACCAATAAAATTATTGTAGTGTTGATTTTATACATAAAAAACTTGTAAGATTGATATGTATTGCACACTTCGATCACTAATAAGAACTAGATACACAATCAGCGACAAAAAAACGGGGCGACGAAAAGAGCACCCAAATAGACATTTGGGTGCACAAACCTGTCAAAGTGATAGCTTATGACAGCTAGCTTATGTCGTAAAAATTTATTGCTTTTGGTAAGCAGTTTTTAACACCTTTAAATAATAGTGATAAGGTTGATTTTGCATTAATTTTAGATTCTGTCGCTTAGAATTTTATAAACACGTATGACGCCACTTTTGAAGTTCATTTTTGTATGGGATTGTGTATCTTGTTCTTATTTGTGATCGAAGATTGCATATGATCATAAATATAAAAGAAAAAATGTTTATTAATATTAATCTTAATGAAAATATCTATTTTTTTTTTCATTTTTACCCGACTGCGGAGAGTAATGTTTATGGAGTGTAAGTATATATGTACGTCTGAGTGTCTCATTCTTTCGCACCCCCAACAGCCTAAACAGCTTGACGGATTTATAATACGAGAATGAGATATTATATATAGGATTTGTCGAAATTGTATTGTAATTGTAGATAACAACATACACATTAGTTGGATATCATATGTTAATTTATAATTAATTTATAAGGAAAAATGTTCATAATTATAATTATATTTATAATTAAGTTAATATTTCAATTAATTTAATTTGCTACTATATCTATTGATAATTATTTACACACTTTCCTTATTATTGTTATTCTGATAAGTAAATTAAACATTAAAATTCCCATTTCTTTGAATATGATTCATGAGTACTTTCCTGTCATTGTTTTTGATTAGTATTTAGGTACTTTAAAAGTAAATAACTTGGCAATCCTTTCTTGTTATTGTTTTTTTATCAATTTAATTTGAATCTAAATATCAACATGAAAAATTCCAAGTTATCAATTTATATACGTACCTACAACTTGTTCAGATTAATTTCTGGGAAATACCAAAAATTAGAACTATTTTAATTGATGACTCATTCCGAAAATTTACCGCATTTTCCTGTGTTACAACCATGAAGTATAATAGTATGTTTTTGTTTGTAAAGTTGTTGAAATATCTTTGTAATTAAGTCAAAATACATGGACGCACAACCAAGGTTACTTGGTTGGGAAATCACCGACAACGGTATTTTCAATTATTTATTATATAATTTACCTTTTTATTGTTGACCACTAAAATACAAATATTACAAAAATAAAACTCATTTTATAATTAAATTTTACAATACTCTGGGTGAATGATGAAACATTTCGGCGCAATAATCCGCACTTGTCCAGCAAAGTGGACTATTACATACCTATCCTAAACATTTTTCATTATATGTATTGAATATAACAAAAGATATATAAAATCATTCAAACTACCAACACGGTATCTAACTTAGCATTAGCACATCATAGCATTTTGTTATCCCAAAATAAAATATATCCTGAAAACGAATGTCAGGTTTTATACCACTTCTATATTTGGATTGTCCTTTCTAACAACTTTCTTTTTTATGTAATAGTAATGACAAATGACCTAGCAGTTTACAAGATATATAGTGGTCATTACCACCCACGGACATGTGTAACCAATTCCAATGATAAATTAAACCGTGAAATCAGTCACAGATGCGTTGCTGCCCGAAAGTACTAATTTAGTTTGTAATAGGATATGTTATAGTATGCGTCTATTTTCTTATTCGAAAGAAAGACAACTATTTTATGGTAGGAATAGTTGTCTTTACCTCCTACCGAAGCTTTGTTACGCGACTTGGTAGATTTTTTTAAATATTAAAGATTGATTGATTATTATTGAATTTTGTCGCTGGGCGAACATATTTTTCCGAAAAAACACAATATAAATAAATACAAACGAGACCGAATTACTTTTAATCTTAGCCAAAGTAGGCCAATCTAGAGGGTGCTGCTTAGTTCCTCCTACCAAGCCACGTTACAAAACTTCGTGACAAAATTATCTATTGATTTTTGCTACAAATAATAAGATTTAGTCACTCACCTCTTTAGCAGTGCCGCGGCCCGTCCCTAAGGCCACCACCGGCATTTGTTTCCCATCACTAAGTTCTATGCATGGCGCCTTTACTGCCACAGTGAACTGAAAAACAATAAAATATTATATTAGAAAGAAAGAAAGAAAGAAATATTTATTTGTAAATAATACTACAACATTATATGGCATAAATAATAGTAAACATGATTCTCAAATCAGAACATTGCTGCAGTAAAATTTAACAAAAGGGTCCACACTCAGCCTCACCGCGGAGAACCACGGCCACTGATTTTCAGTGATTTTGCAGTATTAAACATTTGTATTGCTAAATTAGTCAATAGAAGCAATAATGGTCCAATACTACTTAATATCTCCCATATAATGTTAAGGTAAAGATAAAGAATATGGAAGTTTAAAATGTAGAGACTGTGTAAGCCTGTAATGTAAATCTATATTGTTGAAATATAAATTGTTTCAATAAATATTGTCATCGAAAATAGCAGCAATTATTTTTAGCTACAACTACTACACTGGGACGTCTTACCCCCCAGGCGCACATATATTGCAGCAATGTCAACATAAGGGCGGTGGGCAGGAAATTCGGGTCTCGAGGATACCCTCTTTGCCCGGCCAGATTCTCAGGTGGTCGAATGCCCCCTGGATTTATAATATTTATTCATAATAATATAATGTTATTTAAAACATTATAATATAAGGAACAAGTATCAAAAATAGACCAACCCCACTGTTAAGTGCGTGTTTTTTTAGCTCTATCTTTCTCTAAGTAAGAAACATACAAATTTCGCTATTTTGGTTTAAATCTTTATTGAAACTTAAACTGACATAATATTGTGTAATAACGGGGATTATTTGCAAAAAATATTGTAATAATTTAAAATATTTATAATGCAATATAATTAACCATTTATCATACTAAGTAACAAGTAAATAGATTCTATTCACTCTTCGTGTGAAATCAATTAAGCACATTACTAGGCATTTTATATGAATAAATAATAATTGGCCAAGTGCAAGTCGAACCCGCACCCGGAGGGTTCTATACCACTAATGTTTTTTTTTTCGTTATTTTTAGTATTTGCATCGTAAAAATTTAAACTACTTATCCCACGTTTCAATAGATAAATCGAAAAACATCGAAAAATAGCGATTTATTGTATGGTGACCCCCATTTATTTTCAACTTTATTTTATTTTTAGTATTTGTTTTTATAGCGGCCACCATTATACATAGTCTGTAAAAAAATCAGATGTATGCCTATTAAGGTTAAGGGTCAGATCGAGAGGGTGTTACAGATGGACAGACGGACATACAGAAACACAGCGGAGTGTTAGTAATAGGATTCCTTTTTACCTTTTGTGTACGGAACCCTAAAAATGAGTATGACGTTAAAACTAAAGCAATATTCGCATTCTGTTGATATACGAGTACGTCAGGTTGTAATCATTTATTTCTAATCAATTACATTGTAATAATGGTATGCATAACGAAACATGTGTGATTATTTATTTATATACCCAAGTTAATTACCACTACAGGTACTTATATAGTACCTGTATTTTCGTATAATCTTTGTTTATACAATGGTATTTTTATAATTCACAGAAGCCGTAGCCTTTTGAATAATTCTAAGCACATAGCTATATTTCGCAATTGCGGGCCGCAGTACGAAATTGTCTCTGGTAATTTGGTCAGCGAAAAAATTAATTTCCTATATAATTGTAACGCGGCTAAAATATTAATAAGAAGTTATAAGGCCCGCGGGCCGTAAGGAGAGAAACCGCGGACCACATGCGGCCCGCAGGCCTCAGGTTGGCTACCGCTGCTTTATAGATATATATAGTATTGTATAGTAATGGGAGTAGTCACGGAGCATGTCGCTCATCTATCGTTACGGGACACTGTCAGGGATCCCAAATAAGAGAAGACTCCTTTTTTTTTTGTTTACGAGGGGGAAACCTTCAAAAGGTACCCAGTGTCGTAGGAGCGACACGGGGTTATGTGGGATTCTTACCGCACTAAAACCCCCCCCGGTGGCCGTCCTCAGCGTTGCCAAGAGGACTCCGGGATCTCCTACGGAACGCAACCGGAGTCCTCTGAACGCGTTGCCCCTTCGGGCTCCTCCTAGGTGAGCGTCAGGTCTCACCACACCGTCTGGTGTTTACGACGGTATGCGACCACTCATACCGCCGTCCTTCCCGGAGTTGCTTGCTGGACACTGTCAGTGATCCCAAATAAGAGAAGACTCCTATTAAGATAATTGATTACCTAACGCCTACGTACTCATATGACCACGGGAACAAAAATAATGGTGCTATTTTTCACCAATTACACGAGGACACAAACTCTAAATCAGACAAGAGCCCATCCTCGGTAACCACAATTACTCAAAAAATTCATTTAATATCATAAGTGTATGTAGATTTCCTTGAACCGAGTTCGTTACGGATTTTTAATGAACCAGTATTAAAACCAGATATGAGTATGGACGAGATTACTTTTTTGGTAACTATAAAGTAGAGCACTCGGTTCACATCATTATCGCACGTTCACTTGGGTTCAGTGACTTTTATATCTACGAGTACATAATATTTGACCTATAACCCGATAAGAATCAAATATGAATTTATCTGCCGTAAAAATATGTAGGTGATTAAATCTCACTCTACAGTATATAGGTTTTATAAAAATACGAGTATATCTTATATATAAAATTCTCGTGTCACAATGTTAGTTACCGTACTCCTCCGAAACGGCTTTATCGATATTTATCAAATTTTATATACATATTCAGTTGGTCTGAGAATCGGCTACTATCTATTTTTCATACCCCTAAGTGATAAGGGTTGTTCACCCTTAACATTTTTTTATTTATATGGCAACACAACGTTTGCCGGGTTAGCTAGTAACTAAATAAAATATATTTATTGTTGTAGTGCATACAAGTTTTTCCCTTTTCAATTTATTATTTTGAAGAGTCAGGTTTTTGTAACATTTTCTTTTATTTATTTACTCAGTTTTTAGCTAAGGTCACAAATGTCCATTATGCACAAAATATTCTTCAGAGCTTTTAGGAATTATTTCAACATTATAAATATTAAAATAGAAAAACAAATAATATTTATTCACATAGCTTAAGGTCAAATATTTCGTAATAACACGAATCAAAATAAAACAGACCTCAGCGTAGCGTCACTATGAAAGGTATTTTACATACTCATAAGACCTTCTAAATCAGCGTTTTTCAAAGTATTTGTCGCGACTCCCTGGGAATACAAAATATTTCTACCAGAGGCCCTCGCGAGGTCGCGTACCCTCCATATATTCTTACTAATACAATGTTAGTTAAAGGACATTTGCATGCTCTGAATTTTGTATTTAACAGACAAGTCATTTTTTTTTATATATGCAACCTATCGATAAGGCAGACGGGCTACCTGGTGGAAAGCAGTCACCGTCGCCTATGGACATTTGCAACACCAGAGGAGTCGCCAATGCATCGCCGGCTACCAGTGCATCGCCGGTATTATAAATATACATAAAAATACACACATGAATTATTGTAACATAATAAAACACTGGTTGAAAACAGCGGCTGGCCGCGAAATATTATGTTCACTAGGGGGTCGCGTCATGAAAAAGATTGAAAACCACTGATCGAGATGAACTATCAGATTGTATTATTATACAGTCCAATAAAATAATATTATAAAGTTTTATAATAAATTATATGGAACGAAATAAAAACTTAGTTTAAAACCATTTTATTGATTTCGATCCGCTTTAATTATTATTGTATTTTTAAAGTCAGCTCGTCAGATTAGTTACGGTAAATATAAAAAGAATTATAATTTATACCACATTAAATATATTATGAACGTTATTACAAATAAAAAAAAAAACTACATACATTTGAATTATTTATAAACTACAGAAAACATCTAATGCTTATTCGATTTAGTTTAGCGTTATAAAAGTTTTTGGTCAAAATACTTTGTAAATGCCTAAAAAAAACAAAGTAAGATATCTATACATTCTTTACTTAATAGAACCCTATATAATCACAAAAAATAACATAAAAATTGTAATAATACCAGAATTGTTTCCATAAAAATTGTACTTAGTTTTTAAACTTACGGTAATTGCTAAACAGATCCCAAAACACACAATAAGCTTCATGTTCACACTTCTAACGTCTCCGGCGCACTGACTCGCCCGCTTCTCAAATAGCTGTTATATAACACAATATTATTATATAAAATACCGAGCATCTTTAGAACTGGTCTTCTATGTGATAAATAACTCGCGCGCATATAGGTATTGTTTTTAAAGATTTATGAAATACCACATTTTTTTCGGGATATTTTTTTTATAATATAGGAGTAGCAGATGAGCATACAGTCCACCTGATGGTAAGTGGCTACTGCCGCCCATGGACATCTGTAATCAACCCCAGATAGGATTAGATATTCCAATCTCAGGTCGGCCACAGATGCGCCGCTACCCCTGAGGACTAAGCTGGAACGCCTCGGAAAATTCTGTCTCCCTTACCACACCCTTCAAACCGGAACACAGCACAACACAGCACAGCGCCTAACACAGTCGAACCACAAAGGGTTCTACCGCCTTCAGCAATTTATCTATTGCACAATTACTGTATACCCACCTGTGGTGGGGCATGTTGTACTCAGAATATTATGATTGTACCCATGTTCCACAATAATTTTATTGGATTTGATAAAAAATATTTTTTTATTATTATTATTATAGTTTAACCTAACGATTAGGCAGACGTGCTACCTGATGGAAAGTAGTCAACGCCGCCTATGGACGTTTGCAACACCAGAGGAGTCGCCCATGCACCGCCGGCTTTGTATGAGAGCTCTTTTTGCACCTTTTTTGAAGAGCCCCATGTCGTAGCGCTCCGGGAATACCTCAGGAGGAAGCTCATTCCACATCTTATAACGTAATAATCGTTGTAAGTGTTGTAACGTAAAAACCCGTCAAAGTCAATATAAATCCCCCAAAGTGTAAACATAAATTTTAATAACCGGTTTCCATGTTCGGCAAATTAGCACATGAGTTCAGAAAATGGCAGTTATTTTAAAAGCTTAAGCGCTTAAGTTTGATTTATTTGTATAGATTCTAGTATTTTAAAATTTGTTTCTGCGGTCTTCCGAAGTCGTGTACGTATGTACCTACTACTTAAGTGTTTAAAAGTAACCCAAACCACACCTATTTCTGCATTATACCAGAAAGATTAACAGCTAAGTACTCTGTTCTAGCATGAATATAATGTACAAACATTTTCATGTTGCATTACAAGTAGTTTCTTCATAGGTGACAACGCATATGTGAGCAACTCCAGCTAAATTGTAATAGTATTAAGATTTGACGTTTTAATGCGACAGACACGATATAAGTCTGAAACGCAGTGGATTCCGGGTTCGATCCTCGGTCAGACAGATACGATGAATTTAGATGTCTGTTCCGTGTCTTGGGTGTTTGTGTATGCAAATTTTTGTGTCTATGGCAACCACAGCACTGGAAAATCCTAGGGTTAAGCTCGAAGTTTAGGAAGCGTTATTTTAATTATTAAATGTATTTTTATTACTAGGCAATTATGCAAATCGTGGGAATCGATTTTATTACCGTGCCGAGCGTTATCTACAATACCTACTTACACTAGAAAGAGTAAAACTAAAAAACCCGCAATTTACTTATAAGTTGTAAATCGTAATTTATCTAATGATTGGTAAGTACATATTTTGCGACCCTTCCATTAATAGGAATTGATAAAAAAACGCTCGTCATATTTATTTGTAAAAATGATATATAGTCGCTCGTCGTGCTATTTTTTAAACTTAATAAAAAATAAATGATCAATAATAATAAGTCATTAATAAATGACCAATCGAATATACCTAGGTATACACTTTTCTTAGCATTTGTACTCTTTGGTGAGGAAGTTGATAAAGATTCACAAGCAGCGTTGACTTATTTATTCACCCTATTAAATAAGTAAGCATAATACTTATTATGAATAAAGTATGCAAATGTATGTACCAATATGTAGGTTGATTTATCAAACATAGGTTTACCCGCCCGCGGTCAGAGGTCGATGACAAAAATTCATTTTGTCTGTGGTTTGGGAATACATACATTTTTTCGGTATAAAAGGTACCCTATGTCCTTATCTGGACGTCTCACAACCTATGTACGTATTTTTCATACCCCTAAGTGATAAAGGTTGTTCACGCTTAACATTTTTTTTATTTATATGGCAACACAACGTTTGCCGGGTCAGCTAGTATTCATATAATATTCTCAATATTGTTGACTGACATCGCGTCCTCTGTTGCCTTTCACAGTAGGTACCTACAAAGATTTCCACATCGTATCGCCAGTGGCATTTGGAAAGCATCGATCCGCTCATTGTCTAGTAATACCAAAGGTTTCTATTACACATTATAATGTGTATGACGTTTCATTTGCATATTATAGTGTATACACAAATAGTATTTGCTTCTATTCCGTTTTAGACTTATGTTTTTAGATTATCATTTTACAATTCAAAAAGAGTCGTAAATATGAATCTAAGTAAATACAATATTTGTTATTCTTTTATAATATAGGAATAGCAGACGAGCATGCAGTCAATCTGAGTTACTGCCGCCCATGGACATCTGTAATCAAACCCATATAAGATTATATTCCTAACTGAAGTCGGCCACAAATGCGCTGCTGCCCTTGAGAACCTAGCTGGAAAATTATGTCTCTTATCACACTCTTCAAATCACACCACAGAAGTGCTTAACATTGTTAATATTAGACCGAACTCCGCACCATCTCATTACCATTAATGCACTTGTTTTAGTGCGATGCTTCTACAGACATCATGTTTTTTATAAGGAAAATTATTGTAACCTGGGTTTTTCCCGTCGTTGTAAACTTCAGTTTGATGAAGTATATATCTCTGATAATATCTCTCCTATTCATGTCTAATAGCAATAAAATTCACGCTGTAATAATTTGGTTCGAAGAGTAGATATATGAAGGTACAACACAAGTTCCAACTTAGTTCTTCGCAAAATCAAAGTATACTAATTACCAATGAAAACTCTTGGTGAAATTTGTTCCAGAATTCTTTGCAAAGTTCTGAGCATAAGGTTAAAATATCTACCTACCCTTTTTTTTTTTTTTGTCGAGGGGGAAACCTTCAAAAGGTACCCGACAACGTGGGAGCGACGCCGAGTTATGTGGGATTTTTACCGCACTAAAACCCCCCCGGTGGCCGTCCTCTGCGCTGCGTTGAGGGCTCCGGGATCTCCAAAGGAACGCAACCGGAGTCCTCTTAGCGCGTTGCCCCGTCGGGCTCCGCACAGGTGAGCTTGACGCTCGCCACACCATCTGGTGTATACGACGGTATGCGACCACACATACCGTCGTCCTTCCCTGGGCCGCTGGCCGGGCGGTTCGAGCTCCCACTCTTGCCGCCCGCAACCCCGGAAGCCCCCTTTTAGTCGCCTCCTACGACAGGCAGGAGATACCGTAGCCCTATTCTAGTCCCGGGACTACAGGGACATAAAATATCTACCTACCCAGGCACCTATATCAACTGGATTAAAGTTATTATGAGAAGTTGTTCAACATTTTGTCGTTTTTCCCATTTGTTTGATCACTACGAGATTATTAGTTACGTGTTTTGTATGCAAGCTTGACATTTATACATGCACTCTGTAGGTCACAGTCACACGAGGATTAGATATATACCTAATAACTTAGCCATGACCAATATGACCATTAGTCATTCGACGCAAACTTAGCCCTTATCAAGCTTAGCCAAGGAGTAAGATAGGAGGAGGATACATCTTAACTAAGATTAAAAATTAATTCGATATCTACCAGCAGGAGTTTTAGCTATTACCTATTCGATTGAGGTGAACATAACGCCACAGATAGTGTGGTAGTGTTAGGCAAAGGCGGTCGTGAATTGAATACGTGACTGACGTGTGACCTGTCATAACTTTTCTAATGAACATCCATATTTCAGGGAGATATATCCCTGTTGATATCAGGTCATCAAACTTTTTTGAAGACCAAACCTATGTTTTTTGAAGGTGGTAGAAAGAATCCATTGTGGTTTGACTCCGGCGGCATCACCGCTACACCTTTTTCTGCCTCATAACAGCAGTGTAAAACGCTGCTGTGCTCTGGTTTGAAGGGTGTGGTAAGGGAGACATACTTTTCCAAAGCGTTCCAGCTTGGTCCACAGGAGTAGCAACGCATCTGTGACCGACCTCAGGTAGGAATATTATGAGTATGATCACAGACGTCCGTGGGCGGCAGTAGCCACTTACCATGAGGTGAACAGCATGCTCGTCTGCTATTCCTATTATTACAAAAAGGTAATTCTACACAGTCGAAAACAGAATCTCGTATCACTTCTTCTTACATCCCATAATTCGCTTTATTGCAAACAGCCAACTTCAAGTAAACATTTGGTCATTGTACCTACTTTTGTAAAATCAAAACCCGGAACCCTACAAGCACAATGACCCTGTTACTTAAACGCCGTTTACGGAATAATCAACGCTGAGGTCACACGCGTACTACGGCCATTATCCAAAAAAAAAAACAAAAAATATAATATGTAACCGAAATGCTTCCTTACTTTATAACTATAATTATGTAATAATAAAATTGCTTAAAAGTTAAATTCATGAACGTATTAATTACTTACCTATTATATAGGTACCTATATGTGATAGAACTAAAATATATTATCCAACCTAGGATGTACCCACTACCCTCTAGAGGCTTAAGGGAGGGCGGAAGGGGCAGTCCGCCCCGGGCCCCTGATTCTGGGGGCACCCCCCAAACACAGTTTCTAAAAAAACGTCGTCAGGAGCAAACAATATGTAAAATGTGTATAAATCAGCGAAAAAGAAAAGAATAAGGCTACCGGAATCATACGTATTTTCCGAACAAGTGTATGACACATTTGTAATTTTGTACAATCAAATCGACGGGTCCTACGTAGACTTGTGCAAGTGCGTTTTCACAACTTTACAGTAGTGCGATTTGAATGTTCTAAAACGAAAGTTTTTTTTCAAAAGGATTCAATTATACTATTTTAAAATTTTAACTATGTACGTTGAATAATGTTAAAGTTACACGTTTTAGAACATTCAAATCGCACTACTGTAAAGTTGTGAAAACGCACTTGCACAAGTCTACGTAGGACCCGTCGAAATATTTTTTTTTACACTGGGCGCCTCCATTCGACTTTCTGCCCCAGGCCTGCGACAACCGTCCGCCACTGCCACTACCTACCACCTTGTCTAGCCTTCAGGTAAGTAGGTACTTAGGAAGCGACCAACAGTCCTCAGGAGTGATGACTGATGACGCATCTGTGATCTTCCTTTGGACCTTTTGCCATGAGGAGTGCTTGCTCATTTGATACAGACAATTTCACAATAATCACTGAGCATTTAAAAAAATATGCTTATAATGCACCCATTAACTTTTTGAGGATCAGTTTGTGTAGGACAAATTAATTTATTAAATAATTATAGTATCCGAATAAATGTATACTTAATACACTATGTATTATTGTATATTTATTGTATGTTTGTATGCCCACAACATTTATGTTTACAAAACTGCAAAAACAAATAATAATATTATGTTGAGGTCACGATCTGCAAGTGGGTCGCTTTCGTTCACGGAAAATGTAGTTGCTAAGTTGCCAGTTTCCTGTATGCTAATGTTTGTTTAAGTATTGTATAGTATTGGTTTCAAGTTAAAGGTTTAAAACACCAAATAAGTATAAGTGGTAGGTTCAACTCCGAAAGCACCACCGCCGTACATAATTCTTAAATAATTACAGAAGTGTGAAGTGAGATAGATGTTTTAAGGTTTAAAATTGGTGGTAAGTGATACACTTTTTCAAGAAATTTTTATTTAGTATTCAAGAGACGTATAGCCCGCGTAAAACTACTAGTCCGCTCTGAATATAGAAATGAATCGCGTCGCCATAGCAAATTGTGTGACTACATCTGCTCGCAACAACTTCAGAGCGGACTAGCAGTTTGGCGCCGACTATAAAGTAGGAACGCTGCAAATTTGCCTGTGGTAGATTGCTTGCTTTTCCACCAACTAATATGAAAATCTATAGCTACATTTTCGGTACAAACTATTGCTATTATACTGTGTTTTTTGTTTGTCTTCAAGTTTATGTACACGACAAGATAAACCTTAAAAGTGTATATAACCTTTTTGAAAACTACCAATCTAAGTTTTTAACAGTTCATATAGCGATAACGTCAGTTTAAAAATCTTGTTCATCATAATATACTGTTTTATATCATAAAATTATACTAACCATTATTTCAGAAATGAACAAATCAGCAGTCATGGAAAGTCAGCAGAAACCAGATGTCATAATAACATTAGTATTACGCGTTGAAGTCTTTTGTATGAATACTGTTTTATAATGTTACGATACTGCAGTTTTTGACATTATTGTACTTTCAAATAATAAATAGAGATGACTGACTCTAAAAGGTTTCAATTCGTAAATTGAAGTAAGTCTATTTACAATGGTCAAGTAGTTTAATAGAGATTTAAACAAATTATTGACATGATGTCATGATGAACATAATGTAGACAATATTGATGAAGGCAAATAGGTACCATCAAGGTACAATAGTCAACCGGCAATGCTTTTTTTATTAGTTACTTATTAAATTAGATCCGAAATAAAGGTTTGACAGAAAATAAGGTTAAATTAGAGTTAGGTGTACTTAAAAACTAATTTAAAGCACTCAATTCAAGCGAGATAAGAGGATGACAGTTCTGTGCCAATAGCCACTTAAAATAATGCAGTTTCAATGACAAAAAATATTTTGCATAAATTACAATACCCTCATACAAAAGGTACTCAGGTACAACCTACTTACAAGGATAACATTGCTATTCAACAATCCAAATAAACACATTAGATTTAACCCAAATTATTATTATTATATAACACAAATATCAAAATTGCATCAAAAGTAATAAAATATACTTTCAAAATATAGTTTCAAAACTAGAACACCCTCTACGTGAAACCTGTGCTTTCAAAGGTAGGAAATAAGAAAATATTATTAAAAGGGTGGAAAACCAGGGCCGTATACCATCTTGCATACATACGAGTACAAACCCTAAGAATAAGGTGACATACATATGCAAAAGTTTTTTGAATCACTATGACATACATTCCGACTCGATAGATACATCGTTTTAAAAGTATACACAAAATCAGGGTAAGTATATTACTGTTTATGTGTATAATCCAGCCGTTCTTTGGATTGTCATCCAAATATCGTCAGGTAATAATTTAGATTAGCTGAATAACAGTCTATGGATCTGAAATTTTAATCAATGCCATGGGTAAGCTACAAACCCAAGATCTGCATAGTAACAATGTGCAATATTTCCTTTATCTTTTAAACATCACTCGTATCGGAACCAGGCTACGTTCCACATACTTTCACCGAATGCCCATTTGATACCGAATCGAGAATTAGGTCGTATGCATCGATTAGAAATCCTCACATTCAAACCTTATTGGGCGTCATTAAAAATTAATTCCGCGTTAAAATTCAAAAGACGATTCTGAATTAAATTCGTTTATGCGCCACTCAAGGTTACGTGTAATTGTTTTTATCAATGTAACTTTTGTCGCATAGCAAATAAGTGAACAATGTAGATACTGATGGTTATCTCGCATATTATTAAGATTACATTACAATTTTATTTTAAACATTTATACGGACCTTGGAAACTTTTTGGTTTTGAAGATATATCTGAATTTAATTTATGGTTAACCCTGACATGTTAATATTTAGAATAGAGTGAACACAGTAATTAAAATTCGACTGTAAGTGATGACTGACATAATAAACGATTTGCTGTAATTCATTAGGTGCGTTTATAGAGACTAAGATTTTTGAAACCATGTATAATTTAGGTAAAAATAAAATTAATGGAACTGTTAGTACGATTACTTTCCAAGGTCTATAAAATAATAATTTAACAAACATTTATGACCTAAAAATAAAAAAATAAGAAACTGAAAATTTAAATAACTTTTAAGGGGCTTACTATTCGTTACCAATCCGCATTTAGATCCGTTTTTAATACTTACTATTCAATAATAACAATCGGAACCGACGACCTAACGTATCCACCTAACCCAAAGCAGAGAGAACGCAAGAAATCTTTAGCCACTAACGGCCAACATCAAATTCCTGACTGCAACCAACGTAGCTTATCTTTGTAGATCAGTTACGATCCGCAAAAGTCAAGGGCTCTACGTTCTTCTATTTATCTACTCCATTTACTACATTAAACATATATCATTCCTACAATATAAATTAGAAGGCTTTTAAATAAATAGTAGGTAAATAAATTTACATTTCATATAAATTGTATGCTGACAATTAAGCCAATCTATAAATTTACTAGATATGCAAATGAGACGTAACAGGCAATTAATTTTAAATGACCACATCTTTCAAGACCACGAACGCGATAACAGAAAAAAATAAACGTTTTTGCTCATAAATTGCAACAATACACGTAACTGACAATTACTTCGCTAAGTACGTTGGAGAAAATGTAAATGGGTGTATTAACTAATTCTAGCTTAATTTATACACTGCAAAACATTAATGAGACGATGATTTGCGTTAATAGATTCTTAGCTCCTATTACAATCTCATAGAGATAAAGATATTTATTTATGATTGGTTGACTGCGTTGCATAATAGCTGTTACACACCTGCTTACAATTAAATCCTTTTTTATTGCATGTAGCAAATGTTGTCCACCTGATGTTAAGTGGTCATTTTATATGTAAATGGTCTTTGAACATACGAAAAAATCGCCATTTCAAGATTCTTCTTTTAATTACGGGTTTAATTAATTACTGTTATTACATTAACATGGCTTCTATGAGGCTTCTATCAGACCAGTTATAATTATTCAGATAACATAATTTATGTAAAAGTTTTAATTAATAATACAACGAGACTGTGTAATCAGTATGCTAGTTTTATATGCAAAAAGTCAACAACTCTAAAAACTGTCAATGCAAATATATATATAACACTAGCTGACCCGGCAAACGTTGTGTTGCCATATAAATAAAAAAAATGTTAAGGGTGAACAACCCTTATCATTTAGGGGTATGAAAAATAGGTAGTAGCCGATTCTCAGACATACTGAATATGCATATAAAATTTGGTGAAAATCGGCAAAGCCGTTTCAGAGGAGTACGGTAACTAACATTGTGACGAATTTTATTTATAAGATTTTAAACAAAAAGCTCTATCTTTGCGTGAATAATTGAAACCTTCCAAAATTAAATTCGGTAGTGCCCTGAAAGTTGACTCGTAGAAACTGCTAATACCATGAAATCTTCCTTTAGGTACATATATACATTTTTGTAAGAGGTATAGTCCGCACCAAACTGAAGTCCGCTCTGAAGTTTTTGCGAGCAGGTGTAGTCATACAATTTGCTATGGCGACGCGATTCGTTTCTATATTCAGAGCGGACTAGCAGTTTTACGCGGACTATACCTACGTAATGAATAAATAAATATATGTTGTATTTAAGTTTAGAATATAGTAGCTATTTCAAAACGCAGACATACCTATGTATATTTCAATTTTATTTATGTGTTCAGATTGAAACAAATAAAAACGGTGGCGTGGTAATTATACTTTTTGTGATCATTATCTTAGGACGCCCGCAAATGGCTAAGGTTTTTGTCGCACAAACCGGTTGTAGATGAATAAATTAACAGGGAGCTAGTGAATATTATAAGTATTTTAAGAGATCTACAAAGACGTAGGTATATGTACTAAATAATACAATAATAGATGATGATACAATACATAAATAGAAAGATAATCAACTGGAGTCACCTGTCTTTAAGGTCGTGTGTTTACCTGTATTTTAGTCGAATATTCTGAATCGTAATGCTTTAGTAAAATTGTAAGAGTAGGCAAGATCTTACAGTTACAAAAAGCGTAGTTACATCCTAACTAGAGATGGGCAAAGAACCCGGTTTAAACCCTGTGCAGGGTTTAAACCCAATAAATACCCGTTTATTTCCTCCCACTGGGTTTATAAAATGAGTTAATAAAATCTACACAAAGCCTTTAAAATAGTTCAAATGTTTATTTAATAGATATACTATAGGTTTTTACTGTATTTCTAATGTTTTTACATTTTTAAATATAACATTTTTAGGGGTTCATCTATTTTTATTACATTTTTAATTATTATTTGTTTGACGAAACAAATATCGCACAACTAAAACAAATAAATATACCTCTCAGGTGTACCGCACAGGTGGTGTGGGAATATGGGCATATAATGTAAAATGTAATTCTTACGTAATATCTTAATAATTATAGCTTTAAGAAAAAAAATATAAACATTATTTTATAGAAAATTTTAAGTGCTACAACTTTGGTCCAAGGTACTTTTCGATAAAATTTACCGTTTTCGAGAAAAATCCAGAAAGCCGAAAATTTTGACGTTTGACCCCGAATAAGTGCCGACACACACATCGATGAGGACTTTTAGAACTCTACTTGTGATGGTAAACCCAAGGTCTCTACGGAAATTTAGCTTTATGTTATTTCATTACTATTTTTATGTCTAAATTGACCGGACTATAAAAACCCCTCTATCAAAATGTTTCAATGTCATTTTCTGTAAATTAATTAGAAAAAAGTTAAAAAAGGTCTTCCCAAAGTTTAATCTATTATTGTTATTATCTTTGTTATTTTTGGTTTAACGACAAAAAGTTATAGAACTAAAATTATAGATAAATCAATTTGAAACCATAATTGTTCTTACTAAATTTCTGTGCGACGAATAGTTTGCCTGGTAGAGCGTAAAAACGCTTAGTGCCCCTTTTTTCAAGATGGCGGCCGAGGGACAACAGTTGGGACTCCACAAATTAGGATTTAACTGTACACTAAGCCCTTTACACTAATCATTGACATCTATAAAATAAACTCGGGTCTTCGAAAATTGCAACCCAAATGTAACACATCCGAATGGACTATAACATGACTATAACAGCGTAGTTAAATAAAATATGTGCTTTTAGAGCGCATATTTAGTGAATAGTTTACAATATTATTTTAAAAATGATATTACACGAAGAAAATAAAAATATGAATGACAATAGTTTACACCCGCTGTTTGGGTGTTTATTTGGGTTTAAACCCTATTTCACCCAAAATACCCGGTTTAAACCCGTATCCACCCATTGGGTTTAAACCCTCTGCCCATCTCTAATCCTAACCATCCCATACTTATATCGGCCAGAAGCCTGAACAAGGAACGATTTTCGAAATTTAATAATTATGTTATTTGGTGGAACAAACTATGAACAAAAACTACATATAAGTATACTAAAGACTGTCCAGAAATTAGAATCACGCAAATAACTAAATAAGATCCGGCAAATGTGAAATCATATACGAAATCAGCCTCGTTAGCAATCACCCTAAGCTGTAACAGTTTTCACACTACGGGCGAACGTAACTGTAAACCGTTTACGATTGGTGCGTCACGTCTCATATTGGCCATTCATATTATTATTATACTCAAGTTAAACTTTCCATCTTGCGACCCGACGACGACCGGCCGATGCGACCTTAACTGTTTTTGAACTTTCACTTTTACGGAATGTCCAGTTCGTCGTGACGATTGCAATCCTACGCAGCTCATTAAGGCTATTTGCTGCATTATTAGTTCATTATTAACACTTTGGTTTACATTAGGTCTTACCGTTCGGTTTCAACCGAATTACCAATTAGTCAAACAAACTTAAAACAGCTGCAATCTTAACAATTTTCATCAACGTGCATCTCTTCATAAACTAGTCCAAACCAACGCAAAGTAGCGCAGATTCTTTCATTAGCGATAGAGGTGTAGCAAGTTTATACCGGCGTTTGCGCTTATCCATAGAGTGAAAGATTTGCATTACACTATACAAAAAAAAATACTTCCGGAAGTAATCTTATATCATGAAAGTAGTAATAATCAATGATAATTTCGTGCCATATCGTTCTAGTAGGTGAAAATGCACATATCGTCCGTATTTAGGTGTTCAAATTAAACGTTAGCAGTAATGTTCAATGGGTACTGCTTACATTGTGGACTATCAATTATATGGTCGTCACCAAGATCGTCATATCGTCGTCGTAAGTAGCAAACCTCCTCATATATTGGCATGGCACACCACACGGTGACAGCCCCTTGCCTCGCGCTCAAACACGCGATTCGTGCAGTCATTCGCTCGTGCGCCAACATTCCGTTAGTTGGTTACACTCGCGTCTTCACTTTTCACTGTTTGCACAATATAATCAATTCAACAATTTAAAACAGTTACGCGAAATTGCTAAGCATAAACTGAACGCAGTTAAATTAAAAAAAAAACTTGACGTGATTTTAGGCGGGAATTAAAAATGGGGCGCCGTTATGTGTTCCTAATCACGTTGTTTCTATTGGTGTCCTTGTGTGAAATGAAAAGGAGAAAAATGGATTATCCTACGGACAAGCAGCTTACGTTGCAAAGGAAAGAAACTACGCCGGTGGACTTTACAAGATTAGTCGTGATGAGGATTGTGTATGGGATGGCTAAAGTCCTAGGTTTTCAAGAACCAGTGAGTGAAATCTTAAACGGCGCGTTTGTGCCCCCAGGCGCTGACGATGATGATGATTTTGATGATGATGACGATGACGGGCTTTTTGATGAATACTAAAATTGTCAACTACTTAACCAACTATTTTGTGATTCACTTTTGTTTGTTTAAATGTTAGCTTATCTTTACACCAAATAAAATGCATTTATTTTTTCTTTTACAATTTTAGTCATCTAAGCTTTTTTGTTGTATGTAATATTTAAATTATACTGCTAAATGTTTTAATTGATGTAGATATATAATAATGTTTTCTGTTAAATTATTCAGTATTTATTGTATTTAAGAAATGCTCATTAATTTATTGATCATGTACCTGGTAGTAAATAACAATTTTATATTTTTTATTAATAATATTTATATAATAATTTAAGTTGTAAATATAACTAGTAGATATAAATATTTATTTTTTAATATTTTTGTATTGGAATATTTTTTTAATTTGTTGTAAAAATGTCACCAGATGTATTAAATTAACACTATACATAACTTGTTTCAATAAATTTACAAATTGTCACCTGTGAACTGTTTAATGTTATTTTCACAAAATTTAATTCTATTATGTAAAAGTATTTACCTACAAATAATTACTTCCATGATTGTAATTATAAATCTCCAAAAATTTGCATTTATAATAAAATAATACTTTTTTTTATTAAAAAATATAATTTGTCATAAATCTTCATTACAGTCAAGGAACCAAGAATGATTATCAACAAACTGTCTATCTTGAGTACAGACTATGTCATCATCACTATTCTGTTCTTCCAATTCATCTGAAGTTCTTGTGGCTGTTTCATAGCATCCCTTCATTTTCCTTATCAAATCGCCCCATTTTAATTTCATTTTACACTTAGGACAGTACCCCTCAATAGGGATATACTCTCCTGGAGGTAGAAATTTATCAGCTAAACAAGTAAGATGGACCACTAGGTCACAATTTGAGTTCATACATGTTAATTGTTCTTTAGCATTAGAATAAGTAAAGCATAAACCACATTTTGATCGAATAGGACTATTTGCAGTGTCTTTGGAAGGCTTCAGATTTCGGCTTTTAACAGGACCGTGACATACTTTCATGTGATCTGGTGGTTTCCTTTCAGGCTGAAAAAAATACGAATTTTACTAATGCCCAATTAAATAATAAAAGCCAATATAAAGCTAAAAAAAGTAAATATAATTACTTGAAATTCTTCAAAGTATTCATTCTCTAACCATCTTATGGTCAATGGTAGGCGGCACCATGGTCCCACTTTGAGCATCTCACTCAAAACTCTTAGCTTGAATTGAAAGTCTGATTCCTTTCTTGGTATCTTCTTCAAATTCAAATGCTGTAGTCTAATTGTCTTGTTTGGATTCTGCCATGCCCATTCAAACTAAAAAATAACATAAGTGAAATCATAATACAATTTGTATAGCTCTATACTTAAAAAAAAACATTAATATTTTTTATAATAAATCAGGTTTAAGTGTTAACTCACCCTGAGGGCAGATATATTATTAGGAAATCCATGAATAATCATAACCATTTTCCTAAAATACGAAAAACATATTATTAAGATTAAGAACAACATCATAATATATACTTTAACAAGCTTTTGCCCGCAGCTTCGCTCGCATTATGAAGTAATATCATTAACTAAGAAGATTTATACAAACTTTCTTCCCCTATTTCATTGATTGTATTGAAAGAATGCAATTCTTCATCTGACATAACTATTAAAAATTCTAACTATTCAAGCTATGCAAGGCAAATTGTTTAAAAAAAATGAATAATGTACTGAAGAATTCAGTTTTCTTCTAATTTTCTATCTAAATCATATATGAATTTATAGAAAATAGTGAATGCAATTGTCACATTTATTTCTCAAATACAATACAAAGGTCATTAAAATACCATTAAGGTTACAGAACACTCAATAGAATTGTACTTTCTCAAACGGCTATTCACTTTTTGCATTAATGCAATTCTATATCAACAGCTCAGATATTTGCCATTAAGATCTAACTGTTAAAATAAACAGTTAATTATATATTGGCATAGTAGATGCATAGCATGAATAAAATATGTTTTAGTGAGATTTAATCGCTGTATGTGTAATTTATATTCAGCTGAATCCTCATATTAATTCATGTTACTAACATTACAAACTTTCAAGTAATTACTTACATTGGACGCTAAAAGGCTTACTTTCGTAACATAAAACTTAGTAATATGATTATTATAAAATAGGAGAGTCACTTAAATAAATGTTCCTTAATTTTATATTTTGTTAATAAAAGGTAAGGTAAAGTTAAAGGTAAGTAAAGTTTTACTATCTAGAATATTCTAGGAAATACTATCAAATATATGCCAGTCAAAATCACAGAAGTTTACAAGCGATAGAGATTAGCTATAATCTTTATAACTTTTAAACGGTAACCGTTTTATAAAATTTACTTGGTTTAAAAATGGCGGGAAATTTTTGGTCTTACCAAGGGCCTCTATTACTTGTACGGTACGCCCCACCGGCCCAAGTACCTCTGTTGTGCTGCATTAAGCGCCTATTTGGATCTCTAGTATATCCAATATAGGTCCTGCCCTTAAATTTAGGGTTTATATTGTATAGTAAATAAACACCGAAGAAATCAACAATCAACTCTGGTTCTGCCATCCTTTTATTATGAACTTATAGATCTTACACGTTTATGTTGCGTCAGATATGTTTGATAACGTTTGTCATAGTTGATAAAATTTACTAATTAAAAATTAAAACTTAAAATCAAAATCTCAAAAATAATTTTTGTCTAATGTCTACTGTCTACTGTCACTGTCATTTGTCATTTTTGAGATTTCTGTCAATATTGTTCGAAGTCATGTGTTGTACGTTTATAAATCGAAAGATTTTTGACTTATCTTTAACTTTTAACATTTTCAATACGCTTAATATTTTTTTTCATTTGAATGTATTGTTCAATCGTTTAATGACAACATCGTAATATTATTATGGCAATATACGAATTGTCTACGAAGATATAAATTTTTTGACGTTCACCTGTCGCACAGTCACATAAATTTTCAAGATTTTGACAATCAGCTGTTTGTAAACAACCTTTTGAACTCTTATCATAATAGGCTATCAAAAATCATTAACTAATCATAACATTCTAACTTATTATTTCTTCATGTATAAGATACAGAAAAAATATAAATATTGACAGAAAATTTAAACAGAATTATAATTTATATTTTTCAAAATGTCGGAAGGACCATCAAAAGAAAATAATTCGAGGTTATGCGGAATGTAAGTACTTAAACTAATTATTAAAATCACTTAATCTATCGCATGTCTGGAAAAGGTTTAACAACATACTTGCAGGCTGTCACCACCATCTCTTAATAACATGAATCAATCAAAGATCGTAGATCTTGCTGAACAAACTTCTTTTTTAGATAAATGTTATGCAAAATACTGGAGCTAATGCATAAGAAGAATGTTGTACCTGACAATTTGTAAGTGCCGTCGTTGGCCTATACAAAATAAATATATTTCATTTCATAGTCAGTATGGTTCGACTGGAACGTACCATCACCAGTCATTTTTATCGTAAAGCAATTGTGCGTTTTGAGAGTGATAAGCATCTATGATTGGCTTCAGATTGAACGTATTCTGTAAGTAGGCCACGGATATCCATCCACGGCATTGATCACTTACCATTATGTGGACTGCAAGCCCAATTGTTTATGAAATACAAAGTTTTCTCGCTGTAGACAAATGGGTTTACACTTTTTAATAATAATTTCATTATTTTATTCACCCTGATTCATTTTTGTTATAAGTTGTTAACATTCATTAATTTCAGATGTGAAGAGACCACAAGCAAGTACTGTTGTCCCCGTTGCGACATATTCTACTGTTCCCTCGACTGCTACAAGTCAGAAAAGCACTCAGCATGCTCCGAGGACTTCTACCGAGACTGTATAAATGAGGAACTTGCGTCACACAATGTTGATGAAGAGTCCAAACACAAAATGATTGATATATTGAAGAGGATGAAAGATGATGATGAATTGGATGATATCCCAGAAGTTGAAGAATTGGATTCGGATGATGATGAAGGAATAGATCTTCAGGAAAGGATAAAGGATCTGAATTTAGATGATGCTGATGCTGTATGGAATGCTCTTACTGAAGATGAGAAGAATGAATTCCAGGCTATGCTAGATCAAGGTAATGTTGTTAACATCTTCTTTGTTGTTACACTCTTGGCAGAGTGGTCCTAGTCATTATATTCCTTCCCTTTCCTGGGAGCCTGATGTAACTTGTCTCATAATAGCAATACATATTATACATTAAATTTTTGGAACCCGGTTAGGTCACCTTTGTCACATTCTTTAAAGTTATTTTGTAGCCTTTAATTAAGTCTCATTAAAATTAGTAGTAACATTCCCAAAGTTATGCCATGGTATCAAAGATTTAAATATTATTTTATTATGAAAAGGCTGCCTCTTTTTAACAAACATTTTAGTATAAGAAACATAATTAATTTTTAATCACTTAAAAGTTAATAAAATGCTCTAAAGTCTATTTTTTCCTAAATGCATTAATAGCCAATAATCATGCACTTTAACAGGTGATGTTGGCGCGATAATGCCGCAATGGGAACCCTGGTGGATGTACAGGAAACAAGATAAACTAGTCGAAGAAGTCACGGAATTGAGTGAAGAGGGAGAGGCTTTAAAGAAATGTCCTCAAATAAAAAGTGTACCTGAATTAAGTTCACTTACTGTAAGTCATTTCTGAGTATTTATTTGTAATTGATTGAATTCAGATATAATTCCTATTGTTAATATGAAGACACAAAACTTCAGAACAGAATCAAAGCCGGACCTTGTATAGCTATAAATGGTGATTGAACAACCCTGGGCCATATCTATATAATATGTGTAAATTATGTCATTTAAAACTCTTAGAAAATATTTTTTTTTGACATTAAAATAAGTTTTTTTATATATCTGACAATACTAATATGCAGAAATAAATTCATTACTATTATTTCCTTTTGCTGTTCATTTTTTTTATTGTATACTTGTAATTTCAAACATATAAATTAAATTAAAAAATTAAATCTCTAAAAATGAATTTGACTTTCAGAAAGTCCAACCTTCACCAGCAATAAAGTTCAACATCGCCAATGTTCTAGCGTCGTATGCCTTCATCATGAGGTATTTCAATGGAGAAGTGGAACCAATTGAAGGTGTAACATATTTCCTGGACATTTGCACCAATTTGAGCTCCAATGCTAACTTTGAAGAGCCTGCAGTGGCCGTGGAATCTGTCGCACAAAGATGTCTTCAGGTAACTTTAAACAAATCGATCATTTTACTTTTGTTTAAATCATATTTAGTAAAAATAACAACAGGGGTCCAATGAATGTAGATAGAAATAAAAATTAAGTGTCGACTTTAAATATTCTTTCTTTTCATAAATGTCTGTTTGTTACTTTCTTTTCCTTAAATGTTTGTTAACATCTATTTTAAGCAATTTTAATTTTAGCATAAATTTGTGCAAAAGAAAAAAATTAATAAAGTTCAAACTGTAGATATGTATTATATAGAGACTTCAAAGTTTGGACTCTGAACTTTGGAGTTCTATAATCAGCCATAAGTATATTGGAATTAATTTCACTTCATATAATCACATTGGTATATATCATTTATTTTAATCATATTTACAGAGCGAAATTATAGAGACAGACGAAGCCAGCTTAGATGTAATGAAATATGACATCTTCCTATTATTACAAGGACCCAGTGAACAAAATAAGATGTACTACTGTAAAGCAGCATTATCAGACCTCATCAACATATTAACAGCAGCAAAAGACATTAGCAAAAAAACGAAAACTCACACCAAACCAAATAAAGGAACATTTTCTAAGAAATTTCCTGATCATGAAAAAAGCGACTGGAATAAGTTGGATGGAAGCAAAATCAAAGGAATAATAAAAAAGGTTGAATATTATTTGTCATACATACAAAGCAGTGGACTGGATTTGGCATAAACTGTGATAGTTTTAAGTGATGTGTATCATACATACTAATTTTGATAACTATGTAATCGTAAGTTTTATTATTTTCATAAGTGTATAAATAAATATTTTTATACAATTATAATGTATATTATTTTTTTACTCGTACAATCAATTTTTCCATGATAAGTTATTTGATCTTCTAAAATTAGATATATGATAATATATTTATAGGATCGTGTGTATTTTCAAATTGTGATACTTTCTATTTAATAACAAATATTTAAAAAATATATATATCTACTTCGACATGGTATTTTTAATGCAACTGCAGTACCCTGCAGTAGAATTTCAGGGTAGAGCCTCAAAAACTTACAAATAAAAAAGTACAAATCCCGTTACCAGATATTTATTCCAACAACAAGAAACCGTGATACAGGAATGTCCAGATAATTATTAATTTATTATAATAATAATATAACTTTTCATACATCATATATAATTACATCGCAACAAGTCACACGCAATATGCTATTTCTTTAAATAGCATACAAGTATTTATTTATTTTATTAAAATATATTCCTAAAATATATATTGAGGTTATTTATATGATAATTTACAACAATAACTTAAAACAAAAATAAAAAAACAATTTTAAGTGGATATGTGTGACTTTGTTGCCATAAATAAGACTAATCAAAATGTATAGATATATCATATTTAATCACATAACGAGTTACTAGTTACAAAAATGCAATAAACAGGAAAGTTTAATAATGTCATTATTAAATTATTAACAAAAACTTAATATATTGTTTAAAGTTTTCTTGTGTTCATAATATATCTATACATCTTAGAATATAGTAAAAGAAATTTTCTATCTATAAATATAATGATCACAGATAACAGATATCAAGTAGAAATAAAGCAATGATATTATGACGTAAAGCCGTCTTAAATAATGAAGATAAATTAATATGTTTCTTACATATGATGCTACATTAAAATATACCTCTGTTACTGTATGGTTTAATTTTAAAATTGCTAAAAAGATTTCGATGCCAATTTTACGAAAACAATTACTAACTTTATTTAGGCTAGATTTTAAAACCCAAAAAATCTAGGATTAAAATTAAAAAGCCGTACCTGTGTCATCATCTATTACTAATACTGAAAAAAAAAACTATTTTACTTGATATTTGTTTCATGATAATAATAATGAAAATAATCGTATTTATATTAATTTAAGCTTTTACACCCCCTTCCATGGACCGAATAACAAATTTGCTACTAGTAGAATAAATTATAATAATAATATATCTTCCTAAAATAATACCATAATTAATCATAATTAACTACATACTTACGTATGTGTTTTACATACACCATATTAAGATTTTACCTTTGAAGAAACTCCACCAATAATATACACGTCTACAAAATACAGACCCGAATTAAGGTCATTGTACATACGTACATCATTTTTAGAAATTATTTAGATATTTTCTACAGACAATGTGTACGGTATTTAATATGTAAAGGTTTTAAATAAAATTGAACACCGAGAATAGTATAAATACACAGAAGCAATAATTTAATTTAAAACATTAAACAAATATAATAAAATGGAAATTATCACAATACACCAAATTAAATTAATTTTATAATAATTTACGTTGTGAAGCATTCTGATTGGCTCAGATTGATAATATTTGTAAATATGACTTTACATATGATCTATTTGACTGATGTAAAACCATATTTATTTTTTTGCATCAAGAGTGGGTAGTACATTTGTTTTTGTAGCTAATAAACGTCATTATATAACATGAACCATTATATTTATATTACATATAAAATAATTTTGCTGATCAATCACGCACTTATGTGCATTACATTAATAATAACACAAAAATTGATTGAATAACAATATGAAAATATGTGGTCATATTTAAATACCTACAACATATTTTTATATGCTTACCGACATCACCACTCCCCAAACTTAGAGGAACCAAAACCTAGGAAAATAATAAAAAAATAATATTTTGTAAGTACTATTCAGTAAGGTCACCGTAATATATAATGCGACCGACTTTTTTAAATAAACCTCTTCTTTTAACCTAAGTTTTGAATTGTGTCGAGATCGAATTTTGTAAACCAGAATGTTATAGTCTTCTGAATATTAGCCTCTACATCCCAAAGATAGCCTATCTTGAGGTCCGCGTTCATAACATAGACATTGTTAAGAATGGAAAATAGTTATCACTAACTTCAAAATGAAATGAAAAGAAATTCTGCTTTGAACATCAGCGCCAAGGGCAATGACTACAGTAGAAACACCCCTTTGAAGGTGGTAAGATCCTTCGTGGGTGGATTTCGAAGGCACCACCGTCACACCCGTTCCGGCCTTATAACAGCAGTGTTAGACGCGGCTGCATTTCGGTATAAAGGGCACAGTAAACTCTTATGTGAGACGTTCTAACTTAGTCCCTAGGAGTAACAACGCATATTAAGTCGACCTGAGGTAGGATTCTAAGTCTATCTTGAGTTGATCGTAGATGTCCAAATGCAGTGGTAGTCGCTTATTCGCACGCGCGTAACTACTACCAAATTAAAAAAAAAACTTGAATGCATTATATAATCCCAGATTCATAATCCGTCTTCGACACACACACACACACATATTGCGTATACTAAAACAATATACTAACATACATACCTCACTAGAACTGACAGCCATATGTCTTTGAATAACCTTGCATACAGCACAATAACAATACTAAGAGTTTTATTCTATAGAATGAATATCAAATATGTTAGAAAATGTACTAAGATATAAATATTTGAATGAGCTATCAATCTCTAATATGGGTTAATTTACGTCTACAGACATAGAGCGTGTCAGACACGTAACGTAACAGACAAAATAGTATTCTTCTAAATGATGTGTATTAACGTAATTATATCCACCAAACAGCCGTACATACACGGGCTTTGTCTGTCGAAATACTGTATAGGTAAATAGTATTTTGTCTGAAACGGCCCCTGTCTGACACGTTAAATGTTTGCAGATTTAAAGTAGGTCTAAACATTTATACATTTTAAGAAACGACTAAAGTACAAATACATTTAACATTATTATCTACCAAGTACTATTCCACTATGATATAGTAATAACCACAGAAACAGCTTTATTATAAGGGTACCTTTCCACTACAGATGTTTAAAGCTAAGCGATGGATAAGAGTTCAGTCCACCAATAGTATTGCTCGATTTTAATAACCTTTGGTTAATAGCAGGTAATAACCTAGTGGTTGAAAGTCGGCCTCTCAATTGAGAGGTCCGAGGTTCGAACCTGGATTTTTCAAAGTAATCTGCGTATTACAAATTAATTATCACTCGCTGTAACGGTGAAGGAAGGCTTCGCGAGGAAACCTACTCTCGAGCTTTTTAGAAAAAAAAGTTTTCAAATGTGTGTGAGGTCTACCAATACGCACTTGGCCAGCGCAGTGGACTAAGAAACAGACAGTCTCCTCTTAAATTATAGAGATCTCTATAACTTTAACAGGAGACTCGTTCCCAGCAGTGGGACAATAATTTGTTGATGACGAAATTTTGGTTTCAAAATCAAGCATTCGTATTGGTGAACACACATCCATAGCTTAGCTACCTCATACATCTCTAGTGGAAATACGCCCAACTTCCATACAACAGCAATGGCTATTAGAAACATTAGTAAACACCAAATACATTAAGTAGATTCAAATTTTACGCACCAACAATATTTAATATCTTCTCTTCGTACTAATACCATGGACCATACAATATTCATTTTTTTTTCACTTACAATCAAATACCAAATTCTCAATATTAAGAAGTTATTTTCTTATAATCCAAAATAATTTTATAATACTTTAACTTGCTTTAGTTCGATTGTTTTATTTGTCCTTTCGATGACGTCACAAAACCCTAAAAAAACTTAGCCTCCAGAACATTTCCCTTACGCGTACATACGTATCGTGTAATATATCAGAACAATGACGTCACAAAATAGTAATTGGAAACTGCCGTATCATCCTACCTATAATCTCTGTGTGAGGCATTTGATAAGTAGACTTAATTTTAATAGTGCTGATATTTCGCTGAAGATCGTACCCTAAGTTCAGAACTTGCTACAAAACAACTTCAACATGAATTCAAGAATATTATCCAAGTATTACTCTCTTACTCATATAAGTAGAGACTATGAGGTATTTCAGGAATCTCTACAATAGGATTCTATGAAGATCTATTAGGTTTCCTTCCTAAATGCTACCAGAACTGTGCCTTTTGTTTACTTCTCGAAGTTAATCAATCTCTCAATCGGTATTCTGTACCTATATAGATTCGTCAATTATTCTATCCTTTCGCCCTTAGGCGTCCTAGGAGACCCTATAGATATCCTTCAAGTTATTTTCGAAGCTTCTTTCATTAGTAGGGAATCTGGTTCTGATAGTACTGTATCATATCATATGTTCGTGTTCTGAAGTTCAAGAACGAATTGCGTATGACCGACAGCATGAAGGCAGCGGCTTCCTTCTCCGTGGAGTTTGGAGCGAAGCGCGATCGCAGCAACCTGATCGTCTGGCCGCGGAAGCAAGGGAGGCCGGTGTCCAGCATGAGGGATACCATTGAGATGATTGCTTCTTGGTAGGGCCTGGAAATAGAATAAGTTTTAGACTATGTATGTAGAAAGCTTTGATAGCTTCGTGGACTGAAATTTAGTTTGATGAATAAATTATTTATACTATAAAGCAACCCCAAGCACTAAAGATTTTATATGTAATTTTATTACAATTACCTAACAACCAAACGCTTTAAGCGTAGAAGAAAATATTGGGAGTTAAAGTTCAAGGCGTTTGTAGTCTACCAAGCCCATCCCTTCACTAAAATAACTATGTCTGAAGCCAACAAAATATTAAGGACACATTGAGTTTTTTCTCCTATCACCAACATTTTTTTATTTTATATGCAACTAGCTGACCCTGGAAACGTTGTGTTGCCATATAAATAAAAAAAATGTTAAGGGTGAACAACCCTTATCACTTGGGGTATGAAAAATAGATAGTAGCCGATTCTCAGACCTACTGAATATGCATAGGAAATTTGGTGAAAATCGGTAAAGCCGTTTCGGAGGAGTAGGTACGGTAACATTGTGACACGAGAATTTTATATATAAGATAAAAGTTAAAGTTACTATAGACTTTGACTTTACCAACTACTTATCACATCTTCAGATGTTGGCCAATACATAGACAAAATCACAGTTGAAAATTGATAGATAATAAACCAACATCACCTGACAGCGAGGAAGGCCTGCACGCACAGCTCGCAGAACCACCTGAAGGGCGGCGCCTCCATCTTCCCGCCCATCACCATCACCATCTCGTCCGTCAGCTTGATGTCCGGCTCGAAGCCCAGGTTGCCGCCCGGCGAGGACTCGAACATGAACCCGAAATCTGTGAACGACGTTTAATTATATAAAACGTGTATTTTTAGTTATTATTTAGTGACCGTTCACAACTGTTTTTATAGATATAACCAAAACCGAATACGAATCTTAAAAACCAAAATCTTTTTTACTTATGACAGTTCCCTACACAACCGACACAATTCCCTGGAATTTCAACATTTACATACTTATAGACTCGCATTTGGCAAAGTTACCTATATTCATTTATATTTATTTATACACCCTAGGGGCCTAGGTACATCACAGACCTGTACGACTGATTACATAAAAAAATAAAAACGAAAATCAGACTGGTCACTTTGGCTCTTCGGCATACTCAAGAATGTTCCCCGAAAGTCGCCAAACGTTCATTTCAGTTGAACCGAATGATTTGCTAGATATCTAATAAACAGGTCTGAGGATAAATTATTAGCCGAAACAGAACCAATCACCAAAACCTCTTTTTTTGGCTGAAACCTCCAGCGTGTTACACTGGCTTGGTAGTAAACATTACTATACTTACCAATATGTATGATATGGCCGTCTGTATCCAACATGATGTTTCCGTTGTGACGATCTTTGATCTGGAGCAGGAAGCCGATCACACTGTACGCCGCCATTGACGTCACGAAACACCTTCTAGCTGCCTAAAATTTAACATTATTTTTACATGAATTGATAGATATACCAGGTGCAAGTAAGCCAAGTAGCAGTAGTAGTAACCTGGCCTCTCAATCGGGGGGCCGGGATTCAAAAGTCAAGTATACACTTCTGATGGTATTAAAGTTATGTTCGTAGGTCGTATTCGTTATGGCCTAAACTCCTCTCATTGACAGAAGATCCGTATCCATCAGAGGGATAGTAATAATCGGTTTACGACGACGATACCACGTGATTTTTTTTTTAATATTCATGTATGATTATTTCTGCCTCATAACAGCAGTGTAGAGCGCTACTGTGTTCTGGTTTGAAGGATGTAGTAAGGGAGACATACTTTTCCGAGGCGTTCTAGCTTAGTCCTCACGTAGCGGCGCATCTGTGGCCGACCTCAGGTAGGAATATCTAATGCTATCTGGGATTGATTACGGATGTCCATGGGCGGCAATAGCCACTTACCATCAGGTGGACTGGATGTTCGTCTGGACCCCATATGATAAAAAATTATGTATGTACAATAGAGTATTAAATTAGTCTATTCAATGTGTTTAATAAAATCAATCAATAATGAATTCACCTGGAATTCCCTAGTGGTCTCGTCGCCGTACTTCTTGATGAAGTACTCGTACATGCCGATGTCGGTCTGTCTGCCGAGCTGGTCACGTGACTTCGCGTTCGGCACGCACTCTATCACGCCGCACTGCAAATTATATTAGATTTTGTTTATTAAGGTGCACTTTGTTTTTAAATTGTTGTTGTGTTGTTTGTTTATATAGGTGGTAGAACCCTTTGTGGTTCGACTCCGGCGGCACCACCGCCACACCTATTTCTACCTAATAACAGCAGTGTTAGGCGCTGCTGTCTTTCGTCCTCAGGGGTAGCGGCGCATCTGAGGCCGACCTCAGGTAGGAATATCTATCCTATCTGGGGTTGATTACAGATGGCGGCAGGAGCCACTTACCATCAGGTGGACTGCATGCTCGTCTGCTACTCCTATATTATAAAAAAAACACTTGAAGTTAAAAGCGCTTAGCGGTTTCCACACTCCTAGGATTCCTAATGAGGCCTGGGCACACATAAACGTCTAAACTCAGACATACATCTCAATGTATGTCTAGGTGTATATCATTTTGTTTAACTTGTCAGCTATAGAACCCGATCTCTACCGCGTATCATACCGATATCGTATCCGTATCGTATGTCGAATATTTTAAACTTGAAGGTGGTAAAACGCTTTGTAGGTATTTTAGAGGTAATAACGCATCTTTAGCTGACTGCAGGTATAATATATCTATACCTATACCTATATAATAATTGTATCTAGGATTGACTATAGATGTCCAGTGGCAGGGCAGCATTAGCCATAATTCAACATAAGGTTAATAAAGTCTCGTCTGTTACTTCAATACAGAGTACACACACACACAGAGTACAGATATAGTCCGCGCCAAGTTGCATCCGCTCTGAATATAGAAATGAGTCGTGTCGCAGTAGCAAATTGTAGATATTAGTGGGACTAAGACAGCGCGGGACCCCCCGGCACCCCCCGCTGCCCGCTCTCGCCCGCGGGTACATAGCTACGTTAGTGTGCACTTACGTTGCTACGGAATATAATAATATGCTTGTAGTTGTGTTCGACCGCATTGGCTCTCTGACTATACCTGCGCGCAACAACTTCAAAGCGTTTAGCAGTTTGGCGTGGACTATAATAAAACACGGATAGAACTCACTCCAGGCGCAGTGGCGACAACTTTGTACGGGAACAGATACAAGTCCAACCCGACTTGTTGGAATATGTTCTTGAACAGCGTGATCACTTGCAACGCTAACATGTCCTGTCTGACGTCATCGCCCACTTTGAATATCGCCGCCTGCCACGTTTCCGCCGCTATTGACGTGTAGCGGTCTTTACCTTCCTCCTGTAATTCAAGTAAAATAGCAATTTGTAGTTTAGTTCTAGTTTTATTTAATAGAGAGGATATGTGTACATCATCGATATACTACTAATAAAGACGTAGATGAGTCATACACGTTCGAAATTTGGCACATGATTCATGGGCTAATTGGCCTATGACAACTTAGTCACGGGCCGCGCGCCTCTCAGAATGGTCGTGTCTATGTCAAAGTTTCTGTGTTGAAAAGTGATTAAAAATGCCGTCTTGTGTCATGATATTTTGCACAAACTACAGCGGAAAAATCACCCAAGGTGGTGGAATCACTTATAATTCGTAAGTATTTCAATTTCAAGAAGTTATTATCGATTTTTCAATAATTCAAATTAAATTTAGCGTAAATATATGTCACAGATAATAGAGCGAATAAAAAGATGGGCATATTACTAAGTGTAAAAGAGAAGCGTTATGAATTGTGCGTATCCATGTATCATAGATTAAATTAATAAATAGTCCAGAAGGTACATTATTGGTATATATATCGTAAGAAACTACACAAATCATTTACTAATTTGAAAGTTATATTTATTAATTTGATGTTTAAGTCGATATTTTTTCTAATACTATTTCTGTGTAGTGATTGTATTTCTGTGTATGTTTTAGGTTCCCATTAAATGAAATAGGGCGACTAAAGTGGTTGGACATTGTTCGCAAGGAAAGAAGGGAAGACGATTCGCATCCAAATTATTAGAGTCGGACTTGCTCTGAACATACCATGGACGATGATAATTAAATCTTACAAAACCAAAGAATTTATTTTTTATTTTGCCTGCATCCAAAAATCATACTAGTAGTTAATCATAAAACACTCTTGAACACCCTTCTCCATTCCATGCAACATTCACGCAGAGACACGCACTGAATTACGTATTTTTCCCTTAATACTAATACCATATTAAATTAATGCATATACGAATTTATTCTCTCTATACCAAGCACATTATAGGTAGCTATTCAATTAATTCATATAGACGGATCAGACTTAAACTCATCTTTAACGAATAGTCATCATGATTGCCACGCATAAAGTTATATGTTTATCCTTTTTTTTGCATATTCAGTTAGACGTGCCGTGTTAGAGCACCTAATATGCCTTTTTTTTTTGTTATCGAAGGGGAAACCTTCAAAAGGTACCCGACAACGTGGGAGCGACGCCGGGTTATGTGGGATTTTTACCGCACTAAAACCCCCTCGGTGGCTGTCCTCTGCGCTGCGTAGAGGGCTCCGGGATCTCCAAAGGAACACAACCGGAGTCCTCTTAGCGCGTTGCCCCGTCGGGCTCCGCCCAGGCGAGCTTTTCGCTCGCCACACCATCTGGTGTGTACGACGGTATGCGACCACACATACCGTCGTCCTTCCCGGGGCCGCTGGCCGGGCGGTTCGAGCTCCCACTCTTGCCGCCCGTAACCCCGGAAGCCCCCTTTTAGGCGCCTCTTACGACAGGCAGGGGATACCGTAGCCCTATTCTAGTCCCGGAACTACAGGGACAACCTAATATGCCTAGGGCTCGAAATGAAAGAAGTGGACTGTATTTTAACTGTTTAATTGGGATCGGTTACAAATTATCGCGAGCGTCCGTCTCTGCCCACCGCCGTAGGCCAAGTGGTCGAGGAGTGGGGCGACTGGCCGCGCGCCGCGGATGCCGCCGCCGGCGCACCTATCGCCCGCACATTAAGAGGCGAACATGCCGTCCTACTTGCTCCTCTTGACTATTTATTAGTGTGTTGTTTAAATATAATATTTATAAAGTAGTGTGTATTTCTCCCGATGAGTGCCACTAACAAGCGCCGATTGTTTTGTTAGTAACCTATCTACGTCTTTATTAGTAGTATATCTATGAACTTGATAAACAATCTTTGTATAGCCAGAAATTTTTTGCTTCTTCTCCATATCGAAACACCTTGTGAAGTGGTGGTAGATGCAATTACATTAAAAAAGAATAAAGAACCTATTTTGAATAAAAAATTGATTATATTTTTAAATTGTCTATTTTAAACCAATCGATCTGTATACATACATTATTTAAAGATAAAATAGAATAAACCATAAAATCTACATATTTTATATCAGACTTTTAAATTATATATTTATATAATAAATTATTTAGTTAAAATGTACTATAAAATTTTTACGTAAACGGCGCACTAAAACATATCAACAGTTTTGTATATTTTTTACCTTCTGTCCCATTATTTCTTTGTCTTTGACAAGCATGCGGATCAATGGATAAGTGACCATATGTCCTGTTTTGAACGGTACAGTCCCTTTTTTCGATGCTTCGTCCCGTTGTCTCCGAAAAGAACCTCGGGACACAAAATTGGTCCGTTTTCCCAAATAACAGTAATGATAACTAAATATTAAAATCCATAAATTTAAAATAACAATGTTTTAAAAGCAAATTTCCGCCATCTTGAATTATTAGTAACGTTTAATTAAGTAACTTCTAATTAAATAACAATAAATAGTAAAATTGTGAAAAAAGCATGGGGTGCTCCATTTATCAGTTTTCGAAAAGCGCCCCACACTTTTTCCTCTTCCTAGATTGAAAATTATTTTCTACTTTTTAGTTGATTTTATCATAATAACGTGTTTTTAGTTTTTTAAACCATATTTTTTCAAATAAAAAGTAGTTGACATAAAAAAATCGATGTCCCGTTTTGACTGAAGTAATCATTGGTCACTATATTCCATGGTCAATATTTACGTTGGCGTACACTTTAAACGCAATGTCAAACACTAGTTGTCTTTTTTTATCACATTGTTCTAATAGCTCTGTCCCTTAGAGAACATTTGTCTAAGTAGTGAAAGGTAAGTAAAATAAAAAACGTGCATGTGTGCTATCAATGGAGTTTCGCTCAAGTTTTCGGTCAAGTTAGTACGGGTATAACCTGTCTATAAGTATAAAATGTCATTGGTGTACATTAACAACTGACAGTTGACACATAAGAACAAACAATAAAGGGGTACAAAATGTATGTCTATTCCAACAATAATGTTAGATTTTAAGATAACGGTCGACAAATTTATCATACAAAAAAGGCTTAATTTTGCCTTTTTTGTATGATAAATTTGTCGACGCAAGTATGATAAAAGCAATCAATACAAAACTTAAGTTGACAAAAGGAGTCAATTTTAATTTAAGCTTTTCTTTACCTATAGTCGGCGACTTTATTACCATCCATGAATTTTCGAAAACATTTCTATTTTTTTATTAAGGTTTAAAGTAGAAATGTATTTCTCATAAAAAACATACAGTTTCAATTATAATGAGATACAAAGATTATTATTATTATTATATATATTTTTTGTTTACTTTTTTCGGAATAACAAATTCCAAAAAATTACAACTTATACGCTATTGTAGCACTTAGCTCACTGTGGAGCACTTTTAGCTTAAACGAGTCAAACACGTACTTGATATGAATTGCTTATTTGTCTAAAAATATACTCACGGATGGTACATCTTCCCCGGACGCGATCGCCATGGCAACTGATTCCATTTCAGCAATACCATACTTCCTTACTCTGAAGCGGGCTAAATAGGGTGCTTTAGCTGCGCTCTGCATAGGTGTACCTGTATGCAATTAAATAAATACTAATTGCGTAGGATATGATAGATTAAAAAAATACAAGTACGTAAATTTCTGTAAATATTTTTAAATAAAATAAAATGACAATTAAAAAACGCAAGCTTACACTTAAGCTTAAACTTATGTCCCTACATCGAAGAAGAGTACAGAATTAATTTATATCTATATTCAAGTCTTATTACTAATGTTGTATGAATGTATGTCTCATTCTTTCTAACACTTACCGCTTTTGTAATCGATGTCAATGACCATAGAATCTGGATTTGATGGTAAGTAACAGCCTGGTTGAACCTGCAATATACATATATTTCTTAGCTTTACTATACCTCTTAAAATAACTGGTTTAATATACATATAGACATGGGGCTCTTCAAAAAAGATGTAAAAAGAGCTCCTCTCCAAAGCCGGCGATGCATTGGCGACTCCCCTGGTGTTGCAAATGTTCATAGGCGACGGTGACTACTTTCCATCAGGTAGCCCGTCTGCCTCATCGTTTAGGTATAATTATAAAAACAAAATTAGATTATAGTTGAACAATAATTATAACGCAGCCATTGAGAGTGTATCGTTTTATGACGTTTTAACACTACATAACATAATATCCATTCATTCCAATTCAAAATATACCTTACAACACACCACATATCAAGAAGATATAAAATTATATGTATTTTTTATTTCATCGGCATATATAGACACATACAAATTGTCCATTACAATAAATTGCTTCTCTTTCTTTTTTTTTATAATATAAGAGTAGCAGACGAGCATGCAGTCCACCAGTGCAGTGATGGTAAGTGGCTACTGCCGCCCAGGGACATCTGTAATAAACCCCAGATAGGATTAGGTATTCCTACCTGAGGTCGGCCACAGATGCGCCGCTACCCCTGAGGACTAAGCTGGAACGCCTCGGAAAAGTCTGTCTCCCTTACCACACCCTTCAAACCGGAACACAGCAGCGCCTAACACTGCTGTTATTAGGTAAAAATAGGTGTGGCGGTGGTGCCGCCGGAGTCGAACCACAAAGGGTTCTACCACCTTCAGAAAAGTCACCTTCAGTTCTCTACAAAGTTACTAAGAGAGCGTACCTTAATATTCTTCAACGCCTCCAAGCAAGCCCGTTTCCTCTCACCCCCCTTAGGGTACGGTCTGATGATACCGCTGATGTTCGTTATCTGACTGAAGAAGTCGAACTCCCGCTCGTAGAAGGCTTTCGCGGGCCCCGAAAGCGAGTCCACTATGTTATTGGTTAAGGCTTCTAGGATATCGAAGAGTGCGGCTGGAAAAGGAAATGTTTTACAGTATGGCCCCTTAGAGGATTAATTTTCTAAAATCTACTTCGGTGGCCCCTAAAAGAGATTGTTTATCGTATGTCCCTTAGAGGATGAATGACATATTACCAAAATCATACCTTACTAGACCCCTAAAAGAGGTCAACTGGTCAGAGGTGTATGTTACACCTGTTAGGTTAGGTATTGAAGTCAGTGATAGTAAAAAAATATCGCATGCCCCTTAAGGGATGAAATTTTAAAATTACTTTCTTAATCCTAATATTATACATAAGGAATTCTTATTATTAGACTGCGGGCACATACTTTATGACATAAAATACTATATCCCCTATTTACTCTTACGAAAAAAAAATCAAAACTACTTTTTTAGTAATTTCATACATGAACTTATCAAGACTTACCATCTTTATTATGCATCTCTTCGTCCGTATACATATTGGTGTGCATGTTCCATATCAGTTGATGGGCGACCACCTGAGATTTCTTCGCTAGAGATTTGATCAACTCCGATACGTAACCCATCTGTAATTAAAGCAGTAATATTAATTTACTTAGATAATTTCCTATACCCTTGATCAAAATTAGATGAAGTGATGACAAACATATCAGTATTGTCTATATAAAAATAAAAATTAAATATTTTTTTGTTTTACTATACAGTTAGAAAGGTTAATACAATAAAACAAACAGAGCCTCTTCTATAATATTCCTTGTCGCAGTGTCTTCTTGTCGCGGACGCATACATCATAATATTCTCATTCACAATGTTTGTTAGAGGCATCCGGAGAACTGCAGACATGTATGACTTCTTTATAGTTTTTTATCTTTTTCTTTTATTTCATTTATGTTGCAATTACCCAAATAAAATGTTTTCTTTCTTTCTTCTTTTTTCTTTCTAACTTATACTGTACACATCGTATTATGTTGCAACATTCGTCGCACGTACGCCTATGGCATTGATAATACATTTTTTCAATACCAACACGTGATTGTGCACCCGCGGTAGTTTTAGCGAAGGTCTTTAATGTGTTGTGTATGTATGTACGTGCGTGCGCGCACGTGTGTGTGTGTGTGCATGTGTGTGTGTGTGTGCGTGCATGTGCGTATGTGTGCGCATGTGTTGGTGCGTGTACGCCTGTGTCTACGTGTGTATTCTGCATCCACCGTGTCTCACGCCTACCGTCGCATCCACACGCATGCGTACGTGTCTATACACACGGGTGCGCACATACACACGCGTGCAGCAACACCCACCGTGTCGTGGCGCAGCGCCTGCACCAGCTGCGGGATGTAGAGCAGCACGGCGGAGGGCGGGTACGAGGTGAGCGTGCTGACCGCGGTCTGCGCGGACAGCGGGTGCGGCGGGTACTGCCGGCTGAAGTACGAGAGCGCCTCCACCGGGGACACGCGCGCCCACGTCACCATGTGAACTAGCTGCAGGGTGCGATTGGATAACTTTAAATGGCAGAACTTGAAAACATTTTGTAACTAACAACAAAGAAATATAATTTGTTCAATAGGGACCACCCATTGATTATACAAGTCTTCAGGATGGCGGAAAGGGATTAGAGTCAAATTTTACCTTCGGGGGGTTATCAAAAGCATCTTTCTTTAGCAAACAAAAAATAATATAAACTTGTGAGAGAAAACTTGAACACGTTTCTCTACAAAAAAATGGCTAAATCCTACACAATTATATGAATATGAATTTTAAACAGTTGCTTATCTATGATTTAACATTGATAAAATTAACAGCTGGTAAATTAAAGGCTCTATGAGTACGATCTAATGTTCATAAAATAATACTATCGATTTTTAAAATATATCGAAAACTTATCCATGTATTATTTTAAAATAAAAACAAAATACAGAAAATCATTAAAACCTAAAAATATATAAAAAATCATAACACATTTTACACATACAAGTAAAAAAACATTGTTACCTCATGCGCATCACTCAGTAGAGTTTCCGTGGTGACCAGATATTTGAGTGCTTGTGGCACGTGACAAACCGCTGTCGGTTGAGACTGCACTTTCCGTCTTATTTCCGCTATTATACCCTCGTTCTTTAATCTACGACAAAACTTAATATTAAAAAATATATAACAACCAGCATATTTTTTTTATAATATAGAAGTAGCAGACGAGCATGCAGTCCACCTGATGGTAAGTGGCTACTGCCACCCATGGACATCTGTAACCAACCCCAGATGCGACGCTACACCTGAGGACTCAACTGGAACGCTTCGAATGAGTTTGTCTCCCTTATTACACCCTTCAAACAGCGTTTAACACTGCTGTTATGAGGAAGAAATGTTCGCCGGAGCCGAACCACAAAGTTTTCTACCACCTATTAGAAATTTTTTCAAACCACAACCTTCAATTTAAAACATCTTACACGATTAACAAAACAAAAAATATCGTACTGATCAATAAAATACAATATAAATTAGTTTATCTACCACAACAATTTTAAAAATAAAGAAACTACATAATAAATATTCTACCAATTATAAACCAAAATAATTTCGAAATAAACCCACCTTTCAGGCAAGAACACCGCCAAAGTGGGACTGATTTCCCAGGCCAGCTTGGTGTAGTCCCGCCACGTCCTCTCCGTGTTGGGCTTAGATCGCCAGGTCGCGATATTGTCCTCCCCGGGGATAGCCATCTCCAGCCTCCCGTGTGGGTTGTGCCATGTCACTAGGAACTCTATTTCTACTGCCTGGGGAGTATAATTATATTAATTATTATAAGTGGTAATATATGCACGTGAGCTTAACAATACTAATTGAAAAATAGCAGCAGTTTAGAAATGAATTTATCGATTCGATTCTATATGATTTGAGAGAAATATAAAGTATTTTACTAATAACACATTTTGTATTTTTTAATTTGAATCTTGTATTTTTTATGTTCATTGTTTACGTAAATATATAAAAAAAAAACATATAATTTCCTCGATTACACAATCTATCAAAAACTCAAAAAAATTGTGTGTCTATAATTTCAAAATTAAGCCGGTTGACGAAAAGGTGAGACAACGATTTCGTTTACCGATTAAATCTTAATAAATGCCTATCTATGCTATATTTGCACCAAAATAAAACAAGCAATTATACGTTTTTTTTTTCGCCTAGACACATAAAAATAACCTAACCAATCTAACATAGTAATCTATCAATGCACAGCCCAAACCACTGGACGGATCGGGCTGAAATTTGGCATGCAGGTAGATGTTATAACGTAGACATCCGCTAAAAAAGGATTTTGATCAATTCTACCCCCTAGGGGATAAAATAGGGGATGAAAATATTACTTCGTAACGCGAGCGAAGCCGCGGGAAAAAGCTCGTTTAATATATACATGTACTCGTAAGTAATTAAGGGGTTAAATTTGCATTGTAAAGTGCTCTGTAAAGAACCTATTTTGAATTTAAAAAAATGATTTGATTTTAATTGCTTAACCTCATATTGGGAGTCCATAAACTTGCTTCTATACATACCATCAACTCCAGTATAAGGTTACGTTTCTTCACATAGTCCTTGACGAAGGGATCCTGGGACTTCGCCGGCGGCTTCACGCTGCGGTTCGACCGCTTGCCCGCGATGCTGCCCGCGCCGCTGCTCAGCGTTGTTGTTGACATCGGTACCTGATTTGTATACCTTCGTTATTAATAACCAATCCATCCTATCCATACTTTTCTATTAATAACCAATCCATCCTATCCATACTTTTTCGAGGCGTGCCAGCTTAGTCCTCAGGAGTAGCGGCGCATTTGTGGCCGACCTCAGGTAGGAAAATCTAATCCTATCTGGGGTTGATTATAGATGTCCATGGGCGGCAGTAGCCACTTACCATCAGGTGGACTGCATGCTCATCTGTTACTCCTATATTGTATAAAAAAAATCCTATGTTATGTGTTTACACACAATTCCTTCATACTTATTGTCAAATAAGTCCTTTATACTTATACATATCGCGTGCTTAAAGGTAAAAGGGCCTATAGCTAAGGGTTAATAGGGATTTATGCTGAAAGGGCACATAAATTTTTTTTTTTTTTGCCATTCGGTTTGAAATTATCTGAAACGTAAAAATTTTTACGTTTCAGATAATTTCAAACCGAACTAAGCCCTTTTACCCTTTTACCTTTAAGCAAGCGATATGTATAGTTATTGTCAAAGAAATATTTTTGGTAGGTAGAACTGAAGCAGTGATAGTGTAGGTTTCAATGCACTCAATCGGGTTGAGGGTCCGAAGGTTAAATACCAGGCACCTCCAGAGAACTCTGATTTGTAAGTCATGTTTGTATTAGAAATTAATTATCCCTAGCAAAAACGACCAAGAAAAACATCGCGAGCAATCCCACGTGCATAAGAGAACTTTAAAAAAAAATCTCAAAGGTAAGTGAAGTCTACCAATCCGCACTTAGCCAGCGCAGAGACTATGGCCTACACCCGTCACACTCTGAAAGGAGACGCATGTGCAGCAGTGAGACAGTAATGAGTTGCCAACTAAGCTCTCTTAGAAATTTATAAAAATTCTTAGTGCTAATCTTGACTTCAACAATAAGGAACTTCTGTGCAAATTTCATGCTTCTAGACACACCGTTTAAAGCTGTGCGTAATCTGTCAATAAATCCGACTTTTATTAAGTATTATTACCACTATGCCACATTAAAACAGGGTTCATTCCATATATTTCTGTACTCACAGTGTTAATCCAGCCAGTAGTCTGTCGACTGCCGATGTCGCTGCTGTTCACAGAAGAACGGTTGTCGGTGGGTGAGTTTGATGTGTAAATACTTTGCTGGCTACTAGGACCCATTACTTCGAATTCTGTAACAAAATATTTATTTATAAAAAAATAAGCTCTTTGTTTGTTATTCTTCTTAACAAATAAAAAAGAAATATATGAATAAGTGAGTGAATTATTTAATTGCTGAATGAATGACTTATTGTATAAACAAATGATAGAACGATTGACGAATAAATATATGAATGATGGAATAAATGAATCAATTAATTGAACGAATTATCAGAATAAGTGAATAGTTGAATTAATAAAGAAGTGAATGTATGATAAAATGAATGAATCTGACTGATCATCTTTACTTTTAGTCGGAGTACACAAGCTGCCCGAAATTGATCAACGCCATGGTGTTTCCGAATCGTGATGTCCAGGGTCGCGCTCGTGGAGAATGTAGCACGTAATAATTAGAAGCCACGAGCAAAAAGCAACTCACCGCCAATGTCGCTGGTCTTCACATACTACGAGAAGTAGTCCAGGCACGCGCTGTACACGCGCTCGGAGGACGTTACACACGAGACGAACACACTGGCACTCACCGCCGATGTCGCTGGTCTTCAGGTACTTCTTGTCGGAGTGCATCAGCTGCCAGAACTTGATGAGCGCTATGATGTGCTCCCTCAGCGCGCCGCAGCTGCGCGCCGGCGACTGCGGCCCGCGACAGAAGTAGTCCAGGCACGCGCTGTACACGCGCTCGCGGAGGATGTTGCGCGCGAGCGAGCGGGGCAATATGTCGCCTTGCAGGAGGGAGAGCCCGCACGAGAGTAACCTGTAGACAGAAGAAGAATATGGATAGACTATGGTGGTATTTATTTCTGCCCAACAACAGCGCTTAAGCGCTGCTGTGCTCTGAGTTGAAGGGTGTGGTAAGGGAGACATACTTTTCCGAGGCGTTCTAATGCTATCTGGGGTTGATTACAGATGTTCATAGGCTGCAGTAGCTATTTACCTTCAGGTGGACTGCATGCTCGACTGTATAACAAAAATGGTGAAACGTTAGGGCTTGGAGGCATAGACTAAACTAGAGTAATCTACAGAAAAGAATTATGCTTTAGTGAAAGCACAATCACACCTTTTTTGATATGACACACCAGTTTCAATACTTATTCTTCAAAGGGGTACGAATACAATACACGGTCATCAGATACAAGGAACGTGTTGTAAAGGTGGGTACAGACTGCTATAACGTAACATGCAGTGTAACAGAATTCCCATAGTGTAGACGCTTTTCACGCACGAACTGTGCACACTACGCGAGCGAACAGAGCATTTTAACTCGTGCGCTGCGATTCGCCGTTTGTCGATGTTTTCGCCAAACACAAAGGACGCGTAGTGTGGACGGCGTGTGTGTGTGTGTATGTACTGCGGAGCGGTACTGTGTTCGGTGTTTTCGACTGACTCAGCTATGTTCGCCGCGTGCATGCCGGAAACAGAAGCGAATGGGTACATGTTCAAATCGTGCGCTGCGTCCACACTTATGAAATATTCCTTTCATGTTACATTGCTTGTTACGTTACAGCAGTTTGTACCCACCTTAAGACATGCACCTCTAACAGTAATCCTATTAAGTATTCCAAAAATATATAAAAATATATGTCTACTTGCATATAACTATTCGTACTACAACTTACTTGAATCTAACTCCAACCGCTTCAACATGTCTATTTATGTGATCGCGTATATCTCCGACAGTGATAGGCAAGGACCTGCAACAACAAAATATAATAAAACACTATTTAGTAAAAAAATAAAATGCCGTAAAATAGTAAAAAAATAATATTTAGTAAAAAAATAAAAATAAATAAAAAATAAAAATAAAGTTTTCTATTTTTATAATTTCTCTCAAAAGCCTTCTGACATATCAAATATAGTCTATGGCACAGTTGAAGATAAATCAAATAAAAACTATGTGTGAACGTACGCATACAATGGCGTGCTATCGTTAGTGTGCGTGCGTATGTGTATACACGCGTGCGTACGTACCAAAAATCAATTAGCTTTATCACTGCTAAATATCATTTGATCATACCTATGTAGTAAGCTGGCGAGCATTTCAACTTTCTCTAAGCTGTTGTATTTCGCAGTTTCGGCCACTTCGCACAAGTATCGAACCCAGACTGCGTGGGGCGCTACGAACGGCGGTCGAGGTTCTAATTTGGCACCTGTCAAAAAATCTTCATTAGTAATATTACTGGATTGTAAATTTCAGAACGTATTTGGTCATATTTTATTTTGCATTCATTTCCAACAAGAGCCATTTATAGTTTATATTTATAAAGTCTTATAACTTTTGCTACATAACATGCAAAAGGGCATCGCAACTTTGACATTGTCTATAAAGCGCATGTCCATTCAAAAAAATACATTATGCGACGTCAGGATAAAGCAGTAAATGAAAAGGCATCAATTTTGACAATTTCTGCATACTAGAAATTATTAAATTTCGATCTTTCCTAGAAAGCATGGGAGTTACTTATCACTGTTATAAAGTATTCAGCGATAAAAAGCTGTTAGTATACATCCTGTCATATTCGAAGTGATACGAAAAACACAATAAAATATAAATTTTAAAGCTATACAGATGAACAGGTGAGTTATTTCACTACCCAATACATACCTTCATGCGCCGCCAACGGGCTGATCTCGTCCGCCTGTTTAGAGAACAAGCCCATCTTCCTGTCGACGGTGCATTGCCACGCCGCGAACACCTCTTGCAGCAGCCGCAGCTCGAGGTCCGGGCGGGCGGTGGTCAGCCACTGCCAGCACTCCACCGCGGTGGTCACCGCGTCCTCAGTGAATATGTCTACTTGGGACCACGCTGAAGAAGGAAAATTGGTACAGATGAGTGGAAGTTTCATTTGGTCTCCCAGGTTTGATGCGTTTTTTATTTGATGTTTCTAACCAAATAAGATACATATGTTTAATCTGGGTTTTCTGGAATTCTGTATTAAATTTAGATTTTACATATTATTCTATGTACTGTATAGTATACGAATATGTTAGCCGTGGCGTCTCTATGTTTAAAATTTATTTTAGCTTACGAAACCGTATAATTTTATACGTCGACCTTACTCAGTTATGATTACTATTGATATTTAAGTCACAGAAACACCGTTTGCTTTTTTAAAACGACGCTTTTTGCGTCATTTCAAAAGTAAATCCAGCGAAGAATATAATGTGCTAAGCGTACTGTGCGCTTACTTTACTACAGTTTTTAACACCTTTGGTTCTTCGAGTCGGATTTACATTTTACTCACCGATACCGTGTAGCAGCGCCCTAGCAGCGGGCGCGTTAGTGGGCGCCGGTGCGGACACGGTCCGGGCGTGTACGAGCAGCGCGGTGGCGCGCCACAGCGCCGCGCGGTGCGCCGTCTCGCTGTGCGCCGCGCACGCGTCCCGCAACGCGGACACCAGCCGCCCGCCCACGCGCCACAGCGCCGCCTCGCCGCCGCCCTCCGCGTGAACACAACCTGACACCTGAATACACATTATTTTCAAAATAAGAATAGTAGAATACACATTTATTATACGATTTTTTTTGTAATATAGGAATAACAGACGAGCATGCAGTGCACCTAACGGTAAATGGTTGTTGATGCGTTTGTAATCAACCCTAGATAAGATTCCTAACTGAGGTCAGCCAAAAATGTGCCGCTACTTCTGAGGACGAAGCTAGAATGCCTCTGAAACGTATGTACAACCACGTATGTACCAACTGTCGTCCTTTCCACGCCCTTATTTCTACCTAATAACATTGTTACTATTGGGCAGAAAACAGACCAAACCAGCTTAACTAAACTTAAAACAATGAAAGTAAAAGAACATGTCGTCCCTACTTTCAGCATTCTTCGCTAGTTCTTATAGTTTCAGATTAGCCCCTGAAGACCTATTTGAAAAATTCACCCTAGAAACATGGGTACTCCTACTACACGAAGCAGTTCCACATCTGAACTACAACACCAACGGAGACGAATCCTGTATGACACAGGGTGGTATCTTCTCCAGCGCGGAGCGGAGTAACGGCGCCAACATGCAGTTCACATCACGAACACATATCTATCTTATTTTCCTAATACATAATATAATTCCTCACCTCCCCGGCGTATCGACTTCGCTGTGATACGATAGCGAGCAACGCGGCCGAGTCCTGCGTAACACACGGCGGTCTCTTGTCCAGCGCGGAGCGGGGTAACGGCGCCGACATCCGGTTCAAACCGGCTGCACCCAGTAAAGCCCCTGTCGCCAGCGCCAGGCCACAGTGGTGCCAGAGAGTTGAATTCGGAACCTGTAAAATTAGTGAATTATATTCGCAATCTTTATGTAAAATTGATGGATCTAGTTTCATGCCTTAGTTCTATGACCATACTGCATAATTGCAGATTTTTGGCAGAAAATGCCAACGTGGTCGATTAGTTCCCAACTCGTGTAGGACATTTTGCAATCTCGCCAGAATGTACACATACATAACTGTACGGTAATTTCGTTGTTTTATTAATAAAATTAATAATATAATAAAACTACCTGATTTAAATATTCCTGCAAGTGTGATCTAGTGGACTGCGGCGCCCATTTCATCGCTTCCTGGACAATGCCGTGGCATCTGTCCGCGAAATCTTTAACGATGCACTGAAAATAAAAATATGGTTTTTAAAATATATTCAATTAATTTACCAAATAAGGATTTAAGAATAGTAGGTTCAAAACGAAGTATTTCAGGATTAAAAATAAACTCTTTACCTCCCTTCCTTCCAGGGTATCCTGTAATTGAAGAGTGAAGTCAGTCCCTGGAACCTTGAGTAGCGGCGTCTCTTGGTTCGCGTCCAATTCCAAACTGAAGCTCAGCACTTGAAGTATGTCTAACATCGACCAGAGGACCTAAAGGGAAATAATTCGTAGTAAAATAATTCACTTAATACAGTTAGTTGCAATTTGAACGCAACGTCTACACATGTCTGAAACTTCTAACTACACTTCTAAACACACACCGGAACGTTCCACAAAAGTTGCGACTGTCTTTCATCAAGTCTCCGCAAACACTCTACTGTGATCCGTCCCTTCTAGAATAGTTCATTCTCAACACTCACCCGCCAATCCCTCAGCAGATGCGGGAACACATCGACGAGCCTCGCGAGTTACTTTTTCTTGACGCATCAGAGTTGGTAGCAAGTCCTGAACTTCTAGACCACTTCCTCCATCGTCAACAGTCACCCGACAGTTCCATGGCGGACGGCCAGTTCCAGCGGCAATCTTTTATCAAGTTTTAACCGACCTGATCTGTTACCTGTAGAAATATCTAGAACTCTTCACCGTCAACACTCACCCGACAGTTCCACAGCAGATGCGGGAACCTGTCCACGAGGCCCGCGAGCCACTTGTTCGCGACGCGGCGTATCTGCTTGTGGATGTGGTTGAAGTTGACCAGCAGGAACTGCGCGTGGCCCTCCAGCTCACGTTCACGTGATTCGTCCTTAACCTTGTCCGACATCACGTCTAGAAACTTCTAAAACACTCCGTCCTCAACACTCACCCGACAGTTCCACAGCAGATGCGGGAACCTGTCCACGAGTCCCGCGAGCCACTTGTCCGCGACGCGGCGTATCTGCTTGTGGATGTGGTTGAAGTTGACCAGCAGGAACTGCGCGTGGCCCTCCAGCTCACGTTCACGTGATTCGTCCTTAACCTTGTCCGACATCACGTCTAGAAACTTCTAAAACACTCCGTCCTCAACACTCACCCGACAGTTCCACAGCAGGTGCGGGAACCTGTCCACGAGGCCCGCGAGCCACTTGTCCGCGACGCGGCGTATCTGCTTGTGGATGTGGTTGAAGTTGACCAGCAGGAACTGCGCGTGGCCCTCCAGCTCACGTTCACGTGATTCGTCCTTAACCTTGTCCGACATCACGTCTAGAAACTTCTAAAACACTCCGTCCTCAACACTCACCCGACAGTTCCACAGCAGATGCGGGAACCTGTCCACGAGTCCCGCGAGCCACTTGTCCGCGACGCGGCGTATCTGCTTGTGGATGTGGTTGAAGTTGACCAGCAGGAACTGCACGTGGCCCTCCAGCTCCCTCTCGCAAGACTCGTCCCTCACCTTGTCCGACATCACGTCTAGAAACATCTAGAACACTCCATCCTCAACACTCACCCGACAGTTCCACAGCAGGTGCGGGAACCTGTCCACGAGTCCCGCGAGCCACTTGTCCGCGACGCGGCGTATCTGCTTGTGGATGTGGTTGAAGTTGACCAGCAGGAACTGCGCGTGGCCCTCCAGCTCACGTTCACGTGATTCGTCCTTAACCTTGTCCGACATCACGTCTAGAAACTTCTGGAACACTTTGTCGCCGACGCTGGAAGGTAAAAACAGTGTAGAGGAATTTTAGATAAAGATATATCTTCACAAGAAATCCTCTAAATACCTGGTAAATCATAAAGGGAGATGTGAGTTAAATTTATTGAATTGTGTAACAAATTTTTATATTAAAGGACGCGTGATAAGAAATCAACAGCACTGAAATTGCTAAAGCTTTGTAATTGAAAAATAATTAAATATTTTTTGATGACTTATTGAACTTGCACAACTTTGTGTTCAGATATAGTACTCAACAGAAAATGGTATAGGACACTTTTAAAAATAACATATTTAATAGCAAATTATACATGAGCAAAAATAATGTCTATTTGTAAGAAACTGTTCATTTATTCTTTCATAAAGTCTGGTAGAAAGCTATTAACATACCTGGCCACACACTGCCACATGCCGCTCTTGTCTTTCTGAAGGGCGGTATCACTTAAGTACTCAATGATTGGTTGTAAGCTCGGCTCTGGGGAATTGCTTACTCTGAAAACAAAAACGTATTTATAATGTTATCATGAATGTATAGCTTTTTGAATATTATTAATTTTTTCATTTTTTTTTTGTTCTAATAGCATTTTATAACATACATAACTATAAAATATTGTTTAGTATGTAGTTGCTCAAGCTGTTCGCACCTGTAATTGAGGTAGCACTTCAAAAATCTCTCAATGTTTTATCAAAATAATTTGTACGCATCAGTGTTCACCTTGTTGGTGCGACTTTTTAATAAATAAATAAATAATTAAGTTCGAAATTAGTCACCATTTTGTTAGAACAGAAGAGGCTGCGGAACCAACAATTTACTTAACAGTCAATCATCAATCATTAGCAGATCGGAAGAACAGGAAATCAGAAGAATGAAAGAGATAATTCGATACTTACTAGCCGAATAAAAAGTATCGAATTTAGTTTTCTATTTTTCCCAAGATTCCCAAAAGAAGTATAACTTTAACGAGAGTAATTTATAATATAAGAGTAGCGGACGATCATACAATCTACTGATGGTAAGTGGCTACTGCCACCCATGGACATCCGTAATTAATCCCAGATAGGATTAGATTCCTACCTGAAGTCGGTCACAGATGCGCCGCTGCTCCTAAGCTGGAACGCCTCGGAAAAATATGTCTCCTCACCAAACCTTTCAAACCAGAACACAGCAGCGTTTAACTTTGTTGTTATTATTAAGCCTTACCTCAACGTCTCCAGCCAGTACACACTAAGCAGATACATGCACGGCGCGAAGGTCAACTTATTCACTATAACCGTCACATCAGGCTGATGGTCCAACAAGTTGAGGATCTGTGTCTTCAACTCTTGAAGCTCATTTATCGACACGGAGTCATTCCTAACCGCCGACGTGTATTGCAACTCTCTCATCTCCGAACGCAGTGACGTTTGCGAGACAAGGTAGGGAGATTTGACGGCTATCTCTTTCACACCCGCGTACCATTCCTGCGGCCATAGACCTGTCAAAGTCGCAGATTGTTTATGGTTTGTCCAATTTATTTTTCGTGCGATTAGTACGGTAAGTTACGTTGCAAATGCTAGTAGGGGGATAGATCTGGATTCAAAAAAAGTGGTTTAAATGAATACTAGTATGTTATGTCGTTTAATGTCAAATTAATAAAAAGTGCTTTAAAGGAAGTTCTTTTCATTATGATATCTAGTTTATGTATTCTAGAATTATGCTTTACACTTCAGAAAGATCTTTTTTAAAATAATCAAATTTTGAACGATATTCTACAAATATCCGAATTATCTGACTACTTGAAAGCTATCAACAATTGTTAGCATTGAAACAAAAATGAATAATTTCTCAAAAATAAAAGGACATCACTTAACTTCAAATGGAAGCTCAAATAAACTTAAAACCAAATCCCAACACTGTCCTACGAACGAAGGAGCATAATATCTAACAGCAATCTAAAAACCTCATGAAATCACGCGGTTAAAAACAAATTTTCGAAAAGAAAAAAACACTCACTACTGATTATGATTTACTGACTTAACGCCTCTTGAGTTTATGTCTTAAAGTATAACGTATAAATATTAGCTCTAAGTCTATACCATAGACTTTTTTGTAATTGGGATGATCCCACGGATTTTTTAACCTATATCCGTTGACAAGGTTTATGCAATGTTTGGAAAACAATGTAAAATCTGAAATTTTACTTTTAATTTACATCTACAGATTTTCTGCCTACAAAAATTGACAAATTTCGACCTTAGGTACCAATACCGACCTTATAATGTTTAGAGGCGCTAAGTGAGTAATTAATGCATTTATATATACTGATGGCATCGCGGTAAGATAAATTAAATCAAAAATTGATGTGGTGCTATATGGTATATGGTATTGAAACTATCGTGGTGTCAAGATTGAACGGAATCTATAACTTATTACTAAACAATAAGTCATCAATGTGGAAACTAGAAATTAGGTGACATAATAACTATTTCTTTTAAAAATTAATATAAATATATTTCTTAAGTATTACATACAGATTAAGCGACGTATATTTTGACGCTATATACTTATATATAAATTTCCGTCGTCCCATTCGATCTTATTGCTTATAGGTTCACCGAATGGGATATACTAACGCTATGGGCAATGGTCCACGCATTCCAAGTGTACATTGGTACATTTCATAAACCTTTAAAACATTAAGGGAAACTATCAAAACACTTCACTTATTTGCACTTATGTTTTCCTCTTTATGTATTTACGAAAATATACTAAAATGGATAGACGTAAAACATAACCATAACTCAGTTTACCTGCTCGTGGCACAAGCTGAGTTTGTCCCTTTTCGGTCGTTGCAACACATATTATGGTAAAAATTGAATTGATGTTTTTTATTTTATTTTTTTATTTTTTCTCTTTTGTTTTATGTTATTGTTTTTGTATTTCCGTTATATTTATTTTGTGTTGCAATTTATCCGAATAAAAATGTTTCTTTCTTTCTTTCTTTCTTTCTTTCTAAAATTACAGAACTTATCTTATAATGGCTCACATTTAATTATTATCTAAACTTTTATTTGAACTTACGAAATTATGAACTAGAGGATATATCCCTAGAGGTATATAGGTGATATTACAGTTCAAAAAATAAAAATGTGACGAGGAGAATAAGTTTTAAAATTATTGTTTAAGAGATCTAACTATGCAACCTAATAACTAAAATACATCTAAGACCTGTGCATTTTGTGCAACTATTCTCTATTTTTCTATACTATTATAATTTTAACGGGGAAATGTTCGTGTCTTGTAAAAATAAGTAAACCAATTTCGTTGTTACTTATGCAATGATACCAACAGAGTCGTACTTATGGACCGAACTGCTCTGTTTCAGTAGATTTTCTAAAATGGAAATAGCTTAAAATTTTCATAATAGTAAATCTAATACTTAGAGAGGGAGGTAATTATAATGTTTACATATTTATAGTATTTATTATTATTTACATTTTCACATTTTCATATCCCTCTATCCCTGTGTAGTATTTAAAAACTATAAATAATTAATACTTTTCATAAATAACAGTAATTAGTAGGGCGAGCATTGTTCCTGTAACTCATGTATTTTTACAGTGTTGTCATATTCTAAGTAACAATTTTAGTATTAATATAGATAATACTAGTAGTGCCCGCGGCTTCGCCCGCGTTTTAATAAAAGTAATATGACATACGTATAACTGAAAATTTGCGCCACTGTCGAAAATTTGTTGTACCAACTCAGAAACCTTTGTGGGCTCATGCACAAAAACCTTTTCCCACGGACTAAATTGTGAATCTAAACCATTCTCAGGAACTTGAACACACACAACAAATTTCATCAAAATCAGTCAGTCGTTTAGGAGGAGTTCAATGACATACACACGCACATAAGAAATATATATATAAAGATGTGGTATGATACAACCTGTATAGATGTATAGAGGTTAAAATGTTCACCATGTGATAGTATACTACATGTAAATGTCGCAAATATTTATTAACATATTTTTGGGACAATACAAAAATAGTTATATAAATGGTATTACATATCTTCTCGGGGTATTTTATCGTAAATTTTAATAATCTCATAATTTAATAATAACACAAATATTTCTTATATTTTGCAATATTATCTCTCATTGTATGATTTATATAGATTTCAGGAAACATCATTAGTATATCCTCGTATAGCACCATATCAATTCATTCAAACAAAACACAATACACTTAAATTAAATCGATGTCGTGTCCATATCGAGTAATCGATTCAAAACGATTTAGTAGCCGAATCGGAACCACTCTACACACATTCAATATTTACAAATCTCTATACAATAGCGTACTTTGGTATGCTGGCCATCCGTAAAATACGTAAGTCAACAAATATAATACCAGAGACAAAATGAAACTTTTATATTGTAGCATTTCGATGATACCAAATGGCATACAAGTGTATATAATGCATAAAGTTTATATTACTTTGTATATTTATAATACATTAACCATTCGAAAGAAATTGAATAAAATAAAGTTTTTTTTGTTTTTTTTTTTGTCTAGGTTAGGTTAGGTTAGGTTAGGTTATTGAAATACTACATTAATGTCTTATATGCATTATGTATAGTACAACATGATTTCATATATGATTATGCGTTAACATATGATTCAACGTCAAAATGTCAATATGACAAAACATTTTGTAACCAAACTCAGATAAGTCTTTGTTAGTAATAAATATTCCACTCTTCATACTTAAAATTCTGTAACTCGATAACTAACACATCCACAAAAAGTCGCTGGTATTGTAATGTATTTTTTTTATTATTTCTTATTTTATATTTGTTATTTATTTTCAAGTCTCTGGTACGCAAACGTATTTTACGTCAAGCCACACAAACTCAAACAGAACCAGTGTAATTAATTAGTACGGAACCAAAACAAAACGACATATACTACGGAACTCTAAAAGCAACTTTACTCACGCTTTCGCAACGCTACAGGCGTGGCCATAGAAGAGGAAACAGTAAGATGTTTAAGTAGGTCTATACAAACACAGTTTGATAATTGTATGCACAAGTTTTTATTAGGATCGACTCGAATCGAATCGTTACTTCAAATATCGATATTGAAAAATCGATTTTAATAATTATAAAGTTACTTTTGTATATCGATATTGAGAAATCGATGCTAATAATAAGATAGAAATACTATTAAATATGAATCGAATTTTTAATCGATTTTTAGATTTTTTGTAATAAATATATTAGTGTCATGCCATTGTCACACTCTTTATAGCTCAGATACGAAACACTTTATAATATAAGAAAGCATCAAAATTAAGTATATCATTCACTTAGTCCATCGAATTAAAAACTCGATTATGCATACATTTGAATACAATAAGATAGATAGAAGTGCTATTTGAATCCAAAAGAAATAGACTTGATATTAGAGAAAATTTAATTATTGGTACTTTTATAATTAAGAAGAATATTATTAATTATTACATATAGTTTAAATATTTACCTGATTCGGCAGCAGTGAAGCCCATGACGACACAGTATAACCAGAAATCCTTGAAGAGCTTGTGTAACCGTGGCTTTGGATTCTTTATTGGTGGTAACCTTTTGACTAGAACCTGTAAAAAAGAATAATTTTATAATATAGAAGCCGACGAGCGTGCGGTCTACCTGATGGTGTGTTACTGCCGCCCATGGACATCTGTAATTGACTCCAGATAGGATATTCGATTAAATATGTCTACCTGAGGTCGGCCACAGATGCTCCGCTACCCCTGAGGACTGAGCTGGAACGCCTCGGAAAAGTATGTACTTACCACACCCTTCAAACCAGAACACAACAGCGCTCAAGGCCGCTGTTATGAGGCAGAAATAGGTGTGGCGGTCTTGCAGCCGGAGTCGAACCACAAACGGCCCTACCACCTTCAAGATGCCGCGTGCCTACAATTGATTGCTCGTTCGATCGACTTCTATCGCTCGCCGCCCAGCCCCAGCTGCACGACCAGCTCCAGCACCGGGTCAGCACCTGGCACAGTCCCGGGGCCACTCACCGCGATGACCGGGATGAGCACGCCCAGGTTGCCCGCGCTGCCGGACGCCTTGAGCACGGGCGCGGGCGAGCGGTCCGTGGCGCGCTCGCCGCCCAGCCCCAGCTGCACGAACAGCTCCAGCAGCCGCGTCAGCAGCTCCAGCCGGGCGCCGGTGCCGCGAACGTTCGCAGCGATGTTCGCGAGCGCATTCAGCACCGCGCCAGACACGTGACTGCGGCAATAAAAATATGTATCAGTCAGGGAAAAAAATAATACAGGTCGCCCATTACCGCCCACCGTCATCCCGGCCGCCGATATTTCGTTTAGATCGGCGTGACGGCTAGATCGGCACCGAGATTTGACTGGCCTATGTGCCGACAATATAAAACACGTTTGAACTTGTCCATATACTGCCGTCACAGCTAGAACAAACTACACCGGCGATATCGGTCGCGGTGGGCAAATTATCGCCGTCACGTCATATTAAAATCGGCCCGAAATAATCTCGTTCTCGGTATCGGTTCGGTGACAGTAGCGGTGGACAAACGGCCTTCCACTGGATTTAGATGTTACAGAACCAGTTAATACATCGCCAATCAGGAAGGCTCTTAGCCCGCGCCTTATTTTAAGCCTTAAGCTAAGTTATGTAAAGCGAAAAATTTGATGTATAATTGATAACATTTCCACTCACCGATACTGCTTCCTGTCATCCGTATGGTGGTACGCAGCGGAGGCGGCCTCTACCGTGATGACGGTGAACATGCGCATGATCTCGTCGTGCGCGGGCCCCTCGGGGCTGGCCAGCGCCATGCAGCCCAGCTGGTCCACTATCAGCGTGTCCAGGGAGGATGGTGATCGACATAGCCTAAAGAGGAACGAATAACATTATTATGAATAAGATGAAGTTACTTTATTTACATTTTATTCAATAAAAGAGGCCGAATGGGGCTGGAAAAGAGGCATAAAGAAGAGGAGGAAGACAGAAAAAAATAAAAAACGAGAGCTAGAGAGGAATGTAGAGTAGAGACACAGAGGAAAGGGAATTAGATAGCCCAAATGAGAAATCGATTTTAACAATGTGTAAACTCATTATTCCTGAATACTATTTTATATGATAAAAGATTCAATAACAAGTCCATTATTTATTTATCTGATAATCCATTCTATGACAGTATATTCTCTAAACAATATAATACCCTTACACACGCTTACTAGAGGCAACAAGAGACAAAGACAGATTAGTATCTAACGGGAGAAGAGTAAAAATAATTAATTTTGATCTAACCTTTGCTGGAAGAATTGTAGAATCGTGTCTGTAGTCTTTGGTGTATCCTTGAGCGCCACCGCCACGTGTCCCAACATGATCACGATGTTGGTGCTGATAAGTGATGATTCACTGTGAACAATAAATAATATTAAAAAAAAATACGTTTAATATGAAATAATCGAGTTTTTTGTACAAAGATTGTGTACTATATACATATTTTAAAGAAATATGATATAATGTTGTATTGTATCTAGAGTACGAGTGTCGACATCTATTAATGAAATCAAAAATTGAATGAATTGAATGAATCAAAAATGTTTTATTGACAGTAGATTCTCCACAGAACTCCATAAGATACATATTTAAAAAAAATGGTTATCAAAACTACTGAAGATCGTCACTGTAGTTTCTTTTTAGACCTACTTACCTATCACTTGTCTCCGCAGTGAAGAGCCTGTTACTAACAGAGCCAACAAGAGCCGGTACGCAGAAGGGGTCCACAGTCAGCGCCGCTTCTAGAGCGACGCACAGATTCTCTATGGCTGCGTCTCGAAGCTTCTCGAATGGCGTCGACTTCACGGGCACACCCGTCTCCGTTAACCCTTGGAGTTCTTTGCCTTGCACTGAAATGACGTATAATAAACATTGAAAATCCATGACTTTACTCTTAAAATAACAAATTTAGTTATATGAATATTTTTTACTTGTGGGTCTAATAAAAAACAAAATTATGAATAAAATGCTCATTCAAACCTTGCTAGACTCGATACTTCACACGTAAAGAGTTTCTTGCGCCGCTTATTCCGTAGCGAAACATCTTCCAGAGCAGTGGTAGATTATTGACATTGAAATTGATAAATGAGGAAATCAATGACATTCGAATTTTAATATACCATATGTCCGTCTTGAGATTTTACCACAAGGGTTAGAACTTCAAGGATATAACTTGATGTAATTCGTGTGCTCACGACACGTTCGTCTCTCGCCGCTGCCGGAGTAGGACTGACTCAAGTTAACCAACGGATGGCAATCACACATTTATTACACAAACCGCGGGTAGACAATATATCTTATTGTACACCCGTTTGGTAGGATGTTATAGTCCGCGCCAAATTTCTAGTCCGCTCTGAAGTTGTTGCACGCAGGTGTAGTCAGAGACCCAATCCTGTCGAACACAACTACAAGCATATACTCCGTAGCAACAGTAAGGGCACACTAACGTAGCTATGTACCCGCGGGCGAGAGCGGGCAGCGGAGGGTGTCGAGGAGATACCGCGCTGTCTTCGTCCCGCTAATATCTACAATTTGCTGTTTCGACGTGACTCGTTACTATATTCAGCGCGGTCTAGGAGTTTGGCGCGGACTCTACAATACCTAATAATAATACCAAAAACATAATATAATATTACATAATATAATACACAAGCAGTTACTCACGAGTAACTTTCATATGCTCCTTCCCAGTTTTCTCCAGCTCCAACTTGTGTAGTTTGAAGAGTATGGGAGAGGGCGTGACTAGAAAATCTCTCAAACAGTATATAGATGTGTTCGCTATTGTTGGAAACTTTGTTGCCAGTTTGCCTAGACCCTGAAAATATTTTAAAATAATCTTACTATTTATTTTGATCAACATGATTATAGTACGAAAAAATAAGTGCAAAAAAATATATAAATAAATATAGATGCTAATAATATAAAACGTATTATTTTTAACTTAATGTGAAAATAATTTAATTCTAATAATTACAAGTTAATACCAAAATATGACATATAAAATAAAATTTAATAGTAAATTCTAATATTTGTTCAATTACATATAATAGTACAAAAATGTGAAAATTATTTAATAATTTATTACTATTAAAAACTACCTCTTGAGCTAAACAAAATAAAAAGTTTAAGCTTGGTGTTAACCATTCACTCTACTATTATAGAAACTCACCTCTAAACAGACCATAAGTAACGGCATGTGAGCTAAAATAAGCTTATGGTTGTGATTAGAATTAATTTTCTCTGTCAACCTTCCACATAGTGAATCAGCACCTAAAATTAATAAAACGTTAAAATTTACGTACTGTATGACGCATGCGGTACGTATCGTACGTACGTGTGCGTTCATTCGTGCGTATACTTGCAGCGTATTTGCAATTTTCAGTGCATTTTTAATCTTAATATCAAAAATAGAAAACAAATCCACATGGTGAGTCAGTACTTAAAATTAATAATATTTAAAGATTTACGTATTCCATACGCGATGCATAAAGCACGTACGTAGCAAGATGCGTACACACGTGTACGTATTTGTGCGCATACTTGCAGCGTATCCGCATTTTCCAGTGCATTTTGTAAATCTGCGTATTAAATGTAGCAAATGAACATGCTGTCATATACGTATGCATGTATCGATCATCAATGCCTCATATTAGTATATCTTATCATACCCTTCTATATAAAGTATAGTACAGTTGTAACAAAGCAGAAGTAGTTGAAATGGGTAGTGCCTCAACTGAATTATGGATAGTTCTATAACTTTTGAATTTTAACATCAGTTCGACAGCACATCTTTTTTTCTTCCATTAGATCATAAAATAATTAATAGTAATGAAATAAATAAAATATTTGTTCCACCTACTTGATACAATCTCAAATTAGTATGTTATTAAAGCACCTAAATCTATAAAAACATAAAAAATCCTTAGCCCTGTCAATATTATTAAGAGGACGAAAAAGTTAAAAAACGTTAGAATAATAATAATTAATAATGTCATATTATACTTTAATTATATATGATAAGGTATTTCATATTCAAAAAAATTCCAAAAATTGTTAGTCATGGGGTCCAAATCAAACTCAAACCTACGAAGAGATACCTATTAATATTGTTAGAGCGTTTATAAGAGCCGGCACGTCATAGTCCGCACATACTGTAATAAATATATAATAAAAGAATATAATATACATACATAATAATAAATAATACACATACAAAATAATAAATTTAGGTGTTTTTATAAACACCTATTATTTTATAATAAGTAACGAAATATCTTGTGTAAGCATAATTTGTTACGCTCGTTGAGCATCACCTCAGCTACAGGAAATATATAAGACCTTTGATATAGATAAACAAAAAATTCCTTTGAAATATAGCATAGCATTAAAAGGAGTGTTTACCCATTTAATCACCTCTTTAAATAAAGGAATAACTTGTTTTAATAACATATATCAAAATGGATGAATGAAACAATGTAATCTTTTGATTCTGTTGCTCACTTATTTATTATAAAAAAACAAGTGAGAGGTAAATAGAAATATTGTTTTTTTTTTATTGGCAATCCTTATTGAAAGTTCGTAGTTACTAAAATGGACATTCATAAACCCTTTGTTTCTTTCTTTCTTCTTTTTCTTATTAGTATTTTGTAACTATCCTCTTAACCACAACTCTTGCTAAACTTATCCTCCATTCCTATGATCAAAACCCACTAAATTCTCTGGGTATAGTATACCCATATTGTTATACATTTACCTGTCTCATCGCCAATCGCCCACACCAACAAGTCCACACACGCCGAGTTAGCCATAACATTTACTTTGAACTTATTCACGGTGGCAAAGTTACTCTCTCTATCCTCTTTCTCTGAGGCGTCGTGATGACGACTCTGTAACTCCGTTTGCCCGCTCAGAAATAGGCATTTTACGAATTCCTGCAAAATAAAAATAGGTTCTTGTCACATATAAAGTTAGTCATACAGATTTTCTAAAGTAGCCACAAATGAGGAACAAATATTAAAGATGTATGTATGGAATCTTACAGATCAGGAATACTACCAAAGCTATTGGCAGTTCTGCCATGCTTGACACACAGCATGGAACAGCTCAAATATTTTTCGTAAGTTTGTCTGAACATAATCTTCAAACCAGAACACAACAGGGTGAAAAAATAGGTCAATATGAAACAGAGTCCTACACTGCTATGTTATACAGATAAAGATGTGATGATACCATAGCTGGTGAATATACTATCATTTTCTAAATATTTATTTTTTGCAGTCTTGCCTCACTTTATATTTCTAACCACATATCTGCAATAAACTTACTTGAACATCCTTAGTGAAGGGGCTAGGTAAATCCTTTTGATGCTGTAGAATTTCTCTCAACAAGGTCACCATTACTAAATTTAATGTCTCGGAGAAGGACTTGTATGGGAATACCTAAAAACATAAATAAGAATCATACTTTACTCACATATGTAATTTTATCTGTAATCTGGAATTATGATTGTTTAAGAACCTTTAAAAGAGAGTTAATCTTAAATTAAATCATACAGTCCGTCATATAGAAATGATATTTCAAAACATCGAAAACTTAGTTAAGAAACATCTTCAGATAATTTAATTTTAATTTAGGGTATTCATGGTTATGTAAGAAGGTGAAAGATTCCTTGATAATGACAATCTATTAACTTACTTTTATCTGTCCTGAAGCATAAATATCCTCTGCTTCCTCGTCCAAAAACGCCAACAGATCTTTGGTGAGAAGTTTCTTTGCGAGTGACAATATTGACTGTAAGTATGTCACATAGAATTGCACATTAATCCTCTTCTCCGGCGACTCTGAGAACCTCATGTACGGAAACTGGTTGAAACTGGATCCGAACTTATGGAAGAAGTATGTTGTTGGATCATATGGCACTGAGCTGTAGCTATGAAAAGAGCCTCGTTTAAGAGTTCCTCCTGTACTGTCTGTCGTATCCGTTCCATTTTCAACTACATGCTCATTATTGGCATTCAAATTGCCGGACAACGATCTAGGTATGATCGGTCTGAATTGGTTAAACTTTCTTTTCTTATCAAGAGTTGAATACTCAAAGTTTGGTTCCGGCTCTTTCGTCTTTACCGGACTGGGAGGTTGCGGGAATAACCGGCAAAGTAAAGGAGGCTCGATCGTTGCGTATCTCCCCATAGACCTTGCAAGACCAATGAGGATTGGTATTGTGCTTTTACACAGTTGTAGCTTTGATACAGTGTTATTATAGTCTTTGCTTTCGTGACAATTGATGATTGTCTTCGTGAGGTTAGACATAAGTTCAATTTGGGCTGTGATGATCTCCTCACGGAGAGCTGGCTGCTTCGAAGCCACATCGGACAGCAGTGTGTTGAGGCAGAAGCTAAACTTCTCCGACATTGGAATACCTGTGATAAATGTAATATAATAATTAATATTTTAGAAATAACATGAAATTGTATTAACTCTCTTGTGTGAAAAATTGTTACTTATACTAATTAACTGTTCTTATGTGAAAAATAATGCTTATTTTCTTTCAGAGCAACTTTGTAAGTTCACATCATAAGTTTTTATGAATTTCAAAAAAGGAAGAAGTACTATGTTCTTCTAATTTTAAGCTGTTTCATAGTTTATTTCTTGTTTAGAAGAACTAATGGTATGAACTAAGTATGTTTTGTATTTAGACATGTATTGCATAATTCTCAAACCAAAAATTACTACAAATCTAGATGTACTAATACCAGTTTGTTAAAAAAAGTATTAATAACCTAGCAAGGTACAATATTGCACTATTTTCCAGACATAACTAATCAAAATCACTCACGATCACCACTATTGCACCTAAACAAGGGTTCTTCAAACTGTGCATTGGTTAAGCACTTCAGGACTTTCAGGAAGTATGGTAGCAACTTGTCCTGATGTTGCAGGCCGCTCTGCAGGAAGTACAGGCCGAGGGCGATGCTGGCTTCTTGGCTCCGTGGAGTCACCACGAAGCAGGAGCTCGCTTGCGGGCAGAGCATGAAGAGGGTGTTCACCTGTGGGATTGATAGCACAGACAAAGTGTTATGGGTTGCCAAACAATTAGGAAGTGTTCTGGTCATTGCCAACCCATTAGACTCTATGTATATCTACAGAGAACAGATATTGAAGTGTCAGACATACTCTGTCGCTGATAAAATCACATTATCCTATTTCTTACAATATTTTGACCGGCACGGCCTGTATCGATAGATAGCACAGCCTGTATCGAGCCATACAGCCATATACAGCCATGCTATAAATATAGTCACTGCTTAAATGCTTAAGGTCTAACAGAAGAGGCGGCCCCTTTGCGTTAGACATTTAACCTTTCCAGTGACTATATGTTAATACATATCCTATTTTTTAAAGAATCCTACAGGTTGTCAGTTCCATACAATATTTTCCTTCACCATTAAACCAGTGTATATATAAATTTTGTAAAATCAAAAGTGCATGCATGAACCTAGGACCCCAGATTAAGAGGGTGAGTTTTAAACCACAATGCTGTCACTACATCTCATACATTACAAGAATATATTTTTTATATAACAGCAAGGATGTTGCAAATATATTGAAGAACAATTTGGTATGATCTAAATTACTGCTACCCAAAGTAAAGTTAAAAACTATCTGAAGAAGTCTATGTGAGCCTTAAAAAGAACCAGGTGGTGGATAGAAGGCTAAAAAGTTTGAGGATCTCTGATATTATAGTAAATTGCAGCTTTTTCTTAAATAAAGTACAGAAGCGTAACTTAGTATTTTATAGAAGATAAATAAGTAATTAACGAAATGGGCGATCAATAATGTTATTGATTGACAGCTGGTAGACCCCGATATGACGATATAGCTTATGTCATGATGAGATCATATTCAAAACAAAACATAAACAAAGGCTGACCATTTCACGATTATTAACGACATTAAGGAACATTGTTCACCGAGCTATAATTACTGCAATAACGAAACCTGGCACGGTTTCGTAACTCAATAAACAGGTAAATAAGATTACAAAATTAGCAACCTTCTCCCATGGCGTAGGGTGGATGCAAGATAGACATCTCGCTAAATGCTGCACGGTCTGCCTAAAAAAGTCGCTCTCGTCCATCTCGGCTTTTATCTTGTTTCCAAACCACACATTTTCTAATCCGAAAATTGGAAACACGATCGGCTATCCCATACAATTCTATGGACTTTGACAGATGTAGACAGATTGTCAAATTGTCAAGTCAATACAATGAGTAAGCATGTTCCATTCTACGTGTGCTACAATATTTTTATATAGTATGTACATTTTGTAGATATTAATAAAATCTCTAAATTAATTTCTAGCATGTTCAATAATTATGATTACGCTGACTTTTAGTATTAGATCTTAAAAATATTAATGAATCCAGTCATGTTTATACTATGAATCAAGTCGATCATGGCGACCTCTACCACTGTTAAGGGCTCGTACACAAAACTGCGATGCGACGTCGCATCGTAAAAATCTGCGAGCTCCCTCGACGCATCGCAAGAACTTGCGTATTAATTCGCATCGCACATTCCTGCGATGTTTCGTCACACTTGTTGACGCCATTTTTAGTTCGTTCTGAGACAGCGTGTGGGGAAAACGTACATACCTGTATTTGTTGGGTGGGAAGACTTATACTTTAGTGTAAAAAATGACAAAGTACGTCGTTGACTTTTTTTATATTACTGATTGAGGAGCCCTCTGTTCTCTGGGAAACTAAATATAAAATAAATGATATATGATAAATGGATGAACCCAAAATTTTCTTTGTTAATCTTTCCTGTATCTCTTAAGCAATAACAAAAGTGCACACTTTTTTTACGATCCATGTTCTGCGTTGCGAATTCGCATCGCGTCGCATCGCAGTTTTGTGTACGACCCCTAACAGCAATAAACAGGGTTATCGCCGGTTATTTTGTTTGATGATGAACACCAGAAACATCATCAGAACAAGAGCAGAAACACATATATAATGAAGATAGGAGGATATTTTATTAGATGACCGAAGACGTTTAAGTGATGTCTTGCTCTGATAAAAGTGTAATGAAGTTTTATAAATTACATAAATAAAACGAGTATTCAGTTAAACATTTTTATTTGCTTTAGGTAACATTTAGGTACATTGATTTTCGTAGATATGGACCAATCATATTATCGTTTACTGAAACAAAATAAAATTACGTAATTTGTAAATGAAAAAAGGAATTGTAAATTTTGGTTTATTTGGGGGAGCACAAAACTCTAGATTAACAATATTGTTATTATGAGTATAAGTAATAAACTACACAATACAAACGAAGTGTTAGAACACCTGTTTCTACGATATAACAGAAATGTCATATGAGAAACACGTGAGGCATTCCTATTTAAGTAATCCTTAGGTTAGCAATGCATCCGCTATTGACATTGGATAATGAAATTCTATTTGGAATTCATCACAAATATCCACGCTATAGATACTTAGGTAATTGACATTAAGTGAAAGTATTTTCTTACAGGAGATACAATTATAAATAGTAAATAGGGTTCATAAACTTGTTGCCAACCTATTGTCCACCTCCTCCCTGCGCTCCGCCTTGGCCCCCAGCCTGGCCTCCGGCCCCGCCACCAATTCCAAAACCGGCGCTACCTTTTAGTACGGAATAAGTTAAATTAATAAAAAAAACAGTTTTACATCGGAAGCACACTTGGATTTCCGAGTTTTAGGTATTCATTTTTACTTAAATTTAAATCCAAGTAGATAACATTTACTCATCGGGTACTTGGGGCGAAACAGGTCCTGGGTTTATATCTCTACTAGACAGAAACTTAAAGAACGTTAAACTGTCATAAAACAAAAATAATATAAAGTACAAGTAGTTTTACGTAGTATATTGTTTATCATAAATACCAACCTCCAAAACCTCCGCCAACACTACCCCCTGCTTCGCCTGAAAAATAATACTTTATTGGTATATTTTCGTAATAGGGATGAGTGTTGGTCTTCTTAAATAAGTGTCCCAGACTCTATTTATTAGATTAAACTACTTTTCATCATCAAAATGTTAATAAAGGAGGATATTACAGTAGATTACAAAATGACGTAACTAAGCCACTTTTAACCCAAAATTTATAAGGGTTTCTGTCGTTAATAAACATACCACCACCTTGTCCTCCGCCACCGCCTCCCTGTTGATAAGACTGCAAAAGAGAAATAACAAATCAACAAACGTACCTATTCCAAATAGTTATAATTACAAATATACTTGAATCAGCTACGAAGTTGTCACATAAGGTACGAAACTTTAGCTATATAATTACCAAATTACATACCTACTCGTAGTTATTAGGTACTAATAGGTACTTACACCTCCAATCATCATTACAGCAATGAGCAGAACCAAAGTAAACTTAAACATGTTGATCTGAAAAGAAAAATGGAAATAAACTTTCGTTTACGAATTTAATTTTTGCAAATTATACGTGAATTGTGTGGAATTGTATAAATGCTACTGGCTGGTCGCAGGGGCAATAATTATTATTTGTACAATAGCAACACTTAAGTCACAGATATTAGGTAAAGTACACAATTTTACCCTGACTTGATTGGCATAATGAAATTCTTTAGCACATGCAACGAATAGCTGCCGATATAAACTCTTGTCTCTGTATTCTCGGGACCAAAATAAAGCTACAGAATCCCGTGCCTGTCGCAAGAGGCGGTAAAAGGTGTCTAACAGGCGTTTGGGCAACTGGAATTTCGAACCGCCCAACCAACGACCCTAGGAAGAATGTCGGTATGCATGGCCGCATTCCATTATAATTACCCAAAGGTTTGGAAGGAGCGTAAAATGCCTCTTGAGCAGAATTCTAAAGAAAATTTTGGTACTTGAATGTATTATAGATATAAGATCGTCGTAGGGACATTGAGACATAGGGTTCCTACTCGCAGGAGGAACAAATTAAATACGATATTATTTTAAATATTTGAAATTATGGAATTTCTATACAGAGTATATATAGAATAGGGTACACAGATAGCTGTGGACCCCACATTTTACCGTTCAGGTTTAAAATACTACAATATTAATTATTAACATACCTTATGTAGGATTTTGCTTCGAGCTGTAACTTGGTTATAGTCACGAATGCGCTGGAAGTAGACGAGTTGTCAATGTTCTAAAAGCCTTTTATATATTGCAAGTATTTGATTTTATCACAAAATAATTGACAAATAATCACTTCAAATTGAAATGTGTTTTGTGGGAACTATTGTGTTTGAATATAGCACTTTGTTTCGCGACTTTGTCTCTGTTATGATATACTGTACCCTTAGTATGAGTTTTTACGTGTTTACAAAAATGAATGTTTTGGTATTTGTTTACGTATTTGCCCTTACATTTCCATTCAGTACCCCTAGCGGATTGGAAATATATGGGAAATACGTAAACAAAAACAGTCATTTTTGTCAAAACATAACTACTCATACTAAGGGTACTTGTTGCAAAATTATGGAGCCAGTATGTTTTCGGAGTACCAGCACCACACCTATTTTTAGAGTAAAGTAATTTTACGTTTATTTGGAAGGGTGTGGATGTTGGCTAACTTATACATGAGACAACCATTTCAGTTTTCAGGAACGGCAACACATCTGTGATCAGAACCTGCTCTATATAGAGTTATCCCTAGTCCCTGTTCCTAGGCGGCAGTGATCACTTACCATCGGGTAGGTTCCTATTCCTACCTAAGTTTAATTCTAGACTCATTACTACAACTCCTCATGGCTTAGAATAACTCTTGAACCTAACTCTACTTCACACAAGAACGTAACAACTCTGCAGAGCTGTTATATAAAGAAATACATATGTGTGAAAGATCTATCTAGTTACCACCTCTCTGTTGTAACGAAACTCAAGCGAACTAAACAGCTGAAGTATTAAAGCTTAGCTCAATCATTTTTGTATATATCCAAAACATGTATTTTATTGCAATTGGAAAAACGGACAGAATGATTATTTTGCACAGATATTTCATTTCCTTTTCATTTTTTCATGTAATCAACATTATGCCGTGTCGCATGTCAGATATTATATATCCATTAAGGTGCTAGAGACAGAAATAAACACATCATTTACGCTTGGTTGAACTACGAGTACATAATAGTGAATTGTATTTATGATAAGCGAGGATACTAACTATTATGATTTCTGTTTTTTATAATCATGAACACTTTGAAAAACGTGGAAGGGATGAAGGTTGTCCAAAGAAACAATATTTAAGAGGGTGTTATATATTGGTCTTAATCACCATAGTTAGGCATTCGCCTTATACAAAATTATAAAGAAGACATCCGATCCTGCACCGCCGCCGTGCCGTGGAAACGCTGACGCCGCACCACCGCTCCGTTTCCATCGTACAGTCCCGAACGTGGGAATTCACTCTGGGCGCTAACATTACCCCAGCAAGTCACTTAGGATAGTTAGTTTTAATTTAGGTTAGATTTAATCCAAGACATGTAATATTCTGTTTTGATTAAATACGTTTATATAAGTAATTCTGTCTTTCTGTATCCTGGCTGCTGCATCCCGACGCATTATATAACTAGGGTAATTTTGCAAAACAAATTGCATTTATTTTGCTTTTATGAAAAAAGAAACGTAGTAGACCATACCATTTTTCTGCCTAATAACAACAATGTAAAATGCTAAACTGTGTTCTTGTTTGAAGAGTGTGGTATGTTTCCCTTAACAAATTCCTCAAATTAGAACACAGCAGCGCTTAACACTAGAAAGAGGTGTGGCAGTGGTGCCGCCGGAGATGAATCACAAAAGTTTCTACGTGAGTTTTACCATTTTCATAATTTTTAAACAAATTAGGAAAAGAAACAAAATAATGTATACATTTTAATTTGAAATTTCCTTATCCTTAATAATAGATCTAATAGGAAAACACAAAGATAGAAATATGCAACTTATAATTAATGGGGATTATACAATAGAAAGTCATAAAAGATTAGGTAGGTACTTTATTTTATTGACAATTCACCGCCAGATGTAGTCTATCTAGATACAAAAAATGTAAAAACAGTGAGAATAAATACAATAATAATATTTATATTGCAATAAATATTATTGTTTCCAATGACGAGAAAAAAAATATCCTTTTTTTATAGAAAATTTGCATAACACTATTGCCTTGGTAAATCTATAATAACATCAAGAAGCTTCGCTCGAAGTACTTTACCCGTGGAAGTCATTGGCAGTTCATCCAAGAACACAACGCCGCCAGAGAGTTCTTTAGTTTTCGAGAGCTTACCTGTAACAAGAAATCCTACTTATCCTACTTTTAATTTTAATCCTTACTAATATTATAAATCCGAAAGTAACTCTGTCTGTCTATCTGTCTGTCTGTCTGGTTTTCTCTTCTTCACGCCTAAAACTGAACCGATTTTAATGAAATTTTGTACAAAGATAGTCTGAGACCCGAGAAAGGACATAGGATAGTTTTTATCCCGGAAATCCCACGGGAACGGGAACTAGGAATGGCGATCGATCTTTTGGACCAAACAAATCAATTATTTTAATCGATATTAGTAAGGATTGAATAATAAACTATGCATTTGATCAAGTGATCTTTAGCAAAGTTGTTGTCCATGAGGCCACGAAGGTTTTGACCAATTTTGGCCAGATGGCGCCACTGCCATTCCAATGAAGGTACGAATTTTCACTTTTATGTACTCGTATGTTAGTATGTCCTATTATTTTCTTTTAAACGCGGGCGAAGCCGTGGGCAAAAACTAGTAGGTATTTAATATTACAAAGGCGAAAGTTTGTGAGGATGGATGGATGTTTGTGGCTTCTTGAATGATTGTAAGTCAGAACAATATATAGACTACAATTTACAATGATATTGCGTGGTTTAGCTATAATAAAACGATAAGTAAGTAGGTCAATTCGAGTAAGTCGCAAAGATTCTTGCTCTCTAGAGCTGTCTTGGCGATGCTCAAACCGGAGTTACACAAAAGTAATGTATCATGGAATTGTTTGTCTTTAATTGTTCTAAATAAAAATTCACGACAACACATATTTATGTTTTACGTGGTATTTACTTTTGTCTTTTCACTCTTTGATCAACAATACCAATGATCGAAGTTTACACTAAATAATCTAGACGGATAGTTTAAAAGTCATCACGATATAAATTTATTTACCGGAGCGATATGTGAACATGTGAACATGGCAAAAACATGAACGTCGGTTGCGATCATTCGAATATCATCTTTTTCTGTTTAATGCGACTCAACCCACGGGCACAACCAGTCAGTTAGGTATAGTAAATAAATTTCAAGTGTAAAAGGTATGTAACCAGGGCCGGATTTAGGGAAGAGAAAAAGGGGCCTCCACAAGAGAGGGGCCCTCATATTAGAGAAAAAAATCTAAATTTTGGCGGGTCTACAACTTTTCGACTTTTTCCAAACTTTTTTGCTCTTAACTAATTACATATTTGTTGAAATATTTTATTTGATGGCAATAAATTTTGGAAAGACTCAGGGGAAAAAAACATCTTATTTGAATAATTAATAGTTAGGGCCCTCCCTATATCCAAATCCAGCCTTCAAAGCACGTATTATTATACAATATAACAAACATATTCTCGGTACATTTTACTTACTAGCGACTAGATCTTTGATTTCTTGCGCAGTCACATGACTGTTCTCACGTAGTACCACGCAGGCGACAATTTGCTGACCGTCGTAGGGGTGGGGCACGCCGCACACACACACCGCTCTCACCGCTGGATGTGTGCGGATCACACCCTCTATCTCTGCTGGGAACACCTGGAGATAGGAATTGTAAGTAAAGAATATGAACATGTTAGTTCCTTGAACAATTATGTTATTGAACTGTTACGGAATTTGAAAGATGAAAAAGTTGTTTATTTTTATAGTCCGACAGACTCTGTGCGTGTGGCAAAAGCAGCTATGTTCTTTTGTCTGTGGTCTATTTTCAATTTCGTCAGGTAAAGATTTTTTAGTCGGACTATAGTAACCATGAATCTCTGGGAACCTCAGCAACTTCATAAGAGATGGCGCCTTATAATTCATACACACGCACTGAGTTCTCTTAACATTTCTTAAGATCATAAACTCCAAACTTAGAATATATATGTCTGTATATGAATAGGGTACTTCTTTTGCAAGAAACGCAATAGAATCCCATGGCTCTAAATACGCTTTCAAGAATATATAATTTCATTTACAAAATTTGTCATGAAAAGTAAAAAAAACATCACTTCTTATCGTGCATTAAGAGTTTATCTAAATTATCGTAATTGCATTGGTACTAAAATAACATGCAAAAAACTTTCCATGTTCGATAAGATACTGACTATTATGAACGTACATGGAAGTTTTTGTATTTGATCAGGCTTTTCAGACGATCTACATAGAAAAAGTTATCATTTTCATCTCGATACAGCAGATCTCCGGTTTTATAGTAGCCGTCTTCAGTGAATGTATTCTTTGTCTCGTCGGAATCGTTGTAAAACTCCTAGAAACAGATTAAGTACATATTATTTAACACCAGGATAACTCGCACGTTAAGACGGACGTTCTCACGGAAGAGTTTGAACCTGTCGTGGATAAGGTTCGAAAATTGAGCAGCAGAAATCAAAAATTACATTTTCTGCCTACTAGACTCGTTAAATTTGTTAAGTAAAACATAGGATAGATCGATTAATTATTAATAACAGTTAATCCTCATGGTATCAATACGTCCTATTGCCATTTGGCGGCAATTGCCTCTTAGGTAGTATCAGAAACCTCAATTTTTACAGACAAAAACTGTTATCGTTTGAATACTAGTAAAAATTTGGTAAAATGATAGTAATACTACTTAACTGAAAACATTTCTCCTTTCACCCATAGTTCTCCTGGAGTATTTGCTTCAGTTACTTCCTTCCCCGTATCTGGATCCACTAGCTGTAAGAAACCTTCAGATTATGCAGTCAAATTATTGGATAAATTCAATAGAATTTAATCGAAACGTTAACAGAAAGTAAAGGAAGGTTTTTACTTCATCCAAAAGTTTTTATAACATCGAAGTAGAAGGAGCATTTGGGTGGAACGCATGACAGTGATGGTAAGTGATAACTACTGCTTAAAGACATACAACTCCATACATAACAGAAGTTGTAGTTGAATTGAACCACCTGTCCAACGCCACTTGTGAGGAGTAAGATAGTTTCCTCATATACTTATGTAAGCTTTGGACATATTTGATCGAAGTATGTAAGTCAGCCGACATCCACACCTTCCAACGAAATGCAAGAAGTTCATCTCACTAGTAATAGGTGGTATAGTCCGTGTAAAACTACTAGTCCGTTCTGAATATAGAAATGAATCGCGTCGCCATAGCAAATTCTATGTTATACCTGTTCGCAACAATTTCAGAGCGGACTAGCAGATTGGCGCGGACTGTACTATGGTATCCCCTTAATCGTTTATACTGGCTCTACCAACTTCCAAAAACATGAAAAAACAGCAAGTACCTTAACTTGATAAGATGGCATACGTTTTCCACAAGTACCATCAGGCCCCATGGGGTTTGGCCCTAAGCATGGCCCTACAGTCTCAGTCATACCATATGCTTCTGTAATAATCGCATCCCTGTGTAATAGGGCCTGAAATGTTTGGTATAAATTAAAATAGATAATTTATGAAACAAATTGAAGAAAACAGTAGGTATGTTTTCTATAAATGTTTACACTAAAATTATTTTCAAATATGCAAATGAGCATGCATTCATTTTAAAAAATGAATGAAATTTTAGAAAATGCTTGGGGTTCAAACCGAGTGGCCGAGTTTCAACCACTAGGCTTTTAAGAATCACTTAAGTATATTGATATGAATTACTTACTCGAAATTCTGTTATCATATCCCGATATATTTTGGCACCAGTCACCGTCACATTGCGAAAGCTTTTGAGATCCACATCTTCCTTGCGACTGACAAAAGACGTCATCATAGATGTACTGATCAAAGTACTTATTGGCTGAAAATTTTAATTAATACCCATAAATGAGACGCAGGTCAAACAGTAGACTTGACCAAACTATTCCACATTTTAAAATTGAGGATGTACCCTACTGTATCCTGATCTCAAGGGTATGGTAAGGCAGCTACACTTATATAAAACGTTTCAATTTAGTCCTCAGGACTGTCAACGTATTTGTGGCCAACCTCAGTATAGTTTTCGGTTTTGGTCCTAAAAGTGGCTGATTCTAAAGACCCATCAGCGGCAGTGACTAGTTGTTACCATCAGAAAACTGTATGCAGGGAGCCTGCTTCATTTTTATGCATAACTAGCTGACCCGGCAAACTTTGTACCGCCTCAAAATCTATTTATAAAAATATCTCAAAATATATTTCATACAAAATATAGCCTATGTTACTCGTGGATAATGTAGCTTTAGAATGATGAATGAATTTTTAAAATCGGTCTAGTAGTTTTTGAGCCTATTCATTACAACCAAACAAACAAACCAAGTTTTCCTCTTTATAATATTAGTGTAGACACCATTAAACACTACCTTATAGTTTTTGATGACGTTGATAATATGGTCCAAGTTATCACTTGAAGTTTGCAGTTTAATATGCTTCATCATTGGCAAGGCGATTGCAAAGAAGAGTCCAGAAATCCAGTTCACTGGAGACACGTTGAGTGATATTTTGTTTGATCTACAAAATAAAACTGCAATTTATGACTTTTTAATAATCTTGTACTATCATTTTAAAATTTCAGAAGAAAGTACCTACTCTAGAAGTATTTGAGAAACTATTCTATTTTAAGAAACTTGCAGCTGCATAATAAAATCTTATTTCTAAAATAGTGGCCTCTTCCAGTCCTTACAATAAAAATCTGCGAAAGTAAATACCTCAATGCTACATCAGCAGCATGTAGTGACGAAAAAAGAATAACTTGAAGGATAGAAATAGGTACAAGGAAGAAAACAATGATGGGAAACTGGTACTCACCCACTATCATCAAATCTAAACAAAACAATGTATTGGTTAAATTTATTGATCAGGACATTATGTTTAATTGCAGCCAGTTTCTGTTTCCCGGACGTACCACTAGTGCTTATTAATAGCGCATATACTTTATCCAAATCAAACTCTGACGGCCTGAAATAAATAAGAATTCAAATGTTGGTCAAAGAGAAAGCTTCTCTACAAAAAGAAATGGTGCTCTTCAAAAATGGTGCAAAAAGAGCTCTCATCCAAAGCCGGTGATGCATTGGTGAGTCCTCTAGTGTTGCAAATGTTCATAAGCGGCGATGACTACTTTCCATTACGTAGCACGTCTGCTTCATTGTTCGGTTAAAATAATATTTGATAAGTAATTAGTTAAGTGCAATTATTACTGGTAAAAATGCGAAAAACATCATGTTAGCAAAAATCTAAAAAACCTTCGCTGCTAACAACACGAAATTTTTACATGTTTTTTTCTCTACTGTGGGGGCCTCATTCTTGTGAAGGCCCCAAGGAGCCCCGTCTACGCTCCCCTAAATCCGGCCCTGGCGTCGCTCAGTCATACATAAGGGCTCTAACATTAAAATCTATAATTGCGTTTACTTACTTAAAATCATCAATAGGTTCATCTGTGTCATATTCTTCTATAAATTTTTGCATACTATTTTCTCCATCATCAAACGTCAAAAGTTTTGTGTCCAGTCCTAAACTTTTTATCGCTTTCGCCTGATCATCGTATGTTTCTTTTTGACAAAATGCTATCCTGGGTCGCGAAAGTGCAAACAAAGTTTTTATTTCACCTGTAATCAACATTATTATTTTAAATTCATTAACGTGATCGTAAGCCTCACAAATGGATCGTCAATATAAAAAAAAGTGAAGCAACGCCGAGTCGGCCTTAAGTAGGCCCTTATATTTTCATGTAGGTAAGCATTATTTTTTGGAGGTCAGGTTAAGTCGTCGGTCCTATTGTTAATAGACATCAGTAGATTACTTTCGGCAATATCGATTAAAATTATTTTATTGTAGAAAATCTCAAAACTGAATGGTACTTGAGTCTTACATATATGCCGAGATGAAGGTTGTGTAGAAGAAACGATCCTTGCTTTAAAAAGTGAAATTTTTAATGCAGAAACTTAACTTTTTCTTTAGTTTATTTGATCACAAAGTGGTCTTGATCACTGTTCCTCAATGTTCATTCTACATTCTAGTTTTTAACGCCAGTAATGTGCAAAATAATTTACTTACTATATTTGAATGACGGGTCGACGGCCGAAACAGGTAGTCCATTAAGAAGTGCTGCATAGTACGGTATGTGCAGATCTAGGTGGTTTCTGCCCGCAAGAGACAGCACATGACCGGGCTGGAGACCAAACTTCCTAAAACATCTAGCTAGACGAATCGAACGGTTTAATACTGATGCGTTAGTTTCCTCTTGGCCTGTTGCTGCATCTATCTGGAATTTAGTATATTTATTTTATATTGAAATTGGATCTTGATAAAATTTTATGTAATCTTTGATAGTTCATTGTCTATAATATTATTCCGTATTGTATATAATGTAAATTAGCCAATGAGTGCGGATCCGAGTCGCCATTCATTACATAACCAAGCCAAGAATGCTTCTCTTAACTAAGTTGAAAAGTTTCACAATAGTAGACATTCACGCTTTACCCTCTAAATAGTCTAAATCAAATCAATACCAAAAGGGGTTGGACGGGAATGGTACCGCTGCGCTTATCTAAATAAACTTCACGATATGTGTAAAATTTTACTTCTAAGTTTTAATTACTTATTTACAGTATAAAATGCTTAAAGTATACTTAAGTAATTCTTAAAAATGAAGTTAATTATTTAATAGGAAATTACTTTCATTAAATCGTGATTGAAATAAACGTCATCGTGTGACGTTAAGTGCTAGAAATATTTACCTATAATTACTCAAGTACCTACTTATTTTGAAATCATATAAAAAGTTCAATTTCGTAACATTCTCGAAATATACAAGTTGTAAATTAATCTTGGGCGTATATAACTAGAGGGGGTTTGTTTACCTTTTGTAGAGTTCCTTATCTAAAGGTATCATCATCATCGTCAAGTCATTCTGTCCCACTGCTGGGCACGGGTCTCCTCTTTGAATGAGAAGGATTAGGCCATAGTCTACTTCGCTGGCCAAGTGCGTATTAATAGACTTCACATACCTATGAAACTTTTTTTACTCCTCAAAGGCTATAGGTTTGGACCTATATTAGGTACCTACTAAATATCAACTGTATGTCGGTCTGTTATAGTTACTGTTACTGTTACTGTACTGTTAGAGAATTGAAATTATTCAGTCAAAATTTAGAAACTAGCTTTACCTGACATATAGTATCCGGACTTCTCTGCATGCAATCGAAAACCAAGTGACCCAGATGTCGATTAGCAGAATTCATCGTATCCGGCGATTCAAAGTTTGTTTGAACTGGCGTCTGAATTGTGGTTCTGCACAGCGGATTGCAAAATGAACGGTGCCAATGACCACTTGGCCCCAAGATATCTAGTTACCTACTATCTATCTAAAACGAAACAAAACATTTTATATAGTAAAGACCGGTTTTTGATACCCATTTTTTATTCAGATTTAAATATGTACTCGTATGATTACTGATTTTATAGCTAATGCAGGCAGTCGTGCGACGTGGGTCGTTGCGCCGTCGATAACAGAGATAGAATCATTAGAAAACCTAATGATAATAACAATTAGGTACCTATATTCAGTTTTGTCAAACGTATTTAGTAGAAGACATCCAGTATGATGTGACCAAGCCAATTATTAGGGCCTTCCTCCACAAATACACACATTGGAGGACCATCGTAAAGTAAGCTCCAGCCCTTAAGATGTAGGTAGAAACCCATTCCAAGCAAACACGTAAAGTGCGTTGCTACCAAACATAATCTAAATTTCTCAAAAAAAATATAGTTACTTACCACAAATGATGTTACGTAGAAATAAACAGAACTATTGTGAATGTAATTTAAAGGTCACTTTTACGTTCACAATACAAATCTCAAACTGCCTTTTTTATAAACACAAGAATGCGACGTTACGCAGAGTCTCAGACTGTGATGGTTATAAAATACTTTTATTGCACCTAATATTATAATTCTTAAGGCTCGTTTACACCAATTTTTAGACGAATACACTTGCCCACCGAAAGCACCAACCAACTCGGCTCAAACGCCTGAGTTCCCAGTCGAAAGTAGATTAATCGGACGTGCAGCGTCGGTAAGTGATAGTAGACCTGGTCGCGTCGATGTCATGCCTTTGAAGACAGCAATCAATATCGCTTACCGTAAGTGGTATTGACTTGCGGATGTTCCTACTAAATGTAAACAACGCTCGAAGTCAGCAACCTTACGTATTACAAAGTCATTTGCCGAAAGTGGCAGACTATCCGGTGTGAACGCATCCTTAAGTTTATTTAACATTAGCTTTGCCGCATGGTTTCACTTGCTATTAAGAAATAATAATAACATTAATATTTAAAGATTCAATACTCTCGCATCACGTTTGTTCAAATCCAATGACCATTTTGATTGACCTCCCGTGTATACGCATATGACGACACATACTACAGTTCAGGCTTTACCACTAGTTCCAGGAAAACGAACGATATAAGTACCTAATTTTATATAATTGGATAAAACCTTCTCTATGAAATGGTCTAACTAACTCTAGTACATTCAAAACCATTTCAGTCCTACGTGCAATTCAAAGGAATATCGCGTTGAAACAGAAAAACAAACAATATCTTCAGGTTTATGATAATACTTAGTATCTTAAGTACATAATATTTCGATAAAATATATTTATGAATGCAGTTACTATACCGCACCTTATTTTTGACGTAACCATACGTACTGAATGCAAAAAAAAACGATAATGCAATTATTTTATCTCAAAGTAATTTATTGCGATAACATATTTTTAATGGTACCTACAGAAAAAGATAGGTACATACATAATTGTATGTAAGTATAAAATTAAAATGAATTCTAATTAAACAGTACTAATAAAACAAAAGCAAAAAGAAGAAAGCAAAAGCAAAGAGGGCGAACGTCCCTGCAAACCGAACCGTGGAGGACCGCCACGAGTCCAATTGGTGTGGGCCGTTTCTACATACTAAAATTTAAAATAAGTATCGAATGGATAAGGTATTAGGTTTCGCTAGCTGACCCAGGTGCGGACCAGGACCCAGTCAACGTATGAAGCAGTGGTTTATGTAGTTCTAGTTGGTCATCTGTTGTCCTCTTAGTGACGCGGATTTTGAGTCTCTAGGAGAAGGGAGCAACTGCATCTTTTACCCCTCCCCCTTCGTCCCTTGTCAACTCAGTGTATCAGACAAACACTAAATATCCATGATATTTAAAAAATAGGTAGGGCCGTCTAAAAGTGGTTCTCAATTAAACACATTGGATTTACGCTTGTTTTATTTCAAATCAACAAAATACTGTACAACAATAACAAAAAGAAACAAAACATATTTAACCAAGTTGAACGACATCTCTCGATTTTCCAACCCAATATTAAGCCATAGGTATAGAATTATTTTTATTTGTGAACCTATAACAATGAAGCCTCTTCAACTTTATCACAGTACAAATATCTATATCCTTATACTGTGACTTTACTCGCCCCAATACGTGCCAATACTAACGCATATTATTATTATTATAACTTGTCTTCATAATAATTTCAATTGCGCTCAGTACAAAGTGTATCTAATCTAAAATTAGTTCTTAAGTTGTTAAACAATATTGAACGATTGGAAAGAAAACAACTTGATCCTTTATCGCTAATTAAGGCTTTATGTATCCTTTACAGTCTAATGTACATAATTATGTATAATAGGTATGATTATAATTTACAAAAGATAAATTAAAAACTTCATATAAGGAATTCCTGTGAAATATTTCGTTTTATTATATCCTCTAGATGAAGTCGTAAGTTGCCTAAGTGCTCTTATACACGAGCGGCAAATCGCCAACGGCTGAGACAAATGCACCTGTCGGCGGCAGCCGTAGATATGTCAACACAAAAGCTCTGCGACAGCCACTCATTGTACAGGAGCCAGTTGGAAAATGAATTCCAAAGAAAAACAAAAACGAAAAAAACACGTAAATTGTGGGTTCAAGAAATATTAATTAATAGAGACGAAGATGGACATCTTTTTACACTTTATCCAATTTTACGAAAGAACGAGCAAAAATTTTTCAATTATTTTCGAATATCCATTGCTTCTGTTTTTTTATGTTTTGTTACTGTACTTGTCGTTTATAATTCCAAATACAAGCATGTTTCTTTACTGCTACAATTAGCATTTCAACATCAAATAAAAAAAATAAAATAAAAAAATAAAAATCAATATTGTCACTGGAGCTCATTTTATAAAACCGCAACGCGTACCTACTCACTCCTGAATTATTTGCTGTCAACTGACAAAATGGTGGACGTGGTGCCGCTACAAACACAAACAACTGCAAGCGTCAACATAGGTCGATGTCTGCCGCTGATGCATTGACGGCTGCCATCGAAAGGTATCGACGGCTAAAGTTACCTCTGCCGTCGGCGATTTGCCGCTCGTGTATAAGAGGTCTAACAGAGAGTGTTAAGTTTTATTAAATTATATTTCTTTATTTTTAGAGTTTTTAGATCCATTTATATAATTAAATTAAATTAAGTAACCCATTATATAAAATTTAATTTCATTGAGTTTTAATATAAAGTTTTATTAAATTATAATTTATGTACCTACCATTTAACTTAATTAACTTTTTATATCAAAATTTAGTTTTATTAACATTTCGTAATAAATTAATTTTAAGTAACATTTTGTCTTCCAACAGTCTAGTCTTCTCCAATAGTCTTAGTCAAGAACTCCTTAACTTTTACTCTTGCCACTTTCCCGGATGACGTCATCGGCAGTTCGTCTACAAAGATCACTCCGCCGTGTAGCTGCTTGTTCTTCGAGAGTTTACCTTTGAACAACAACCATATATTATATTATAATGCAGATAAGGTTCTTTAAAAGAGATCTGATTTTGTGATAAGAAAATTGTTGTCGAAAGTCGAAGTACTTAGTTAACTAACATGCAGTCCGTCTGATGGTATGTGGCCACTGCTGTCTTTGGACATTTGGAATCAACTCCAGATTATTAGAATATTAGATTCCTACTTGAGGTAAGTAAGGTAACTAAGTGGGAATGCCACGGAAAAGTATCTCTCTTCAAACCAAAACAAAAAACGGAAACTTTATAGGATAATTCGTACAGACACACGGGTCCTATAAGGTTTGTTTCTTTTTGTACAGAATCCTAAAAAGAATTTGTTTTCGGTAAATTTTGTTGAAGGTTCGTAAGAATTGTTTTTCGTTCGGAAACCTAAAACCTAAAAAACGTCTTTTCGCGTTATGACTGAATCGAGTTATTCAGTCGACTATTCCTTATAATAATGTAACCCACTAGCGACCAGGTCCTTGATCTCCTGCTCGGTGACGTCACAGCCGGCCTGCCGCACCACACACGCGTATGCCCGCTGGCCGTCCTCGCGGTGCCACACGCCGCACACGCACGCCGCCCGCACGCCCGGGTGCGTGAGGATTATCTCCTCGCACTCCGCTGGGAGCACCTGGGAATGTAAAGATTTTATAAGTGTGCGATTATAGATATAGAGGTATTTTCTAAGTGTGCGTGGGTTATAAATATACAGGGCGTATTTTATAAGTATGCGTGGATTATAGATATACAGAGTGTATATATTCTAAGTTTGCGTGGATTATAGATATATAGGGTGTATTTTCTAAGTGTGCGTGGGTTATAGATATACAGCATAATAAATAATAATACCTAATAATAAACGCTTTCTACTCTCACAGCCCCACACTAGGATTCCCTGTGTCGTGGGTGCCATGGACACACACATAGACAAATACACAAACACCCAGACCCAGAAACAAATCTAAATTCATCATTTAGATATCTGTCTGGCCGGGGATCGAACCCTTTGCGCGTCCCACTGGTATAGTGGCCGCTCCGCCACGCGGGTCGTCGCGCGTAAGCATGTATTTCCTAACTACGCGTGGATTATAATTATAGATATACAGGGTGTATATTCTAAGTGTGCGTGGATTATAGATATACAGCATGTATTTTCTAACTGTGCGTGGATTATATGCGTAGATATAGAGGGCGTATTTTCTAACTGCGTGTGGATTATAAATATACTGGTTTTATTTTCTAAGTGTGCGTGGATTATAAATACAGGGAGTATTTTCTAAGGTTGACTTTCGAAATTATAAGAAGTAGCAAACAATGCTCAAATATACGGGTTGAATTTAAAAGTTCAAATGTGCAAAGATGGATAAGTACAAAAGTATAAGGAATAGCGGAAACGCGCGAAGAAGTTATTAAGCAAAGTTTAATAAGAACTAAAACTGCATAATTACATTCTAAAATAAATATAAGGCTAATTCCCTATTTCCCGGTGGCTAATTAGGAAGGGGATGAGTGCATTTAAAACAACCTGTATTATTGTTCAATTCGTCTCTTATAAAGATTACACGCTATAAAATAATGAAAGATAACAAAAGTAGAAATTTAGCAAATTTTTGGAATTGGTAAATATCAAATCATATCATATCTTGCCGTGACGTTTTAAAGTTACAATCGTAACAAAACACTCCAGAGTAACCACGTCCGTTAGAAAAATCGTTTCACCAATACTTTTTCCTTATTACGGCGCGCCTTAAGAAGTCTAAATGCAAAAACTTACATGTGTACCCCGATACTTAATGAGCGATTTCATTCGGTCCACAAAGTAGTAGAACTCTTCCTCATCTCTGTACATAAGGTCGCCGGTCTTGTAAAACCCATCATCTGTGAAGGCATCTGCAGTCGCTTCAGGATCGTTATAGTATTCCTGAGAAGAGTTAATAAATTTAATAACTAATAGTATCAGGCGTTACTTTGCTGAAATCTATGTTATAAAACTAGTATAAAAACTACTTTGCATTAGTCCGCTAGTAATATGTATTAAAGTATTAAATATGGTACATATTATCAGTATACAGGGTGAATTTTTCAAATGGGCCTTCAGGGCAAATCCAAAGCTATAACCGAATGAGTTCATTTTGAAAAAAAACCCTAATCCTTATAGTTTCGGATTTGGCCCTGAAGGCCTATTTAAAAAAATCACCATGTATATTTAAACCATGCAGTATGCGCCACGCTACCTCTTACATAGGATACGTGCACGTGCAAAAACTAAAAAATATACACCACTATACATGTGTTTTGCTCTAAAACAGAGCATTATCAGGGTAAGTTGACTCTGTTCAGTCTATGCATCATAATAGCTAAGTCTATACTTGTACTTCAAAGCAAAAACATTCTGAACAATGTAGAACTAGCGTCACACCTAAGTATTTCTGCCGTAGAAAACTTTGCTGTATTCTGGTTTGAAGTGCGTAATTATATAGAGACGCATATAATAGACATTCCAACATAGGTATTTGATTCTCTATTTTATCTAATAGGCTGAACTAGGTAGGATATGGCGGCAAAATTTTGAGACGGTTAATTTAGGGTCAAAATATTTTTCCGACGATATTTCAGGGATTATTTAAATCGTTATGAGCTTTTTTGATAACTTATAGCAGATTACGTTAAACGTAACGTAATTTCAATAACATAACGACCTTACGTTACTCAAATTACGTCACGATCTCAGGATTAGTTTTCACTGAGGTTGATCAGAAATATAAGTACCTATATAAGCGCCAATTCACCTTTATATAATGTGGATATATGTTTACAACTATATTATAAACAAAAATACCGTGAATCCTGGCCCCTTGCAAAGCAATTCGCCTGTCACTTTCGGTTCCTTTATTTCCTTTCCTGTGTCTGGATTAATGAGCTGAAAACAAAGATACTTTAGTACAATGATGGCGGAGTCGACGAATGACGGGGTTCAAATCCAGGCACGCACCTCTGATATTTAAAGTTATGTGCTTATTATAAATTATTGATCACTTACTATAAGCGTACAATATGGCAACCTTGTTTTTTCTGTTCCATGATGGCAACCCATCTTTGTTTATAATGTATTAGTAGCAGACGAGCATGCAGTTCATCTGATGGTAAGTGGCTACTGCCGGCCTTGGACATCTGTAATCAACCCCAGATAGGATTAAATATTCTCACGTGAGGTCGGCCACAGATGCGCCGCTACTCCTAAGGACTAAGCTGGAACGCCCCGGAAAAGTATGTGTCCCTTACCACACCCTTCAAACCACCACTTCAACCACCCTTCAAACACACCTACTCGTAACAGCAGCGTTTAACACTACTGTTATGAGTATGAGGCAGAAATAGGTGTGGCATTGGTGCCGCGGGAGTCGAACCACAAAGGGTTCTACCACCTTCAAATCTGTGCATCTGTGATCGACTTCACATAAAATTTGGAGGTTATACATGCAGTTGGTTACACTTACAGATGTCAGGTGGACTGCATGCTCGTTTGCTATGCCAATCTTGTAACAAAATCTGGTGTACTTTGATTAATTGAAACTATCTGCGAATTTATGTTGAGATAATTAGAGTGTAATCAATAATCAGGAGAATAAGTGACGTTAATCATTTCTTGCTGATCACATACACGATATGTGAAGCTAATGAGGGAGATTATGGTCACCAGCTGGCGTATATTATCTTCAATTTTATATTATATTTGCAAATGTAATTTGATTTTGTTATTAATTATATTTTTATCACTGAACTGATAGAGAGTAAACAAACACCTGTGTTTAACAACCCATGTGGCGGAGCGGTCACTATACCGGCCAGGCACGGAGTGGGTACCGGGTTCAATCCCCGTTCTCCCCGGTGACCCTGGGAAGGACGGCGGCGTGTGTGGTCACATTCCGTCGTATACATCAGACGGTGTGGTGATAAAACCTCAACTGGGCGGAGCCCGACGGGACAGTGCGTTGAGAGGACTCCGGTTGCGTTCCTTTGGAGATCCCGGAGTCCTCTACGCAGCGCCGAGGTCGGCCACCGGGGGGTTTTAGTGCGGTAAAAGTCCCACATAACCCCGTGTTGCTCCCACAGCACCGGGTACATTTTGAAGGTTTCCCCCTCGAAAATAAAAAATAGATGTCCATTGGCGTCAGTAGTTACTTACCGTCAGGTGGATTGCATGCTCGTTTGATAATTCTTTAGTAAATAGTACATACCTTAGCAGTATGTGTCGGCACAATTATCCCACAGGACCCTAGCGGTGTTCCCGGGAAAGGGAACGTTATTACTCCGAGCATCTCCGTTACTCCATACGGCTCCATAACGAAAGCATCTTCATGTAGGAGAGTCTGGAAATATTAAAAATACAAGATATACAGTCAGCTTCAAAAGTAGATCAACAGATTAAGGTTTCAACATCAGTATACACCCAAGTAGTGGCGGGCTAAGTTCGTTGGAGGCCTCCAAAGGCCCCGGGCGGAAAGTTTAGTGGAAGCCTCCAGTTCATTTAATTTAGCAAAATTACAAATGTCTCATGTTGATGTAAACGGTAGTATAGAATAATGAGTGTAAGCGATTAAGTAACACGTCACATTGACAAACAACATAAATAGATAAAAATATCAATTTTCAAGTAGTCTAACCATGGCAGTAGGATAATATATCTATGAGTCTAACATAATTGCCTATTTTATCGTATTTAATATCATTAATTACTTTTATCGCAATGCAAGAGATTGGTGAGATTCTTAATCGAATTACGTCATTCAAAACATGGGTGCATTATGTTACATAACCCTTAATTAGTTTTTGAATCTTCTAAATATATATAACTCAAAGGTGACTGACTGACATAGTGATCTATCAACGCACAGCCTAAACCACTGGACGGATCGGGCTGAAATTTATGCAGGTAGATGTTATGACGTAGGCATCCGCTAAGAAAGGATTTTGATCAATTCTACCCCCAAGGGGATAAAATAGGGGATGAAAATATTACTTCGTAACGCGAGCGAAGCCGCGGGCAAAAGCTAGTTATAAATAAACTCATTAATAGTTCGATAATAAGAGAGATTTTCTGGGCCGCTATGACTTGGAGTTCTTCAAATTATAGGTGCAAAAAAGAGCTTATTTTTTATGGATTAGGCAGACTTGCTACCTGATGGAAATTAGTCAACGCTGCCTATGGACATTTGCAACTCCAGAGGAGTCGCCAATGCCTCGCCGGCAGCTATGAGGGCTCTTTTTGCACCTTTTATGAAGAGCCCCATGTCATAGCGTCCGAGCAAGCAAATTGAATTTAATAAAAGATTGTAAAAATCATACCTTAAACTGTTGTAAAGTATCCAAATACACCTTGGAGCCCGTTACATGTATCATGTTGAAGCATGTGAGGTCCACATCGTCCTTCCGATAGATCAGCGTAGTCATCAACGTTGGACTCACTACACAATATTGTGGCTGGGAACAATAATACATTATCATCATCATCATCATCATCAACCCATTACTGTCCCACTGCTTGACACGGGTCAAAGTCCACCGCGCTGGCCAATGGTGTATTGGTAGACTTCATATACCTTTGAAAACATTTTTTTTAAGAATTCTCAGGTATGCAGGTTTCTTCACGATGTTTTCCTTCACCTTCACGATGTTTTAGCAAGTGATAATATTGATTGAAAAATCAGAGCTTTCCTGGGATTTGAACCTCGGACCCCTCGATCAAGATGATGCATTTCTTAACCACTAGGCTATCACTGCTTATAATTTGCTACTTAAATATTATAAGTGTAAAGATAACAAAGAAACTCACTTTATATTTGTTAATCACTTCAATGATATGGTCCTCGTTATCCGGTTTCGAGGTTTGCAACCTTGTGTGCAACATCAAAGGCAGTTGTAAAGCATTGATGAAGCCAGACACCCATTGTACCGGCGACAAGTGCAGAGTTGTTCTGGCGTTACTGAAATGTATTTTCAGTAATAGTTATTGACAAAGTAGTCGTAGTTATTGGCAAAGGAATACTAGTTATTGACAAATTAGTAATAGTTATTGTCAAAGTAATAATAGTTATTACCAAGTAGTCGTAGTTATTGGCAAAGTAGTAATTGTTATTGGCAATGTAGTAATAGTTATCGACAAAGTAGTCGCAGTTATTGGCATAGTAGCAATAGTTATTGGCAATGTAATAATAGTTATTGACAAAGTACTGATAGTTATTGACAACGTAGTAATAGTTATTGGAAAAGTAGTAATAGTTATTGACAAGTACTACTAGTTATTGACAAAGTAATAATAGTTATGGACAAAGTAGTAATAGTTATTGATAAAGTAAGACAAGACACTGGAGATAGGTATCACTGGAGATAGATACAATCCTCCAGGCATTTTAAGCAAACAATTGTGATTATGAATGAGCTGGGAGTATAAGTTATTCCAAATCCTCTGAACTCGCTTTTTTCTGGGTCACAATTCAAACGAAAATAAATGGTAAGGTGGTAGAACCTTTTGTGTTTCGACTCCGGTGTCACCACCGCCACACCTATTTTTGTCTCATAACGGCAGTGTTAAATGCTGCTATATTCTTATTTGAAAGGTTAAGCTTCGATCACTAATGTTAAGAGAGACATACTTTTCTGAGGCGTTCCAGCTTAGTCTCAGTTGCGGCGCATCTGTGGCCGAGTTCAGGTAGGAATATCTAATCTTATCTAGGGTTGATTACAGATGTCTATGGGCGGCAGTAGCCACTTACTATTAGGTGGACTGCATACTCGTCTGCTACTCCTATGTTATAAAAAAACACAGTTTAGAACTCTTAAGTAGAAGACGTGTTCTTGTTTGTGAAAAAGAAACTATTTGTAGTTTCCTACAGCCTCATTGTCTTATGTCTATACAATAGTCTCTTACCCGCTAGGTTTGCCTATAATCTGCCTAAAGAAGTCCAACTTATCCAGAACAACATCGTGAGTGAAAGCTGCCACTTTTAGGCCTCCCGTTGTACCACTTGTGCTTGTTAGAAATGCATATATTTTGCTTGTGTCGAAATCTTCTGGTCTGAAAATATAAATAGTGAATATTTTCATTATATGACTGCAACGAGTCTACACTATACTAGTAGAGTCCGCGCCAAACTGCTAGTCCGCTCCGAATACAGAAACGCGTCGGATCGCAATACCAAATTGTAAATATGCTCCTGCTTCGCTGCCCGCTCTTGCTCGCGGATACATAGCTGCGTCAGTAAGCCCTTACGGAGTTACGGAGTGTTTGCTAATTAAACCTGCGCGCAACAACTTCAGAACAACTATAGGTACTAGACTACTATTGCAAGTGAGTAAACAGCTAGATTCGACTAGGACTTGAATGGTGTTGTCAGGCAGTGAGTCAGTAACACATAGGGAATTCCAAATTTGACCGCAGAAATTGAAAAAAGACCAAATTTGAAAAAAGACGCGAATACCAAATAGGAAATGAGTCAGTTAAAATACACTATGCAACTCCCGGAAAGTATTCCTGGCGGCGCCCATGTATCATGCGTTACTTTGCGGAAATCCATACTATAAAGTTAATAAAACTAATAATATACTTATTATTTACAATAACTAGAAAACTTACTCAATATCACTAGCGGAAACGTCGTAAGTTTCAATAAACTGCTTGAGATTGTTATCTTGACCATCAAACGTAATGATTTTAGCCTCAAGTCCTATATCTTCAAGTGCTTTGGTGTAGTAGTCGTATGACTCATGCTGGCAGAACGCTATCTTCGGCCTTGTTATTGTTAGAAGCGTTTTAATTTCATCTGAATCACAAATAGTTATTTGCTGTAGATAATACATTTAGTATAGTGTAATTGGTGTGGCATCGTTGGTCAGAGTTGCACGACGTACAGGGCCGCACTGAAAACCAGTCGCCGGAGTCTGTTATTTCTCACAGGCATTGGCAGAGACTGAGTGCGACCATTTTTGCTGCTATACTGTATCGTTTACGTCACGTGTTTTTTTTATTTGTTATTATTTTTTATTGTATCCCTTCCATTGTTATTATTTTCTTTTGTATGTTGTAACTTGTATAGCATGTAAAATAAATGGTTTCTTTCTTTCAAATACATACAACTATTTAATTGAAAAGTCATTTTTTGGTTCCTATATTCGTTTTAAAAGAAGAACCCTCTGTGGTTCGACTCCGGTAGCACCGGCACACATATTTCTGCCTAATAACAGAATTGTTAAGCGCTGCCGTGTTCTGGTTTGAAGGTACGGGAGACAAAGATATCCGTGGCGTTCCAGTTTAGGGGTAGCGGCGCATCTGTAGCTGAACTCAGGAATCAACCTTATCTGGGGTTGAGTACGGATGTCCATGGGCGGCAGTAGCCATTTACCATCAGATGGACTGCTGTCTGCTACTCTTATATTATACACTAGCCGACCCAATAAACGTTAAGCGTGAACAACCCTTATCACTTAGGCGTATGAAAAATAGATGTAGCAGATTCTCAGACCTAGTGAATATGCATATAAAATTTGGTGAAAATCGCTAAAGCCGTTTCGGGGGCGTACGGTAACTAACTTTCTGACACGAGAATTTTATATATAAGATATAGGTACCTATCTATATTGGTACTGACTCTTTTGTCGAGGGGGAAACCTTCAAAAGGTATCCGACAACGTGGGAGCGACGCCGAGTTATGTGGGATTTTTACCGCACTAAAACCCCCCTGGTGGCCGTCCTCTGCGCTGCGTTGAGGGCTCCGGGATCTCCAAAGGAACGCAACCGGAGTCCTCTTAGCGCGTTGCCCCGTCGGGCTCCGCCCAGGTGAGCTTGACGCTCGTCACACCATCTGGTGTATACGCCGGTATGCGACCACACATACCGTCGTCCTTCCTGGGGCCGCTGGTCGGGCGGTTCGAGCTCCCACTCTTGCCGCCCGCAACCCCGGAAGCCCCCTTTTAGTCGCCTCTTACGACAGGCAGGAGATACCGTAGCCCTATTCTAGTCCCGGAACTACAGGGACAATTGGTACTGACCCTAGCAAAATTACCGTTAAATTACCGTAACAAATGTGCATGCAGTTGACTGATCGTAAGTAGCCACTACCGCTCATAGACTTGTAATTTACTCTAATGGTATAAAACTTCTATCTGAGGTCGGTTACATGCGTCGTATCATTAGGTAAATAGTAGTAATCTTGCTTATTATTCGTCGAAGTCGAAGTAATAAACCGTATGTTTACCGTATTGACCTTCAACAACAACCATAACAAAGCGACCATAAACATGACAATTGTACGAATATCCTTATTTCGTTTAAAACGATTTGCTTGATTGTCGTCAACTCATTACTGTCCCACTGCTGGGTACGGGTCTTTTCTCAGATTGAGGAGTTTCAGCCATAGTCCACCGCGCTGGCAAAGTGCGTAATGGTAAACTTCATGCATCATTACATTATTTTTTTATCGAACTCTCAGACGTGCAAGTGATAATTAATTTCAAATACGCACATAACTTTGAAAAATCGAGGCCTGGGATTTGAACCTTGACCCATCAAATGATCACTGCTTATGCGGTTATCAAAACTATTTAGTGCAAGTATTCAATAAATATTCCTCACCAAACTTGAAGTACGGATCAACTCCAGATATGGGCATTCCATTGATCAACGATGCGTAGAAGGGTATGTACAGATCCAGGTGGTTCCTGCCCCCCAAAGAGAGAACATCTCCAGGTTTAAGACCAAAGTTTCGAAAGCATCGCGCGAGTTGAAGGGACCGAGTCAGCACAGATTGGTTCGTCTCTTTCTCACCTGTAGCCGCGTCTATCTAAAATTGAAATAGTCTTTAATCAACACCACTAGTCAGACTTTTTCATAATACAGGAGTAGAAGAGAAATATGCAGTCACCTCCGTAAATGGCTACTGCCGCCCATGGACATCTGTAATCAACCCCAGGCAGGATTAGACAGGACTACCTAAGGTCGGCCACAGATGCGCCGCTAACCACGGTTTGAGCTGGAATGCCTCGGAAAAGTATGTCTCCCTTACCACACTTTTCAAACCAGAACACAGCAGGGCTACCACTACTATTAATAGGCGGGAATAGGTGTGACGGTGGTGCCGCCGGAGTCGGAGTGATAAATATATTTGCCAACGTCTTCGTTAAAATACAAACGTGCCCTGAATTCAAATCCTAATAAATTGGTGGATAGTTATTTAACGATTGTTCTACAAATTGTGTAAGGTAGCAATTCATTTCTGGAACAGAAATTGACTGTTCTTAACACAGATTAGTACTTCTTAATAAAAAAAAAACAGATTTAGTGTTACGTATCTAGTACAAATAATTAGAACTATGAGCAAGGTTTTGAACCCCACACCCCCGATGTGAGCAGATAATTATATACCTCATCATCAACCCATTACTGTCCCACTGCTGGGCACGGGTATCCTCTCAGAATGAGAAGGATTAGGCCATAGTCCACCGCGCTGGCCAAGTGCGTATTGGTAGATTTCACATACCTTTGAAAACTTTTTTTAAAGATTTCTCAGGTATGCAGGTTTCCTCACGATGATTTCCTTTACCGTTTAAGCAAGTGATAATTAATTTCTAATACGCACATAACTTTGAAAAATCAGAGGTGCGTGCCGGGAATTTGAACCTCGGACCCCTCGATCAAGAGGCCGCGTTTCTTAACCATTAGGCTATTATATACCTACCACAAGACTATCAGTGCGTTTTTGGAATATTTAAAAAAAATATATATATCTATAAAAAACGTTTACTGATAAGTATCTACACTGCATTTTAAAGTGCCTTAAGCATTGCGACTTAAGAAGCCAATAAAAAATTGATCTCTAATCGTTATAATTTCTGAATCATACTTTGCTCTTTGATATCTTCGATCACGTAGTATGACTTGTAATTTTTCAATTCTCGAGTAAATAGTTTTTTGTTGTTTCCTATAGCTACACACCATTTATGACATGCAATTCACAATTCTCGCGAGTAGCTAAATAGTTTTTTTTTTACGTTCGTTAACAACTGGAAATATTTAAACAAGCATCAATTTATTTTTAAAGAAATTCATTTGTTTATTAACCACAAAATAACTTATTAATAAAAGGTAAATCTTTTTATAAGCTTTTATTTCACCTCTCCCGGTGTTTGTAATGAAATCTCGCAAGCTAAACTTCACCCACTTCCCGATTGGGCTGAAATTTGGCATATATCTTTTTTTGCTTACCAATGCTCGAAATTTAAGAAATTAAAAAAAAAAACATTAATTGTCAAATTTGAATCTTTGGTAAGCTAAACATTGGATAGATTGAATATTAATAACGGGCTTTATTAAATAATAAGTTCAAAATATGTACTTACTTGACAAATGTGGTCCGGGTACTCCTTCATACAGTCAATAAATACATGTCCGAGATTTTTCCGTGGCGTCGCAACCGGTGCCTCCATTGTATAAAAAACAGTAACGACCTTTAGGTGCGTTTGTACACGAAACTAACAGTCGACTAGACTAGCGACTTCGTACACTCCAAACGATTCGAGATAATTGGGTAAAGGTTTGTGCACACTTATCCGCTTAAGGACATGCGTGTAATGTTTTTTTGATAAATCTATCGATTTCTTTGTCTATTTAATTTTGTTCGGGGGTTTTAAGTGGAACATGCAATTTTATATTACGATAACACGAATATTAAAAGTATTTCGAACGCACTTTGTTTCTTGGACTTTTTTTTTACTTTTTTTTTTGTTATTTTTTTTTATTTTGTAAGTACCTTAATACCATAAACATAATAATGCGTATTTTCCATGATGGCCACAATCTTATTATTGTTATCGTTAAGTGAAGTGATAGAGTAAGTGAAATCAATATTCAAGTGTTTTAGTATTTCATAGAATATGGAATGTAATTTTACACCGGAAACTTATCTGCCTTTATTACGCACAAGGAGGTGAAGTCTGCAAATCCGCAAGTGAATAACAAAAAAACTTAACACTGCAGCTGTTAAGTAGGTAGCTAGGTGGAAATAGAGGCGACAGTGGTGCCGAATTCGAATCATAACGTTCTAACTCCAATAAGCACACCCTTCTCAGACTATATTTTACTCTAAAATCCTGCGCCTAAAAATGGTGGTTGTTATAATGATGGTCTCTGTATTTCAATGTGTCATAGTGTGACGCTACCTTAACTACAAACTTTTCTATTCACCTTAAACCGCAGAATAGAGAAGTAACTCTAGCTGTTTACCCGTATAATAATAAATCAGGTAAATGATACATACATATAACTAATAATATGAAAATTTCAAACTTAACCAATTACATTACATTAATTTATGCAGACGCTGAGCGTATCAGATACGTGATGTAACAGAAAACATTTTTATACCTGTTTTTGGGTAAAAACAGGTATAAAAATGTAAAATAAAATGTAAGGTAAAAAATGGGTCATTTCAAAATAGAAAAAAATAAAACGAATAAACGTTATTTTAAATAGGTTTCTTTATTTTTTAATTACAGTTTAAATTCAAAAACGATCAAATGATATAAGCTTAAAGGACTATGGAATGGTCTGAAAAACTTAAAGCTTCGGAAAATAAAAATAATAACATGTTTCTAATAAAATAATCATGCAACATCTAACAAATATTGGAAAATAAATGGAACAGAATGGAAAATTATAAGAAACGATTTTGGAATATATTCTGAGGAATGCAAATAACTTAAGTTTAAAACTATAAAATTTTAAATTGTATTCCATAATATTCAAAGAATATGATTTAAGATTAATAAAAACATATCCCATACATTTTTTTTAATATTACATAGAGACAATGTTTCATATCATTAATACATTATAAGAAATACTACACATATTTATTAAAAACAATTTTAATATTACATACCCGATAAAAATTAAATTCTTCGAAAACTAGTTAGTAACTAAATTAAAGTTAATTCAATACATTGAAACTAAAACAAACAATATACAACATAAAACAGATGCCTTCTTATCTATAACACAATATAATATAAAAACATACTTTAATTAAATTTACAATAACTATTTTGGTTACAACTCTGTTTGGTTAGTAATAGTTTATAACTAGTAATGTTATTGAACTAAATGTAGTCCCACTGTTGGGCAAACAATTCCTTTAGGTATACAAAGATCCATGCATTTATTTTGTTAGTTCGAAATGTTCATAATTATGTTTCTTACCAACATACAACTCAAAAATACAATTGTATGCCTTCAAAAGACAAAAATTCTGAGTTTACCTCTTTTGATCTTTATATAATATTTTTCATACTATAGTAGTAGCAGACAAGCATACAGTCCACCTGATGGTAAGTGGGTACTGCCGCCCATGGACAACTGTAATGAACCCCAGATACGATTAGATCCTACCTGAGGTCGGCCACAGATGCGCTGCTACCTGAGGACTAAGCTGGAACGCCTCGGAAAAGTATGTCTCACTTACCACACAAATATTATGTCTATGTGACGCAATGTGCCGTTTACGTAAACGCAATATTGGGACGTTATTTGGGTTATCACCATATCTTATCGTAATATGTAAAAATCACGCCTCTTTGTATTCGTACACGTTAAATCTCTGAAACTGCTCAATCGATTTCAAAGTGTGTATGCATGCAGTGTGCATGCATGTTTAGTTAATATAAGCCCGTTATTAATAATCAATCGATTTTTTACCACGCTTTTATTAGCCTGACCTGTATGTATGTATGTAGCGGAATTTTTGAACTCTATTTTTACCTACTTTGAACGGTCCGATTAATTTAGAATTTTGAACAATTATCAAGAATTGTCATCAGACAATATACGATTTTAATAATTTCATCCCATTCTCCTCATCAGGGTCGTCAGGAATCAGGATTAACGATTTTCCTTGTGCGATTATAGCGTGGTTTTTAGTTTTTAAACTATATTTTTTTATATACCAAAGATCAAAATTTGACAATGTCTAGAAGAATGTGAAGAATCAGAAGAATCAAAATTTGACAATGTCTAGAAGAAACTGCACAATGTTGATCTTTGTAAAGAAAAAATATTTGAGATTGATTATTAATAACGGACTATAGTAATTCTATGCATGGTTAGCCCCAGTAGGAATGATATAATATTTTGGTGCCAATAGATGGCGCTATTAAGACGGTAAAATAACTTTGACGGTGAAAAGCTGGCCAGTTACAATATACATTTAAAACTGTCCTATTTTTGTGTGTCATATTAAACAGGTGAGCTATCTACACATTCCTATATCTTTGATAAGATCAAAGTCGCGTATGACAGCGGCCGTGACATTCAACGAAGGCTATATCTTTGTACTACATCAAATTAACGTCTTGCTGAACAATTAACACCTCCTTACTAATATCTCCGGATCCGATCTTGCAGTTCCCAATTATTTGCAGTCCATCCATTCTGAAATATACAAAACATTTTAGTTTCCTTATTAACCGACTTCAAAAAGGAGGTGGTTATCACTCATATTAGACACGCTGTTTACATCGTTATCCAACTAAATATATTGAGCGCCGACTTCACAAATATGTACTAAACCAACATTCATTTCAATTATTTTTTACTTTGTAGTGACATAGAAGTCGGTTGTATTTTTTGTTAAAATTTTTTTGTTTATTTACTAAGACAGTGGTTATAACTCTAAAGGAATTGTAATAGTTATTTAAATAAATGAAATTAAGTGTGATGTTCTTAGTAGTATTGGTAGTAAATTGACTAATATTTGTCTGTCTGACTGTGTGATTGTGCTATGGTTGTCTTTATTGCATTACTAACATCTAATAAAACTTAAAACCTGCTAAATAGTATCTTAAAGAAGTTCGAGCAGTCTTTACGGTAAGTAAAATAAGATCCTTTGAAATCAATTTTCAGAGAAAATATGCACTACACTATTCAGAGACCGAAGCATTTTTTTATTATAATATAGGAGTAGCAGACGAGCATACAGTCCACCTGATGGTAATTGGCTACTGCCGCCCATGGACATTTGTAATGAACCCCAAATAACATTAGATTCCTACCTGAGGTCGGTCACAGATGCACCGCTACCCCTGAGGACAAAGCTGTAATGCCTAGGAAAAGTATGTCTCCCTTACCACACCCTTGACCCTAACACAGCATCGTTTAACAATGCTGTTATTAGGCATAAATAGGTGTGGCAGTGTTGCATCCGGAGTCGAACCATAGTGTTCTGTCACCTTCAGAATTCAGTCATTAATGAATGAAGTAATCTAAACAAACTCACTCAGCATTCGAGGCGTCGCCGTCCATATCCACCTCGCACCTGATGCACTGCTCCGAACACTCCGATATAACGGTACCCTCCAACTTGACGTGGGAGCCAGAGTACATCTGTATGCCCACACCGCACTTCTTTATGCTGCAGTTACGAAGTTCAATCTGTGAAAAAGTTTCTTGTTGTACCAATCTGTTATGTTACACAGATGGGGCAGTTTTTCCGACGGTGAAGAATAAAGTATTGTCACAGATTAATAAATAGTTACTACGTATTGTTACGTTAGTATTGTTCGTAATAATTGTAAGCGCATTTTATTTATGTTTACTGAATTGAAACTTTGTTTTTAAATATTGAACCAGTATTAATGAATTCTATGATTGTTTTAAATTAAATAGCTTGCAAGTTTCGGTAGGTTTTTAAAATATTTTAGGCAATAGAGAGATGACTTCGAGTAAATTGGTCATTACATTAATAAGGTTATTTCGGAGCTAGGTGAAAAATATTTACAGCTTAAAATACACATAGCATAATTTCTTCTAACGCGTCAAAAGATATTTTACTTATTTACCTGGGCACCTTTATGAACGACGATTCCTGAATAAAAGTTTTCAAATGTACAGTCTTCCACCATAATTTTTGCTCCTGGCATTGCCACTATGCCTTGCGCGAAATCGCTCTGTAAAAAAATCTACAATAAGTAAAAATTGTTACACAAAATTACTAATGATCAATTTATTTTACACCACAACAAATACACAGCGTGGTGTAAATACTACTCGCTGTGAATACCATCAGCGTGTTAGAGACATCACTGAGCGTACAATTTTGTAGTTGCACCGCGCCCGACGCCGGTAGCCACGTACCTGTCCCATCCCCCCACATAAGATGCGCATCACACTCCGCATACCTGCAGCGTGTGGGTTTCCTCGCTGAGCGTGCAGTGGTGCAACTGCAGCACGCTAAATGCCGCTAGCCATGCACCTGCCGCGTCCTACACACACCACGTACCTGCAGCATGTCGGAGTCGTCGCTAAGAGTGCAGTAGCGCAGCGGCAGCACGACCAACGTCGCTACGTATGTACCTGCCCCTTCCCACACACACACACACCTGCAGCGTGTCGGAGTGGTCGCTAAGCGTGTAGTAGCGTAGCGGCAGCACGACAAACACTGCTGCGCATGTACCTGCCCCTTCCCACACACACCTGCAGCGTGTCGGAGTGGTCGCTGAGCGCGCAGTGCCGCAGCCGCAGCGCGCCGCGCGCGAGCAGCGCGGTGCTGGCGGCGGCGCAGCGCAGCGCCACGCCCGACACGAGGCACTCGTCGCTCGCCGTCAGCAGGCACGAGCGGGTGTCCGACGCTTTTAGTGTTGCACCTGGGAACATTCAGTACTTGACTATCTGATTGATAGGCATTTCTACATCTTAAAAACGTAACTAATGAAAGTGCAACCCTCATAGAGATTAAGACTATACTGCCAAAATATAACATGAAACCATTTCTGTCTTGCTATTGGCCACAAACCATCTCTCGGAATTAGACCATGTCAAATTGCACATTGGTATTCTAAAGAACCAAAAAATCTGTAATAAGAAGAATAAGACATAAAAGGCGTATATAATAATTCTTTACACATACATACAAATAGGACTCTTTACATAATTTTTGATACCATTATAAACTACTTCAAACAAGTTATAATTTATTTGTATCTTGTATGTAGTAGAAAATGTAAATCTTTTGTAAATCAAATTGAAAACAAACCTTGGGTTTCTACAGTTAAAGAACAAATGAAACCAGGAGTACAGTATAAGATGTAATTGTAAACATCTTACCATTTAAACTACAAATAGATATGTGCGACAGCGGAATCTCAGGCATTTCATAACTTTTGCTGCATATCACAACTTCATCTGGTTCCATCGCGAGCGCCTCTTCAGCTGACACCATGACTGTTAATGTATGGGAATCAGTGAGTCGAGAACGCAGGAACTTTGATATCTCTTCGAATTCCGTAATGGGACCACCTTGCCAGAGAGCTATGACCTAAAACAATAATATTGTTCTTCATAACTCCATTAGCAAAAGTCAGGTAAGCAAATAGTGATTACTGGACACTAATACTATAAAAAAGATGTCTGTAAAGAATGCATTCTCAATTTGTTTTGAATTGATAATGAGTAATTTTGAAGGAATACTCATTTGGGATCGACCAATTTTGATTTAGATGTAGATTGAGATTAACTCTACATTCTGATGACCTAATAATGTTGCAGAAAGAACTTCATTCTACATCTTCCACATAAACGGGTTGTCAAATGTGCCAACCAAAAGTAAATAACATAACTTCAACCTCATAAGAGGAATGCTCAGATATGAAATGTCCAAAAGCAATAGTTTTTTGAAGAGATTTCTTTCGAAAATATTAATATGTACTCACATTTTTCTTGTTTTTATTCTTCTGCCATTTATTTCTGGCTTTTACTAGGTACTGTTCTCTGATTAAGGGATTTTCATACAGCGTCCACTTAGACATGAGTCCATCGAGTCGCGCATTCATTTCTGCACACAGGGAGAGGTAGTTTGCTGGTAATAGAGAATCTGGAATGAAAACAATCAATAAGACTTAGTAGTCTTTATAATTTCTTCAGTCTTAAAGCATGTACGGATAGATAAAATAACTGCATATCAATTATTTCACTCTCTGCCGAACTTACTGGCCCTAGGGTAAACATTCTTTCGCACCCTTCTATAATCTGCTTTCTTCCAATATTATCTAAAAATTATAGACAGGCATAGTGACTTTTACCTTAGAATACTTACCAAATGGTAACCTACATAGTAAATCATATGATAATAGATTTGACTTACCAAATGGTAATTATTCTAAGTCAACTAACAAAAAAAAGGTGTTGACAAAAAAATGTGTTTTGTTTGGCGTTCATGCAGCAGTATCTTAAGCCAAGGCGGGCTACAAAGGGCCCCACAGTCGATGATTAAGATGATACACATGTAGTATAAAGTAAAGGTATACTAAATCAGCTTACCATCATCATCAACCAGGTCTGTTTCACACAACGATGAGTCTAGTTCCCTTAACTTCTCGTGAGCGTTGATAGCACTACTTCTCAACTGTATAATGGACCTCGCTACACAGTTAGGTATGGTACCACTCTGCACCTGTGACCACAGTTGCATCCTGTCTTCAATTGTATTTGGGGACAACACCTTATCATCCTGGTCGTCCCATGGCATCCATATGTTGTTGTAGAAAAATCTGAAATAAGTTAGAATCGCACTTACATGATTTATGTGTCGTTTAATTAGTTACATTAAAAAAAATTAGATGATAAATAGAATTTCAGTAAATTTTTATGAAATTCACACTTATAAATGAATATGAATAATATTTTCAGCTTAACAGATGGTAAAGGTTATGAAAATGGAACTTTATAATAATATGTAAGAGACAATTTGAAAAAATTTAAAACCTCTGACCCAAATATTTTCAGTAATTTTATATAGCAAATCTTATAGAGGCAGAATCACCCAGTAATAACCAATCATAGCTTGATTTTCAAAATCCACCAAAGCATTAATTACTAGCCAAAATAATTCCTCACCTCATAAGATCAATAAACTCAGCAGTGGTGGCAGCATTCACACATAGCTCCCGTTGTTTCGTTGTTGGCCAGAGCTCAATTAACGGAACATCCATGACTTTCTCGGGTAACGATACAGCTTCGTGCTGCACACTGAGCACATCTACGCTGGCTGATAGTTCCTCAAAGTCCACTGATGTTACGGCTATGTAGGCTACGCAGGGGAATCTCACTTCTGGAAATAAAGAACAGTTTACTACTAGTTATTATTAAATGTAATATAAAGTGATACAACTTAATTGTTTTGCCATTTAACCGATCTTGTGCGGATGTGGCGCACAAGATCGGTACAACTGTGGTGCCATCCGCACGGAATCGATTAAGTTGGCCGCATACATTCGTTTTCATTGTTAGGACTGCTGCACACATTTGTTCGCTTTCAGAACGGAAAAAAAACGTCGACCAGTTAGAACATTTTATATACATAAAAATATTTTATTCAGGTTCCCGCATTCGGAAACCGAATACGGAAACCTAACAAGGAAAACGAATGTATGCAGCCAGCTTCAATAAAGTATGCAAGCAAAAATATTTAGGTAATATAAATGTCCTCTCAAGTCTTAGGTTCAATACCGACAGATGTTAGACTAATGGACATTATAGTCCACCCCAATACAATTTTATTCTGATAGACATCCTGTGCAACACAGTGCATTAAAACATGTTTAAATCATAATACATATCATGAAGCAATATTGCTTTAAACATTTTAAATAACACACACTTCTGCAAAGTTAAAGAGTTTTTCATACTCTTCTAATGCTTTCTACACTCACAGCCCTACACTAGGATTCCCTGTATTGTGGGTGCTATGGACACACACAGAGACAAATACACAAACACCCACCTAGAAACAGAAATCTAAACTCATCATTTAGAAATCTGCCGGGGATCGAACCCGGGACACTCTGTGCATCAGACCGGCATGGTGACCACTCCGCCACACAGGTTGTCAAGGTCTTCTCTCTCAAATAGTACTGAAATTTGCAAATACAATATTATAGACATACCAAATTTCTTACAAAACTCCTTGGACAACTTCCACAAAGCATCCCAACCAACTGGTTCCACCAACAGCTCGGCCTGCATACTCCATTGCTCGCGAACAGCTCCCCGACCAGAGCTGAACACTTTCAGCAACTCCTGTAGGATCTCGTTGTCACTCCGAGTAAATGTGTATACCGTTGGCATCTGAAAATGTATATAGTACACATAATTGTTGGGTATCAATACTATATTGCAAATACAAATATATGAAAGTAAATATTTTATAGCGCAGGAAGTTAATAGGAAACAAACAGAAATAATACGACGATCGCTTTGCGTGTTAGACTTTTAGCCCTTCCAGTGACGATATAAGGGTTAAAGGCTAAAATAACCCTTACTATTTGTTTGTAATGTCTGCTTTACCCTATGTAAAGTTTAAGTCTACTTTGACATAGATTCTAAGTTTTTTTCATGTAATTGAGGTCTCATAGACGAGCATTGTGTGAATACATACATTGCGGTTCATGATAATAAGCAATCAACACCAAATAGTGTCGGAGTTCTGAGGTCGCCCAAAGATACACTGAGAAATAGCTATTGCAACGTCTCGTTTAAGAATTACTACGTAACGTACCCTTCAGTTCAGCACGATGAATAAGGCGTATGTACAAGATGCAAAACTATAGAGATTACGAATTACGACCGGACGCAGTATTAAATCTTTACTAATCGGAAATACAAAAGTATCTATCACTTTAAGAAACTACTAGTGATAATGTTATTTGATTTAGCACGAGAAACAAAATTAAACTCTATAAATACCTTTCGCTTAAATACAGATCACGTTTATAAGAAAACAAATAATACTACACTTTAACAAATATTATTTTCACTTTATTCCGTTTTATTTGACCGTTCTCTTCCCTTCATAGTTTAAAAACTTGAAATAGTTGTTGCGGTTTTTTTAAATATTGTTTGCGGCTCTGACTTCGTGTCTTTTAGCTCAACTAGTCTAGCTAACTTTATTATACTCTTTGCTTATTATGTCTTTTTTTCTGTTCCATGCTTTCAAATGTCTCTTGAAATACATTTTTAATAGAAAAACTATCTTATAATTTTAGAGTATCTGTTGAAAAAGTTATAACTGTAAGCAGAAAAATAACAGTTCGAAAATCCTCCAAGGTGGCACTAGTATCGCAAAAAAAAATGAAAAAAAATAGCTGCTGTAGGCACATAGATTGTAGACAGACTAAAGTACGCCGAGTTGAAAAATGTAATCATTTTGATAACTATTATAGTGTAGAGAACTGCAGTATACAGAACCTCAATTTACCCATGTACTACACCAACGCCACCCTAATTTACAACTTTTGGCGAAGAGTTTTGAATACACTGAGACGAAACTCCTTACCTATTCGTAATGGATACCACGCGTTGTATGTTGTTACCACCAGTTCGTATGTTGATAAGTCGACCAACACATTACTAGTGAGATAATAAGTAATACAATACTAGTGAGATAATAAGTGAAATTTTTTTTAACAAAAAATACAACCGACTTCTACGGCGCTCATATTAGACACGCTGTTTACATCGTTATCCAACGAAATATATTGAGCGCCGACTTCAGAAATATGTACTAAACCAACATTTATTTGAATTATTTTTTACTTTGTAGTGACGTAGAAGTCGGTTGTATTTTTTGTTAAAAAATTTTTTTCACCCTTTTTAGTGATGACATAATAACATTTATATTAATACAATATAAAATTGTATAAACGAGATCATGAATTAAGGTAAGGTCTGAATTTACATTGATTGGAACCGCCCGCTCGCAGGGCGCTGCCGCGCCCTGCTCGCTTAGTTTTATATTGTCTTATATGTTCCAACCTAACCTAACTAAATAGTCAATGATGAACTGGCTTTGCAATTTCATTAGAACCTACACCAAATATCTTCAAACACAACTCAATTATTCCCATCGGTTGAGGAGTTACATATTTTGTCTCCGAGCCACATTATCAGACCTTTAAATAGTCAATGATGAACTGGCTTTGTAATTTCATTAGAACCTACACCAAATATCTTCAAACACAACTCAATTATTCCCATCGGTTGAGGAGTTACATATTTTGTCTCCGAGCCACATTATCAGACCCTTAAATAGTCAATGATGAACTGGCTTTGTAATTTCATTAGAACCTACACCAAATATCTTCAAACACAACTCGATTATTCCCATCGGTTGAGGAGTTACATCTTTTGTATCCGAGCCACATTATCAGACTCTTAAATAGTCAATGATGAACTGGCTTTGCAATTTTATTAGAACCTACACCAAATGTCTTCAAACACAACTCAATTATTCCCATCGGTTGAGGAGTTACATATTTTGTCTCCGAGCCACATTATCAGATCCTCAAATAGTCAATGATGAACTGGCTTCGCAATTTCATTAGAACCTACACCAAATATCTTCAAACACAACTCAATTATTCCCATCGGTTGAGGAGTTACATATTTTGTCTCCGAGCCACATTAGCAGACCCTTAAATAGTCAATGATGAACTGGCTTTGTAATTTCATTAGAACCTACACCAAATATCTTCAAACACAACTCAATTATTTCGATCGGTTGAGGAGTTACATATTTTGACTCCGAGCCACATTATCAGACCCTTAAATAGTCGATGATGAACTGGCTTTGTAATTTCATTAGAACGTACACCAAATATCTTCAAACACAACTCAATTATTCCCATCGGTTGAGGAGTTACATATTTTGTCTCCGAGCCACATTATCAGACCCTTAAATAGTCAAAGATAAACTGGTTTTGCAATTTCATTAGAACCTACACCAAATATCTTCAAACAAAACTCACTTATACCCATCGGTTGAGGAGTAACATATGTTGTCTCCAGAACCCACTCTGATTCTCATCATATTTAAATGGGACCAACTTGTAGCAATTGTCCACACACGAAATTAAAGGCATTAAAATAGGTTCATAAACGGCGAAGTTATGGCTGTTATATTTACATGGGTGGAGGAGTTCCCTCTTTTTCTCCAGAACCAATCGATGGATCCTAACCATATTTAAATGGGACCAACTCGCAGCTCGTCTCTACACAATAAAAAAAGAATTATTAAAATCGGTCCACTAACGGCGGAGTAATTGTACAGTGTACATACATAAAAAAAAAAGATACCGGCCGATTTGACAACCTCCTCCTTTTTCAAGTCGGTTAAAAACCTATGAATACTTACAATACAAATGACTTATTAACATTTAAGTATTGTGGTCTTGTGGTCAATATCAATAAAATTATAGACATCACGATGTCACTTATACCTATCGTTTCAAGTTAGATTGAGGAAACACCTGTGTTCAATAAGCATAAATTAGCAAGAGGATGGATCAAAAACGTATTATGAAGAAACGTAGTATAAATAAACATGAATACCGATATAGCTATTATTTTAACTGTTATTTTAACTTTCTAGGTATATAAAATAAACTTTTAAATCCTGGTAATTATAATAATAGCTATATCTGAATTAATGTTTATTTATACGATTAAAATTTTTAAATGTTTGTCTTACTGTCCAGTACAGTGAATATTGTAGATATTTGAATCAATAGAAGATATTTATATTATATTACCTTGAAAAGAAGGAAGGAAAGAAAAAGGAGAACCTTAAAGGTACCACGGCATCCCTTCAAATTCATCGAGTCATGTGGGATGTTTTTCGCGCCATTTTGTTATATAATAAATACAGTGGCGTAGCTAGGTAACCAAGGGCCCTGGGGCAAATAAAAAAATAAGGCCCCAATGCTATGGAAACTGATTAGATTTAATCAGATAAAAATTTGAAATATGCGAATACTTTATAAATGCTAAGCTATTTAAGCCCTTTTTTGTGCAGTGCAGGGCAGGTAATAAAAATATTAAACGTAGTAGGATGTAGGTTTGGCTAATAAAACGAAATAGGATCGTCAAGGATTTATCATATAAAAGTCGGGCCTAACTGACTAAATAACTATTTTATTTACAATTTTTCCTAGCTTTAGTTTCCGCAAAAGTATAACGTTTCCACATAAATAAAAAATGTTTCACTGTAGGGACATTTGTTCTTAAAATAGGCAGATCAAAGCGTCATAGGACCACGATTGGATACGATCCTATGACGCTAATGTGTCCGTTATATTTTCGCAAGTTACAAACATATATGTCATTACATCGAAGAATTAGTTGATTAACCAACAAATTCTTCCATGTTATGACATATGTATTTATGTATAATCCTTAAGGATTAGTATGCAAATGTATGAAAAAATACGTATTTTCTTCAAAATTTTCCTTTTCCTTTAATTTGTCACATAACATTACTTACTTAAATAAATTAAGGGTCCATGTGTCGGCGCACCCCGATTTGATACGATTGCGCATTAACATGCCGATCAATACATTTATTGATTTATATATATACTCGTATATGTCTACCAAACCGCAATATACTAACAAATAAACACAAAAAAACATATGTCTGCAAACTATTCACATTTGTGCATAGGTGGTCTGCACCGTATCCCTTAGCCGGTTCTTACGGCACCCACGGAAAGAGAGGGGGAGGCCCTATTTTACAACGCCGGGGCCCCACGGCGGAATACTTCCGTTAGGTCGCATTCTAGCACTCCATATTTGCTCATTATTTCCTTGCATGATTGGTGAACAGTCCATGCTTGAGTTAGTTGAGGTAAAACTAAGTACTAGTACAGAAAGAATTTAGGGGAATTCCCTAGGCATAACTTTTAAATTACTTTCAACTGAGTTGTCATGTTTAAAGTGGGGTTGCAACATTTCATATTTATTTTGAAAATGGGAGAAATTCCCAAAAGTTCCGTTCGATCGAGATTTCTGGTAAGGGTTCGAGGGCCCCCTGAGTTTGAGGGCCCCGGGGCACTGCCCCGCCTAGCCCCTAGGTAGCTACGCCACTGAATAAATAACAAGTAGCAAACGAGCATGCAGTCCACCTGATGTTAAGTAGGTACCTACTGTCGCTTATGGACATTAGCTATAATCAACCCCAGTTAAGATTACATTCGTAGGTACCTGAGGTCGGCAACAGATGCGTTGCTATTCCTGAGGACTAGTTAGAACGCCTTGGACTACAAAATAATACAACAGCGCTTAACAATGCTGGTATGAGACAAAAACAGCAGTACCCTGTGGCAGTGGTGCCGCCGAAGTCGAACCACAAAGAGTCTAACCATCAGTGGCGCACTAAACTAGTCGGAGGTCCGGGGCGGAAATGTTCAATGTGGCCCAAGGCGGGAAGTTGTATTAGGTACCCAGTCTAAAATGAAAAAATAATTTTCTAGACATTTTTATGCGTATTTCAGTTAGTGTTTGGTCCTGTCAACCTCTTTTTAGAACAACAACGTATTGATAATCGTCTACTATTAAATATATAAATTGTATTTAATATATAAATCGTCTATTATCTACACCAATATTATAAAGAGGAAAACTTTGTTTGTTTGTTTGGTTGTAATGAATAGGCTCAAAAACTACTGACCGATTTTAAAAATTCTTTCACAATTCGAAAGCTACATTATCTACGAGTAACATAGGCTATATTTTATATGAAGTATATGTGATAAATAGATTTTGAGGCGGTACAAAGTTTGCCGGGTCAGCTAGTTTAATATAATTTTAAATGTAAATTCTCTGACATCGATCTATTGATTTTTAAATAGTAAGAGTAGATAACTGTATTTCGAAGCTCTACAGGACCATAGGCCCGTGCCGGACCTCCCTCTTGACATTTAAACAGCCAGTTGAAATATTCACAAACTATTTATTATTATTAGCAGTGATAGTGATGGTTAAGTAACTTGACCTCTCGATCGAAGGGTCCGAGGACCAAATCCCAGGCACGCACCTCTGAGTTTTCAAACTAATGTGCGTATTACAAATTAATTATCACTTGCTAAACGGTGAAGGAAAACATCGTGAGGAAACCTGCATACCTGACAGATTTATAAAAAAAAAAAAAAATCTCAAAGGTATGTGATGTCTACCAATACGCACTTGGCCAGCGCGGTGGACTAATCCTTCTCATTCTGAGAGGACACCCGTGCCCAGCAGTGGGACAGTAATGGGTTGTTGATGATGATGATGACGATTTATTATGCAACATATCTTAATTCAAGATAATAAAATAACAAAAAGTAAAAACATGTTTTCCTCGAAGTCATTTATATTTAATAATATAATGTGAGAACGATCATAATCAAAAGTGTACAAATTGGATCAGATATAGTTAATTGTAGTGATAACTGGGATAGTCAAGTGGGAGATGGGCTCGTGGTAAATGTCTATAACGTAATAAAAAAAATGAAGGTGGTAGAACCCCTTGTGGTTCGACTCCGGCGGCACCACCGCCACACCTATTTCTGCTTTATAACGACAGTGTTAAGCGCTGCTGTGTTCTAGTTTGAAGGGTGTGGTAAGGGAGACATACTTTTCCGAAGCGATCCAGCTTAGTCCTCGGGGATAGCGGCGCATCTGTGGCTGACTTCCGGTACGAATATCTAATCCTATCTGTCGAGTCGAGTCGATTACAGATGTCCATGGGCGGCAGTAGACACTTACCCTCAAGTGGACTGCATGTTCGTCTGCTACTCCATATTACTCGTATATATATAAAAAAAGACACTTTCAGGGATTCGTACCTCAAAGGTAAAAATCCATCTATTCGTCTTAGCACTGAGCTCTGTCTCTTGATCCGTAATAGATAGACACCTGAAAAGTGTTTATTACAGTGGCTGCTATAATAAGAAATCGTAAAATAAAAGGTTATAAGGTAAATAATACAAGAAACCTGAATGTTTCGGTTTATCTATTGAACCGAAATAAATAGGTAGACGGTTTAAATTTTACAATGCATTTAGTTTTAGGGCTGTCATTATAACAAATATAAAAAAAATGAATTTGGTACATAACGGTGCATGACTTCAACACGCATTTGTTTAAAATAATTTTAAAGTGAATACGTAACATTTTTTTTTCAATAAAGTAAATATAATAAAACAATGTAGCAATATCTAGAAAAAGTTAGGACCATGTGAACTTTTACAAAATATTAAGTTATTTTGAAATTAAAAATCATATATTGGTTAGGTTAGGTTAACTTATCGATCTAAGTCACGTGTCTTACTACTCTGAATATCATTCAGGAAGCTACTTGAATGCCGTTTAGTAAAAAGGCTAGGCTGTTCATTAAAAGGTTAATTAAGCTACTCGACATATCTAATTACTTATCATGTCTGAATATATCTAAGTATACTTATAAATGTTATATTTCCAAGATTCCCACATTGGTCCGTAATTAAAATAAAATATTCATCTGTTTATCATTTTACAAGAGGCAAGAACTTTAATTAGCTCTTATTGTTCCACTTGCATAAACCAAACAGCCTATTGTATGAAAAAAAGCCTGAGAACGTAAATAAAATAATTTTAAAACAAACTATTTATGTATTTATTCGTTATCAGATTAACAAATTTAACAACACCTACTAATTATTTTTTATTACTAACCGAAATAAAAAATAATTAGCCAAGTACTAGTCGACCTCGCAAACGAAGGGTTCCGTACTACTTTTTAACATTTTTACCCGACTGCCAAGGAAGGTTATTAAATTTGTTATCATAGCAAATATAGAAATACATGACTTCTTGAAATTTAATGTGTTTAATTTATTAAGTGGTACATAGACAAACAGTAAATCGCCAAAAAGGTTTTTATTCGCTTCTTATACGGAGAACCCACTTTATTTTTTTCAATTTTCAGTATTTGTTGTCATAGAGGCCATTGAACACTCTATGTAAAAAATGAAGTGTTTTTTTATTTCATTAATTTTATTCCGAAATGCAGAATTAATTAAAAAAAATCGTACAAAGCACTCCGCGGTATTAAAACAGTTTATATTACTTCTCGTTAATCATTATATTTATTTATTTTTTCAGTTTGATGATTGATTTCGATGAACAATATAAGCGTGGTTTTTAGTTTTTTAAAGTAAAATTTTATAATAATGTGACAATTAAATTGTTGATTTTGAAGTTCCTACATTGCATCATCACTGCGAAACAAGTAGACTTATTTTCACTGAACGTTTTGCGGAACCCTAAAGGGAAGCCTGTTCAAAGGTCATCTCGACACTACGTTTAACTAGTATCTAAGGCTTTACACATAAACAGAATAATAACTAGTTTACATTATAGGCATAGTACAGTGAGTGACACACGTACATATTGTTTAAATAAGGGTATTAAAAATGTAAGTTCAATTTATTCCTAATTACGAGTGCAATTTGCGGTAATTTCGCAATATACTTACCCTTACGATCATAAAGAGTTGATTGAGCTGGTTTGATTTCCGGAAGGTGAACCAAATTTAATAAAATAATGTTTAGGTTATTTGTTTGCTTACGTCTGTAGGTTTGATATTTAGGTCACATATATTTTGAAAAATCACGCATAAAATAAATTAATGGATCCTTTAATTAAAAATTTTCTTAACTAAAATTTATTATAAAACTTATATAATTTTAAATTAAACATTTACTGCCGTGATATATTCTGATAATATAGGAATTTTAAAGTTAAAATAATTGAATCAAAGATGAATGATGAATGATTGGTTCATGAAGAATTACCTACTAGACTCGAAATTATTTAGATAGTATGTAAATCTAAATTACGAAGTGTAAAAAATAAAATCGAATAATTGTGCAATAAGTTGCATAATAATTATTATATTTTAATAACTAGCTGACCCGGCAAACTTTGTACCGCCTCAAAACCTATTTATCAAATATATTTCATATAAAATATAGCCTATGTTACTCGTAGATAATGTAGCATTCCAATGGTGAAAGAATTTTTAAAATCGGTCCAGTAGTTTTTGAGCCTATTCATTACAATCAAACAAACAAACAAAGTTTTCCTCTTTATAATATTAGTGTAGATAAAGGTTATGAGCATATTTATTAAATTCTGTTTACTATAGTAAATAGTCAATCTCAATAGCTTTCCCTATCTATCACTGATCGACGATTAATTGTTTTTCGGAAGCTAGATACAGCCATTAAGGGCTCTTACATACTAGCGTTTTTCCAGCATTGGCGTTCGAAGGGCGTATGCCGCCGGGAGGCCGTCGCGTAAACGCAACGCTGTGCCATGTACTATTGTACAATCGTATCTTAGTACCGTGCAACAACACACAATGAATTGTCTGTTTAATAGCAGAAATTATTTAGTACCTACCTATTTATTATTTATTTTTATTGTAGGTTGGGAATTAAATAATAAAAGCGGAATAATTTGGAGTTATTTTAGTATGCTTGTATAGCATAAAATAATAGTCACTTCATTGGAGATTCCACAATGGGAACCGTAACCTTTTTTTATCTTTCGTTTTTGTTTTCTTTTTCCTTTTATACGCAAAGATAGTAGCAGTATTTACTTATCTGAAACTATCATGTTGTTCATAATACAAAACCAATGACTGCCTTCTACGTCCTTCGAACCCCTACGTTGGAGAAACGCTAACGTATAGGAGCCCTAAGGGCCGTTAGAGATTAAGAGTCCTATTATGTAAATAGGAATAACAAACAACAAACTGCATGATATTAATTATGACCGAACTTGGAGGTCAAACGTAGTGCCGAGAATTACATACCTACAAACAATATTAAACATAGATTCAGGGGTAGGCCCCCCATCCCACCATCTTTTAAAAACTATCATAGTTCAGGAAAGTATTATTTCAATATTGCATCAACATTATTTTGTTTCGTACCACGACCCCATTAAAACATTATTGTATTATTCCGGCCGAGTGATATAAAGGAATTAATAATTTGTCTATTCCTTATCCCAGAGGAAACTAAACATCGAAACTAGCAACAATAACAACAGACTTAATTATGTTTGACATTTATTATTATTTTTAATTAAATTTACTAAATGTTTAGATACCCATAAACATTTTTTCCTTATCCATTGTATAAAACCAACGGAAATTGTCATATTTTGCTTAAAAAGTTAAATTTCCTGCAAAAAAAAAGAATAAATGATTTCGAACGACGTCATACAAAACTGCTTATTGTAATATTATAAAAACAAACTTACTTTAACGAGATCGTGGTACGAAATTTCAATGTATGATTAAAACATAGATTAGTAAAGATTACTCACTCTTAACAAGAAAATGTACCCAGTTTTGAGAATTGAAATAGTTGCGTAAAAAAGTTTAGCCACGTCTCCGTGCTAAAATGTCCCTCAAATATTTGAAATAATAATTTATTTATTACGTAAATTACGCAGTATTAGTTATTTATTCGTAAATTTTCTCTATAAATGTTTTTATTTGTCAAGAATTCAAAAAAAGAACATACTAAAATAAGCCGTTTGTGGCTTCATTCAATTTCAAGGCGGCGAAGTATCTTTACTAATCTATGGATTAAAATAATATTGTTTTAAGAGGTGGTAGTAGCCCCCAGTTGTTTATTAACGTTAAAACGTGTAATTACCGACATTGAGCGACTCGGGTCAACAAACAAAGAGACATAATACAATACTGCAAAAAAATATTAATTTGAACAAAAATCAGTTTTAAAGAGAATATTGATGAGTAGGTAATAATTAAAATTTGTACAGTACATATTCGGAAACTAAATGAAAATAATAGATACCTCCAACCCTTAAGGAGGTTTCTTTCCCGGTAAAATACTATTAAGATAGTAAAACGAATAGTTCAAATAAAACATAAATTAAGATAAAATTTATGTTTTATTCGAATTTAGTCGAATTACCTACGCCTCTAAGGGCCACAAGTTTATCCCTCAGAGATCAGTACCCCTGGCAGTCTCTATTACTTAACCTGGAAGGGTTGCCGTACCGCTAAAAACTTCTTACTCAGCCCTTACCGACTTACTCACTTACTGTTGAAGGTGGTAGAACCCTTTGTGGTTCGAGTCCGGCATTACCGCCACACCTATTTCTGCCTCATAACAGCAGTATGAAGCGCTGCTGTGTTCTGGTTTGAAGGGTGTGGTAAAGGAGACATACTTTTTCGAGACGTTTCAGCTTAGTCCTCAGAGGTAGCGGCGCATCTGTGGCCGACCTCAGGTAGGAATATCTAATCCTATTTGGGGTCGATTACAGATGTCCATGGGCGGCAATAGCCACTTACCATCAGGTGGACTGCATGCTCGTCTGCTATCCCCACATTGTATAAAAAAAACTTACTAAGCTATTGCTTGTTCCAGCATCATGTATAACTGGACGGTTATAGAGATATGCCTCACAGTATCATTTCCGCTGCTAGTCTACTGGTTCTATTGGAGATGGACGCATCGACGTATGCTGGAGTTGGCGAACATGGTGCCCGGTCCTCCAGCGCTGCCTCTAGTTGGAAACACCTGGATGTTCATCGCTAATCCAGAACGTATGTAAATAAGGATAATTAAGTAACATTTGAAGTCGGAAAAATGCTGTTCATTTAGTGAAAAAAGTCTCAAAACATAGCTAACGCTAAGATTAGTGAATTAAGACCCAAAGTATTTTAATTTTAAGAGGAGTCTTGACAAGGAGAAAAGATATTTTTGGGTGAACATACAGTCACCAAAAGGTGGACCACTTGGGAACTTGGGACCAATTGGGAAAACAAAAGTTTACCCAATTGAAGATGAGTAGGTAAGCAGTCCACGATGATAAGTGATCACCGCCACTCATGGACATCTGTAACCAACTCTGCTGTTCTATAACAGGTACAGAACAGCAGAGTTGGTTCTACCCGAAGTAAATCATAGATGCATTGTTACCTGAGGACTAAAATGGTTGTTTTTTTATGTAAGCCCACCAGCGTTTACAACCTTCTAGCAAAACATAAGAACTGCTTCACGCTAGGCTGATCCTTCTCTGGTATAACTTTGCTGGTCTCTCATCTTATAAATAGTAAGTGGTCACTCCTCCTTTTTATAGAAATACTAATTGAGATTCGTTAATCATTAAATAAAACAGTTTTATCGAATATACTCTTTACTTTTATTCATATGTTGTGGCTGTAGGAAAACCAAGAGTTATTCTGTAGTTTTGCATTATATATGTACTTACATAGTGACTATTTAAATTAATTACATTCGTACATATTAATTAATCGTTTTGGAATGTAGTTTTATGCTTTAATGAATTAGATGAATGAAATTACCTTAACCGTAGTCGATCTTTAGACCTTAGGACATATTTAAATGGATTATGGGAAAAACTTGAACTTAATTGGCAACGAATGATGCATTTATATCTCATCAAGTCATCATACAGTGTGACAAAATAAAATCATAACGTTGTATATTGTGACACTAGAAATCAAGAAATCTAGAAAGAAGTGTATCTATGACTACATACTAGAAAGTACAAAATAATTGAAATAAATGTTGGTTTAGTACATAGTTCTGAAGTCGGCGCTCAATATAGGTATTTCGTTGGATAACGGTGTAAACAAAGTGTCCAGTATGAGCGTCGACTTCAGAAATATGTACTAAAACAACATTCAAACCAACCTCCTCTTTTGTTGAAGTCGTTTAAAGACACGACTTTGAATAGACTGATTATTTAACGGGGGTATATACCTATCTCCTGCTAATGCATAATTTTCCGAAAATTGGCAATCCATAGATTTTTTTAAAAACTAACATTATTATATGACTTTTTAGAACAATTGGACAAGATTGAGAAATTCATGAACGATTACGGGCAATATGTGAAATTTTGGATAGGATCAGATCTTAATATTTGCGTAAAAAATCCAGCGGACATCAGGGTAAGAACCTTACGATTAAGTTAAATTTTATTAATAAACCTTGCTTAGTGCCGAAGCATGGGATTGTGCCTCAAGCAAGGATGTAATAACTAAAGATACGTTACTAGCGGTCAAATTTTGAAACATACAAAAGACAATAATTGTAGTCTCTTGACTCAGTCGCTCTTGCGCAGCGAAGTGATTGATACGTAAGTCACTGTTCACTCTAAACGTCAGTATTGTAGTTTTAAAAAACTTAAAATGTCTTCTTGCGCAATGTGTTGCCAAGTTGAAAAGTCTCCAAAATGTGTCGCAATCACAACGCCAATAGTCCATTTTTAAAGTACCTAATCGTAAAGGGTCTTAATCATAATACCCAGAAGGCGCCGGATTCGAGCTTCGGCAAGATTGATACTTAAATCATAGTACAAATCCTTATACTGTGCTTAAATGGTCAATTAAGATTTATGTTCCTGACTATAGGTATTACTAAGGTGACATTTACTATAGGTATAGATAATTTAACTGCACAGCTATAAAAATACACATTTCATTAGCATAAACAGATAGATTTGTATGAATAATTATTATTTATGAGTTTTAATAATGAGTTATAACCCTTTCAGCTCCTGTTAACTAGTAACAAAGTGAACCAAAAGGGGCCCCTTTACAACTTTGTGAAATCCTTCGTAGGTGAAGGTATTTTAACTGGAGGTAAATTTACAATTTATTTATTTTATGTGCTTCCTTGCATTTTAAATTTTGTACTAGGAAGCCAAGATAGAAACATTTTACCTTGTGTATCTTTTGAAAATTCCGTTAGAATCGAATAAAATTTTGAAAGGATTATTTTTGTGATAGATATACTTATCCGAGGTGTGTAACTTAGTTCTTAGGAGTAGTTAGGTAATGCATGTGTTGTCGTCCTCAGGTAGGAATAAAACTTATATGGGCTTGATAACCTAATGGCTCAATCTCGGCCTCTCAATCGGGGGGGCCCGAGGTTCAAACTCGCACCTCTCCAAAATTATGTGCGTATTAGATGTTATCACTTGTTTAATGGCGATGGAAAACATCGCGAGGAAACCCACATACCAGACAATTCTTAAAAAAATAAGGCAAGGCGTGGGAAGCCCATCAATTTGCACTCAGCCTGCGTGTTGGACTGTGACCTAAATCACAATCTAAGGGGAAACCCGTGTCCAGCAATTGGACAATAATGAGTTACCGACGATTACATTGCATCCGCGGCAGTAGCCACCCATTAAGTGGACTGCATTCTCGTTTGCTATTGTAAAAAAGATCATTATTATAAAAAAAAAAACTACTTGACTACTCTAACTATTGTTTACTAACAAAGGTGTTAAAACACGTCACAGTTTGACACCACACTAATTAACTAATCAACGAGGCGTAGTACGCTCCATAGCAATTGTAAAGTCAACATTGATTTTTTCTAGATCAAATGTTACAGTACAACTATTATATTCTATTATATATATACTTATAACTAGAAACGAGAGACTTGTAGGGGAAATCCTTGTACATTAATTACGTTGACGGAATAAAGTCAATTAAACTCGAAGTAAATACGCCTCATTTCTTATCTTGATCTGTTAGTTTAAAATTCATAAACATTTTTTATAATAATTAATAATATATATAAAACTCAAAGGTCTGACTGACATAGTGGTCTATCAACGCACAGCCCAAACCACTGAACGGATCGGGCTGAAATTTGGCATGCAGATAGATGTTATGACGTAGGCATCCGCTAAGAAAGGATTTTGCTCAATTCTACCTGCAAGGGGATAAAATAGGGGATGAAATCTCGTAATTAATAAGATTAGCATACGCGTTTGCTGTCCACCCGATGGTAACTGGCTACTACCGCCCATGGACATCTGTAATCAACCCCAGATAGGATAACATTCCTATTTGACGTCGGCCACAAATGCACCGCTATATCTGCAGACTAAGCTGTACCGCCTCGGAAAGTATGTCTTCCTCACCATACGATTCAAACCAGAACACAGCAGCGTTTAACACTGCTGTTATTAGGCTGCCTATTTCTGTCTGTGGCGGTCGTGCCACCGGAGTTGAACGCTAAAGAGCTCTACCACCTTCAAACTACATAATATTGATTTTAGGTCCAACATGGCGAATCTACAGGAAGATAGCCACACCATCGTACAACAAAAAGTCTGTTCAGATATTCGGAGAGGTGTTTAATAGGGAGGCGGGGGACCTGGCCAGGGTACTGAGCAGTAAAGACCCTAATACCACCTTTAATGTCTACTTCGATGTTTTAAAGTGCACTACACAGAGCGTTTGTCGTAAGTATAATTTTTGGCCACGTACCCAAAGGGGAAAAATGGAAATCTATTACTAATTCTCCGCTGTCTGTCATAGGGCTCTATCTCCTGAACCGTGGATAGACATTTGTAAATACAGTATGTATACCGATGATTGCCATAACAACAAATACTAAAAATAAAGAATGTTAGAAATAAATGGAGAAACTGCTATTTTCCAGTTTTTCGCTTTATCTATTGAACCGTCATAGGAAGACAGTTCACATTTTCACAGTGAATTTACTTCAACGTCTGCTATAATTGGCATGATTACAGTATTAAAATATAAATGAATAAATGATTTAAGAAAACACAATATATTGAAAGGATTCTCAATAGCGACTCACTTTAAAAAAAAACTTTAATATTTATTATAAGTATTTTCAATTAAACAAAAGTATAAAATACTGCAGTCGGACATCTTGTCTGAAACGCTAATCGGGGCGCGAATAACGTCATTTTTGGGTAAGTCACTGAATTGCTTGAAATTTTGGATGGGATATTCTAACGTGACGTCACCAACGGACGCCATGACACTCGCGAGCGTTTTCGCGTTTAATTCAAAATGGCTAGAAAGATATGCTATTATTGTCGTAAATACTAAATTAATTACCGAAATAATACGAATTTTGGAATCGGTAGACATATAACTACGTTATAGAAGGGGTTTTCAAAATTTGTCATCATGCCTATTGATACAAATACTGAAAATAGAAAATAATGAAAATTTTGATGTCTACGAGTTCGACTTGCACTTCTGCGGTCAATTATTTATCAACTTGGAACAAGGCTATACGTATTTTTAGGGTTCTTTAGTGAAGTAACCCTAAGCTTACACTGTATAAAAATACAGTATACTCGTAATTGAATGGAAGTACATGATAGTCAACATGCAAGACATATATTATTTGATAAGTATTTGTAGTTGTATATATTAATATTAATTTAGTTGTATATATTTAACAATCTAATAATAAAAATTGGCTAAGTACGAATTGGGCGTACTTTAGAATCCTTAACGGAATTAAAACATACATAAATAAGTTATTATTCAGAAGATGAGATTAACATGTATGATAATACTATAGTAAATAACATATATGATATGTTGCTTTACAGAAACTCTCATGGGATTATCTAAAGAGGATGCCTTAGATGTCAAACGGCTGGATGAAGTTATTCTAAAAACCCAGGGGTAATTTTGAATAAATTATTATGATTATTATATAACAAGTAGCAATCTAGTCGTTAAGAAACTACCTTTTGATCGAGATGTCAGATTCAAATCCCAGGCTCTGATTTTTCAAAGTTATGCATTTATTAGAAATTAATTATCACTAACGCTGAAGGAAACCTCTTAAGGAGACCTGCATACCTGAAAAATCATAAAAGTTCTCAAAGGTGGTGGAACCCTTTGTAGTTTGACTCCGGCGGCACCACCGCACACCAATAGGTAGAAATACTACCTATTAGCAGCAGTGTTAATATTCCTATATATTAAAAAAAAGTTAAGTCTATCAATACGCCGATGCGGTGAACTATGGCCTAATGTTTCTCATTCTGAGAGGAGTCCTGTGCCCAGCAGTGGGACAGTATTCGTTGATGATGATGATAATGAATGCGATGTTTTTGGCTTCCCATAGGATGTATGGCCTTATATTCTCGAAGATGACTCGTTGGTGGCTACAAGTGCCGCTCATCTTCTATTTATCGGGAGGCACAGCTCTTGAAAGATACTATAAGAAAATCATCGACGAAATGAGCTCAGATATCTTAGCCAAGCGACGAAGAGCCCTGGAAACAGAGAAAGCCAATGAAGATGGTGTAGGCATCGTGGATCGCTATATACTGGACGGTGGTCTCTCTGAGACCGAAATAAAGCGGCAAATATTCATTTTGTTCACTACTGTGAGTATTATTTAAGTATTGTTAATACTTAACAATAGATTAGAAATTATGAACACTTAAAAGAACGGTAACATGGTGAGAGAAGCTCCACTAGCTAGCTAGTTTGTAAAGACTAATAATTTGCACTTGGTCAGAGCGGTGGAAAATAGCCTAATCCCTCTCGCTCCGTCAGGAGATTCATGTCCCGCAATGGGACGTAATAGGTTGACGAAACGATGATAGAACTCTTGGAATAAGCATTGGTATTACTTTGAAAGTTAAAAAAAATTGAGTCTATACGTGTAAATCAAAACTAGGTATAATGAGTTGTGTATAAACATACCGACAAGGGCACAATAATATTGACAATATTTTGAAAAAAATATCATTACAGTGTAGAATTTGCTTTAAAGGTTCAATATTTTGTCCGTATGCTTTTCAGAGCCAGGAAGCATCAGCGAAAATCGCGTCAGCAGTGTTGCTATTTCTAGCACATATGCAGAATTGGCAGGTAAGTTAAATTATTCAATTAATATAAAAAAAAACATTAGAAGCAATCAGAAATAACTAGAATTACAAGAACTTACCCTCTATCTGGAATCATACTGGCATACTGATCATCTTTGATTTGATTGAAATTTTGCAAACTTTTCAAAACAACATATTAAGTACATATTGGTAATAAATCGGATTTTCTATGCCTGGTACAATCTCTAGAAATACTTTCCGATAGGCGCAAGAGTACCGTGATATATAATGCAAACAATTCAAAATTGATTCTCGTTGTTTTCCAGGACAAAGTATACAATGAAATTATCGCGGTCCTCGGTCATGAAGATGCTGGTGTCACAGAAGATGACGTGAAGAAGATGCAGAACCTGGACATGGTGTACAAGGAGGTGCTGCGGTACCTCTCCATTGCTGCGCTGATACAGAGGACGGTTGAAGATGAGATCACTATAAATGAAGGTATTCTGGGAATAGTTCATTGTATCAGGCGTTACTTTGCAGAACTCCATGCTATTAAGTTAAGATTAAAACTACTTCGCAACAATCTGCTACAAATATGTGTGATGGTATATTTTTTTAAATACATACTGCATGGTTGAAAATATATACCATCATAGATATTTGTAGCGATTGTTGCGAAGTAGTTTTAAACATAACTTAATATTCTGGGGAAACCTAAAATAAAATATAATCAAATAATTAATCTGCATGAAGTATACCGTCATTTAAATTTTCCAATGACATGACAGTTTACGGAAATATTTATAAAGAACTCGTAATTTCTTTAGACACTTACATATTATAAGTGGGTAAGTATTATTATTTGAATCAACGAGGCAAGACTTGCGTGTTAAGTGTGATAAAGAACAACATACTCCTAATGACCAATTTTATTTAAATAAAATGTCATTGTGATTTTTTTACAATATGGTAGTAGCAGACGAGCATGCAGTCCACCTGATGGTAAGTAGCTACTACCCATGGACGTCTGTAATCACCCCAGATAGGATTATATATTCCTACCTGGAGTCTGCCACAGGTGCGCCGCTACCCCTGAGGACTAAGTTGGAACGCCTCGGAAAAGTATGTCTCCCTTACCTTGATAAAGCAAAGCACAAAAGTAGAAAATAAAAGTAATAAATAATAATAGAAAAAAGTGAAGAATACATTTTGTATTTGATATAAGTAATTGCAAATGACGATAGAAGAAGAAAATCATGGATTTGAATAGAATTTCATTGCTTTTTCTTAAACGACTCAAGCAATTCCGCGCATCGTATGGATAATTTATTTATTTATACGGAAAGAGAAATAATAGAAAAGGAATTTTTGAAGAAAGATATAGTATGAGAGGGAGTTCGGAATGAGAGATATATGGAGGAGCGAAGACAGTGATTATGGGTACGATGTATTCTTTAAATAAAGACACACGATTCCATTTTGTTTATCTGTGAAGATTACTAATCTATGGTGAAGATGCCTCATTTCATAATCTGTTTATACTCGTAGAGAAGATATTTAAAATTAGAACACGTTTCTTCCACGAAATGTTTGAGGACATCTTAACCGCATCTAACTCATTCACGGTATTTTGTGAAATAAAATTACCTAAACACGTAGTTTAGGCAATTTTAATAGCTACCAATAAAATATTTTAATGTGCCTACTTAATCTGTTTAAGGAAAGTCCAGCAAACGTGCTCTACATTTTAAAAAGCAATTCATAGTTTAAGCAGATGACATAAAGAATACGCAATCACATGAAGAATAATTATGTGAATATGTGAGCCTTGTAGTTGTTAAGGAAATATAAGGTTCTAATCCCAGGCACGCACCTCTGATTTTTTAATAATAGTAATATGTGCTTACAACAATGTGACTATTTGTACAGGTACTGGACTAATAAATTATATTTATTCGTACATTTATTCAATTTTTTTTTAAATATATTTATTCGTACATTTATTCAATTTTTTTTTCTTTAAACAATGTGACAAATCCATTTTTTTTAAATATATTTATTCGTACATTTATTCAATTGGTTAGGTTAGGTTTTTTTTTTTTTTTTTTTAAATTGATTTCGAACGGGCTGATGGCGATCGACGTCATTTTTTTATGTTAAGAGCTTAGTTTCTAAAATCGATCGGTAGAGCCGTTTAAAAGTTATTAAAAAAAAACATTTCAAAAATTTTTTTTTGTAGTTTTTTTGAGATTTCTCAAAATCTAATCGAATCGGATAATAATAAATTGTTTGTCCAGTACCCGTATTAATAATTATAAATTATTCGTACGGTTACCGTATTAATAATTATAAATTGTTCGTACAGTACCTGTATTAATAGACTCAGCCTGCTTACAAATCGATTAACACTTGTTTTAATAATGAAAGAAAACTACATGAAGTTTAAGGTGATAGAACCCTTTGTGGTTCGACTCCAGCGGCACCACCGCCACACCTATTTCTGCCTCATAAAAGCAACGTTAAGGGCTGCTGTGTTCTGTTTTGAAGGGTGTGTTAAGGGAGATATACTTTTACGAGGCGTTCAAGCTTAGTCCTCAGCGGTAGCCGCGCATCTGTGGCCGACCTCAGGTAGGAATATCTAATCCTATTTGGAGTTGATTACAGATGTCCATGGACTGCAGTAAACACTTACCATCAGGTGGACAGCAAGCTCGTCTGCTACTCCTATATTGTAAAAAAGTCTGTAAAATCTTTAAAAAGTTCTCAAAGGTAAGTGAAGTCTGCAAATCCACACTGGGACTCTAGTCTTAGACTTAGACAAAAATCTTAGACAAAAATCCACCACGCTAGCAAAATGCTAAAAACATTTTTGGGAGCTTTGTATACCCCTAGGCGTGTAAGCCTCCTCACGCCAGTTTTTTACGCCTTTACTTATATATTATTTATAGCATGTAACAATTAATGTTCGAAAACAAAAAATACTAACATAAATTACATCTGTTTCAGGTAAAATAACACTCCCAGCGGGGACATCCCTAGTGATCCCGATCCATACCCTCCATCGGGACCCTCAGTACTGGGACGAGCCTAACAAGGTCAAGCCCGAGAGGTTCCTACCTGAAAACGTGAAGAAACGAGATCCAAACGCCTTCGTGCCCTTCAGCTTGGGTGCTATGGATTGCTTGGGTACGTATCCTTTCCAAATTATCTGTAATTCGTTGGATGTAGTTATAGCTTAGTGCAATTGGATTCGATGGAAGGTCCTGGGTTCAAACCCTTGGAATGTGCTTTTGTTCGTCCGAAACTACGTAGACACTTATGATTTTCATAAAGTTTTAAGAGCCATCGTTCTATAAGTATTAACCCTTAGCTGAGCTTTATTTTCTGTGACTTTAATAGTAGAACCTTGTCTATTTAATAACTGGCTTAAGGAGGTTCTGCGTTCGACCACTATGTATGTCGGTATGTAAGTTTGCACGTCTGCGATTTTCTCAAAAACTATTGATCCATCTTGTATGGTTTTGAAAGCTTACAAGACGACCTGTCTTGTAAGCTTTCAAAACCATCTTAAGTATTATGAGATTAATTTTATTAATAATGAATTATTAATTTAATAAAGATTCTACTTAATGTAAAACCAAGGAAAACAGTGAAAGTTACGCACATACTTTTATACACTTTGTATGGACACTTGAATTATATTCTTACAGGTAGAGTCTACGCAACAGCATTGGTCAAGACGCTGGTAGTGAAAGTGCTTCGTGAAGTGCATCTCGAAGCAGACGGAGCCCTGGAGGACCTGGAGCTGCATGTAGCCATATCTGTTAAATTTGCTAAGGGCTATAATTTGAGGGCTCGGCCTAGGAAGCCTGTCAATGGTCGGGTCAATGGTTTCGCTTAGTTATTTACTTATAGGGTTTCCTGAAAATAGTGTAGTCATATTTATATGTAATAAATAAAATTCCAGTCTGTTTGTTATGTCAAAATAAAAGCTCTTACCAAATTGTATATGATAGAATATACAGTACTCATAACAAAATAATAATTATATATTTTTTGTTTGTCTGTCTGTATGTTTGAACCGGCTAATCTCTGAAACGGCTGATCCGATTTTGAAGGGATTCTCACTGGCACATAGCTGATGCTGTAAGGAATAATATAATATTATTTTATCGAAATACTTGGGATCCGTGCAAATAAAATTAAATCCATAAAATCTTCAAAGACTTTTACAAGCGGATAAAACAGCGAGGCCCATCTTGTAAACAGTAAGTTTCTTGATAAATTTACTAATTTAGATGAGTTTTTAAAATGCAGGATAAAGGTAGTAGGATATTTGCGGCTAAGTAACTATTCTTGAGACGGAAGTACAATATGTCTTATTTTATAGGATTTTTGACTAACTTTATTCAAATATTTATATTTATCGGCGGCGATAACTACCTCATGATGAAATAAGACAAATATCATATGAGATAATAGTGATATTTCATGGTGTTTTCTATTAATTTGTTTATTCTTTGGGTTTTGATTCGCCCTATGGAATAAATGAATCAAGGATAGAAGATTACTTATATAATAAATATAAGTAGTTCAAAAAACTAAAAAACAAGCTTTTATGATAAAATCAACTAAAAAGTAGAAAATAATTTTCAATCTAGGAATCAATTAAGGAACAGTAAATTGTATAATTGTGGAAAAAGCGTGGAGTGTTCCACTTATCAATTTTCGAAAAGCACCCCACACTTTCACCCCAATCTCCCTGAAAATCGTTAATCCTGAGAATATTGATAAGGACAATGGTACAAAATTATTAAAATCGTGTATTGTCATCGGTTTTTGATAATCTTTCAAAATTTCGAATTAAACTGAACGTTCAAAGTCGATAGAAATCGGGTTCAAAGATTCCGTTACTGTTACGTACGTACATGCATACATACAACCCAAGCTAATAAAAGCGTGTTAATAAAAAGTGGATAGATACCAGTTTATAGGTTGGGTAATTTCTCATATATAAGTCATAAATTGTTTGGTAACTGGTATTTTTAACTGTAACCTTGTTAATTATAATCAAAATTTTAATAGGTAGGTTTAATATGTATGCGTTATGACGTGGAATGTAATACCTGTGTAACAAATAAAATAAATTGTAAAAGGAAATATAAAAATGTTTTATTTGTGTTAAATGAATTAAAATTGAATCCAAACCCGGAAATTACATCATTATGAAGATTTCCTAAGATTACCATACTTTTTATAAGACTGATATGGGAAACATGTTTGTTGTTCTGTTCACGGTAAATGGTCACTATGGTCCAAGGACATCTGCAACCAACTCCAACTGCAATAATTGTACCTGAAGCCGATCTCACGCGTTGCCTCATTAAGACAGAGAGGACTAAGTAATAGGACTAAGTAGGATGGCGTGAGGACCCAACAATAATATTTGGCCTTCGACAACAAGACGCTCCATTTCGGTCTGTCTTGTGCCATATCCCGCCAGTCGTCCGCCCTGAGGACCTCAGATCCTGTTCCATTTCGTCCTTCCAAGGATACTTGCGACGGCCGACTGGACGGCGGCTACTCCCCCTGACTTACTACTTAAGGCGGTAGAACCTTTTGTGGTTCGACTCTAGCGGCACCACCATCACACCTATTTCTACCTAATAACAGAAGTGTAAGGGGCTGTTGTGTTCCATTTTGTAGGGTGTGGTAAGGGAGACAGCGGCGCATCTGTGGCCAACCTCAGGTAGATTATCTAAACATCTGGTGTTGATTACTGATGCCCATGAGCGGCAGTAGCCACTTACCATCAGGTGGACTGCATGCTCGTCTGCTACTTCCATGTTATAAAAAATATATATTTGTACCTAATACTATATGTATAATATAATAAAAACTGGTTAGGCACAATGATGCGACGAAATATGTTCACAAACTAACTGGCTTGTGCCATGAATGAGTTCGAAAAACTCACAAATAGGAAAAATAATATTATATTAGTCTTTACTTTTTTTGTACTAAGATAATCTTTACATTTACAACTTTATCTTGATTCTCACGCTGTTGAAAAATAATAAAAAATAGTTGATTTTGTATAATTCACATGCTTATATATCCGAGTACAACATACTTAATTGTAATGAGAACTGAGTAAAGTACTCATAATAAAAAGATAATTACTTATAAAAATATCCGTGATCAGATTAACGATATCCTTTAGTTAGTGGAAAAAGAAACATTAGACCAGGGCTATAGGGAATGAGGCCCTTAAGAACAACAAAATCAGATGAAAGAAAAATATTGTACCTGACAATTTGTAAGTGCCGTCGTTGGCCTATACAAAATATATTTTATTTCATTTCATTTCAGATAGTCCTTAGAAAGAGATCAGATTATATACAATTGCATATAAAATGCACCTTTTTTGGCGTTATTGCTTATTTTATTACTTTTTCATTGATAGTGCATATATCAGTATTTTATGTATATATGTATTCGGGTTCATAACTGTAAGGTTATAGTTGGGTGATGCCCCATTTTTATTATTTCCCGTCCAATAAGTAAACAGTTGTAAAGGCATACTACCTTAATGCGTACATAATAAGTACCATAATAAGTACTTCGTAGTCATACCATATTCAAACTTACCATAAATATTACGATTAGTTCGAAATATTTACTAAAAGTTTAGATGTTGACCTTGATTTTTCAGAAATTTAGAAAAGTTAAATAAAGTAAAAGTTTTAACACGATACAAATATCTAGATCCTTATTCTGTGGTTTTAATAATGGTATATTTTTTCAACTTTTCGATTTTGTTCATTATATTCAGTCACTTATTTAAAAAAATTCTTCATAAATATTTTCTTTAGTTTGGTAGATATCATAAAATTATCTCTTATTATCTTCTTCTTCTTCACACTTCCGTAACATAAAATATGCTTGTCATTTTATTATGGTTTGACATAAATGAAAAATAATTCTAGATTTGTCGATAAAACTTGACCGTAATGCCAATAACGAAAGACTCTGACACCATTGACTGGATACCCTATATCGATTTGCGTAAATAAACGTAAAATTTAATATTAAATGGTAATTTGGTAGTGGATTTTTGGCCATATTTATCCTTTTATACATGTTACGCCCTTTTTAGTGCATATTTGCGTGCATATTTCGGCATTTTGATAGTGTATATAATCCGATGTCTAGTAATAATTAAACAAAGCAATACCCGAGTAGATTTTGTCATTTAACGTTTTATTTTTATTTTACTATTAACTAAATGTTGATTGTTTGAGCTTTGAGCTTTTAGACGAGAAAAATATTACTTATCAAGGTTTAAACAAATAAAACACAGAAAAAATCTATAACAGATAAATCAGGATCATTTTAATGTACAAATTTGCTTAACAATAAACATTTTTGTTAATTATAATAACGGCAGGTAATTCTTAGTTGATGTATAAATGAAAAACCGAGCTCTTTTTTCTTGTATTTTGAAGGCCATGTGAAATCAGGGGCCCGGGGCTTGGGCTTTGCGTGACCTTAGTAAACACGGAACATCCGTATAAAAAGTAATAAGCCATATAGGTAGAGTTCTTTGTATTAATCTTTAGTAAAGGGAGTTCTGCCTATGGTCCAAGATCCCGATATAAGACGACCTTCACCGAGCTGCTTAATGGATGAAAAGTGTTTTAAGTCGAATTAAATATGTCGATAATTATATTGCAAATGGGTTGTCTAAAAAAATCAGTCCAGTAAGTACCTACAGTGATCATGCTTTGGAGGCAGGGCTAATGAACAATTATACATAATAATATACGTATTTATATACATATATCTCATTCATAAGTAATATTTGAGGTGTAATTTGATAGTAGGTATTATATTATACTTATTTATTATTCTCTTTCGGCGCGGAACCCTCAAAACGAAACATTGAATAAAATTAAAAAAAAAAACAATGAACAAAACATATACCTAATTAACATGAACATAATAGTTTGGATCTTCTCATTATTAGAATAAAATACGAAGAGACGCACGTAGTAATTGTATTTTTTTTAATATACATATTATAATATTTGTAAGACAAATTAAATAGTTACTCGTATCGTATATGAGTGTGAAGTATAAATTGTAATAGTGAGTACTTTTTGGAAAGTAAGTTGAGTAGCAATAGCACTAAGCCTTCACCTCCAATTATAGGCGTTCAGGCATTAATAAGGTGGAGTACGCTCCTTCTTCGGCTTCTAGTTATGGGGATAGCTATGCCCAAAAGTGGTACATAATAATTATATAGTTTAATAATTAATTAAAAAAATCAAAAACCCGACTGCACCAAAAAGGCTGAAGTAGAATTTCCAAAAGCAGTGAAATAGGCATTTCATTATTTTTATCCAGAAAGCCAAATACAAAGTTTCATAGTAGGTGTCTGCTTCAAAAACAAAAGATGTTCAAACAATATTTTCCTATTTTATCCTCGTAGTGTTCATTTACGCTATATAAAGAACCTATATGTAAAGTTTCCCTTTGCGTTGATCTCTGGCACAGCAACTCACTCATTTAGTCGTACAGTCATCTCGATGTGTATATACGAGTCTATATGTACTAGCTGACCCAGCAAACGTTGTGTTGCCATATAAATAAAAAAAATGTTAAGGATGAACAACCCTTATCACTTAGGTGTAAAAAAAAATAGATAGTGGCCGATTCTCAGACCTACTGAATATGTATATAAAATTTGGTGAAAATCGGTGAAGCCGTTTCGGAGGAGTACGGTAACTAACACGAGAATTTTATATATAAGATATATTATATAATGTATGTGTAATCTCCTCTTAATTTCCTTTATTTTGACACCCTACTCGATAAATTTGGTTAACTTTTTTAAAACGTGTTACTATTTCGCGAAAAAATTCACCATTTATGGTCTATAAAATATATAACTTCGGTAAAACAAAGTTTCGGTCATTATTTTACCTCGTTAGAGGTAGCATTTCATTATTTTTATCCAACAAGCCTGATACAAAATGTCATAGTGTTTGCTTCAAAATTGACGATTGTTCAAATGAACTTTTAACCCACATTTTACCTTCTACGGGGTTGATTTTTCGGAGGGGGATAAATAAGTGCGTCCTTGTTCCTATCCAGAAAGCCAAATACAAAATTTTATAGTAGTTGCTTCAAAATTAAAGGATTTCAAAAAAACTGTTTTCCCCTATTTTACCCTCTTAAGGGTAGAATTTCCAAAAGGCTTTTCTTAGTACTTATTCAAGCTATATAGAGAACCTGTGTGCAAAATTTCAGAACTGTAAGGTCCTTAGTTTAGGCTGTACGTTGATTTCTGAAAAATGAAAAAGTCATTTAGTTAGTCAGTCAGTCAGTCACCTTACTGTTTTATATATATACAAATATGTTTTTATAATGTCATTGAGACAAATATAATGACACTTTAACTGTTGAAATTCATCCAGCCGTTTGTTAGATCGGATCAAATAAAGAAAGACAAACATACAAGATACGCGCGAAAAACATAACCCTTCCTTGGCAGTCGGGTAAAAACTAAAAACCACGCTAAAATCGCACAAGGAAAAATATTAAAATCGTTTATTGTAATCGGTTCATGGCAAAACAATATGTTGAATGCATTCTCAAAAATAGCCCAGTTTTAATAAAAACTTTAGGATTCACTATATTTTCAATAAAATAATAGTATAAAATAATGCAGTCGGCCATCTTGTCTAAAACGCTAATCGGAGCGAAATGACATCATTTTTTTGGCGTGTCACCGTATTGCTTGAACTTTTCTATGGGATATTGAAGCGTGACGTCACTCACGGACGCCATGACACCCGTGAGCGTTGTAGCGCTTAATTCAAAATTTGTTTTAAAAAATGCTAACATTTCCGTTAATACTAGATTTATTGCCGAAATAATACGATTTTACATGTCTACTGATTCCCACAGATACATTATACATTATATAAAGATACATTATACAAGGGGACTTCAAAATTTGTCATGCCCATTTGACCGTTCAAAGTGGATAAAAATCGAGTTCAAAGATTCTGTTACATACATAAAGGTCAAGCTAATAAAAACGTGGTAAAAATCCGACTTACCACTTAATAACCTATTAAATGCTTGTTCCAGCATCATGTACAACTGGACGGTTGTAGAGATATGCCTCACAGTATCCCTTCCGCTGTTCGTCTATTGGTTCTATTGGAGATGGACGCATCGACGTATGCTGGAGTTGGCGAACATGGTGCCCGGTCCTCCATCACTGCCTCTAGTTGGAAACACCTTGATGTTCCTTAGGAATCCGAATGGTAGGTCTAATAATTAACTCAACATTAAAACGCTAAGATTTTTTTTATAATATAGGAGTACCAGATGCAGTCCACCTGATGGTAAGTGGCTACTGCCGCCCATGTACATCTGTAATCAACCCCACATAGGATTAGATTAGATATTCCTACCCGAGGTCGGCCAAAGATGCGCCGCTATCCCTGAGTACTAACTGAAACACCTCGGAAAAGTATATCTGTCTTACCACACCCTTCAAAACAGAACACAGCAGCGCCTAACAGTGCTGTTATTGGGCAGAAATAGGTGAGGTGGTGGAGCTGCTGGAGTCGAAAAACAAAGGGTTCTACCACCTAAAAAGATTGATTCCGTATAACAAATCGACAGTAGATAGAACCATGATTTAATGTACCACGGCTATATTTATTTCTAAGGTGAAGCAGCTCTTGCGTTTCGTTGGAAGGGTGTGGTTGCTGGAAATGCTGGTTGACTTACTTGAACTGATAACCTTTGCCATGAGAGGTGGCAGCGCAATAGATATCAGTTGAAAAGAACAGTTGCTTTGGTACACCTGAGAACTTCCTTGGAACGACGTACCACACGCTTAACTTTTATTAAGCAGACTTTCTGACGTTCACATGCCCACTGGCGGACTAGGGGGAAGAAGAGGAGGAGTGTTCCCAGCTTTTGGTCCTGGAGGGTCTTTGTAAAATTAGATTAACTTCTTCGATTCGGACTTTCAACTTTTCACCCCGGGCCCCATTCTTTTTTTTTTATTGGTTAACCTAACGATTAAGCAGACGTGCTACCTGATGGAAAGTAGTCAACGCCGCCTATGGACATTTGCAACACCAGAGGAGTCACCAATGCTTTGAAGGAGTGCTCTTTTTGCACCTTTTTAGAAGAGCCCCGCGTCATAGCACCTCGGGAATACCTCAGGAGGAATCTTTCTGCCCCATCTCCCGAGCTTAGTCCTCCACTGTAAATGCCTTCAACATTATCATTGATTTTAGACTTGCTGAATAAGTTTAACAAACTTCAAGAAGATTACGGGCAATACGTGAAGTTCTGGGTTGGATCTGACCTCAACGTTATTGTAAAAAACCCAGCAGACGTTAGAGTAAGTATCAAATTTATAATTAAGTTTGTCCGTCCGTCTTATTGGTCGAAATTCGACCGCACTTCAAATGACGAAATTTAAGTATAATCTATCAAGTAAGTACATAATTCAAAAACATTTTTATCTACCACAAAACATGGTTCATTGAAATGTTAAAATTTTGGAGAAATTTTTGAAGGAGGGTTCGTGTGAAGCTAATTCCAAGTTTGTGAGGTTGCAACTCTTGTCCCTCGGCCGCCATCTTGAAAAAGGGGTGCAAAACGGTCTATCAGGCGAACTATTAGTTTCACAGAAAATTTGTAATAACCCTTCCTTGTCAGTCGAGTAGAAACAATTACTTACCGTCTCAAATTAAGATATGTAGGTACCTACAATGGGCATGATGACAGTATTAAAACTCGAAGAATAAATGATTTACTTAAGGATAATATGTTGGAAGCATTCTCAAAAATAGCCCAGTTTTAATAAAATCTTTACGATTAATTATATATTCAATAAAATAAAAGTATAAAATACTGTAGACGGCCATGTTGTCTAAAATACTAATCGGGGTGAAATGACGTCATTTTTTTGGCGTGTCACCGTATTTTTCTATGGGATATCGAATCGTGACGTCACTCGCGGACGCCAATACACCCGTGAGCGTTTTCGCGCTCAATTCAAAATATGTTTTAAAAATGCTAATATTTCGGTTAATACTTACTGAATTTATTGCCGAAATAATAGTAGACATGTACCTACATATAGGGGAGTTTAAAATGTGTCATCATGCCCATTGTGATTCTATAACATGTTGTTGGAGAAACAAAATTATCAAACTCAACAAAACAACATAGATCAAATTTGGGAACACATTTTATTTTATAAAATTTTATCTTGTCATTTTGTTTTACATTAAGTAATTTATATTTGACTTTTCCATAAGGCTTTGAACTTTAAAAGGTATGTCTTGTTATTTCCTGACACAATTTTTACCTTTCAGGTGCTGCTAACTAGTAACAAAGTAAACCAGAAGGGTCCCCTTTACAAATACATGAAACCGTTTATAGGTCAAGGGGTTTTAAGTGGAGGTACATCTCAATTTTATATATATATCTTACGCGCTAATGCGTTTTTAATTTTCATTTAGAAACTTTTTTAGATATTTTGGAGTAAAGAGCAGTAACCGTGCAAGAAAAAACAATTGAAACCGGTTATAATAACGTCATATCGATATATCAGTTATAACGATTAAACAGCAAGTCGCAGCTGGATTGCTAATTTTATTGTTATACATGACATATGAGAGGGCACAGAAGTGCCACCGCCAAGTCGAGCAAAAAAGCGGCATGGCCGTACCATTCTTTTCTCAAATCAGTTTAGACTATATGTTACAACAAGTAATTGTTTTCATTAAACATGATACTATTTTGTACCGGTTACTTAGATATCACCCTATAAAATTGATTTTAGGTCCAACATGGCGAAACTGCAGAAAGATAATCACATCTTCGTATAACAAGAAGTCTGTTCAGATATACAGTGAGGTTTTTAACTGCGAGGCAAGGGATTTGGTCAGTGTACTTAGAAGTAAAGACCCTAATACTACGTTCAATGTATTCGCAGATGTTGTGGCGTGCACTACACAGTGTGTGTGTCGTAAGTATTGTTTTGTTAGTGTTAGAGTTCCGTACATCTCCTTATTGTCTTGCTGGCCACGTGCGGGCTGGTATACTGATTTTCTAAGACCTTTTCTTTATCTTTCTTTTAAAGATCTTTAAGGAAGTCAGTTATGGATGACAATTTTCAATAATGGTTATTCTACTTAGACTTTCTAGAGGATATTCCACAAAAATGCTAGAATTAGTATGTAAGTGTGTTTTTCAAGAGCTTTTAGTGTAACTCTATATTCTCTTATACTCATTCATGTGATAAATATCGGCCACGTATGCTCTGGGATTCTTGAGTAATAGAAAATATACAAAAATTGAGTATAGAAAATATATAAATAGAAGACTAATTAAAATATATAATACTCTTAAGTATAGTGTGACGGTACAGAACCTTTAGTGCGTGCGACCGACTCTAAAATATAATACAGTAAAATACATATTATTCTTATGTTATACTTTTGGCTAATACTAAAAACTGTTTTCCAGAAACTTTAATGGGATTATCTAAAGAGGAGTCCTTAAATGTCAAGGGAATGAATGCAGTTGTGCTGAACACACAGGGGTAAATTCAAATAAACTATTATAAAATAATAACATAATTTTTAAAAGGTGGTAAAACCCTTTTAAACCAAAATCAAATGTTTTTTTATTACAAATAGGTTATTTACAAAGCACTTTTTGAATGTCAATATAACTACCACCACTTTACAAGATGTTTTGTTATGGAGAAGAAGAGATGAGGCTTTGTGTTTCGACTCCGACGGTACCGCCGCCACACCTATTTCTGCCTATTAACAGCTAAGCGCTGCTGTATTCTGGTTTGAAGGGCGTGGTAAAGGAGACATACTTTTCCGAGGCGTTCCAACTTAGTCCTCCAGGGTAGCGGCGCATCTGTGGCCGAACTCAGGTAGGAATGTCTTAACCTATCTATGGTTGATTACAGATGTCCATGGGCGGCGGTAGCCATTTACCATAAGTTGGAATGCTCGTCTGCTACTGCTATATTATAAAAAATAATGTTATCTAAAGTGGTAGCTCGTTATCTACTTAATCCTACTTTCTATTAAACTTCTAACTTTTGATAATTAATGACGGCGCCGAAGTAGTGTACATACATTTACTATAGCCGCTTGTCCACCGCACGTACGTCACCCGGGCACTGTCATCCCGGCCGCCGATATTTCGAGTAGATCGACGTGAATGCTAGATCGGCACCGAGATTTTGACGGGCCGATGTGCCGGCAATATAAAACACATTGGAACTTGTCCACACACAACACACACACTGTCACACGCGTGACAGCTGGAACAAAATAAACCGCCGATATCGGTCGCGGTGGACAAACTATCGCCGTCACGACACATTAAAATCGGCCCGAAATAATCTCGTTCTCGGTATCGGCTCGGTGGCGGTGCGGTGGACAAACGACCTTAGAAAGATATTAATCCTATCGGACGTTGAGTACATAGATTTCATCGGTGACCCCTTAGGTACTCTAAGTATTTTTTTACTTTCCTTAGGTTTTATAACCATGTATTCGCGAGAATGACTCAATGGTGGCTTCAAGTGCCGTTTATTTTCTATTTAATGGGAGGAACAGCTGAAGAGAGATACTTTAAGAAAATTATTGAAGAAATGACCTCTGATATATTAGCCAAGAGACGAAAAGCCCTGAAAACAGTAGATGACAATGAAGACGTTATGAGTGTCGTGGATCGCTTAATATTAGACGGTTGTTTGACTGACACTGAAATTAAACAGCAAATAATGGTGGCGTTTACTTCTGTGAGTATGATATCGCTTTTGCTATAAATGACATATTTTTTAGGGTGAGTTCCATCAAACGTTTAAAGTTGAAGTTAAATATAATAATAACTCTGACGCGGTTGTTTGACTGACGCTGAAATTAAACAGCAATTAATAATGGTGGCGTTTACTTCTATGAGTATGATATCGGTTTTGCTATATGTTGGTAGTGACCAATTAATGTAGTGTGGATATATTGATTTACTTTTGTATTAATATGTCACTTGTAATAAATGTTGTTCATTCCTGCAATTAAATGTGTTTTCGTTAATGGTGCAACTAATTAATATTTTAACAATCGATTTGACGTTGATAAGGCTTTTGTAAATGTTAAAGTTACTTTATGCAACGCTTAGCATTTTTAACTACCACGATATGTTTTTTTTATTTAAGTATTTATATTATTTAAGATAATTATTTTATTACAGAATTTATTTTAGCAGTTTCCTAAAGATTAATTATTTTGATTCCATCCTTACTTTTAGAGCCAGGAAGCGGGGGCGAAACTAACTTCAGGTATATTGGTAATTCTAGCACATTTGCAGGATTGGCAGGTAACTCGAGCACATTTCTTTAGTAATTTAAAGTTTTGAAGTCGGTAGAACCCTCTGTGGCTCGACTCCGGCGGCACCACCACCACACCTATTTCTGTCTAACAACAGCAGTGTGAAGCGCTGCTGTGTGATGGTTTGAAAGGTTGCGGTAAGGGAGACATACTTTTCTGAGGCATTTCAGCCATCCTCAGAGGAAGCGGTGTATCTGTGGCCGACTTCAGGTAGGAATCTAACCTTATTTGCGATTGGTTACAAATGTCCATGGGTTTTAGCCACGTACCATCCGGTGCCAAATGACAGTGGTGAAAACACACTGAACGTTTCTTGTAGTTTACAGCACTGTGTGCGTGAATTTGATGACACACTCCGTGCTTTTTAACAATCTTTTTAACGTGTTTTTAACACGCTTTTATTAGCTTGGGTTCTATCTATGTATGTACCGGAATCTTTGAGCATATTTTTACCAATTTCCAAATTCTGATTAATTTGAAACTTTGCACACATATCAAGGACTGAATACAATGCAATAATTTGATAACAGTTTCCCATTATCTTTATTAGATAAATTAATTTCCCAATTTATGAGTTTGTCACAGACTAAAAAATGAAAATTAGTAATATATTTTTTTTTTAAACTACTATTAATTAAGTATGTAACTGCTACGTAAAACACAATTGTGTTCAATGTGTGTAGATTCGCCGTATGTTGTCGTGTGCCTTGTGTAATGTTAGAAAAAATAAATTTAAAAACTAAAACCTAATGTTAAGGCATTTGCTTAGTTCTTTATAAGAATGAAACAAGGAAATATTCTTATAGTGATTTTCAGAGGATAGCCGTTGCTGTATACCATCTAGCAACATATACAATTGCACATGTGTATATAAAATTGTGCTACGAATATTTAAGCCGTTTCATTTGATAACTGCCATGGTAGGTTGGTCCAATAAAAGTTGTTTATATATCAGAGATATTAGATAGCGCCAACAACACGCTTCACACAATACGTCATCTATACCTCATTTGTCAAATTGTGATAAGTAGTTCAATTATGAGGGACCAGATGAACATTTAAATATACCGTTCATGTAATTGGCGTCAAGTGTTAAATGAAAAGCGAAACTGTGTATATATTTATTTATTTTATTTAAATTTCTTGTCACACCTTAAACTAGTGTAGCAAAGGGTAAACTTAATGCCTAATGGCATTCTCTGCCAGTCAACCCTGGGCGATGGCGATAACATGTGGTAAGGCTTCTGAATCAAAACAATAAACTGCATACAATAAAAAAGTACATATACATATTTAAACGTATATATATAATACAACTAAATATGTATATACATATAAATATATATCGATATATATGTATATATAGCGATATATATATCTTACTTTCTATCGTTTTCCAGGACAAAGTATACAACGAAATCGTCACGGTCCTCGGTGACCAAGACGGTGATATAACAGAGAACGACTTGAACAAGCTGCAGTATCTTGACATGGTGTACAATGAGGCGGCGCGATACCTGCCCGTTGGTGCGATGCTACAGCGGACTGTTACAGAGGAGATTAGCATAAATGAAGGTACCTACTTAACTACGTACAATACAATACAGTTGATAGTGGTAGAACCTGATGGAGTTATATGATACTATAAACGAACTCGCAGGATTAATAGCGATATATTACATGGAATCTGTACACTACATAACACATACGATTGACAGACAGATTGTATCAAAAGTGATATAAATATTATATGTATACCCCGTTGTAGTTTGACTCCGGCGGCACCACCGCCTGTTTCTGCTTTTTTTTTATTTTTTTTATAATATAGAAGTAGCAGACGAGCATGCAGTCCACCTGATGGTAAGTGGCTACTTCCGCCCATGGACATCTGTAATCGACCCCAGATAGGATTAAATCTTCCTACCTGAGGTCGGCCACAGATGCTCCGCTACCCCTGAGGACTAAGCTGGAACGCCTCGGAAAAATATGTCTCCCTTACCCTTCAAAACGGAACACAGCAGCGCCTAACACTGTTGTTATTAGGCAGAAATAGGTGTGGTGGTGGTGCCGCCGGAGTCGAACCACAAAGGGTTCTACCACCTTCAATTAATAACAATAATATAATTTACTTAATAACAATTGTGTTAAGCGCTGATGTGTTATGTTTTGAAAGGTGTGGTATTCCAGGGCAGGCATACCTTCTTAGTCCTCAGAAGTGGTGGCGCATTTGTGGGCGACCTCGGGTAGGTATTTTATCTTATCTGGGGTTGATTACAGATGTCCATCAGCGGCAGTAGCCAATTACCACTAGGCGGACTGCATACTTCTTTATCTCAATATTATTAAAAAAAAACACATGTTACTTTGGTGTATGTAATTTTACCGATACTAAATATCGATATAAATAATATCTACTGAGATATCTTCAAAAGAAACTTTTTAAAAGAATGTGAAGTCTACCAATTCGCACTTAGGCAGCGCGTTGGACTAAGGCCTAATCCTTTTTAATTTGAGAGGAAACCTGTGACCAGCAGTGAGATAATAATGGTTTAATGATGATGTTGATGAAATACCGTATTGCATTCCAGGTAAAATTATCCTCCCATTGGGAACATCCCTAGTGATCCCGATCCACAGTCTCCATATGGACCCTCAATATTGGGACGAGCCTAAAAGGATCAACCCCGGGAGGTTCCTACCTGAAAACGGGAAGAAACGAGATTTAAAACATTTTCTACCTTTTAGCTTGGGTGCTATGGATTGCTTAGGTATGTAATTTTGAACGACATAACCATTATTTGCTTCAGAGAGCCACCTAGCTTAGTCACAAATTCGACCACTGTAGAGGGTCTAGGTTAAATTCTATGATCTAGTTTAAAAATTAACACATCAGGAGGTAGCTAATCAGAAGAAACATTAACTAGACTGCTTAAAAATATAGCCTATCACAGTCCTACAGTTTAGAAGAATCTGACGACTCCTCATAGACGTGCCAAAGAAACATACATAGAAACATACAAACATACATAATGCTAATCGGGTAAAAATATAAACAAACTTACTCTTACAGGTAGACTTTACGCAACAGCATTGGTCAAGACGCTGGTAGTGAAAGTGCTTCGTGAAGTGCATCTCGAGGCAGACGGAGCCCTGGAGGACCTGGAGCTGCATGTAGCAATATCTGTTAAATTTGCTAAGGGCTATAACTTGAGGGTTCGGCCCAGGATACCTGTCAAAGAGCGGGTTTAGGGCTTTGCTTAGTTATTTACATGGACAGGATGTCCCATAAAATGTAAAAAATCAAGGGAAGAACACGCTGAAGTTTCGTGTAGTATATACTCGTATATTGCATGCATCCCAGGAATTGTGTGCATTAGTACAAAAAGGTCCAAGACTAGTCCCTCAAATATAAAACCTATATAGGGCTGTAATTCACAGTTCAAGGACATTTTATTCTAAAGAAAAAAAACCTTTATATTGAGATTTAAACAATGTATATGTCCGAGATGTTCTTAACCACTACATGAAATATGCTAGTCTCAGTCGAGACTATATATTTCTGCCGTTTGGTGTAGAGACGATGGGGCCGTGGGGTTCTGACGCTCGATCTTTTTTTAAACACCTTTCAAGGCGTTTGATCGAGTGCACCCACGACCAAAGGGCTGGCGCTTACCTCGGGCAACGAATTAGCTTTGCTATTCAGCGAGGTAATGTCGCCAGCGTTTTGGGGACTCTTCCAAGAGACAACAATTTGGATGAAGCTTATTATATTTAACTATTTTATTATAAGTATTTTTATAGCCTGTTTCATATATTATTTTGTACTTTTTTATTACGTTAATATTGTAAATAATTCAATGTAACTTGTAGGATTATTGAATAAATTTTCAGAATCACCACTACTGATCCAATTTGAATGAGGTTATGGTTATTTCAAAGCTTATTTTAATATAAACGTTTCTGCTAGTGTAGGTAATAATAACAATAACAAATTAACAATGTAATTAATAGTAAAATATTCGGAAATTGGCATATCTAGCTCAAAATACTTTTTATCCATTAAGACACAAATTATGGATTAGTACTAAGTAAATTAACATATTTTTAACCGAGTTCAATATGTACACGAATTACGCCGCCGTTAGTGAACCGATTTTAATAATTCTTTAATAAGTCGGCGCTCATATTAGACACGCTGTTTACATCGTTATCCAACGAAATATATTGAGCGCCGACTTCAGAAATATGTACTAAACCAACATTTATTTGAATTATTTTTTACTTTGTGGTGACATAGAAGTCGGTTATATTTTTTGTTATTTTTTTTATATACGTACATACCTACGTATTATCATTGTTTATTAACTTGTAATAAACAATATTATTAAGATACTAACCGCTAAATTAAAATAACAAAGTTTTAAAAAATGTTAACCACAACATTATTTGTACAATTATATTGCCAAGCATGATTTATTTGTTTTATTTTATTTCCTTGTAACACATTGGTTCTAAAGATGTTCCGATGTCACTTATAAAGATGTTCCGTAGAAAATAATGCCGATTATGATTGTTGACATCGAATAAAACAATATACTTGTAATATTTTTATTTATATAAATAATCAATTTTAAATTAAAACTGAGTAATTAGATATGGGAACATCTCTACAAGTCAAGTTTTGTAACAAATTAAAGTAGTGAATAACTAAGTTTAGTCCGCGTCAATGTCAGCGTAAAACTGCTAGTCCGGTCTGAATATAGAAATGAAACGCGTCGCCATAGCTAATTGTATGACTACACCTGCTCGCAACAACTTCAGAGCGGACTAGCAGTTTGGTGGGGACTATAATTCACTTGAAGGTTAGTAGTCATTAACACTTTATGACAAATTACAGATGTAATCAATCACAAATAGGGTTGGGTTATTGGGTTGGGTATTTACATCTATTACAAATAAATAAAAATTAGGACGTTTGTATGTCAAGACAAAATAACAATTTTTAACTTAATCCATAATATGGAAGTACTTACCTACAACGAAAATAAAAATCAATTATGAAAAATATGTCTGTTTATCTGTTTGTTCCGGCTAATCTTCGAAATGGCTGGACCGATTTTGACGGAACTTTCACAAGCCGTTGGCTGATGTTATTATTGCTGAGTAATTTGGGCTCCCTGCTCCGTGACCGGTGCAATCAAATTAAAACCCTTGAATTTTTTCATGTCTTTACACTTTTATGCGAGGATGAAATCGCGAAGCACACTTCATAATAATAATAAAAATATGTAAATATTATTTATTTCTTCAGTCACTAAACCCGTCAGATTTAAATTCTTAGTCTACAATGGCATAGTTAGAAGTTGTAGAAATAGTACTACATAGATAAGATCCAAAAATATAATGTTTTGTGTATCCTTTTCTGTACGTAAGCAGGCTAATGTCGCTCGGAACACTAATTGCACAAAACATTTTACTTGTTGTTTAAGTTATGCTTTAATTTTTAGAAATATATTCCATTTGATCTATTCTAGTATTATTTTAATTAATTAGTTTGTGTTATTTTTGTATTAATAAGTTCCTATTTATACCTAGTTACTGGCTGGTACGATTGTATTGTACTATAGCATAAAATAATTATAGTTTAAAACTAGTAAAAAAACACGCTAAATCGCACAAGGAAAATCGTTAATCCTGATTCCTGACGATTCTGATAAGGAGAATGAGATAAAATTATTAAAATCGTGTAGACAATACACGATTCTTCATAATTGTTCAAAATTTTTAATTAATCGGACCGTTCAAAGCGGTTAAAAAACGAGTTCAAAGATGACATTACATACATACATACAGGTCAAGCTAATAAAAGCGTAGTAAAAAATTTTTTAACAAAAAATACAACCGACTTCTATGTCACTACAAAGTAAAAAATAATTCAAATAAATGTTGGTTTAGTACATATTTCTGAAGTCTTTGTTACTTAAAATAAACAATTAAATTATTATTATATTATTATTAATAATATTAAAAGCATATTCTGTTCTATAATTTCAAAATTATATTTTTTCTATGCACCTAGTTACCATAATTATAGGTTAAGCATCGTTTAAAAATAATAAAACATACACAAAATAATTACAAGATCAACTTGCCTTAATGGTCTGTATTCAGGGAACTCTAGTTAACGAATACACAACAAAAATCACATTTCCTGTACCGTTACACCTCCATAATGGCACTATTACGTGACATACATATATATGTTAATGTTTATCTAGTTTTCCTCGGGGTAGTCTTACCTCAGTTCTCTTACAAGTTGGGTTTGAAATTGGCAAGGTAAGTACCCCGGCCTTATTATCATTTAAGTAACGAACTAGTTGTAATCCGTGAATAAAAAATAATATTATAAAGTATTGAGTTAATAAAACGAGTCTAAATATTTTTTATGTATAAAAATGGAAAATAAATTTCATTAATATTTTTTTTTATTTTCCAATGAAATTTATTTTCCAATGAAATGAAATGTAATGTATTTATTTTAGTAAATATATTTCATTTCATTTCATTTCATTGGAAAATAAAAGAAATATTAAAAAATTCGGGAATTATGTACTCCACATATGGGAAATAGAGGAATCCCACTTAATCCTACAGGCAACCCCATTACAAAAATACTACATCAAAATTAATAAAACCATTTAGGGGAAGAATTGCAAACCATACTCAAACCGGAATATTATCTGCCTTGGTACACCTTAGACGCACGGCTGAGCGTCCACTAAATTCAGGGAATGCACACAAATCCAGGTGTATTTTACGTAAACAAATGTAGTGTTATGATGTCCCCGAGCTCATACACTTAAACTTTTAAATCATCATTATTAAATTATCGAATTTAATTTGTTGTTGACTTAGATTACCACCCGCGAATACTTTTGTATGTAAATTTTATTTTTAATATAAACCCGCCTATACTACTTCTTATAAAATAACATAGGCATAGAAACTTTTCACTCGATTGTGGAGGGTAATGTTCTACGAGGGTAATGTTTTGTATTGTAAGTGTATGTCTCATTATTACCACGCCCTACGGCTTGACGGATTTTCCCATTATTTTAAGGTTTCGGTGGATTCATCTAAAATGTGGGAGTGAAATAGACTTAATTTTAAACAGTCGAGTGTTTTTAGGTTTCCGTACCCAAAGGGTAAAAACGGAACCCTATTACTAAAACTTCGCTGTCTGTCCGTCTATCCGTCTGTCCGTCTGTCCGTCTGTCACAGGGCTATATCTCCGGAACCGTAATAGATATACACATATATTTTCTAGTGTTTAGAAATTAAATCAACCGCGAAACCGCGGGTAAAAGCTAGTTTATTTTTAATTATCATTGATAATTAAGAATATACAGGAAGAGTCGACGGTAATAACTCATTCGCTGATCATTTGTGTACACCACATCGCCAGTCTAATAATAACCGTTCGCTTTTAGTACCTACATTTGCAGTCATTATTTTAATTGCTTTTAACAATCAGTCAATTGGAAAAACTGATATTATCTGCTACTGGTCAATTTATAAAACGGTATTATTGTTAAGACACGCGATTGGATTTAACCTATATATATATTTATCCGACACGTGTAATAAAATATTTAAATGATATATTAAGAGTACATATAACAGTTATAATAAAACAATAAGAAAATAGCCTAGTCTATTATCGAAGGTAAGATAAACAGCGTTCTAAAGTGTCTATCATCATCATCATCATCATCATCAACCCATTACTGTCCCACTGGGCACGGGTCTCCTCTGAGAATGAGAAGGATTAGGCCATAGTCTACCGCGCTGGCCAAGTGCATATTGGTAGACTTCACATACCTTCGAGATTTTTTTGTGTATATAAATCTCTCAGATATGCAGGTTTCCTCACGATGGTTTCCTTCACCGATTAAGCAAGTGATAATTAAATTCTAATACGCACATAATTTTTGAAAAATTAGAGGTGCGTGCCTAGGATTTGAACCTCGGGCCCCTCGACCGAGAGGCCGAGTTTCTTAACCACTAGACTATCACTGCATGTAAAGTATCTATACGCTAAAGTGTACCTATATACGATTCCTTAACGCTTAATAATATAAAAAGCTATGTAGTCCATTGAAATGTTACATTTGGGTTGCAACAGAGCACCAAGTTTTATTTGTTGAAAGTCATGATGGAGTAAGTGTTAAATGAAATCCTAATTTGTAGTGTCGCACCTCTTGTCCCTCGGCCACCATTTTGAAAAGGGGATGCAAAACGTTTTCGCGCTCTATCAGGCAAATTATTCGTTGCATACAAACAACAATTATGGTTACAAATTGCATTATCCATAATTTTAGTTCTATTTTTTTATTCTTAATAATAAAAAAAAATGTGAGCCGTCACGGGACGCCTGGCAGATGTGAAACATCGACATTATTTTGTAAAAGTAATATGCAGAAAAGAACATATTGTGATAGGACCTAAATATGTCATAATGATAAAATAAAATATTACGATGTTTTTCCAGATAACGATGACTATTTATTGAATTCGATTGCGCATGGCGACGCGTCGCCACACCGTACACACTACTGCATATAGACTGTATATATATACCATCGTATAGCGTGGCGACGCGTCGCCACGGCATGCGTCGCCACGCCAGAAATCGGTTTTACGTGCGGTTTATAGATGTTTCACATCAAAAAAATATTTTCTAATAGTTTCTTAAAAACCGACAACATAAAACCTTGTCAAAATGCTCTTATGGCAATTTTTGTATAAAATGACAAAAAAAAAACTTGTAAAAGAAAATCCCGAATGCTGATCTATTTAGTCAATAGCTTCGTTCATTTTAGTTACAACAACAAAAAAGTATACATAAAACAGTAATTTTTGTAAAAAACGTAATAACTCATACACACTGGTTCGCCATTGCATTCCACGTAACGTCTTCAAACTTGGTTAGTCGTTGTATGTAATGTATCGCCTCAACTCTTTACCCTACCAGTCCTGGGGAAGCGTCCCCTTTCAAATTGAAAAGGGATAATCGATCGTCCATCGAGCTGGCCATGTGTACATTTTTAAGAACCTACCGATATGAAAGTTTCCTTGTGATGTGTCCCTTCATTCTTAAAGCAAGTTGTAATTAATTTCGAATACACCTTTGTGGTTCAACTCCTATCCTTGGCCTGGGATTCAAACTTCGGACCCTATTGAAACGTCGAGTTTTGAACCACTATCTGAAATATACCTAACACTTATTATACAGTTTCAGAATGATCTGGTCATTCCTAGCGATTGCAGTTCTGCTAACATCATTCTGGCTGAGATGGAGATACAGGAACAGGAGACTTCTGGAGATGGCGAAGAGTCTCCCAGGACCCACGCCGTTGCCCTTCATAGGCAACGCCCACATGTTCATGGGCAAGCCTGAAGGTAAGTTTGTTGTAATATGAGGCTGCTAGAACCAGAGTGGCCTAACTGCATTTTAACTTTTGACCCATTTGTATTTTCGTAATTTAAAAATGTTGCACACTTTTACTTTTCACCATATTGTAAATCATGTTTTTTGTAGTTAGCCTACTCAGTTCGAAGTGGGGAGTCAGACTTATACACGGATCCCTACAATGATACTTAGTAATTCATTGTGACGAAATACAAATAACCATTTGTATTTAAAAAGGCTCCATGAGTTCAAACTAAATGAGGTAACAAACGCGCGACAGAAAACCTCAGAGTAATTAGTTACTTTACTCCAAGTAAATTAATACAGGAGTGATAGCCCACAGTAGACGAGGATTCCCCGCTGTCGTTGGCGACCGACGCCCACTGCGGCAGTCAGTCGCCGCCTGTCGTGAGCAACAGAAAACAAAACACAATCGCCGTTTTTGAACGTGTTTTGTCTTTGATCGCTGACGACAGTTTGTGATAGTCGTCGACGACCGCGAGCGACTGCCGGCAACTATGAATTGGTACTAGAGAAAGTGCAAAAAGCGTTTCTCAGAAATCTGTACAAGCGCAACTTTGGATATTATCGCTCATGTATTCTACAGCATACCTCCTTAGATGTCTTAATTTTAATTCCCTTAAGACTAGGATAGCAAACATACAGTTCATGACTGCGCGCCGTACCTCCTAGCCACACAGTCGCACATGCCAATTCGCCCATACCTCGTGCCCTCGCTGGTTTGACAAGTCTTCTAGACGCATATCCTGACTTAGATTTATTTGCTGATAGATGGAAGGAAGTTTTAAGTGTATGCCTTAAGTTTACGGATACATTCTAACCTCCTACATTCTCAGTTGCTTTATGTAATATTAAATTTCTTACTGACATATATTATTTAATAATTGTTATTTCTTATTAATTCTTAAATGTTACAATTTTACTTTCAGCTGTTATATCAATGTTTTATTCTATTTAATAATTAAGTCTTGTGTATTATGACATTGAATTTGACATGTTAATTAGTGTAAGTGATCGTTCTAATTAACAATAATAAATAATAGTAATAAATAAATAAATAAATAGGCGACGTAGTCTACCGCTCGCCTAATTGAAGCGCCAAGCAGGAAATCGACCATGAATCAGTAACAAAAGACGTCAACGCATTCCGCCCTTTAACATTTTGAACCACGAGGATAAAGACTTAATGACACTTTAATTTATGACGATTATTAATAAAGACGGTTACATACAGGTCAGATGTAAATTACATGCAACGGTTCTGATTATGCAAGTTAACTATTATATAGTAATTATACCTTAATGCGATCTTAAAGGGTCATTGTGGCATTTAAAGTAACTATCCATGTAACCATGTTAGAAATTAATTATCACTTGCTTAAACGGTGAAGGAAAACATCGTGAGGAAACCTGCATACCTGAGAGATAAAAATCTTAAAGGTATGTGAAGTCTACCAATACGCACTTGGCCAGCGCGGTGGACTATGGCCTAATCCTTCTCATTCTGAGAGGAGACCCGTGCCCAGCAGTGGGACAGTAATGGGTTGATGATGATGATGATGATCCATGTAACCAGGAAAATTATTTAAGCGAGTACCGTATGCAATTAGCCATTAATAGTTAATAACTAGGAGTAACGTATTGAAGGAGTATAAATTTAAGATTAATTATGTGTCCACTGCAACCCTGTTAGTACTTAATATCGTAAAATGTCTATTTTAGTATTTTTTGTAGTAGGTATACAAAATAATTACATATTTTTATGTTAATTTTAAAATTATTGGTTATTAAAAGTTATTTTCATTAAAAACATTACAAATGTTGTTAAGACTTTAATTAAATTAATTTTTTGAAGGTGGTAGAACCCTTTTTGGTTCGACTCCGGCGGCACCACCGCTACACCTATTTCTACCTAATAACAGCAGTGTTAGGCGCTGCTATGTTCCGGTATGAATGGTGTGGTAAGGGAGACAGACTTTTCCGAGGCGTTCCAGCTTAGTCCTCAGGGGTAGCGGCGCATCTGTAGCCGACCTCAGGTAGGAATATCTAATCCTATCTGGGGTTGATTATAGATGTTCATGGGCGGCAGTAGCCACTTACCATCAGGTGGACTGCATGCTCGTCTGCTACTCTAATATTATAAAAAAAAGAATAAATCAATGTTTTAACACTTTGTTGCTCACAGCAACCTTCGATGCACGGTTATTATCACATTAGGTTTTTCATGTGGAAGGTAGGTATTCGCATATATTTGTGTTTTTATTGTGCAGCAAACGAGCGTGTAGTTGTTTCTGTCGATCTAATGGTAAGTGATTACTGCCGTCCATGGCCATAATGTGTGTAGTCTCTACACACCTAGTCACCACAGCAAACCACAAAGAGGCTCAATTAATTTATGCTTTCCTAATTAACTTTTAATATTCAACTTCATAATTTAAGAGGTTTACTTAGGATTTCAGCCCTAGACTTCTAGTCTGAAAAAAATCCACCATACCTACTCCTCGTCTCAGCCGTTTTCATCAATCGCAAATTCCACCAATGTACACATACAAAATATTTCAGAATCTTCGGCAAAGGAGGTACATATTCATCGATTGCCGAAAATTCTGAGGAATTCAGTATGTAAGCAGCAAATCTTCTTAGCACTCTTCTAAGAGCAAACTTCATATTACTTCTCAGATCTTCATGATTATTGCTTTTAAATAACCTTCTTGGAGATCATGGGGTAGCTTTTTCTTTTAATTTCTTGATGATATTTTATCACGACATCTCTCACTCGTTGTCATAACGGAAATCTGTAATCATAACAATAATAATGAAATATTATATAACATACTAGTTTTTGCCCGCGGCTTCGCCCGCGTTTAAAAGAAAATAATGTAACATACTAACATACATTAAACTGAAAATTCGTACCTTCAACTTTGCTAAAGATCATCACTTGATCAAATGCATAGTTTACGATTCAATCTTTACTAATATCGATTAAAATAATCGATGTTTTGGGTTCAAAAGATCGATTCTCCGATTAATCGATCTTAGATCGCCATCCCTAGTTCCCGTGGGATTTCCGGGATAAAAACTATCCTATGACCTTTCTCGGGTCTCAGACTATCTTTGTACAAAATTTCATTAAAATCGGTTCAGTGGTTTGGGCGTGAAGAAGAGACAACCAGACAGACAGACAGAGTTACTTTCGGATTTATAATATTAGTAAGGATATCTAGTCTGTCAATATGTTCACTACTCTTATATTTAAACACATTCGTTTATGTCATGAGGCTGCTTAATGAACTGGACGTAGGGTAGATAATCTACCACTAGTGCTTGTCAACGGATTCTCCCCCACCACAGTTTCGCCGTGACCATGATCCATCGTCATAGTCGTAGAACAAAGACGGATTTGACAAAAATGCGAAATTCACTTTTTATCATATTTGGATAACATATTGTCTAAATATTATTGCTGCATTACAGAAAAAAATCTATGTATTTTAGTTTTCAAATTAATCAGTCGGCATAGCGACGGATTTGAAATGCGCTCATAGTAAATGACGTTTGTAATAACTTGAAATGGCTGCCCTGTAAAGTTTGGTATTTGTTAAATCCGACTTTGTTCTACGATTATGACGCCATGTAACTGTGTGGAAATATCCGCAATAAAGAAATAAAAGACAACTATGACTACCCGTTACATAACACATTTCGTCTACTTCCCTTCACTGGTTAAGAGTTTTCTTGAAATTATAATTATTTTGTTAGTAACTCTCCACGCTGAGCGATTTCGAGCGGACTTCACACATTTTTCAGATTATTATGGATTCGACTAGAAGTTTCTGCCGTCGGACATTGTATTCTGATGTTTTCTTCACTGTAAAAGAAGAAAAAAATCATTATAACTTTTAGAAGAACATCTAATTCCATGTTAGTTGCATATTTGCTTGCAAGGTGATGGGCAAATTATGTAGTCTAATTACCAACCTGAAAATTATCGTCATCTCTGCTAGGCACAGGTTTCCTCTGAGAGAGGTTTCAGTTCATCGATCACCAAGCTGGCCAGAGCGACACACATTTTGAGAACATTTTTAAGATGTGCCAGCTGAGTTGGTTTCTTCACCATCTAAGCAAGGAATAATTAATTATATTTAGACCCTCTTAAGTTCTTAAGTAAGTTAAAAGGAAATGATCTTCTGTGTGCACCAACGCAATCTTAGATGTTACTGTCAAGACTGCCGTGCGCAAACTCAACATGAAGAAAACCTGTTCAGAGTAAAGTTTATAGCAGATTTATGGTCACTGATAGACTTTATGGTTCTTAACTTATGAAAATATTCATTAGGTAATTATAGGCATTTAAATGGTATTCCAATATTAATGATAAATTGTTTTTCACTTTGTGTTTTTACGTAGCTGAGTGTACTGTTAGCAATTCGCAAAATTGTACAAGGTTGTTCAAGTACTTATCAACAATTAAGCATAAAATTTCAGTACATATTTAATCTACAGTTAGTGCGAACGCGACTTTATGGCTCTACTAAAGAATGCAGTTAAAGATTTATAATATAATTCAACTGAGATTGGAATCCATAATGGCGGAGTTTACATGTGTATTCAATTAATAACTTAATTAGTACTAAGTAATTTATTACGCGAGAACTTTATCGATTTTTTACCACAAAAGGGGTGATAGAAAATAATTGATTCTTGAAATTGAAAAGTGGGCAATACTCAAATAAAAATTTGACAAAATAACTTATTTGTTGCTATTGTTACAGAATTGATTATTGTGATAAGAGAACTTATAAAGACCAGTGGTGACGTATCCAGATTTTGGTTGGGACCAGATCTCAACATCGTGGTCAGTGACCCTGACGAAATAAAAGTAAGTAACTAGTTTTACGAAGGTAACAACTAGCTAAAAATGGTTTGTCTACAAGCAGTTAGCAAACTACCCATGTTTTTTTTAACACGCTTTTATTAGCTTGGGTTGTACGTTTGTATGTATACGTAACAGTAACGGAATCTTTGAGCCCGATTTCTATCCACTTTGAACGTTCAGTTTAATTCAAAATTTTAAAGAATTATCAAAAACCGATGACAATAATACAATGAATACAATTTACTGTTCCTTAATTGATTCCTAGATTGAAAATTATTTTCTACTTTTTAGTTGATTTTATCATAAAAGCGTGTTTTTTACTTTTTTGAACTATATTTATTGAATATTGAATTAAGTAGTCTACCTGATGATAAGTAGCTATGGGCGCCCAAAGTACACCTGTAACCCTATATCTATAAACAATTCTGTTACACAAATATAATGTATTTCATACTTATAACTTAAAACTAAACGAAATATTTAATTTATTATTTCCAACTGCTACTTGTAAAAGTAACGTATGTAAATAGGTATAATCACCCTTCTGAGGAAAGAGTCCAAAAAGGATTTAAAGTATTTCTCTAATAAAATTACTAGTATTTAAATATATTCAGTAGATTAATTAAGGGCGTTACAGACAGGCAGACCTAGTCTGTTTTACACTGTCTCTCTGCGTGTATGTATGTTATGTTATTTTTCAGGTTCTCTTATCGAATCCAAAGACAAGTTTCAAAGGACCTCAATACAAGTACATGGCTGATGTAATCGGAGATGGAATACTAAGCGGTTCTGGTAAGTTAATCAGTAAAGATCTTTTGAAAGATGGTATGGCAAAATACGTTTTGTTTGACAAACTATCACCGTCACGTCATACAATACAATACAATACAATACAATACAATACAATACAATACAATACTCTTTATTGTACACCAGATTTATAGTAACAAACAAAAATACACAATAAACATTAATTAAAGGTACAACTGGCGGCCTTATCGCTAAATAGCGATCTCTTCCAGGCAACCGTTTACAAATAGGAAGAAAGTAATATTGTATAAAAAGAGATCCAGGGTAGGGGTGTACATGAGTATAATGTAGCGAGAGTCATATTTTAAATATATCATATTAAAATCGGCCCGAAATAATCTCGTTCTCGGTGTCGATTCGGTGACGGCGGCGATGGACAAACGCTCATAGGCGACTTATTAGGTACATAACGACGACACAGTAGGCGTACATAACGACGACACAGTAGGCATGTGCATATCACGTCGGGGTCTATGGCAAAGGGAGATCTCCCGCCGGGCTGGGTGATCATGCCCGGGAAGCGGCCGTGCTCCAGTCTCAGTTCGGGGATCGTGTATATATGCAAGATGTTGGGAAAACTTCGAGAGAGTGATTCAGGATAAACGTAGCGATCTTGAGGAGTAACGGGAAATCGCCACACGACCTCTTAGAATCACGTATTTTGCAAGCTCGTTTGCTACCATGGAACAGGTATTTTCTTATTCATGTTTGCTACTATAATCGCGTATAAAGTATTGTCTTTTCAGGTGTAGCCTGGAGAAAACACCGCAAGATAGCAACACCGAACTACGGCAAGAAAGCCATAGAAAGTTATGAAGATGTCTTTAATGAGGAAGTGGATTACTTATTGGCCAAATTTCGTGAGGTTCCTACAGGCAAGCAGATTAATATCTACAACAATATAGTGCAGACCACTAGCTATGCCGTATGTCGTGAGTATCGTATCGTGCCGTATCGGATAATCGTATTTGAACGTATCTTACTCGTCTACTACGTCCTTTCTCGGGTCTTAGACTATCTTTGTACAAAATTTCATTAAAATCGGTTTAGTTGTTTGGGCGTGAAGAAGAGACAACCAGACAGACAGACAGAGTTACTTTCGGATTTATAATATTAGTAAGGATAAGGATTACATTATTAGCTAGAAACCTGTGTGGTTTGATCCTAAGCATCATCGCCACATAATTTCTGCTAAACAGTGCTAACTATTATGCGCTACTGTGTACTGCTGGGATGGGATGAGGAGCGTGGTAAAGATAATACATTCTCAAGGATATCAAGACTTAGTCATCAAAATAACGCAGATGTGATCAAGTCAATTAATCCAATCGTATCTGAATTAGTCTATAGGCAGCGGTGGTCACTAACCATGATGTGGACTGTAAGCTTGTTTGTGAATTCCGTATAACAAAAAAAATAATGGCATGTGGCACAACGGTTTCCATACCGTGATAGATGACTAAGACATAGAGTCCGGGTTCAATCCACCGCCAGCAAGACATGATGAATTGTTATAGGTTCTGCATATCGGTTTCTGTGCGATCATACTCATATATAAAGATGTGTCCAATTGTCTATGGCATGACAAAACCATAGAGTGTGTATGAGTGTATTTTTTTAATTCAAGTGTAAAAATATAAAAACGTATAAATATATTTTCAGGAACACTAATGGGACTTAGCCGAGAGGAAACATTAAATCTACCGCATTTGCAAAGTGTGATTGACTTAAGTCCTAGGTATTGACTATGACTAATGACAATTACGTTTAACTAACATATAAAGTTACATTCCACTGAATAAATATAGTCGTTAAAGCATTCAAAGATTGATTGACTTTATTTGACCTATGGCAGTAAAGTAATTAAGGTGACCAGACTAGCTTTAAAGGATAAATGTAATTACTTATCTATCTGTTATATAAGTGTTATTCGCATGGAAATCTATTGGAACAAGATGGTGGAGGTCTCGTCCTCTTGTGGGCTGCTCAGCAATGGGACATGTATATCGTACAGAAGATATTACGATATGTTTAGGTTCGAACCCAGGGGGGGCAGATGTTCTTATTGCTAACAATATTAGCATATAAACAACCACTTCATGACAAGTAATCACCACCCCCCATGAACATCTGTGATCCACTTCAAATAAGGTCAAACTACAACCTAAAATCGGCTATGCACACGTCGCTACTCCTGAAAACTATATCGGAATATCATAACATGTGTCTTATCTCACATTCCAAGCCAGAACACAGCTGTTAACACTGCTATTGTAAAGTACAAATGTTTATGTCTGCGTGCGTGCGTGCGTGTGTGTGTGTGTGTGTGTGTGTGTGTGTGTGTGTGTAAGTGTGTGTGTAGCAATATTAATTAACGACATCTGCAGTCGATTCTTAGATGCTCTACAATCTTGAAATGTTTCCAGGATGTACGACATCGTATTCAAAAGAATGACGAAATGGTACCTTCAGCTGGATCCGATATTTTGGTTCTCTAATCTGAACACATCACTGAAAGGGTTCGTATCAATCATGAATGAACTGAGCGCATCAATCCTAAGGAACCGGTTGAAAAAATTGGAGACCATCGACAAAAACAAATTGGATTTGATGAATGCTGATGATGATTCTTTTAATAACACCCAACTGAGTGTGATAGACAGGTTCCTGTTGTCACAAGAACTGAACTATCAAGAGTTGGTGCACGAAACATTTACTATATTCACCTCGGTAAGCATCAATGTATGAAGTTAAGTATATACCTACATTTAACTTTTACTTAATTTTGTGATCAGAAAAAAGGCATAAGGAAAGCTACAGGCCTCAAAGTTCTGCACAAAGTTCTTGAAGTGTGAAGTTTTTTAATCGATTTGGGCCAGCATTTTTACCTAAACGCTATCCAGGCAGTAAATTAATAGGTAAATTAATAGGTGGTAGAACCCTTTGTGGTTCGACTCCGGCGGCACCACCGCCACACCTATTTCTACCTAATAACAGCAGTGTTAGGCGCTGCTGTCTTCCGGTTTGAAGGGTGTGGTAAGGGAGACAGACTTTTCCGAGGCTTTCCAGCTTAGTCCTCAGGGGTAGCGGCGCATCTATGGCCGACCTTAGGTAGGAATATCTAATCCTATCTGGTGTTGATTACAGATGTCCATGAGCGGCAGTAGCCACTTACCATCAGGTGGACTTCATGCTCGTCTGCTACTTCTATATTATAAAAAAAAAATACGACACAGAGACCTATATCTAAAAAAACAAATACAGGTCTGTGAATACGACCTACGCGTCCCGTTAAATTTGATGAACACTTTTGACAATATCAGTCTACGTCCTGGCCATCATACCTATTTATAAAAACAATTTATTAATTTCAGAGTCAAGAAGCGTCAGCGAAAATATCATCATACCTTCTTCTGATGATGGCGTATCATCCGGAGTGCCAGGTACGTGTTAGAAAACAAAAATTAAATATTTTAATAGAAGTAGAACCCTAGGAAACAATAGCAACTTGCCCCTTTTTTTTTGTTTACGAGGGGGAAACCTTCAAAAGGTACCCGGTGTCGTGGGAGCGACGCAGGGTTATGTGAGATTCTTACCGCACTAAAACCACCCCGGTGGCCGTCCTCGGCGCTGCGTAGAGGGCTCCGGGATCCCCAAAGGAACGCAACCGGAGCCCTCTTAGCGCCATGCCCCGTCGGGCTCCGCCCAGGTGAGCTTACCGTAGTCCTATTCTGGTCACGGTACTACGGGGCAAGTTGCTTGTCTACAGGGGCAAGGACTATGGTGCCCTTTACCTGTCGTAAACTAGGGGACTAAAAGGGGGCTTCCGGGATTGCGGGCGGAAAAAGTAGGAGATTGAATCGCCCGGTCAACGACCCCGGGATGAACGGCGGTATGTGTGGTGGAGTGGGGGTCGTATACCTTTTGGCCGTGCACCGTCTGGTGCGTACGACGGTTCGTACGCACCAGACGGTGAAGCGAGCGTCAAACTAACCTGGGCCACAGTAAAAATATGGAACTGTGCCTGGATGGAGTTCGATGGGGTAACGTGCCAAGAGGACCACGGTTGCGTTGCTTTGGAACTCATGGAACTCTGACAGGGTTACGACGTAGTTTTCGGGAAAGAATACAAAAATGAAAAACACGTTAAACGCTTGTTTTTAAAAACTATTAATTTTATACGTCTAATGCTTATTTTCATGTTCATGTGCTAAAATACAAAGCAGTCTTTCTCATAGTTCTCATTATTATTATACCATTCGGTTTCCTCTCATTATTTTTCAAATTTTCGTAAAATTATAATATGTAATTTTTCTCACAATTGTTGTATTAATTAATCGCTAATTATTGTAACAAACAACTACCACGTGTTTTTGATGCAGTCATAACATAACCACAGAATATTCTAGGAACCTCTCAAGCGAGGTTCGAATCCCTGGCAAGAACTTCAAATTTTTCAAAGTTCTGTGCATGTTACAAATTTATTATCACTGCTTTCAATACTGAAGGGAAATATCGTGAAGAAACCTCGAGACGCTTGGGAGTTCTTAAATATATAATTGGCCAAGTGAATACGTATTAAAATTAATTATCACATTGTTTTAAAGGTGAAGGGAATCAATGTGAGAAAAACTATATGCCTAAAATTATATTAAGATGTTAAAAAGGATGTGATGTAGGCCAATCCACTCTACCAACCTGGTAGACTACACCTGGTACCTGGTACCTGGACCTGGTAGACTGATTCTCTTTACAGAATAAAAGGTTTAGGCCATATGAAGGTGGTAGAACCCTTTGTGGTTCGACTCCGGCGGCACCACCGCCACATATATACCGCCACATATTTCTGCCTAATAACAGCAGTGCTAGGTGCTGCTGAGTTCCGGTTTGAAGGGTGTGGTAAGGGAGACAAACTTTTCCGAGGCGTTCCAGCTTAGTCCTCAGGGGTAGCGGCGCATCTGTGGCCGACCGCAGATAGGAATATCTAATCCTATCTGGGGTTGATTACAGATGTCCATGGGCGGCAGAAGCCACTTACCATCACCAGGTGGACTGCATGTTCGTCTGCTACTCTTATATTATATAAAAAAAGACCTGTGCCCAGCAATGGGATATTAATGGATTGACGACAAACTATACTAGCTATTAAAATCATTATATGTTGGCTATATAGTTAATAAAGAATTCAGTGTAAACTCACCCTATATTTTTCTAGCTTTATTTCTCCTGACAAACTGTTCATAAACCAAAATATTCACTTCTAATTCAAATTTTATAAATACACATGCGCACATCTACCTATGAAGGTGGTAGCAACAAAAATGCGTAATAATTTCCCACAATTAACTTTTTATGGAGTCGTTAAATACAATGTAACCCTTATTAAAATAAACCTACTTCACATATAACTTCGTTATCTTGATATTTTTGGAATTGTAAGCCTCTGAACCTTCGCACTATTCATTCAAATTTCGGAATAGCTTAAGTATATAATTTTGTGACTCTCGTAAGTATACGTATTTTAGCGGTCATTCACCTGAATGCTTTTTTTCTAGATTTTCTTTAATGTGACTACATACTTTTTAAGCATGTTTTTGCGGTTTCATACTAAGTTTATGAAAATGTATTTAACGCCGTCCCAAAGCGACCAATTTTTTTTAATAGTAAAAACCAAATTTATTTCTAAACAGCAATAAATTAACAACTCCATAAGGTTAGAAAAGATATTTTATTAGTTGAAAATTAAACTTACTCACAGAATTGCCTGATGATTTCCAAAAGAGCGCCATTTTCTAAAAACATTTGCAACGCACCAAAAAAGCTAGTTTCGAGACATTCTTTATTTAATTAAAAATGGCCGAATGGACTTAAACGTCAAAGAACGATGAAGAGATGAAGATCTTATTATTTAAAACTTATTTTTGTACGCAAAAATTTAAAATCTCACCAGGGCAGGACGCGTTCGAAGCGGGTATGTTATAAATATAATAAGGAAGCCCGTACGAGAAAGGAATTTATTATGGTACACTATTAAATGATTCCGTTATAACAGAGCAGGGATCAGCCGTTGAACTGTATGTAGAAATTTAATCTTTCTAATAGACCGACGACGGTATGTGACTAAACGGTACATGCCATATGATGCATGCATTATTGCATCTTTCAGTCAACCATCAAACCTTTGAATTAAATTTAATTTAATTTATTTTTAAGTTTAAGTAATAATCAGTTAACTGAAATATTAAGATTGATATCAACCCATTACTGTCCCCTGGGCACGGGTGTCTCAGAATGAGAATGATAAGGCCATAGTCAACCGCACTGGCCTAATGCGTATTGGTAGACTTCACACACCTTTGAGATTTTTTATCAATCACTCAGATTTATAAAGTAAATACTTCGATCACTAATAGGAACGTAAATTTTCGACTTGTTAACTTATTCACGCCGGGTACAGATTTATATGATTCAAAACACCAGAGGGCTACAAAGGGCTTACAAAGTAAAAGTCCGGGTTTATTCAAGTCCAAAGCACGCACCGTTGATTTTCTGCACCCCAACAATCTGTATAATTATGTACTTACAAGTTTCATGCTTCCAAAAGTGTATTAATATTATTATATTGTTCTTGAATCTTGGCTATCACGGCGGCTCATTATTTTCTTACTATAAAGACTAGAGCCCACTAAGCGAATATAGCAGTATTGCGTTGATAAAATAGTACATTACAATACGAGGACGAAAAATTTTTTTCTGACAAGTGTGAGTTTGCAGGCCGAGCCGCAGGCGAGGACTGCAATCACACGAGTCAGAAAAACATTTTTCGTCCGCGTGTTGTATAAAATTTTATATTACGGGGTCGGAAATGGGGGTTTTGCGCACGCGAAGCGTGCGTAAAACGTCCATTTACGCACGCCGTGATATAAAATCCTTTTGAGAAATTCATATGCCCGCATAATGTTCACATAGAATCAATATGTGTCGACTGGGGAGATACCACCGCAACGCATATTCCGAGCATAAAGCAGTTCTGCGTTATCGGTGAAAGGATGGTTAACATATGAAGCAATTATATCAGTATCATCATTACGTCCTCAGGAGTAGCAAAACTTCTGTGATCTGCTAATCTGGGCTCGAATCCGGAAATTTCAGACACAAAAATGAATTTATAAACGTTCCAATTTTCGTTATTTCAATACTGAACCCTATATTATCTACATACTTAAATCTGACATAATAAATCTAAATCATATCAAGTTCATATCTCTTGGGGTCAGCGAGTTTTGGGGAACGAACCCGTGAATAAATTTGAAGTGACATGCCAATGTACCCACGGAATATATTACACGTGTCTACCTACTGTAATATTTTATATTAAGAATTATGAGCACCGCATTGTTACACATTTCTTATTCTCGTTAGTTATAATAGTCACACGCGAGTAATGGTAGACACAAAATTTTAGTATAAGTAGGTAAATAATATGTCCAAGTGTAGCTGTAATTTTAAAATATAAGTTATTGTCATTACTTATTATGTATGGTATCATCTCATTATCATTAAAACTGCGAAATGAAGCGACAATCAATCAATCACTCGAAAATCAATTAATTGATTTAAGAAGTCAATTCCGAAATTAAAAAAATAAATAAAGCTGCTTATTACTAAAAATACAGTTAAAAATCCAAATGTCTCTTTAATGATTAAATATTAGAACAAATATAAAGAAACTAATATAAAAATAGTACTAATATAAAAATAAGTAAGTCATTTAAAATGCTATTATTATTAAATTCAATGATAAAACTTTAGTTACGGAAGTTAATATGACTTTTAACATGTACCTAAGTAATTTTTAAAACACATTTTTCTTCCTCAGGAGAAATTGTACAATGAAATTCTATCTGTAATGGGTGACGAGGACAGACCCGTGACAGATGAGGACCTAAAACAAATGCATTACTTAGAAATGGCTTTCAAGGAAGTGCTTCGCCTTTTTCCTATCGGAGCAATGCTGCAGAGGACAATAACCGAAGATATTACTATAAGTAAGCTTTTATTGAAAGTATCAAACGATCACATTACCTTTCTTAGATAACCATTTACCATCTACTGTTAAAATGGGCATAAATATAGCTTTTAGGAGGGAGTATAACAGCGGCGGACAGCGAGAGACTCCCTGTCGACAAAAACCATCAGAAGTCCTCCCGTTGGAAGAATTTTTATCTTCTCGTATGTGGTAAGGGGGAGGGCGAAGGTCCAGACCCCTAACTCCCCTTATAAGCGTTCATATCATAAACACAAATAATAAATGTAATACGTGATGGCTTGAGTACATTTTAATGTTACCAACCTCATTTTAAAACTGGTAAACTTTACATTTCTGTGCCAATTCTCATTGAACAGTGGTTGAGTTAGCTGCCGGCCTTGGTCTAATTGTGAAGTGACACCAATATTTGTGGGACTTCCCTAAGAATGTATTATCATCATCATCATCAACCCATTACTGTCCGTCGAGTATCTTAACCACTAGACTATCACTGCTTTTAGTTATTATACCTGCATATTATAATATAATGTCTATTGTTCACAGACTCTGGCGTATTGCCAGCGGGATCATCACTACTGGTCCCAGTATATCATATCCATCGAGACAGTCGATTTTGGACCAATCCTGACGCCTTCGACCCCGAGAGGTTCAGCCCAGAAAACACCAGACTACGTAGACCAAATTGCTACATACCTTTCAGTTTAGGTCCTATGGACTGCTTAGGTACTTTTAAACTGGTTGTTATAAGTTAATCTTAAATATTTTCTACCTATAAATAATATTAGAATGTCACCAGAAGTAGCGGGGCTACTTTTCATTTCGTATGCAATGTCTTCTGTTTCACAATTGACTTTAATATTATCTAGGCGTTTCTATAATAACATAGTAAAAGTAAGTTAGACCAGATGTTGTAGCCGTACGAACAAAATATCGAACGACAATATGGGTAGTGATTGTGTAAAAATGGTCTATTAATGTTCTTTTTTATTACAAACAATTAGAACTAGTCTGCTTTTAGTTGTAATAAATCGAATAAATTATTCGAATCTGTCGATTATACCACGAACCATAAGTCGCACATTGATTTTTGTTTATTTTTTACAGGAAGATTCTTCGGAACTAAATTAATAAAAACAATTTGTGTACGCATGATGAGAGAGTTTAAGCTGACTTCTTCCGAAACTTACAAGGATTTGAAGGTTGTTATGGCAATATCTGTGGCCTCGGTGAATGGATTTCCTGTAATATTGTCTCCAAGAAAACAAGGAAAATAATTAAAGAAAACACTGGTTTACTTATACGTACCTGCATTAGGACTGAATATAAAGTGGTGGTTACATTTTTTGTTCTATATAATTATACGCAATAATAAATAAAGGTAAAATTACATAATTACAATTATAACTTCTTTTTATTTACCTTCCGCCTGTGTTGGAAAACAATCTTTTATAACATAATTTTCGTATCCACTATTTTTACCCGACTGCCAAGGAAGGGTTATGTTTTTCGCGCGTATCTTGTATGTTTGTCTTTCTTTATTTGATCCGATCTAACAAACGGCTGGATGAATTTCGACAGTTAAAGTGTCATTATATTTGTCTCAATGACCCGAGTGTCCTTAGATAGGTGTTAGTAAAAAAAAATCAAAATGGCAGATTTTTGGCGCGAAATAGTAACACATTTAAAAAAAAAAGTTAACCGAACCTATCGAGTAGGGTATCAAATGAAAGGAAATTAAACGGAGATTATAAAAACATATTTGTATATATATAAAACAGTAAGGTGACTGACTGACTGACTAACTAAATGACTTTTTCATTTTTCAGAAATCAACGTACAGCCTAAACCAAGGACTTTACAGTTCTGAAATTTTGCACACAGGTTCTCTATATAGCTTGAATAAGTACTAAGAAAGGCCTTTTGGAAATTCTGCCCTTAAGAGGGTAAAATAGGGGAAAACAGTTTTTTTGAAATCCTTTAATTTTGAAGCAACTACTATAAAATTTTGTATTTGGCTTTCTGGATAGGAACAAGGACGCACTTATTTATCCCCCTCCGAAAAATCAACCCCGTAGAGGGTAAAATAAGGGTTAAAAGTTCATTTAAACTATCGTCAATTTTGAAGCAAACACTATGAAATTTTGTATCAGGCTTGTTGGATAAAAATAATGAAATGCTACGTCTAACGAGGTAAAATAGTGACCGAAACTTAATTTACTGAAGTTATATATTTTATAGACCGTAAATGGTGAATTTTTTCGCGAAATAGTAACACGTTTTAAAAAAGTTAACCAAACCTATCGAGTAGGGTGTCAAAATAAAGGAAATAAAGAGGAGATTACACATACATTGTATAATATATCTTATATATAAAATTCTCGTGTTAGTTACCGTACTCCTCCGAAACGTCTTCACCGATTTTCACCAAATTTTATATACATATTCAGTAGGTCTGAGAATCGGCCACTATCTATTTTTTTTACACCTAAGTGATAAGGGTTGTTCATCCTTAACATTTTTTTATTTATATGGCAACACAACGTTTGCCGGGTCAGCTAGTACATATATACTCGTATATACACATCGAGATGACTGTCTGACTAAATGAGAGAGTTGATGTGCCAGAGATCAACGCAAAAGGATACCGCTGAACTTAAGCGTGCTAGAATTTTACACATAGGTTCTTTATATAGCGTAAATGAACACTACGAGGCTAAAATAAAATAGGATAATATTGTTTGAACATTTTTTGTTTTTGAAGCAGACACCTACTATGAAACTTTGTATTTGGCTTTCTGGATAAAAATAATGAAATGCCTATTTCACTGCTTTTGGTAATTCTACTTCAGCCTTTTTGGTGCAGTCGGGTTTTTGATTTTTTAAATTAATTACTTGTTTTTATTTTATTTGCCCGAAAATGATACTAAGTCATAAACCTATATTTAATTATATAACAGAAAGAAAATACGATTTGGCCATAAAAAATAAAAAGGCATGAGTAATTTCATATCTAAATTGTAAAAGAAATATTCTGTATTTTTTTACATCTATTCAAGCTTAAAACGCTAGTATCCATGTAAAAAAAAGAAACTGTCAATTTTGTCAGTCAAGTTGATGTCAGTGTCAAAGTCATTCCAAGCTATTCCTTCAATCAAAGAATTCAAAGATTCAGAAAGAAAGAGGTTATCTTTAAATCTGTGGCTTGCCCTACTTACGGCACTGCGTACCTAATCTTATTATAATAAGTATATTTTTCTACCTGTGTAAATGTGCCAAAGCGAGAAATAGGTCAGATTTTGTCGGCAAAAATGGCTTCGTTGTCCAGATTTCACAAAATAGCCTTAATAAGTCTCGGAGCGGTTGGTGGAAGTTTCGCTTACTATCAGTTCGGGAAATCTCAAAAGAAGTTCGATGTTCAAAACTCGTGGACCACAAATTACACACCCAGTGTGAAATGGGAGAGGAATTGGGACCAGTAAGTCTGTTAAATGATATTTTCTGTTATAATCTTTATATATATATTTCTTATGTGCGTCACTGAACTCCTCCTAAACGACTGGACTGATTTTGATGAAATTTGTTGTGTGTGTTCAAGAATGTCTTCAAGAAGGGGACTTGAGAATGGTTTAGATTCACAATTTAGTCCGTGGGAAAAGGGTTTTTTAATTAATTTTTAATTCGTAAGTAGTTGTTGATTTTGGAATGTTTCACATTGGATTGCGGGCGAAGCCGCGGGCACCACTAGTATGCGATAAAGAATGACTGCTTGAGAAGGTAATATATTTAATAGTTCGACTGTGGCACCACAGGTTGCGCGTGTTTACACCCGCACGCGCGTCCAACCGGCATCCATTTTAACTCATGTGTCTGTATGTGTGTTCAGCAAGTACATGTTAATAAATATGCAGGTAATACATCTCAAAATATATCAAAATATATCTTAGATTCAATGAAATTTCAAAATATTTTCTATTTCATTTGACCATAAATCTCTTCACGTTTATGCAGCATTTGTAAAAATATAAAAATAAATTTTGTACATTTTACACACATAACATACAAAATTTACACATTACAGTCGTGAACCAGAGTCAATAGTACGTCCGGCCCGTGAAGCAAAGCCTGAGGATGATAACCGGTACAACGAACAGATCGAGAAGGCTAAGAGCAAGGCTGTCAGGCACCTGTTCCTCATCAGACACGGCCAGTACAACCTCGATGGACCGACGGATAAGGAAAGGACTTTAACCGAAATAGGTAACAAAATATTTGTAATTCCAGGGTACATCTTCCTTTCCAGGCCTCACATGCATCAAAATTGAACTCGCATAAAGGCAGTCAATCATATAACATTTCTGTAGCTTCAATCCTTTCCATTTTAACTGTTAAATATTGAAAAACAGTAATCAGTTTATAATTAACATTTTTAAGGTGGTAAATCTTTATGGTTCAAGTAGTAAAAAATAGCTATATTTGATAAAGACTGTTTGTCTTTGACCTAAACTCTGTAAGTTGTAGGAAAACAAAAATAAAAGATAGCTTTTCTATTGTACTCTTTATTCAAAACTATACTATTTCTATGATATCTATTTATTTTAAGGATTTTACTGTAGCAAATTCAAACCATTATAGATCAACTGAGAACTACCAGATAGTCTTGCATGGTAATGAACCTAGGCGCATACAATGGTGTTTGAATCATGTCAATCTGTTGCTGCATCACGAAATAATCTTTTTTTATAATATAGGAGTAGCCGACGAGCATGCAAACCACCTGATGGTATGTGGCTACTGCCGCCCATGGACATCTGTAATCAACCACAAATAGAATAAGATATTCTTACCTGAGGTCAACAACACATGCGCTGCTTCTACTGAGGGCTAAGCTGGAACACATCGGAAACGTATGTCTCCATTACATTCAAACCTATGGAAAATCGGTTAAAAAAATACTGTAAAAGTCATGTAACTCATACTTCAGTTTTTCTTTGAATTTTGTCCAGATGTTTTTCTGAAAGGTAAATTAGCAAAATAATTTATTCAATATATATTCAGGTGTGAACACAAGTTATTCAACATGCTTCATACGAACCATTAACTTTGTCATTTAAGTTTCTGTCAACTTCACAAGGGAACTATTTTTATACAGTAGTTTAACTATTTATTGTTGCCTGTATTGCTTTAGATATTAGATTTGATGAATTATGAAAGTTTAAAGATGATAAAAATCTTTACCAAGGGATTAACCTAATTGTTAACTGAGTACATAATTTATTTGTCTACTCTGCTATGATTAGGTACAAACAAGTTTTTCTTTTTATAATATAGGAGTAGCAGACGAGCATTCAGTCCACCTGATGGTAAGTGGCTATTGCCGCCCATGGACATCTGTAATCAACCCTAGATAGAATTAGATACTCCTACCTCAGGTCGGCCGTAGATGCGCCGCTACTCCTGAGGACTAAGCTGGAACGCCTCGGACAAGTATGTCTCCCATACCACACCTTTCAAACCAGAACACAATTCCTGTTTCAAATATTATGAGGCAGAAATAGGTGTCGCGGTGGTGCCGCAAATATGTATGCAATCTATCGATTGTATCGATTTCAGCTCAATCAATTGGGATTAACTGATTTAAAATTCAGTTGCAAGAATAAACCCTCTCATATGTCAGTCTCAGTGATAGCCTAGTGGTTAAGAAATTTGGCCTCTAGATCGAGGGGTCCGAGGTTCAAATCCCAGGTACGCACCTCTGGTTTTCGAAAGTGCGTATTACAAATTTATTATCACTTATTAAAACCGTTAAGGAAAATGTCGTGAGAAAATATGCATGAGCCTGAGAAATCTGAATAAAAAAAATGTTTTCAATGGTATGTAAAGTCTACTATTTTGTACTTGGCCAGCACGGTGGACTATGGCCTAATCCTTCTCATTCTGGCAGTGGGACAGTAATGGATTGAAGATGATGATGATGATACATTAATAAGGGAAATTAAATAAAGGCTTGTAAGAAAAATAATGTGTTTATTCTAAATTTTTCAGGCAGAATACAAGCAGAATTGACAGGGAAGAGGTTAGCTGCCCTTGACATAAAATGGGACTTACTCGTCCGGTCGACGATGACGCGAGCGCAAGAGACAGCTAAGCTGATAGCGAAGCATCTCCCCAAGGATATTGAAGTGAGGGACTGTCAGCTGATCGAGGAGGGGGCCCCGATCCCCCCGGAGCCCCCTGTAGGACACTGGCGGCCTGAACCAAAAGTAAGTTGTATTATAGTCTAGCTGTGTTCTTTATAAGTGGGAGGAATGTGTGCGATGAGGAGACGTCTGTAAAGAGATTTGTTGGTCTTGGACCGCAACCTCAGAGCTTAATGATACCATTTACAAGCTGGAACTAAAGTTGTATTATAGTATAGTGGTGTGCTCAAACTTTGGGAGAAATGTTTGCAATGAGGAGACATGTCTGTGAATTTGAGATTTGTTTTTTTTTGGTACTGTTCGCTTTGGGCCTCAACCTCAGAGCTTAATGATACCATTTACAATCTGGTACTATAGATTTAAAGTATATATTATTTTTATCACCCTATTAATTTCGGTAGTGCGAGGCACGAGTCCCCTCTCAATGAGGGGGGTTGAGGACAAAATAGGAGCTTAGTTCACTGATCTGACCAAATGGCTTCTTATACCTTTGGGTTGTGTTTAAAGAACTATCAAGTAGTAGGTTTCCTCTCAATGTTATCCATCACTGTTACAGCAAATAATAATAAAATTCGTATAAGAACATAAATTTTATAAATTAGAAGTGTGTACCATGTGAGGCCCAGAATTCGAACTTAGAACCCCTTGATTGGGTTTCAACACCTAGGCTATCACTGCCTTACTCTGGTTGTGTTTCTTCGGAGATCCCGGAGTTCTCCAACAAGCGTTAAGGACGGACACCGGGGGGGTTTTAGTGCGGTAAAAATCCCACATAACCTGGCGTCGCTCCCACGTCGTCGGGTACCTTTTGAAGGTTTCCCCCTCGTAAACAAAAAAAAAGGCTATCACTGCCTTATTTTGTACTATAAGAGTTTGTTCAGCTGAACCCAATTATGTCAATAAGCATGGGGAGTCCTTATAATTAGAATTTTGGACTTATCGGCCATATACAGATTTTTCGCATGGTTGATGTATAAATTGATATTAATGGGTGTTAGAGTTAGTTACTTAATAACATTAGAAATTATTTTGGGAAAATCCGAGTTATAACATTAAACTGCTTCATAACAATTCGCAACTAAGGTAACTTATATTAGCTATATAGTTTTAAGGTATTATATAACGTAGTAAAAATATGCACGTAGATAAGCAAGGTGGGTGTGATTCACGACTGCACTACAATAGATAGTTAGTCGCTAAGATTTCGTGTTTCGATTAACTTATTTAAATATATATATTAATGTTTTGTAATGACTAATAAAGTCAAAGTCAAAAATGAAATATAAAAAGACGCCTTGGTCGCGAATTGTTATGAAATAGTTTCGTCTGTATAAGTACTTATATTCCTGATTAATTAAATAAGATTCCTAATTGATTAAATGACATTTAAAAGTTGTAGAACACATATTGTAAATATTAAATTATAGACACAATTACTACATAGACAGTTTATGCAGGATTACTCTCTGGTATAACATTAGTCAAATAGATACATAAACCCAAGGTTTTGCTTAGTAGAATTCGTTGTGATTTGTTTCTGGTGTCATTTTAGCTACACCAACACCTTGCCTGATAATAGCGGTTTAAAGCTGGCTCAGTTTTATTTATAAGATTGGAGTAGCACACAATCTCGCAGTCCAGCTGATGGTAAGTGGTCACTGCCGCCCATTACCTCTGTAACCAACTCTGTATAGAACAGTTTCTACATAAAACTGATCACAGATGCATTGCCACTTCTGAGGACTAAAATGGCTATCTCATTTGTAAGTTAACAATTTTTATTTGTAATGCAGGTCTGCTGATCTGCGACATTCTTAAAGAGAACATTTATGGACCCTACGTATAATATCGTAACTGCAAAGTTACAACTTTATAGGAAACCGTTTCAAAGTTTTGCTAATGCTAAAATACTAATAAAATCTGCATTTCTTCAGGTATCTCTATGAAATTTGGTATATACAGGGTGAATTTTTAAAACGCGCCTTCAGGGCCAAATCCGAAACTATAAGGATTAGCGAAAAATGCTGAAAGGAGTTACGAGGCCGATTTTGATAAAAACTAAAACTGCATCATTAGTTTTTTAAAATATTTTTTTCCTTAGCCGGGAATCGAACGAGTTCATTTAAAAAAAAAATGACACCTCTATATTATTCCACTGTCTGATAGTGTCGCTTATAAGGATCAAATTCTGGGAAGTAATGTTATGTGACAAATATTATTTTATATGCCTTATAATGTTACTTATGTCGATAAAACACATTCAAATAAGGCAATTTATGCAATAAAAACGAAAAGGTACTTTTGTGGGTAACAACATTATACGTAGGAGAGGTCGATATGTTATTGATCTCAGGTGAACGACAACTTAACATCATGTGGGTTGCATGATCATTTTCTATTTTCATTACACATAAAATGTTATATCACACTGTTTGCAGACTTATTCATAATGAAGAATATTTATGGTTACTGTTTAAAATTCACGGATGTATCCATATATAAATGATATCAATTTCGTTATTTAGTTTATTGTATGAATGGTTTTAGATATATTTTGCATATAGTTCGAAGCGATCAGTTTTGCCATACTCCATACCCATCTTATTCCTTGTTTAGAACTAATTTAGTTTATTTTGATATAACAAATGCTTAAATTAACATAATAATATATTTTGTATTTAACTTATAGATATCGAAGTATTTTATTGCTTATTTGCGATTGTTTTTGTTTATTTTGAATGCATTTATTTATTTTGGTATAATTTTGGGACACTATATTATATATTGAACATCGGACAATATATTATATTCAGTTCGAATTAATTTATTTATTAGAATATATAATTTAATCTATATTAACATTTTTTCATACCTGTGGCTTTAGAAAATATTCATGTAGCTCATATTATGGATGATCCTAATATGGCTACTAATCCACAAATACGCTTAATATATGAGTATAATGAATATTAATACTATATTTTCCTTTTTTTTGGGTATACCTACATAATATGTATTTTTATACAAATTTAAAAACATGTTTCTTATTGGTTGAACTGATGTTATATTATATGGTTTTAATTTTTTTCAAAATTATTTTGTGTATTTAATTTTTGTTTTGTTACTATTATTTGTCATTGTTAATATATCAAAAACGTTTTTTTCCTTTGGAAAGACCAAAATCGATTATCCTACATTCCTTCCCATATCATAGAAAATCCTGTTGTATTTCTCGAAAATTGAACAAAAAATGTTCTTCCATTATTTTCCAAATGATCCGTTTCCTTATTTTTTTAGTTTTTTGTTATTTTAACTTAATTTATCATTATGTTTTTATCCAATTTTCCGTTTTCTTTTAAACTCCTTAATGTCTCTCCCCGTTCTCCTCCTTTTTGCCGCCCCACCCCGGGAGTACGCAAAACTGATCACTAACGCAGTACCGTTTGGCATCGCGTAGCAGTTCTTCCAGGACGGTGCTCGCATCGAGGCGGCCTTCAGACGGTACTTCCACCGCGCGCCGCCGGAGCAACAAGCTGACTCGTACACGCTGCTCGTATGCCATGCGAATGTCATCAGGTTCTTTGTTTGCAAGTGAGTTTATTGTGTTAGGTTCAAAAATATTTACAAAATCTTTTTTTTTTTTTTTTTATAATATAAGAATAGCAGACGAGCATGCAGTCCACCTGATGTGGCTACTGCCGCCCATGGACATCTGTAATCAACCCCAGATAGGATTAGATATTCCTACCTGATGTCGGCCACAGATGCGCCGCTACCCCTGAGGACTAAGCTGGAACGCCTCGGAAAAGTCTGTCTCCCTTACCACACCCTTCAAACTGGAACACAGCAGCGCCTAACACTGCTGTTATTAGGTAGAAATAGGTGTGGCGGTGGTGCCGCCGGAGTTGAACCACAAAGGGTTCTACCACCTTTAAACCTTTCTCATGGGTAATATTATATATTTTAAAAAGTTGCTTATCTTTAGTTAATATGTTCGGTCGGTGAGGGTACATTCATGTTAGTTTTTGATCTCTATGGCAGGAGTGAGAACTCACCATCAAATGTAACACTCATAATGTGGTTTAAGACTTTCACTAGCCTATAAAGAGCCAATCATAATTTTTTTTTACCCTTTCTTTTCAGAGCCCTTCAATTCCCGCCAGAGGGCTGGCTCCGGATATCTCTAAACCATGGGTCCATCACGTGGCTGTCGATCCTACCCAACGGCAACGTGATCCTGCGCTCCCTCAGCGACACCGGCCACATGGAGCCCAAATACATAACCGTCCGGTAATCCTGGTGCTATGTAGGTCCAGTCGCGTAGCGTGGGTTCGTGTCACCCAGGGTAGAACTGTAAATTTATTCTTAGGAAACTAAAAGAATAAATATAAACTCGTAGTGAGTTAAATAAAGCGGCGAAAACAGATTGCCGCCCTGTATAGCGATGGCTCGGCAAAAAATGTTCGCCTGAAAAAAATATTCTCTGAATGAAGTTGGCGGCAATAAAAGTACGTTTATTTATTGTAGCCGCCCCCTAAGTGTTGCTCGTGGCTGTTTTTGAGTTCTCTCAATTTTAAGTCTGCAAAAAAAATACGCCATTCATAAAATTCGCCCTTCCCTTAAAATTACGCTAGCATGTTGAGTTTCAAAAGTCTTCCTAACCTAAAGAAATATAAATAACAAATACTTTTAACTTTTAAAGTATTGCCGTACAAAAAGTGTCGCCCTGGGTGGGCCGTTCCCACTACGCTACGCCTCTGTGGTGGTCTCACTAAATGTTTGATTTAACGGACAAAAGTTGATGTCAATGTACTAAGGTCTATGTTTAGCAAAGTTGAACGAGACATAACAGAAGGTTACAGCTGCATTTGTCTTCAGACATTCAACGCGTCGTGTCAGACAATATCATATTTTTAAATAATCACTTTGGCCCGTGTCTTCGCGGTAGCGTTATAAAAATTATAAATACGTTCACGAAAATTGTTTTGAAGGATATGATTTTGTTTTTCACAGACCGTACGTGACATACCCGTGTCTATGTCTATTATGTTAAATTAAATGATATTAAATACACAATAAAAGTGTATAAACTCCTATAAATATATAATGTCTTCAAATTATAGGCGATTTACTGAGCAAATCAATTAATTCCTCCAGGAAAAAGAAAATTTTGACGACCACTTTTAACTATTCTTTTTATGAATATTACGTTTGTCAATTTGGGGAATACATATACGACCCAAAAAGTTCAAAAATAAGGTGGGGGAATAATGTATAAAAAGAAGAACTCTATTACGTCTTTTATATTTTTTAGTCATGAAAAGTTTTTAGTTTAAATCAATTTTTAATAGTTGGCATCCTCTAGCAAATGTCATTGTTTTGCAAATTGTAGGAAATCTTTCACCTAGTCATGTGATCACGCTTGGAGTGCAAGTATGCTTTTCACTTTCATTTCGAGATTTAATTGTGATGTTTAAAAAAGTCGTAAGCGCGATTCAGGATTTTGTAGCGCCATCTTCTGACAGATTGCGAAAAGTGCGCCACGAGTGTATTTATTTTATTTATAAAGTATATACGTGCGAGTAACTTACAACGGTTTATCTACACTACAATACAAATACGTATTAGTAAAAATAATTAGAATAGAACACAAATTTGTCCGTTAAATTAAAATTTTGACCATAGAAAATGTTTTTGCAGTAAAAAATGTAGATGTCACTGTAGAGAGGTTTGGGGTGTGGTGGTGTGTTTGGTCAGAGGAATAAGTAGTGATTATTTGATTATATGGTGGTGGTATAAAATGTAGCAAAAAGTTATTTTTACGTATATTTTCATCAAAGATAATACAAAGAATATATTTCTTTGTTAAATAAACGTAATACCAAAATAACCCTATAGGGAATATTCCTGAGAACCTTTATCACTGTTCATACAGAAAAACATATAGAAAATAAATAACGTATATGTATAGTTCGCGCCAAACTGCTAGACCGCTCTGAGATTGTTGCGAGCAGGTGTAGTCATACAATTTACTATGGCGACGCATTTCATGTCTATTCAGAGCGGACTAACAGTTTTACGTGAACTATACGTATCTTCCACATGCGTTTTACATATACATACATAGAGCTACAACTAAGTGACTAAACACTGACCACCATACATGATAATTGGTATTGTATTTTGTAAGGCTGTAGAAATATCTAGGAATAAACGTAACAATTATACGATCTGTATTTTTAATAAAATGATTTAGTAAGATTAAAAAATCGATATTTGTAAAACTTACAGAAGCAATAACACTTTTTGTTATGTTGTTTTAATTTATAATTTTAATATGCTATAGTAATGTTAAATGAAAAATTATGTCAAAAAGAAATACTTTTCATTATTTTACCGTTTACGATAAATATACCTATAGGTATATAATAACTAGAGGTGATAATAAAAGGTATGTCTACTTTCTAAAAAATAGGAAATCTCAAAAAAAAACGAATAGAAATTCTAAGGGTTTTTGGGACAAAAATAAATAATTGTTACGTTTATCAAGTAGGATCATTGTTTGTTTTGGAGGTGGTTCGCCCAGCGCTGGGAAGAGTATTGGTTGTATCGTAGCTATTGTAGTTAGACTAGCTATATAGATAGTTATATTGCAAAAGCACTGAACATGATATCGACTAGAAATGACTTGTGATTATTACATTAACTTGCTAGCAATTTAATATAACGTTTTCTTGAGTAAAGAAAAAAAAATTGTGTACGTCAATCGTGACGTGCACTTACAAATTAAGTCGGATGTATAATGTTACATATTCTTGAACATTATTTGCAAATAAGCTTTATTGTTTTCTGTTAATTACGTTACGCAAGCAGTACTTAAAAAATATGCATTTTTACGTACATTTTACTATTCATATTAATCCTGGCTATTCTTGTCGATACTAGTTCTAAGGTAAAAATGGAAATACAAAGTAAAAGGTGTAAAAAGTCAGCTTGTCATAAAAAAGGAGGTATTTTTTTGCTTAAAGTTAAATGCGAAATGTCCTTTTTATACCTTTTATTTTGTAATAAGCTGTTCAACAAAGATTGCAGAGACAATGCTTCGATTGTTTTACGCCCGTTATTAATAAGCAATCTATCCAATGCTTTGCCTGCCAACGATTTTTTTCTTAATACGATTTGAGTATATCTTAATACTAGACCTTATGAAATTTTTATCCTTGGTGCACACCAAAGATTAATATTTACATAAATATTAGATAGATTGATTTTTAATAACGGGTGTTACCTATATATTACGTCATAATGTGTCGGTTCCTCCTTTTTTTTTACATGCCATATCTCCCTATATTGTAACGGTACATCTTCGACTTAATAGAATTTCCGTAATATTAGTTTATGTCAATTGTCGTCGCAAAGCTACTATTTTTCCTACATCCTCTTATCATTCCTGCCTTAAGGCATATTGTGTGGACCCCTGCCTACCCTATTGTGACGTAATATAAAGAAAATACTGGATATTCAAATAGCAAAATATAGCTATAACGAAATAACGTTATGTAGTTATAACGCTTGCGTTGGATTGTTACTGTTATAAGTTATTTGACATTTTCTATATTTGTGTTATGTTTAAACGATATTTGAAAAATCTGAAGTATTTTATAGAGATATACAAAATATCTCTAATACCTCATTGCAATAAGTATTTAAATGTCAATTATTCAAAAGTAAAACATTTTTAATGACTTCACGTTTTGCCTTATGGAACCCATACTAGAGCATCTAACATGCTCCTATATAAGCCTCGTGGGTTTTGGAAGTTGCCTTAACGTTAGTATTTTAACTATTAACAGGAATAAAGGAACTTGAATCACGAACAGAACGTGTTCATAGTTGAACGAAGATGCATGCAGTAGGATAAGTATCTCATATATTGTACCATTTTAGACTGAATTGCCTTAATCAACTGCCATAATAAGCGTTTAGTGTCTGTCTTTTAAGGCTATTTTCTACTAAGCGACTGACCAGTTTACTTGATAAATAAAGTGATCAAATAATATTAATAATCTTCTACTTAATTTGAGGCTGTAGAACCAGAATAGCCTAACTACAAAGAACGATTTACAATATTGTGAAAAGTAAAAGTGTATAATCCGCTCTGAAGTTGTTGCGAGGATATGTAGTCATACAATTTACTATGGTGACGCGATTCATTTCTATATTCAGAGCGGACTAACAGTTTTACGCGGACTATACAACATTATTAAATTACGAATATACAAATAGGTCAAAAATCATTCAAATGCAGTTAGGACACTCTGGTTCTAGCAGCCTCATTTATCTTACTAATAACAACTTAAACTGGATTGGAATCGTGAAATATTGCCCAAGAGTTCTTTTTAATAACGTTATAATATAAAGCTGTTGTTTTAATAACGTTATTGAGTGGAATTTTTAAAGATGTATTAAGAGACTAAATAAGGAATAAAAGCTTCTAATTAGTTACTTTTCATGTAAGCGCGTGCCGTTACAATGTTTGTTTTGAACAGGCATTATTATTGTAGTATTTTTAAATACCTATATTATTTCCTAAAAGTGGCTTAAACCCGTGCTAAAAAGGCTTTGTTCATAGTCTACTAAATAAGTTATTGTTGAATTCTTACGCGGTAATTCTTTTAAAATAATAATATGAAGTAAATAATGATGAACGGAGTCGTTTAGTGGAAAATACCTTTTAGTAGAATATTTAAGTACTTGCTATGTTCCATAGTTTAGCATTTGCGAGTTACCAAATAATCCTGTTCATAAATAATAACATATCAAAACTTTCCAATAACTGTTATAAAATAACATAGCTGCTATAAATAATAATAAACGATAAACTCGTCGTATTTACTACCGTTATTTTTAGAATGACGTAATATTTGCGTAAGTAAATGTAAGTATTATTAGCTACTTTGCTTTTAAATATGATGTTTTTATACGATTTACGTTTAAGTACTATTCAAATGTATTTATTGTTGTTAGGGCCTTAACAGACATGCTACTTTTAGCTTAAGATTCGCGTTTTGGCGTTTGCATGACGCTATATAATATTTAGGCGACTTGGTCCGTTGGATAACGGTATCGAAAACATGCGTTAAAATGTATGTTAACATAGTCGCACAGTCGCTTTAGACTGTTTTATTTCTGCGTCACATTTTATGCTTTCAATTGCTGCACCATGCGTTTAAAATATGCTGCGATCGGCGTTCGTGCATTTGCTTTTTCGAAAAGCAGTTAAATCGTCGTTAAATGCTAACAAGTCGTATGTCTGCTGTGGCCCTTATATTTAAAGGATCATCTCGTTAAAATCTAAGTTTGAATGTTTCCTCATAAGTTCCTTTACTTGATCAATTATAAACTGATAGCCTCTCGTGTATGTGAAAAAATAACTGTTATATAAAATCGCATTTAATGTAGCGTTTTATGGTAGCTACCTAATATTGCTGTAATATTTATATTTTAATTTTTACCTATGCAGTGGAATTATTTATTGTACTCGAACTATACCGTACTATGACCGTAATCGTATCAAAACAGGCAAAAAATAATGAAAATTATCAATATAATCATTATAAGAGATTCCACTACATTTATCTGATCCCGACCGAAGATTATTTGTCTTGTTTCGACCGATCATAGTACGGTCATGGTACGGTGTTGTGGGCAGGCAAATTTTAATATCAGTAGTTACTCCATCAGTCAGGCTTAGGACAATTGTAACCAAAATATTGCCTGTAATTGCCTGATTTTGAGTTTAATTGTATCCCACCAAAAATAAATTTTATTTGCGTCATAAAGGTGAATAACTGTGATTTATGACACCTTTCAGACTTGCATTATTGACTTCTGTCTTATTTGGGTTCAGTTAAAGATTGCCGGTAGTGACTAATTTTATGAATACAGACCCGGAAGACCAGAAAGAGAGCCAGGGATTAGAATCCTGGACCTCTAGAGTATGGGGTCGAATTTCGTGACACTGCATTGAGCGGTAATCGTCAGTCTTTCTAATAACTTGGGTTTATATTACAATTATTTGCCAAAAATGTACTTACCACCGTTTATTTAAGCCGATGAAAAGCAATGATATAATTTGAAACATTAAATATCGTAATTCAAAAAGGCAACTTTCGTGTAGATTTCTTGCTCACACGATATCGATGACAAGCCCATGGTAAATAGAAATGCCATTTCAAATTACAATGTTTATTGACCCAAGTTATACATGTGTACATTACAATTTTATATGTACGTATTATTACAAATTGGGGGAACATTACAATCATGTATTAAAAGCATTTAAAAACCAGATAATGAAATAAATATAGTCCTCAATTTATTCGGATAATCGCACCTGTGCAATTATAATGACGTAAGTGCAAATATCATGCACATAAACGCTTTCTACACTCACAGCCCCACACTAGGATTCCCTGTATCGTGGGTGCCATGGACACACACAAAGACGAAGACACAAACACCCAAACCCAGAACAGATATCTAAATTCATCATTCAGATATCTGTCTGGCCGGGGATCGAACCCGGAACCCTTTGCGCGTCAGACCAGTATGGTGACCGCTCCGCCACGCGGGTCGTCATACATAATAATGCATTTGAATTTGTCGTGTTGCCTTCAATTGTTTGACTCCAATATTATTGTTACAACATCTAGCAAAACTTCGGTAATTCACGAGTCAATGTTGCACTGGATCCCTTGACACATTTTACGTTATTATTATGCAATCTATCCAAATTTTGCTTACCAAAGATTACATTTGTACCTACATCACACAGGTGACGTCAATTTTCGATGTTTAGTAACTAAAATGGGATAGGTTTATTAGTAATGACAGGAAACAAATTGATTTTGTTAATAACTCCTACATAACATCAGCGATCAACGATAAGCTGCTACGGATGTTGGTCAGTTTATTGCTGATGATTTTTGCACTTGCGTCATTTTGGTTCTAAAGATGTGATATTTTATTATGAAAATACTAGGAACAAGTGATGCTTACAGTGATGTTAATGTTTTTGTGTAATGTGAATATGTATTGTGTACATAATGTGTAAATAATTTTGATATATTATTAAAAAATTGTTTACGGAATCTTATGTTTTATTTTTTAACGTTATAATCTCTAAGAAGAAATTTTATGGAAATGGCTGCGACTCGTTTTTATAATATGGGAGTTGCAGAGGAGCATGCATTCACCTCATGGTAAGTGGCTACTGCCGCCCATGAACTTCTGTAATCAACCTCAGATTGGATTCTTATCTGAGGTCAGCCACAGATGCGTCTGTCTCCCTTACCACACCTTCCAGACCATAAACCAACAGTTTTTAACACTGCTGTCAGTAGGCAGAAATAGGTGTGGTGCCGCCGTAGTCGAACCACAAAGGGTTCTATCACCGTTACTATATTGATTCCACTCCTGGGAATGGGTTTCCCAAAAGGTGGGTGTGACCTGAGGTAATGAAGATATGTACATTCGACATTTCACAATTATTGCCTACAAGAAATTATCTCGATATTTGGAAGGCAAAAATTATTATAGATAGTGGTTCATTCAAATCGATCCAATACTAAGATTACACCTTACAGACAGACAAACGGACTGACATATTATACATATAAGTATATAGAAATAAAACACCAAACCGCAATATCACGAAGCTTTATTATCTGAAAGTATGTATTGATTATTTTATAAGCTAAGATATTAATATGAGGATCAAAAATACCAAACAATTTTAATAGGTAACTACATAAGTCAGTAAAATTCTAATGAAGAGAATATTAGAAATATTTTGATCAGCTATTTCCGGCTGATTTTAAGTGATTTGGCCTTATAAGTATGTTTCAATTTTAGTTTAGTTTGTATACTTAAATAGGTGCTGAAAGAAAACGTGATAATAATACGGATAATGGTCCTTCGAGCCCGATATGAAAATGTGATTTACACATTTAACATGATAATTAACTTATATTTGTGAAATATGAGGCATAAGGCTTGTATTATTTGGAGGACAAAAGAAATTAATATATTGGTCCATCTAGCCGGATACAAATCAACAATTCATTAACAAATACATATCTAGCAACATAAGCAGAAGATTACGTATCTAGAGAGCATCCATTAATTATGTGAGACTTTTGGGGAGGGGGGGAGTGATTCGAGCCAAATTTCATCCAATGTCATGTGGCGGAAAAGGCAAATACGAAACCGCGTAAAATTATTAGAGATAACTGTAAGTATACAGTACTTTACATAATACCTTGAAATTAATGAAAGAAATTAAATTGTACTTCTAATTAAGATCACATCATTTTAGCACAGATCAACGTACCTATGTACAATATCAATTTCGAAAAATCTCCGTGCAAACAAAATCCGTGAGATTAAGCTGAAGTAAATAAATCTCACGACATTTCTTCAAGGAATTGGAAAATTGTTAATCACCTCACATAATTAATAGACGGCCCTCTACAAAAACATTGGTCCTTTGAGCCAGATAACAATCGACTAATATAGGACCTAAAACCATTCACAACACGCATAAGGCTAGGTACTCAAGCAGGTACTATTTTCACTCTTATACCACGGGTATGGTACATTGGTACAATTCGTTGTTTATCATAATGCTAATAATTTAACTATAGAAGACAAATATTCGTTTAGTAGATAAATCTATGAAGAATATGATAGACATTTTGTAGATATATTTCCGCTAATTATTTTATAAGTGATCAATTTAATTCTAGATAGATAAAATCGCGCAATAAAATTAATTGTAAATTTACATTTTTATGACAAGTATGAGTGTAAGAAGATTTAAGTGTAAATTCAATTACGATATGTTGATAGCTTGCAAATATATTACTTTAGTGAATATATTTCGTATTTATTTTATTTTAGAGACATTATGAAAACCACAGAATTAGCTTTATTTTTGTCATTCTATTTAAGTAAGTATCGATAGTCCGAAAATCTTTTCTATACTTGTGGTCAGTGCCCATCGTAAGTCAAAACTACAAATGAAAATTGTGGAAAAGTGGAAATAACATAAGGTGTAGTTTGTAAAATCGTAATTTTATTAAATTAAAATAAAAATTTAAATCTCTTTCTTTTCAAGTAATTAGCTCATAAAACTGACAACAAACTGTTTCTGAAAACCGCCACACGTACAGCAAAGTTTCTCGGAACATATATGAAAAATCTTGTTGCCAGTTTAAAATTGGAAAAAATATCAATATGTTCGTCACATGTTTATAGGTATTAAAATTGCGTTTTCCTAATAGAGAAATCGAGAGAGTTAAAATTTTATTAGTTCGCAGTGACTGTTCTTGTTAGGAGGATGTCGGGGTCAGTTGTGTCATCTTCGTCCTCGTCATCACAGGCGTCTTCTGGCTCGCCTAATGCACGAACGAATTCTAAAAAAATAAAAAGAATAAGAATATTATATGTTTTTACTACATATTTTTTTAAATTAAAAGGGTTTAGGCCTCCTAAAGAACTTGTATAGGCTCATGCGTGTAGATTTTTTTACGGCTTAAACGGTAAAAGAAGGCCCTTTACCGTTTAAGCAAGCAATACCTTAATATGCAGGGAATGACTGAACTAATTACTAATTAATTAGCACATAACTTTGCAAAGAGTTAATTTTGCCTCATTTTTAAACCCCTAAATTAAGAGATTAGTAATTAGTGCCTAATTTGCACATAACTTTGCAAAGATTTCACTTTGCCTCAGATTTCAACCCCCAAATTGAGAGGCCGAAAAGATAGCGTAACTATCACATAATTTTTTTATTAACTATGTAGTACTACTTACCCAAAAAGTCGATGCGGCCGTCCCCATCCGAATCCACCTCCTTGATCATATCTTCAACTGAAAAAAATATATAATATCTCAAAATCATCTCCCACACCCTTGAAATAATATACAAATCTCTACCCGTATTTTTTTTCTCACGATGTCTTCCTTCATTAACGTAAGTGCATAAATTAATTTGTAAAGAAGTGAAATTAAGTAATTTATTGCCCAATTAAATAAATATGCTATCAGCATTGCAAATAATATTTGTTTAATAATATTTTGCTGGTATGGGAATGTTTAATATTTTTATCACTTCGTAATGACTTCGTGATTACTTTTGAAGAAAAAATTACGGAAAAATGTTATATTTTACAAGCAAGACTTGTGTACTATGTGTAGGTAACAAAAAGAGACGCCGAAGTACCCACTACCCACCTACTTAAATATTAAAAAAAAATCACTGCTGGGCACGTCTCCTCTCAGAATGAGAAGGATTAGACCATAGTCCACCGCACTGGCTAAGTGCGTATTGAGTAAGTGCAAAAGTTTTTCCGTATCGAACTAGATAGAAGGTAGATACATACATTAACCTACCACCAGGTCATCGCTTTTTCATCATGACCACGATCCATGTTACTGGGTGGAAAAACGGCAATAAAGAAACTGAAAACCGCATACCGTAAGTACCCGTTACATTATAAAATGTATTGTGCGATAATATTATTTTAAGTTAATCTGGAGGCACGGCAGTGCCTCCGCCAAGTCGAGCCAAAAAAAAAGCAGCACGGCCGTACCATTCTTTTCTCGAAGCAATTCGGCCCATTTTTTACTTTTATTTAGGTAGGTTAAGTTAGGTTATCCCTACTGTTTTTCAGTTTTTGCCTACCTCGAAAAAGAGGTAGGTACTTTGTCCGGCTGTACCTACCTGTCTATTTATACGTGTCTTCGGAAAATTATATTGGTCCTTGACTCGTTGAATTACAAGTTTTTAACATGTAGAACGATGAGACTACAATTAAGTAGGTACCTAGACTCACATCGCAAACTAGATTTACATTTAAATGTGTTCCCAACCCGCATCGTACCAATATACATATTCACATCACTACCGTCCCAGTTCCCAGCGTAGATGTCATCTCAAGTTATAGATGTACTTAGTTCACTTCGCTAGCTAACTGATATTTGCTAGCAAACTTCACAGAACACAATTTGCTAGAAACAGTAATTAATTGGTGAAATTCATGTAACTTTCAGAACTTTTTAAAGAACTCCGGCAGCACCACCGCCCACCTATTTCACCCCACCTATTTCTACCTCATGACAGGGAGACTAGTTGCTGTGTTCTGGTTTGAAGGGTATGTTAGGGAAAATATACTTTTCCGATGCATTCCAGCTTAGTCCTCAGGGGTAGCGGCGCATCTTTGGCCGACCTCAGATCGGAATCTAATCTTATCCGGGGTTGACTACAGATGTCCATGGGCGGCAGTAGCCACTTACCATCAGGTGGACTGCATGCTCGTCCACTACTCTAATACTTTAAAAAACCTAGCTAACTGATATGTTAGCATATCTTTTCTTTTAATCACATGATTGTGAGTCGTAACTTACTTTCCTCCTCCGAGAGATCCTCCCCCAAGCACTGCAGCACAGCACGCAGATCCGACGCGCAGATGTACCCCCGGTTGTGTTTGTCAAACACTCGGAAAGCGTCGCGTAGCTCCCGCTCCTCCTGCTCCGCTGAGCTGGTGCCGCCACCGCCACCAGACATCGACTTCGAGAGGATGTTCACGAATTCCTCGAAGCTTACATTGCCGTCACCTACAACAGAAAAACGTTGAATTTGTTCTATAGGCCCTTTTCCTTACTGTTGTACCCGCATGCACGTTACACCCACACACATGAATTAAATTGCTGCTGTATTCGCGATCCGGGTGCATGTATGTATGCAACGATAGGATGCAAGCACGCATGCGGGTAGGACGCGCGTTTGGGCGTAAACACACGCGACAAGAAAAGTGCCGATGTGTCTTGAACATATAGAAATCTTAGTGTGGATTGTAAAAAGTAAAGATGCCAGACTGAGTTACCTAATGGTCGATGTAAGAGATGATAGAAGGCTTCCTATACGTATATCAGAAGCACAATCGCTTATATTTTTCCTTAAAGCAACATTGCTGCTATATTCTGCTTCTAATAGTGTGTGTTAATTTAAAAATATTCGTAGAAAAAAATGTTAAGCACTCTGTACTTACTGATCCAGATAGTATTGTATTTGCAATAACTTAAATAAAGGTATTATTAGAGGAAATTCATGGCATTACTGGCTTTAACGACAATGTCGGACATTCAATACGCTACAAGTTTCCACAGCATTATAACTTCACATTGGGCCGTAAATCAGGATCCCTTTGACAAATATCACTCACCATCACTATCCACCTCTTGCAACATGTCCTGCAGCTCCTCGACCCTGGCGAACTGGCCTAAACTGCGCATCACGCGGCCCAGCTCCTCCTTGGTGATAGTTCCATCCCCATCCTTGTCGAAAAGACGGAAAGCCTCACGGAATTCTGAAAACAGCATTAAGATGATAAAACTGTCCACGGAATCAAGTGTAAGAAGTGAAATGAAGGCTAGCTGATTATTATTGATCAACTTGGATTGGTTAAAAGTGGCAGAAGTCTGTGTCTTCCTGCTATGTTATCATCAGCCCTATAACTAATTCTGACGATCTGTCTGTTATTTAGTAAGTTTTATTTGCTTAACCTTCTAATGTAGTACCTAATACTTAATTCTCTAATTGACTTTATGAAGGAGTCATGTTTTATTTACAGATTGCTCTTTATAGCTTATATTACCTATATCTGTCAGATGATCTTTGGTCACTACTCCAAACAAGTATGTAATAAATTATCTTATTTATATACCTAAGTATCGCTACCAAAGCACTCAAATTCGAATATTTTCATAACCTTATTCAAGAATGGACCGCGATTTGTGTGTGATAGACGTAATAAGTCTAGTGGTTATAAACGTATTCAAGCGGGGGGACCGATTTTCATATCCCAGGCATCCCACGCACCTCTGATTTTTCAATTAACTCTGTTTGTCTGTCTCTTCTTCACGCCTAAACCACTGAACCGATTTTGATGAAATTTTGTACAAAGATAGTCTGAGACCCGACGGGATGGAACATGTGATAGGACATGGGATAGTTTTTATGCCGGAAATCCCACGGGAACTAGGGATGGCGATCTAAGATCGATTAATCGGAGAATCGATCTTTTGGACCAAAAAGTCGATTATTTTAATCGATATTAGTAAGGATTAAATCGTAAACTATGCATTTGATCAAGTGATGATCTTTAACAAAATTGTTGTCCATGAGCCCACGAAGGTTTCAGAGGTGGTACTACCAATTTTCGTCAGATGGCGCCACTGTCATTCCAATAAAGGTACGAATTTTCAGTTTTATGTATGTTAGTATGTCATATTATTTTCTTTTAAATGCGGGCGAAGCCGCGGGTAATAACTATAAAAAAATAAGAATCAATCGATTGAACGATGAATGGAAACACCATGAGGAGACTTGAATATGTTAAGGGTTTCAGAAGTCTGCCAATTCAACCTTGGCCAGCACGTTGGACTTTATCCTAAAGTTTCTGAGAGGAAATCCGTGCCCAACTGTGGGACAGAAATGGGCTAACGACAAACCTCATAACATTTACCTACAATACACAGAAACTGAATACTATTGACATGTAACGACCATTTTGTACTTTGAAAATAAAATAATTTATTCCAACTCAAATCAACTGAAGCAAGTTTCAAAGTTCCTTTATGAAAACTGATTAAACTCGAATTTACGATAAGCTACTGGCGGAAGGCAGCCTGCTTATTTATTCAAATGTCCTACTTACATTTTAAGCCTTTTATGTTACGATTTAACTTCGAAAACAAATTATAAGTTCTGACTTTAATCTTCAAGACAAAGTAGCGTACTATAGTGTAGTAGCATGTACTCGTATCTATAAGATTTATATCTAGGTACTGACACCCATTAGTATAGTCCGCGCCAAACTGCTAGTCCGCTCTGAATATAGAAATGATTCGCGTTGCCATAGCAAATTGTATGACTACACCTGCTCGCAACAACTTCAGAGCGGACTAGCTGTTTGGAGCGGATTATACATACGTACTGATCTTATAATAAATTCTTTCAATACTAAAGATCAATATTTAAAACTTAGGTACTGGCTAGAAAAACTGACTTAAGTAAGTCATCTTTATACAGTCCTCGTTGTACTTACCTACTTATTCAGGTAACTCATCATGTCTACTTAGCAATGGACTTCTGGAGCCATAGGTATGGACATACATAATTTACTGATGTACTTATTACTACTAGTATTTTTAATTAAATCGTACATCCCAATTTGACCTACTTGTAGATATTCCTTTGAATGGATCTGTTAATGAAGTCGGAAGCTGGTACGAGTATTAGGAACTTGTAAATTAAACAGGATTTTGGCTCGTTGGATTTTTCTTCATGAGTAGGCAATGCTAGGTTATATGATATTTGTTGTCCCTGTAGTTCCGGGTCTAGAATAGGGCTACGGTACCCCCTGCCTGTCGTAAGAGACGACTAAAAGGGGGCTTCCGTCGTTGCGGGCGGCAAGAGTGGGAGCTCGAACCGTCCAGTAAGCTACCCCGTGAAAGACGGCGGTACGTGTGGTCGCATACCGTCGTGAACAACAGATGGTGTGGGAGGAGCGAAAACTGCTCCCCCAGGTCAGAGCTCAATCGGAGCATCGCGCTTGGAGGACTCCGGTTGCGTTCCGTCGGAGATCCCAGAGTTCTCCAACAAGCATTGAGGATGGCCACCGGGGGGTTTTAGTGCAGTCAAAATCCCACATAACCCGGCGTCGCTCCCACTTCGTCGGGTACCTTTTGAAGGTTTCCCCCTCGTTAAGAAAAAAAAGGTTATATGACATTATAATCAAATTGTAATTCTATATATACAAAATGAAATAAACATAAATACAAGATTCAGCTTTTTTCAAGTACAAGCTTTTATTTCGTAAAAGCTTTAAAAGCTTATTTTATTCAACAACGCGCCTTCTTAGATTAGCGCGCGCTCTTGTTAGATTTAAGAACTTGATTTAACCATATTCATTCTTCGCAATGGTTGCTAGAACTACGCAAAACTTATGTTATTTAAGTATACAGCAGTGTTATTTAAAGTGTAGGTCGTGAACCCCTGTCCCTGTAGTTCCGGGACCAGAATAGGGCTACGGTATCCCCTGCCTGTCGTAAGAGGCGACTAAAAGGGGGCTTCCGGGGTTGCGGACGGCAAGAGTGGGAGCTCGAACCGCCTGGCCAGCAACCCCGGGATGGACGGCGGTATGTGTGGTCGCATACCGTCGTGAACACCAGATGGTGTGGTGAGTTTCAAGCTCACCTGGGCGGAGCCCGACGGGGCAACGCGCCAAGTGGACTCCGGTTGCGTTCCGTTGGAGATCCCGGAGTCCTCTACGCAGCGCCGAGGACGGCCACCGGGGGGGTTTTAGTGCGGTAAGAATCCCACATAACCCCGTGCCGCTCCCACGGCATAGGGTACCTTTTGAAGGTTTCCCCCTCGTCAACAAAAAAAAAAAAAAAAGGTCGCGAACCCCTGGGAGGGAATATAAGCTTACACAAGGGGGTCGCAAGTAGTCGCCAAACGTCAAGCATCACAAAAATTAAAAAAAAAAACTTTAAAAATAAATTTTCACCCCTGACACGCCTTTAAAGCCTAGGAAAAATATCGTTTTTAGGTACTGAATTACCTATGTTCCGATACTTAAATAAATATTATTTATAAAATCAATAGTGTGTAGATTTAATATTTTATTGGTATAGAAATAAAACGTAGATAATAAAATACAGTTAATAAACAGCGGAATATAGGTGGTCGCAAAATATTTTACATAGGTAGGTACTAGGGAGGTTTTGTCATAGGAAAGATTGAAAAACACTGGTATAGTATTACTTACGACGACGTTTATAGTTTATAGAACATGTTTGAAACATACGGTTGTGATGTATAAGCAACGAACTGAACACGACTGAACGATTTTCCTATCTGGGTTAACAGAAGTCGCTTTCCAACCGGAATCGAATCTTCAATGAAAATAAATTAAAGCATAAATTCAATTGAAGACCAGTTCCCTCAAGCTAGCCTTTAACGATAGATTGGAAATCGCTCCACAAAATTGATTCATAAAATCTATTTTGTATTTTATGGTATACTAGGTTTTACCAGCGGTTTTGCTCGCGATCAGAGGTTGATGAAAATAGTTGTTTGTATGTATCCCACAGGAACAGTACGTTTTTCGGGATAAAAGTTGGCCTTTGTTCTTTGGAGCCCTGACAACGTGGTAGATAAGGCGTGAAAGCGTAACAAACAGTCAAACGGACAAAGAAACAAACTTACTTCCGTATTTATAATACATTTTAGTTAGCATAGTACATAGCACAGACCTATATCTTAAACAAATACAGGTCTGTGGTACGTAGAGTATTACAAATGAACAAAATGTTTTAAGTCATTTTTTAGATTTTTGCTTGGCAATATGTGACAAGACTTCATGATGGAAAAATTGTGACCTTCAAAACATCATATACAAGAAACTGTTATATTTTTTTTAATCTCTAAAGGTACTTTTTAAGGACGTTACATCAAAACGGTTCCATAAAGTGTAGGTAAAAATTAAAATAAGTAACTAATTGTAATATTATTTGCACCTGTGATTTGCATGAGCAATATTATACTACACCCAGAAAAAAGGGTTTCATTGTAATGGTGACCATTACAATGGACACTGTAATTCTATTTTTGAACCATCGTAATTACATTTAACTCACAAATTACAAAAAACTGAAAGGTGGTAGAACCCTTTGTGGTTCAACTCCGGCGGCACCACCGCCACACCTATTTCTACCTAATAACAGCAGTGTTAGGCGCTGCTGTGTTCCGGTTTGAAGGGTGTGGTAAGGGAGACAGACTTTTCCGAGGCGTTCCAGCTTAGTCCTCAGGGGTAGCGGCGCATCTGTGGCCGACCTCAGGTAGGAATATCTAATCCTATCTGGGGTTGATTACAGATGTCCATGGGCGGCAGTAGCCACATCAGGTGGACTGCATGCTCGTCTGCTATTCTTATATTATAAAAAAAAAAAAAAAAAAAAAACAAATCACAGGACAATCAGCATTCGAACTACGAGTAAGTAGGTACATAGAAGACAATTTTCTGCTACATTAATTTTAATCAATCAAATTAAAACCCACAACTGAAAAGCCCATCAAAATTGGACTAGTAATTTTGGAGCTAAGATTAGTTTGCACAAAAAATTTTTACTGCTGCGCCCCTGGTGAGTTGTTACCGTAACATCTACCTAAAAACATGCACCAATTAAATCAAAACCCATCACTGAAAACCGCATAAAAATCGTACTCGTGGTTTTGGAGATCAATGGTAACATAGGTTGCACAAACATTCTCTCACCCCAAACGCATATATCGTCTCTGTTTCGTCGCGGGTAAAACAGAAGCAGTTGCATTTTAATGATTACACTTTAATTTTATTACTCAACATAATATAGTACGCGCCAAACTGCTAGTCCGCTCTGAAGTTGTTACGAGCAGGTGTAGTCCTACAATTTGCTATAGCGACGCTATTCATTTCTATATTCAGAGCGGACTAGTAGTTTTACGCGGACTATACCATCGTCATAACGTTTAACTCACAAATCACAATACCAGCATTAGAATTACGAGTACATCGAAGACAATTTTCTGCTACATTAATTTAACAGGAAACGTTGAGAACTGACGTTGCCAAGATTAAACCGCCTGCAGCATTTAACATTATTGTGAGATTAGCTCTTAGTTTAGTTTAACTGTAAATCTAGATTGACGGAACATGCTCGTTCAATAATGTCTGGTTAGACAAAGACAGATGAGCTTTACGAAGGATTAGCTACATATTGAAGGTAGAACATTTTGTCGTAAAATTCTTGAGGCACCACCACCAAACGTATTTCTGAATAACAGCAGTTTGAAGCTTGCTATGGTCTGCTTTTAAGGGAGACATAATTATTCGAGGCGTTCCAGCTTAGTTCTCACTCAGGAGTAGCGGCGCTCCTGTGACCGACCTTAGTTGGGACTCTAATTTTATCTCTAGTTGAAATACAGATGGCAATAGCCACTTAACATCATGGACAGCCTCGTTTGCTACTTCAGTATTATAAAAAAATCCATTATTCTATCAGTAGCTGATGCATTGTCTTAACTCTTCAAAATGTCTTCAAGTTTCCACTAAATCTGAGCTTTTAAGTTGGAAATAAGTAGTACTTAAATCTATACTTATCTACTCTATATGTGCTAGACTTAAGGGCTGTAAGTTGACCGTTGTCACTCCCAAGTCCCGACAAGCCATATTCCGTCTTAATTGTGTTATTCAGTAAGTTGGAGTTTATGAAGATATTTTGTAATCTGGCTTTACGAGTTTGCTACAGATTCGAGCTGATGAAGTACGACTTCGTAGATATTCTAGTTAGTTAAGAAGTTAACATTCATTACAATATTTAATATTGTTAAGTGTGAAGCACTGATGTATTTTGGTTTGAAGGTTGTAAGGGAGAGGCAAATATATGAGGTATTCCAACTTCTCAATAGCCAAACATCTCAGACTGACCTTAAGTAGGAGTTAAATGCTACCTGGCCATGATTACATGGCTATGTCTCATAACAGCAATCTTCACTTCTGTGTTCTGGTTTGAAAGGCGTAAGAGACGCTTACTTATCCAAGGCATTCCAGCTTAGTCCTCAGAGGTAGCGGCGCATCTGTATCCATCCTCTGGTAGGAATTTCTAATCTTATCTGGGGTTGATTACAGATGTCCATGGGCGGCAGTAGCTTACCATCAGGTGGGCTGCATGCTCGTCTGCTACTCCTATATTATAAAAAAAAGAAAATACTCAGTAGCCACGCATCTAAGGTTGGCCTCAAATAGGAATTCAATTCTATCTGGTATTGATTATTACTATGGGTGACGACAATGTTTACTTACCATCAGTAATGCATAATCGTTTGTTACTTTTATATAAAAAACTAGTCTTTGCCCGCGGCATCGCCCGCGTTTAAAATAAATTATAATATGACATACTAACATACATAAAACTGAAAATTAGTACCTTCATTGAAATGACAGTGGCGCCATCGTTACGCCAAAATTGGTCGTACCAACTCTGAAACCTTCGTGTACTCATGGACAACAATTTTGCTAAAGATCATCACTTGATCAAATGCATAGTTTACGATTCAATCCTTACTAATATCGAATAAAATAATCGACTTTTTTGATCCAAAATTAATTTGGTCCAAGATTAATCGATCTTAGATCGCCATCCCTAGTTCCCGTGGGATTTCCGGGATAAAAACTATCCTATGTCCTTTCTCGGGTCTCAGACTATCTTTGTACAAAATTTCATCAAAATCGGTTCAGTGGTTTAGGTGTGAAGAAGAGACAAACAGACAGACACACAGAGTTACTTTGGGATTTATAATATTAGTAAGGAATAAAAAATACTTTACCTTTCATTTGAGTGCGCGTGATGCCGGTGGTCTCGTCGACAATGGAGGCCTTGCGATCGAGGGTGGTGTCGGCGGCTGGCTTCAGGAAGCTCACCTGCCTCTGCGATCTGGGCGGGGTTACCGAGCGCTGGGATAGTTGACTGCAAGATGTATTTAGTTAGTATCTTATAATTAAGCTGGTTGGACTACTTAGTACTATATGTCTTTGTGCCTTAAGTTCCGAGGCTAGAATAGGGCTGAGGTACCATCATCATGTCGTAAGAAGAGAGTAGAAGGGGACTTCCGAGGTTCAGGTGGCAAGAACGAAAATAAAAGGGAATACATACCGTATGCTTAGGAATTATTATTCTAGAGGCTTGAAAATGAATCGTCAATTTCTTTTTTATCATACACATTATTTTTGGGATACCTATTACCTGACTTAATTATTGAATATTAAAAAAATAAACCTTGTTTTTAAAATCGTAAACCATTTTACAATAATTTATTATTGTGACAATGTTATTACACTTACTTATTATCTACGTAATACAGCTTTTAATTTAAATTATTTCTGCGAGCTTATTGTTGGTAGAGAATCTTTGATTTACACGAATTATAAATTAATGCTATTGTGCGACCGTTGTACCTACTTACTCTCATATGAAATCTTAATTAGGCACGTCATACTTTCCCAAGCTTATTTAAATAGGCACACAAAAGGCTTGTAAACGGAATCCGGGCAGCGAAATGTATCCATTTAGAGGCATCCGCATTTAGATGATTATATGGGCATATTGTTGAACGGCCTTAGGTTGTCTACACACGTGCGACACAATGGAGCGACCAAACGACACGTTATTACGAAACAAATATTAATAGTTTCTTTTTTTTCAAGTTATTTTTGGTTTGGTACGGAAAAATATAAGTACATAAATATTTATTTTCTTACGTACGTGCAATATACGTGTCTAACTTCAAAAGTAAATATTACACAGTTTTTTTCGTGAATCGAAAAATATGTGCTATTTAAGTATGTACTAATAATATTTAAAGGCAAATATTTACAAGATAGTACAGACAGTTTCTTTCATAGCATAAAAGTCCTTGTAATCACTTGCGGAAAATCGTAATAAAATGATTAATTGAATAATTAAGTATATGTTAACTATAATTACAACTGAATTTAAGACGAAGTCAGTACCTATGCAATATTTATTAATAAATATTTGCTTCTTTAATGCTACGAACATAGATAAGTATAGATATTTCACCCCCTTGTTGATTATGTTATTGAAGGAATCCATTAAAATGGCTGACTATGTGTCAGCCTATGTGTTACGTCTCCGACTGTCATGGTGTAATGTACGCGGAACAATGACGACATATGCAGTTATGTAGTGCAAAACACGAAATCGAAGAAAAAGTGCAGAGAAATATCGTTTCATTCGTAAATACTGTAAAAACTAAATTTTTTAAATATTTTTCAAAGACGGAAATAGATGACAGTGACAATTTCATTTGTCAAAACTGGTTACATTTTCTTGTTAGGAGTGAGAATCTTTACTAATCTATGGCTACGAAAGAAACTGGCAAAAACATCTTGTTTAATTTTCTAACCAAGGCGGTTATTCAGCACCGTACATGTAAAAGTCCATTACAGCGTTTCCCTAAGCACCGAGTGCAGTTAAAACCTACTTCAATCTCTCGTAAAGCTATAAAGAACTAGCATTCGCTAACAATAACCTAAATGGAATCCATGTGATGTAGCACATGGATTCCATTTAGTTGTTAAATTGAGAAAATAACAGTTATTTTTATTATCATTTTAACATTCATGGCAAATTTTCGAAATACTTAGAATTTTCAAAAATAATGTAAGGAGCAGAAATTCACTTAATATTATCGGTTACAATTGATTACCGTAAAATTCTGCAAACCGACTCGAGTTTCGTAATAGTAGTAAGTTAATACAAATTTATTACAAAGTCTACAAAGTCGATCATATCACAGATCATATGGAGCAACCTTATTGATCCGTTTGTGAAAGCCGGATCTGGTGAAGAATGTCTCAATTGAATTCCGTGACATTTTAAAAGGGCATAAGTACGTTCTGTGTGATATTAAAAGGACGCTTCAAAGCGTAGGGGTGGTAGAGTGGGTCGAACATATGCAGTGGCAACAAACCATCCCATTTCAAAACATGGGACTCAACGTCACACGCTAACACAGAGTGAAACTTTACCAGACCTAGTTTTTGTCCCGCAAACATATGAATCGAAAATTTCGAATCGAAGCAAATTATTATAAGAGAGGTCTACTTACGCGTTCTTACCAAAATCACTATCTTTGTCAGAAGTCGGTTCTTTTCTAAATTTTTGCGCAACTTACACCGATTCTGTGATGCTAGGTACACGCCACTACGTCTACTAAAACGGAACATAAAACACAAGACCTTAAGTACTTACGCCGTTTATTGTCGAACGTAAATGGCTCACAATTCGCAATAAAATCCCCCTTGATTTATCTAAAGGGCCTTGGAACAGCAATTGATACAATCGTGCTTAGATATTCCAAAAGAACTTGTCAACCCATTACCGTCCCACTGCTGGCCTCATCTCAGAATGAAAATCACACCACCAGAATGAAAACAGACCACCGCGCGGCAGGGCCGGATTTAAGGGAGGCCAACCGGGGCGGCAGCCCCGGGGTCTGCACAAAAGAGTGGCCCCCACAATAGAGACGTCGGATTTTTTTTTTAATTCCGACTAGTAAACACTAGTAAAAAAAATATCTTTTCCTTTGATATTTTTTTACCTTATCCACAGTACTTTGTACAAACATGAATACTAGAAGAATCTACCTGCGTTTCACAATAAAATATTTATTAAAAAACTCAACTGAAAAAATTGTTAATTTTATTCGGAAAATAATTTGGGACCAGGGGCCTCCACTCCTTTGTTGCCCCAAGGCCCCTAGACCTCTAAATCCGGCCCTGCCGCGCGTACCAAGTGCATAGTCCATACCTTTGAGATCTTTTTATGAGCTTATATTTCTACGTAATTGAAACAGCAAGGAAGCCGAGTTCCAGGTCTTAAGCCCTTCGGTAGGTGAGTGGTCACTGCCGTCCATACCCACTAGCTTGTTCGATATGCTTGGTGCCTTGGCTTCCCTACCTATCTCCAACATGGTTCCGGTTTAAACCCATGTGGACATCGCTAGAGTTCACTGTATTAGATCACCTTTGAGACAAAACTCACAGACAAGTAACTTTTACTGTTGATGTTTTCCACCATATATATTTACCGTTAAAGCAAGTGATAATAATAAACTACCAAGTTCGAAATAGAATCTCGTACATCATATCAATTTGTGACGTAAGAGTGACGTCACAAATAGATATATGGAATCACGGCCACATCACGCTCCGAAGCGATACAATAGCTCGAATGGGATGAAATGAGCAGTAAACCGTATTACATAGGTACGTATCCCATATGATTATGTACTAATCTTCGATTACACATGTGTGCTGATGTGATGCAGTATAAACCGTATTACTTACGTATCCCATATGATTAATATGCTTATGTACACTAATCTTCGATTACAAATGTAACAGATTTGATCCAATCATCTATTCATGAAGGCCGTACCCTCAGTATGAGTTTTTACGTTTTCACAAAAATTACTGTTTTTGTTTTTGTTTACGTATTTCCCATACTATTCCAATCAGTTCTGATACAATCCGCTAGAGGCGCTGATCGGAAATGTATGCACAAATACGTAAACAAATACCAAAACAGTAATTTTTGTCAAAACATAAAAACTCATACTAACGGTACTGATCGTAACTGTATAATTATATCTTGTTACTCATATTAAGTAGGTATTATTTTATTACGAAATTCCTTAGTTTAAGATAAACACCCCACGTGGCGGAGCGGTCAAAACGACGCAGAGGGTTCCCGGTTCGATCTCCGGCCAGACAGATATCTAAATGATGAAGACACATTTCTATTTTTGGTCTGGAGGTTTGTGTATTCGTGTTACATAAGTAAATGATGGATAAATGCATAGGTATACTCGAAAAGCATTACCCTCAATGGTCAGGTAAAAAATAGCCGTAGATTTTTATAACAATATTTTTGTACGAAATTATTTTGCCCGTTTTAATTAATTCATTTTATCCAATCAAAAGATGATCAAAGATGTGTCAAAAGGTGAATGGGTCTCAATATCAGGTGGTACCTGATATTGAGACATGAGGCTCTTCAAAAAAGGTGCAAAAAGAGCTCTCCTTCAAAGCCGGCGATGCATTGGCGACTCCTCTGATGTTGCAAATGTCCATAGGCGACGTTGATTACTTTCCCTCAGGTCTGCTTTATCGTCAGGTTCAAATATATAAAAAAGACAGTATAACTTCCTATAGCCACATCTATCGTTTAAGAGTCCCATGAAAATCATTTCATTTCCTTGTCCAAATAGTGTCCAAATAGTGTAGGTACGTACATTAAAAGTGTAAAAGGACATTTCTTTACATAAACAAATCTACATACCTTTCTGAAGGGCTAAGCGCTACGGAGGGCGGTCCGCGGCTGCCTGGTCGGGAGGCCTCGTCTGGAGGGCCCGGCTCTCCGGTATTACTCGTTTGTCTAGTCTAAAACCAAGGAAAAATATATCATAGGTAGAGTTTGCGTCAAACTGCTAGTCCGCTCCGAATATAAAAACGAGTCGCGTCGCAATAGCAAATTGTAGATATTAGCGGGACGAAGACAGCGCGGACCTCCCCAGACACCCGCCCGCTGCCCGCTCCGCCCGCGCCTCCCGCGGATACATAGCTACGTGAGTGTGCCCTTACGTTGCTACGAAGTATATACATGTAGTTGTGTTCGACCGCATTGGCTCTCAACTACAACTGCGCGCATTAATTTCAGATCGGACTAGAAGTTTGACGTGGACTATACCTATATACAATTGTTGAGATGTACAGTTGAGATGCTAGGATAGGTTTTCAGTGATAGCAACCCATAATGGCAAGGACTAAGTGTACCTAGTGTAAGAAGTAAGTTTGTATAAGTCTCAGCCTTACCTCACTGTGAAACCAAAACGAATAACTGATGAACATATAGGAACATGGTTGTTGCTTAGCAATCGAACCATGATGAGTTCCACTAAAGTTTTGCATTTGTACTAGTAAAATAGTTGTGAGAATATGTTAACAGCTAATCTATCGCTATCGCTTCGTTAATAACACTTAAAGATGTTATTTATATTTTCACCACCGCCACACCTAATTTTGTCTATTAACGGTAGTGCCAAACGGTGTTGTGTTCTGTTTGAAGGGTGTGGTAAGGGAGACATACTTTTCCGAGGCGTTCCAGCTTAGTCCTCAGTGGTAGCATCGCATGTGTGGTCGACCTGAGATAGGAATATCTAATCCTATCTGGGGTTGATTACATACGTCCTTGGGCGGCAGTAGCCACTTACCATCAGGTGGACTGCATGCTCGTCTGCTGCTCCTATATTAAATATATAAAAAAATCGTTCACCAACTCACCATGATGCCTTTGAGCTGATTCACCAGTGGCGAATCAGCGAAGAAGTTGTTCACCGCGGAGAATATGTTTGTTCGTTCGCTCGTCGCGTCCCGGCAGGCGTTGCACGCCCGCCTACTGCGTCCGCTGGGAAAAATAAATATCTTAACACAAATGGTATAGGAAGAGCTGTGAAATTCAATGGCGGAGGCGGCACGTTAGACTGTTTGTCTACTGCACCGTCACCGAGCCGATACCAAGAACGAGATAATTATCGATATCGGCTCGGTATCGGTGGTTGGTGGACAAACAGCATTAGGGGCGCCAAAATTTTATAAGAGGACCTTTTTCGCCCACAAAATGCAGAGGCAATTCACAAGTGTAGGAAGAGTTTTAAAACTTGATTTCTGTTCAAGCGCGGCATGTTTATGGGCCGGCAAAATTTGATATAGGAGGACCTGATTCTTGCAAAGAAATTGAAGTGATTTCGAGGGGACGCAGGTTCTATCTCAGTATAACATAGATAAAAAAATCCGATTTTAAATCGTACCACAGCTTAAAAACATCAAGAACTCAGAAATTGTCAAATGTCAATCTTTCGTAGGAAAAACATTATATAGATTAATTATTGATAACGTGAATTATTAAACGTAGATACCAATAAATTGTAGGCGCATTCTTGCTATGAAATTATAATTATTACAGCACAATATTCTGTTTTAGTAGGTGCGATTAAGTAAAACAATCTATTTTATTATGGATACCTAATCTAATTTTATTTTATTAAAAGGAGATGAATAAAAAACTTATGCACAAAATTAATTTTCGAGTAGTCCGTCGGTTTAACACCGCAAAAAGTAGCATTGACTCACAAATTTAATGTTTTGTCTCACGTCTGGTATTGTGTGTAGTTTTATTGTCAGATCAAACAACGAATTGCAAAAGCTTTGTACTTACGTTGATATTTGCTAATATTAAAATAAATAAAAAAGTAGGACGAACTTAAAAAGAAATTGAAATTTGAAATTCCTTTAAATTGTGTTGTAAGAAGTGTGTGTGTTACCTATTTAAAAAATTACTTATTATTATTATTAGTATTCGGTAGTTTTTAACGGGCACCTACTCAATTATGGAATAAATAAACATTTTATGAAATTGATATTGGTAACATAAGAAAAATAAAATTTAGAAACAGAAGAACTTAGAGGTTCTCGAAATATTTTCACATGATGAAGAGGGGATCGAGAATTATTTTTGTATACCATACTCGTCCAGATTAATTGTATGTAGGTTTACATACACGGTATACACTACGCAGGGCCGGATTTAAGGTAGAGCAACAGGGGCGGCAGCCCCGGGGCCTCCACAAAAGAGTGGCCCCCACAATAGAGACGTCGGATTTTTTTGTAAATTCCGACTAGTAAACACTAGTAAAAAAAAGATCTTTTCCTTTGATATTTTTTTTCGCTGTTTTACCTTTATCTACAGTACTTTGTACATGTACGAACATGAATACTAGATAAATCTTACCTGCGTTTCACAATAAAATATTTATTGAAAAACTCAACTGAAAAAATTGTTCATTTTATTCGGAAAATAATTTGGGTCCAGGGGGCCTCCACTCCTTTGTTGCCCCAAGGCCTCTAACCTTTAAATCCGGCCCTGATACTACGAGCAACTATGAGTAACTATTTTTGCACTCAACGATAATAGACTTTTACTAGGGAGTACATACATAGGCTCTTTCATGTCAAAAAGTATATTGTTTGCCTTAAAATTGAATCAGATTTCAAAAAGAAACATAAACTTTTCCAAGAAACTAGTTGAAGAAGAAACAAACAAGCAAAAATAGAATGACTTGAGTTGCAAAATATGCATGTTTGTTCCGTACCTGTCTGTTTACCCCTGTAGTTTACCGTACAACTAGCTTTTGTTTTTTGCCAATCAGCCATTTTAAATTCAGATGCATAGATTAGTAAAGAAACTTCGTCGCCTTGAAATTGAATGAAGCCACAAACGGCTTATTAGTAAGTTCTTTTTTTGAATTCTTGACAAATAAATACATTTTTAGAGAACATTTACGAATAAATAACTAATACTGCGTAATTTATACTGCATAATAAATAAATAATTATTTCAAATATTTTAGGAACATTTTAGCACGGAGACGTGGCAAAACTTTTTTACGCAACTATTTCAATTCTCAAAACTGGGTACATTTTCTTGTTGTTGTTGGAGTGAGTAATCTTTACTAATCTATGTTCAGATGTTGATGTATAGTAAAGAACTCTATGTCTATCGTTATTCACTCTATTTCTCTTTATCTGTGTTATTTTTTCTTTTTTAGAATAATTTGAATCCTGACGGTAAGTGGTGATCGCGCCATAGGAACACCAGTAATTAAGTCTTTATAGACCAGGATTTCTACCAAAAACCACTCCCATCACATCCCTGACGACTAAGGTAATCACTGCATTTTTATTTTTTTTTATTAATTTAGCACGCGTTTGGCCTCGATCTCGCCTGATGGTAAGCGATGAGGCCTAAGATGTGCCACGCTTGCCTAGAAGTAGCCTATTCACTCTTGATTTGAAGACTAGATTATAAAACAAATTGCCGCATATGTTTTTTTTTATAATATAAGAGTAGCACACGAGCATGCAGTCCACCTGATGGTAAGTGGCTACTGCCGCCCATGGACATCTGTAATCAACCCCAGATAGGATTAGATATTCCTACCTAAGGTCGGCCACAAATGCGCCGCTACCCCTGAGGACTAAGCTGGAACGCCTCGGAAAAGTCTGTCTCCCTTACCACACCCTTCAAACCGGAACACAGCAGCTCCTAACACTGGTGTTATTAGGTAGAAATAGGTGTGGCGGTGGTGCCGCCGGAGTTGAACCACAAAGGGTTCTACCACCTTCAAAATGTAAGTCGACCGGCATCCCGACACCCTTCGCCAAAACGCAAGAACTATTTCACGCTAGAAATAGGTGTGGCGGTAATACCGCCCGGTCAAACCGTATCGGTTCTACCACGGTTTAAATATATTTCATTATCGATTAAAGATCACTAATATCATTAAATAGCAAAATACATTATAGGTAAAGTGTTACAAGCGGGAAGAAACTACTAAAACTAAATTCGTCCCAACCCGCAGCACCTTACAATATAATGTTAAATTTCTATTTAAATATATTATAATCACTATTGTACTTTTTCGTTTTTCCTTTTTTACTTAGCTAATAATTATTAAGCAGTCGAGTTTTGTTTTATACGGTAATTTGTTTAATTTTTACAAAGAAAACCATTAAGAATAGTGTAACAAAAACGCGAAAAATCATTTATACACGGTAACTTAAGCAGAACAATATCTTAAAAAGTATGTAAATAATTTGAGCACCGCTCTTCAAAGGAATAAATGTTCTTATTTCGACATTTTTTTCTAATAAAACTTTGAAGTGTATGTCTTATTCTTAAACAAAGGGAACTGGAATCTCGTAAATTCAACAGTTTATTTGTTCGTTTAATCAAAAGATACTCTTATCGTAATTGTTACACAAAATGAGTTAATGATGTAAGATATAAATATTTACCTTGTGTTTGTAGAGAAAGCGCTTTTTTCTGAAGCCTCGGAGGCTGCAAGATGTAGCACAGACGTGTGGAGAAGCTGCAGATCTACTGATGGGAAGCTGAGCGGGACTTTGATGTCAAAATCTTCGCGCATGCGAACTAGGAACATAATTTAAGCTCGACTTTCGTGAATGCTTCTAGCGACTTAATATCGACGGGTCCTACGTAAACTGGTGCAAGTGCGTTTTAACAACTTTACAGTAGAGCGCTTTGAATGTTCTAATGCGTGTAACTTTAACATTATTCAACGTACATGGTTAAAATTTTAAAATGGTATAATTGAATCCTTTTGAAAACAACTGCATTATACGTGAATAATGTTAAAGTTACACGCATTAGAATATTCAAATCGCTCTACTGTAGAGTTGTGAAAACGCACTAGCACCAATTTACGTAGGACCCGTCGACATGAATTTTGTCGTTTCCAAAGTCTATATAAAGATTTCTCTCCGATACCCTAGGAATTCCCAAAGTTGCTTAACGCTAGAAACTCTTCGGGCATTAATCTATACGGGCATACCTTTTTAAAGAAGATTCAGTGAAGTTACTATAATTCGGTGACGAGAAAAATCCTTCTTATCCAACACATAATATAAAGTATTATAATTTATTCAGCTCTGATTAGCTCAAGAGTGCTTATAACCACATCTAATTTGTTAGGTTTATAGGCCTTATAAAACCTATTTGACTGATGTCTAGCCATTAAATGCAAATCTTATCCATATTCAACAAAAACCGTGCAGAGTTGCTTTAAATAAAACATTTATGTACCTATATCTTCTGAACGCAATCGCAACCCCAAGAAAATATATAAAACTACAACCTGTAAATAACCTACATATACATTTGTGTACAATTCAAAGAAACACAGTCACCGAAATGTTTCATACATAAACGCTAACATATTGACATGTATTTTGATGTATTGAATTATTGATTTCATCTTAAAAGTTACGTTGATTTATAATAGTAGGGAAGCCCATGATGCTAAATGTGTAGAAACTCGAGCGTCATTGGGACCTATACGATTGTGTTGATTAGACGTTTGAATGAAGAAAAGGTTTTATGATATTTTTAGATTTAGCTGGGTGTTTTCTTATTCTGATGATTTGAAAAAAAAATGTATGAGAATGTATGAAGAATAATGTATTTTCCTAAAAATTAGCCTTTTCCTTTACTTTGTGATACTTACACAATTATTTCCATGCGCTCGAGCATGTTCAGTGATCGATTTTTTTGACTGTGCACACCCCCGGCATAGAAAGTTCATTTATGGTTTAGGATACTCTACAGGGTATAAGGTATCTCCCATATCTTAGTCTGACGCGCTCGAGATACTCCCGAAATCCCCTCTTGGGCTCCCCAACCATAAAAATGCAAAAATATGATCCCATACAACCTACTTAACAAGTTTTATCCCGTTGCTTTTTTCAATATCAATTAGTAATTGTCTCAGTGTTGGGAATCTCCCCTTAAAACGAAAAGACGACTCTTAAAAATAAAGGTTTAATCTTCAAGACGGGGACAAACGCAGATTGAATTGATAAAAAAATATTCTCAAAAAAATGGTGATGACTTAATTAGTTATCGGATAAATAAATTACAATATTGAAATTAAAAAAATATTCTTAGTAATTAGGGCTAGGTTATTTATATTTCAGTTTTTAGTGTGCCTAGGTACTCTAGACAACGATGTGTAAAATAGGGGTTTACAGCCCAATCGCTTAATTCGTTTTCAAGGTTATTATATAGTGTAAAGTCTAGACAGATTAATAGACAAACGTTTTAAAAATTTAAACACCTTTCTTTTGTTTTTAACGTGCAATTAAGCTTTATACTTGTAGGTAAACATAAAATTTAATTGCATGTAGATGTTCCTAATTTTCCTCCTTCTATATATGTACCTTGACGGATTTAAATGTAGAGAAATTCGATCAATAATTGTTGATCGAAGGTAGAACAGTCTGTACCCTGCCGGTTCACGCGCATTTAAAAGTGTTAATACACAGGATTTCCTGGGACTTTTTTATTTGTTTTCTGACTAACATTCACCAACTACCAGTAGGTAAAAGACCCTAGGCACAGTACAAATATGGTCCATATTTCTACTGTGCCCTAGGCAAGGCCGATTTTGCTAATCGAAAATTTAAATGTTTGCTGCCCAAAATTTAAAATGTTTTTTATGTTGCATTTTTATGTCTCACATAAAAATACAAATTTACAGTTTACCAGCAAGCCTCAATACTTTATTTACAACTTAAGGTGTAAGGTTTTTTATCAGTATTTATAATTATTTTTATAAGTATCTATAAATAAGGAGCCTGTTTTCTAAATTGTTGTTTCATAAAAGTTATTTCGTGTTTATACGTTTTTATTTAATTACAAACGTTTTTTCTGTTAATGTATTTTTATAATAAGTGATATTACTCATCGTAATGACATCATTTAATTTTAATTTTATCAAAGTCGTACGTATTTCGTATTTCATTAACGCTGTCTTACCTAATTAGAACAGAAATGTAATTAGATTTAACGTCAATCACAAATAATGAGTTGGGTACGACAAAAGAGAAAATGATTCAACAAATTAATGCATTCGGTTATTTCTTCTGATTTATATCAGTTTTTACAATGTTTCTGATTGGTTACAACAGTGTTTTTCAACCTGTTTATTGATACGAACCCCTTAATGGGTGAAAATATTTCGCGACCCCCTAGCCTTGTACTTTGTAACATAATTCGCTGCTTTGCAAGAATAATGGCACAACTCAAATTTCATGTTTCTGTTAAAGATACAATTTAATCCCAACTATTTCCTATTTTAATGTGTCCTAACAGTACTGTGGTTATATGAATAACTACTTATAATTGTATTTATCATTATTTTAATTCGGATTTAAATAAAAGAAGACGAAAATAAACATCGTTTAATTTTAAACTGGCTCTTCTGGAAATTTACCTTTTTTACTTGTGCCATTATTCTAGTAAAGCAGCGATGTATATTACAGAAATAAAATAAATTTCGATTTTACTAACATCGGTTCCATACATTTTTAATTATTTTCATTATGTATTTGTTTACTGACGCTTTCGTACCCCCTGTGAAAAATAATGTGCTAATAGATAGTGATTGAAATTATGATTGACTATTTGTATAATAATATGTTATAGGTAAAGTTATAAGCGAAGTTATCTAATATAAGTTATTGAATAACTTAGCTATTATATAACTTATCTTAAGTTATTTAAAATTCGACATTTATGATTATTTCGTAGTTATCTGCAAATTAAAAATTTAATTATAACATGGTAACAGTATACCGTAAAAGTGAAGCAAAAGATCTTGAGGACATGTCCATGTATGTGACCTCTGTCCACACATGACGCAAATCTTAGTTCACAGGAATGGCAATCCATCTGTGATCGGCTTTAGGTAGGACATCTGTTCTATATATATTAAAGTTGTTCTATATAGCTGTTCTGTTATCTATACTAATAGTATAAAGAGGAAAACTTTGTTTGTTTGATTGATTGTAATGAATAGGCTCAAAAACTACTGGACCGATTTTAAAACTTCTTTCACCATTCGAAAGCTACATTGTCCACGAGTAACATAGGGTATATTTTATATGAAATATATTTGATAAATAGATTTTGAGGCGGTACACAGTTTGCCGGGTCAGCTAGTCTATTCTATAGAGCTGGTTAAAGATGTCAATGCGCTACAGTGAGCACTTACAATCAGCTGTACTGAATGCACGTTTACTACTATAATCTTATAAAAAATACAGAGAAATAATTCAATTTTAAGATAAAAATGATTACTTCATTACTTCTAAAGTACTGTTTGTTTTTGATGTGTATGCGAATTATGTAGATATAGGCAATATTTGTAAAACTGCATTCGAGATAAGGAATGATAGCATTTCTTATTTCTTTATTCTTATCACTTAGGTAAGTAGGTACCTACTATCGCCGGCCGGCAAATGACGCATATTCGATAAAACGACCCGGGATTATATTAATCTGTTTCCAACTCACTGTGAAACTGTTTTACGGCCTTATCAATAAGTTAAAGGGCAAAACTCGCTGTGGTCTTACTATATCAACGCCACACCTATTGCAACTCTTGTTTTTCTCTAGTTTTAAACATGATAAGAGGAGGTGGAAAAGAACGCACGCACAACGCTCCAATTTTGACTTGAAACAGCTTGAATTTCAGAAGTAAATCGTTATAGGTATGAACCTAATCAACTTTGGGTCGGTTTGTCCTTTAACACCTAAAATTGTGGAGCAAGTAGACTAAATTAATCAATAAACCAACTACAAATATTCGTTCAATAGTGCTCTATGACTATTTATCAAAAGTTCTTTCACCCCACTGTCCTCACTCATTCGTTCAATTACTCCCCACTTCGTTCAATCGTACGATCGGCGCGCGCCGAGCCGGCTTCGCTAAGCAACTCGCTCAACGCTCATTCCAGTTTTAGTCGGTCAGGACTTCAGACGTATTCATCTTTTTAACTACAAATTATATTAAAAATGGATTTCCTCGGCAAGAAATACAAGATGATCTCCTCCGAGAACTTCGATGAGTTCATGAAGGCTCTCGGTAAGTTTTTTAACGTATTTTTACCGTAAATATTGAGATGTTTCCGAGAAAAAATCGATGCCGGCCGGCGTTTTCCGTTGACCACGCTATATTCATGGGCCGCGTCTTTTTTCGCACGCTACCCGTTTCTTCTAATTAGTATCGGAATAATTTAATCCCGTTTAAATTATTGCACGTGCACTACAATTCCTAGTCAATATTTGCTAAATGAATAATATAACGGCGAAGTTATTTTTCTATTTAATGCGCAGAACTTTCTGATGCGTATAAATTTATCATGCGGATATTTCTTTTTCGAACTACCTACATACTAGAATCCTACATCTAAAAACAAATGTTTTATTTCATATTTATGTGAATTAGAAATATATATCTAATAATTAAAATATATAAATTTTATTGCCTATTCGCGTTTGAAAATAGTCGTCATTGAGGTCTTAGGTTCGATTCCTGGTCTAAAACATACCTTTATGAACATTTTGGGTCTGGGTTAATATGGAATATATATTTAGGGTGATATGATAAGGTAATCATCTATCTGCTTGATACCGTGTGCAGTCATTCTTGATATCGAAATATTCAATATTGATGTACCCACAAAATAATATTATGTTGCTATGTTCTGTAGCGCTCTATTTCAATTTCTATTGGTTACATAATGGTAATATGGGTGGAGCTACAACTTTGTTAAGGTTCTAAAAGTAGTTGTGTAGTCTAGGTCAGAGGAAAGAAAGATCAACTAGTCCGGAATAAAAAGTCGCTGAAATTTATCGGCAAACAAAAAAGGATCTTCTGTTTGAAGAATTTTCTTTTATCATATATACTAAGGAACAGGGCCCCTGACCCCCGCCTCTTATATACCCCAATAAACGTTAAAAAGTATTATATATAGGTATTTGCCTTATGACTAAGGGTCCACACCCTTAGTCATAAGGCAGATACGAGACGATACGAGACGAGGCAGATTAAGGACAATATTGATAGGAATTGCGTTTTATTTTGGAGAAGCAATACATATGTGGCAGTTGTCAGTAATCTTTTAACAACTGTATTTATATGCTACTTCAATTGTTTCATTTTATAGTAAGTTATTTTCCATATAATGCTTGTAGTTATAGATTAGGGGCTCGAGAATTTCATTTCATTTCTGATTAGGGGTCGAGAAAAACTTTCACGTATTAAGGGGGTCATGAAATATTTTCACATAGGGTTTTGCTAGAGGTTCGTGCCATGAAGCGTGAAAAACAGGTGTATAGATATATAGACATCGTGCTTTTTATTTATCGACTAGCTGTGTCCCGCGGTTTCACCCGCGTTAAAAAGAAACAGGGGCACAGCTAGTTCTAAAATATAAGTAGCCTAAGTTACTCCTTATTACAACAGTTACCTGCCAATAAAAGTCAAAATCGGTCCAAACATTTCAGAGATTAGCCAGAACAAACATACGGACAAGAATTGTAAAAAAATGTTATTTTGCTGTATGTACCGTATGTATATTCATATACATGTAGTAAACGCAGTTATTTCAATACTAAAAACAGACACTCCAATTTTATTTATATGAATAGATAAAATTGCGAATTCGTGCATTTACCGATAAAAAGCGATATTTAGGTATTGCTCATGCAAATATACCTACCAATTTCTGCATATTACATCATGTTGCATATCTTATCTAAGGTAATCCTATAAATGATATTCGAAAATGTCTACATGGCTTGCACGATCTATCAATGTGGGTTTGGTAATGTGGGTAGAGTATATTAATTTCACATTCTAAATACCTTAGACAACTAGACGGAAACTATATTTTAGGGATAATAAGAATGATACTTATAATACTTAGCAAATTTATATTTATAGTACTTGTTTACAAAAATATATAGTAAGTAGCTCTTAAATAACATTTATTAGATACGATTCTAAAAATATTCTATGAGAAAGTATTTTTATATTTGTGACTTAATGGATCATACATCATATGATGTATCATCGAAGCTGAACAATGCAATTTCAATAATTTTATTAAACAAGTATTTACGAGTATTCAAAAATATTTATAAAAAAATCTTCAGGGTATCCTAATTTACAAAAAAAGATCTGTGTTGTTTTACCACGCTTTTTATTAGATTGACCTGTATGTATGCACGTAACGGAATCTTTGAAGTCGATGTTTACCCACTTTGAACGGTCCGATTAATTTAAAGTTTTGAAAAATTATCAAAAACCGATGACAATACACGTTTTTAATAATTTTATCCCACTCTCCGCATTAGGATTGTCAGGAATCAGGATTAACGATTTTAATTGAGCAATTTTATGGTGGTTTTTAGTTTTTATATATTAACTGCTATTTTTGTATGGAATCGATTTCGGTTACAACCTTAATCTTTTTATTTTTATGGCATCGCACATCGTGTTGATAAGGCTCTCAGGCCATAAAGCTGAGTGCAGAGTCCGAACGACAACGCCCTGAAACAGATAAAATATTCATGTATTTTCATACACTTGTTATTATTTAACATGGTTTCTTTTTATTTACAAATGTAAAGATACAATTATTTACATTCGCTTATCTATTGATTATAATTTATTTAATAAATAAATAAAGTATTTTAGGGAACTAAACATAAACCGAAAACACATTGGTAGTAGAAAACAAATTAAATCTTCAATTCTATTTTGTTGTAGTTTTCATCAAGTTGATTGCACCTTTTCTGCTTCTATTTCATAAAATTGTAGCTGTATTTTACATATACATAAGAATGTTTACATACACTCATTATGTAAATATTCTACCTGTTCATAAAAAAACTGATTTTTATACATCGTATAAAGGTTACTATTGTTTAACCTCTGGCCGTAATTATGTAGTGTTAAAAATAATAAAGCTTATCAGTTATTTATAGTTTTAATATAGGTACCAGTTAAAAGTTATTAACTTATTTATTTCATATTGAAAATCGGGTTACCACGACTGTATATAGGTAAGAGGAAGGCAGGAACATGCAGTCCACCTGATGGTAAGTGGCTACTGCCGCCCATGGACATCTGTAATCAACCCCAGATAGGATAAGATATTCCTACCTGAAGTATATAAATTAATATTACATATATACACGACTGTTTGTTGCAGTCAAATTTTGAAAGCGTTAATATTTAAGGTAAAGTCTATCACGTCATGGCTAGGTGCTAAAATATTATTATGTCAGTGCTGTAAAATTATTATGTCAGTGTTCGGAAGAAACTTCTTGATTATTGAACCGTTATCAAAAAAGAGTTATCTATTCCACGCGTATGTATTGTTTTTTCATTCATTAATATCACACGTTTATGTAAAAAGCAGATGTCCTGCTAAAAATTGTGAGCTGATTCAAATGTTCGGTATTAGTTCTGCAAGCATTTTTTTGCGGCATATTAATTTAGTTCTTTACATTTTATTGAAACAAAATAACTCAGAATGTATTACCACTTATTGATTTACATATTAGTTTTACATCTACACGTAACCACTCGTTATACTGTGCGATCAAAGTGCAAAGTACTCGAATTGCGCGCAAAGTACTCAAGACTATCGTTAAACTTATAAAATCCTTTTTTGTCTTTGAGATTAACGATCACGACTTGTGAAGTAATATTTTTTTTTTATAATATAAGAGTAGCAGACGAGCATGCAGTCCACCTGATGGTAAGTGGCTACTGCCGCCCATGGACATCTGTAATCAACCCCAGATAGGATTAGATATTCCTATCTGAGGTCGGCCACAGTTGCGCTGCTACCCCTAAGGACTAAGCTGGAACGCCTCGGAAAAGTCTGTCTCCCTTACCACACCCTTCAAACCGGAACACAGCAGCGCCTAACATTGCTGTTATTAGGTAGAAATAGGTGTGGCGGTGGTGCCGCCGGAGTTGAACCACAAAGGGTTCTACCACCTTCAATCTCTATTTAAGATATAAATATCTCTATTTATATCTTCTGAAAGGGCCTTAGAAAGGTAGTAAATGTAATTTTTACAAATGTGAACAAAAACCGAGGTGAAAAGCAATAAAATGACAAAAATGTTGATTGTTTATATTAATTACCGCATCACGTGTGAATTATTATAATTATAATTTAAAATCAAGAGTCGAATTAAAATAACACAAAAGTTACGAACAATGGATTATTTGCATAATTTATATTATAAGTTACCTAAAATTAGTGAATATGTATTAAATTTTCATGATAAAGTTTTTGTACCTATTACAGTATTTATAAACTTAAGTGATTTAATAATAACTAGATAGTGGTTTTTACAGTATATTTATTCTCACCTGTCTACTTTTTAATTATAAATATGTAATCACATAGATGATTTATGAGATTCATTATTAATTCATTCTTATTAAAGGCTTATATTCAATATTTTTCATAGTACGAGGATCTATCCTGTATTTCCAACTTTTATTTCATCATGTTATATCAATATGAAATCCATGCAAAAATATGTTTTCTTTTGTACGGACAACTCTCGAATTTGCGACCGCCTAGGGGGTCACGCCCAAGTCTTTAAAAAACACTATTTATCAAAGTAAATAATCTTGATTTTTTTTATATAATAACCTTAGAATATTATTAATATTCTCTGGGTAGAAAACTGATGTAACATTTTTATTGATGTTTTAGGTAGTTCGATAGGTTAAAAGAAAATAATGAGCGTATCAAATACAAAAATATATTTAAAAGTTTTATTTTATGAAAAAAGTTTGCTGATAAGTACAGTCCTTGAAATTACACATAGACATTTCAAACTCATTTATTCGCAGTAAAGTTTTATCGTTCCGATACTGAATATCGAACTCATAAAAAGTCTATTAATGTGACATACATTTCTTCAAACATTCCATTCGTAGCTAGTAGCCACCATTGGCCGAACCTCATAAAATCAATAAGAACGGGTCATTGTTTAATGAGTGTTTGTGTGTACACTTGCGCGAGGAATGAACTTATGTCGTCATACTTACACACACATAACACACACACATAGACACACTAGTAATGCGTTTTTGTTTTTTTCTATTTTTGTGACCCTCGGTCTTCGATCACGAATAAGAACCCCTCGGTCTTTTAGAAGTAAGGAAAAGAAAATTTGTTGAACGAAAATCTAAGCGTGTCATGTTACCCAAAATATTGGCTTTTCGGGTCCCTTTTATTTCCGGGGCCCTGGGCACAGGCCTTTTTAGCCCTCAGGGTATAGACAAAATAGAAGTCGCCGTTTTATAAGTATTAAGTGTAAAGTACCTACTTTTGTAAGGTTTACGTGGAATATTACTGGTCAGTAACAATGTTATCTACATTATTTTATGTTGTAAGTACACATTATATTGTATTGACAAGGACCAATATAATATATTAGGTTTATCTGTTATCAGTTCATAAACTGGCTATCTATTACTATAAAATGACTTCAAATTGCAACATATTACCATAATATGCGTAAGAATAGATACAAATATTGCATACGGCTGCATTTTAATTTTATAAGAGTTGCAAAGGAATATAAAGTCCATCTGATGGGAAGTGGTTACTGCCGCTCTTTGACATCTGTAATCCCAGATAAGATTGAATTCCTTCCTGAGGTCGGCCATAGATGCGCTACCCCTGAGGACTAAGCTGAAACGCCTCTGAAAAGTATATTTCCTAAGCGCTCAACAATTATGTCATTAGACAGAAATAGGTGTGGCTGTGGCGTGGCACCTTTCAATTTTACGAAATTAGGTGTCGCTATTAGAATGACTTATTTATTACTCATCTATTTACACTTTACAGATATGTAATCCACCAATATTTACGTCGATGGATTACAAAGAACCCGCCATATATATGGAAATAGTCAACAAGCTTATCTATCTAGTTGCAATGTCATATCTCGTTTGTTTGTTCGTCTGATAAGTTTTGATTCATAGTCTTGTCTATTTCCCGTGAGACATTAAACCTACAAGGCTTCGCCCAAACGTTGAGTTCGGTAATTTAATTTATTTTTTGTAAATTCTTAGGTACCGAAATGTTGCGTTTTATATATATTTTTTTGTACATTATTAGATCCATTTGTATCTTTAAACTCTGGCATGACAAAGGGTTTTCCATTAAATACAAGGTAAACTCAGCCGCAGTCTGTCTGGTATTAAGAGAAGTAAATAAGTTCTCTAAAGTTTCAATATAAAGACTTATAAATATAAACTTTTCATATATAAATCAAAAGTTGTGTAATAAAGTCCAGCTACTTATTTTAAACTTTTGTACACGGTAAAAAGTTACACTGTTTTTATATAATATAATATAAAAAGTTTGGAAAATCCAAAAGTGCACGACTCATAATGCTCATTTAATTATGAAATATTAAAAAAAAAAAAAAAAAAAACTTATGTCGTTCAAAATTAATTGCCGAAAGAACAGCTGTAGTAGTAGGAAGAAGGTACTGCACAAGCGCCTCTGGTGGAATAAATTTACATAATATCTATAGATATACAGTCTTGTAGTTTTCGTTTTTTATTAATTGCAATTAAACGACACTGAATTAATTAATCATTCGCATTCAGTGACCTACAATCGTCGATTAGAATTTTTAAAAAAAAAATTAACTCAAATGATGGATTTTTTCACAAGTTACAGTGTTTTCAGGTTTCACACATGACGGACAGGAATTTTTTTTGACCTATTTTGGTGTTTTTTTCCAATTCTATTGCAGTAAATCAATTTTTAAAAAGTATGGAATTAATCTCCATTAAATTATCTCGACAATAGTATGCAAAATATCTTGATTCCGTGAACTATCAAGGCTATAATAATAAAAATAGCCGCCAAAATGAAGCGAAAAAAATTTTTCGATCGTAAAGCACTCTCTGATGCTTCGCATCATGAGTCGTGCAAAATTAACACAAGTAAACCACTCATGAGTATCAGCGTATACATTTCGGTATGTTCTGAAAATTTCCCAATAAAACTTATCTGAAAGTTATCTTTTCCAGTTATCTTTTTAGATAAATTCGTCAATGTCATACACCATGTTATCGGGAGTGCATAAAAACGAACAGTATCCCTTTAAACGATAAAGCAATGAATGCGACTATCTTCATTGGGTTTTAATTAAAGAATTCTTTCTCGATGATACGCCGGGTCACCGCTGCGACCCGAACATTCTCATACGTACGTACCTACTCGGTTCAATATACCTATACTCCTTAGCAGAGACTATGCTACTTATGTCGTATAGTCTGCGGTGCAAAGGTTTCAAAGGTCGTTTAAAGATTTTGAAAGGTGGAAGGTATAGTCCGCGCCAAACTGCTAATCCGCTTTGAAATAGTCAACAACCTTATCTAATTACATAGTTGCAATGTCATATCTTGTTTGTTATGAAGGTGGTAGAACCTTTTTGGTTCGACTCCGGCGGCACCACCGCCACACCTATTTCTACCTAATAACAGCAGTGTTAGGCGCTGCTGTGTTCCGGTTTGAAGGGTGTGGTAAGGGAGACAGACTTTTCCGAGGTGTTCCAGCTTAGTGCTCAGGGGTAGCGGCGCATCTGTGGCCGACCTCAGGTAGGAATATCTAATCCTATCTGGGGTCGATTACAGATGTCCACGGGCGGCAGCAGTCACTTACCATCAGGTGGACTGCATTCTCGTCTGCTACCTATATTATTAAAAAAAAAAGTTGTTGCAAGCAGGTGTAATCATACAATTTGCTATGGCGACGCGGTTCATTTGTATATTCAGAGCGGACTAGCAGTTTTACGCGGACTATACCTAGTAGATATTAAAGTCTTAGGTACTACCGCCATACCATTTCTAGCGTGAAGCAAATCTTGTATTTCTGACGGAGACTGAATCCTTTTACGGCTTACAGCTTACTTAATTATGAGGCAACAATGTTACTCCTCAGGAGTAGCAGGTCTGATCGGCTTCATGTAGAACCTCTATTATACATGGACTTGGTTAGTTATAAAGGGCCGTAGGTGTCTTTACAATCGAGTAGGTTGCACGCTCGTTTGCTAAGTGAATCCTAAAGTGCTCAATTATTTGATTTAGAACTAAAATCTAATTTATTTATTTAGATGTCTGTCTGACCGGATATCGAATCCTCTATGAGACCGGTCACCGCTCAAATAATCAAATGAAATATCTATCTTATCTATGTAGTTTTGTATTACATTTTATTTTTATAATTACACGTCAATCTTCCATCATCAATTCATTTAAGTTGATAAGAAAATGTCTTTAATCGATCATTATTTTTAACATAAATTGCACAATAAATATTAAGAAATAATATTAAGTAGGTGGATACATATGTTAGTCCTTCACGCGAGGGATTTCAGGTTAGTTTTGAAGAAATTGTTGGTCAATCCATTATCGGCTACAAATGTCCAAGGGTCTTGATCACTTATCGGATGGGTTTTATCGTTTTATTAATATTATCTTAAACTGTCTATTAAGGACGAGTGCCCTTTGAGTTTGGATTATAGTAAGGGTAAATGTGGCGATAAAAAATAGCCTAAATTTGCGAAGCGAAGAAAAATCCAATAATGGTTTCAGCCGATTTGAAAATTAGCCTAAAAACATTGACTAACAAACTCAACAAACACCTAACTCTTTCGCAGATTCGAAAACTAAAATATCATGCTAAAACTTCTAAAAGATAAATTTTAGATTTATTTCACCATCCCAACCCTCATCGAAAAATGCTTTACACGCTTTATATTAGCTTCACTTGTATGTTTGTCAGTGAGTAACTCCGTTTTTCAGTAGAAAGAGATCAACATACATCCTTATCTTACCCTGCACGTATGAAAGAATAAAATAGAATACCGAAATCTTTTTAGTTGATTTTATCATAAAAGCGTGTTTTTTAGTTTTTTGAACTATATTTATACACTAATAACATCAACTTCAGAGCGTGCCTGCCAACGCCAAAATTCACCACTACGCTACCAGACTTTTCACAAAATATAAAAAGTGTTCGATATAAGATGAATCGCGGCCATATAAGCGTATAAAAACGCCAGGTTTCTAATAACAAAAACTATACAGTCATGCGACGCTGAAACGATTCCTACGTGTAACAAACTGACTTTTTGTTACATTCCATTGTTACTTCGAACCGATGACCGATTTTTGTTACGTTTCATGAGCAATTTTACATTTTAGTCCAAATATTCGCTCTAACTCTGACAAAAGTAGGTTTAATTAAGACTAAGTATTTCCGTCCTTTTTTGCTATATTTTCTTATTGAACAATGAACATTTTTGATAAAAAATACTCCCTTAGTATATTTATATGCGAAAATGTCTCACAATTGCTTTTTTCCGGGTCGGTCTCAAAATTATTCTGAAAATAGACTAACACCTTTAGAACCATGGACACCTTTAATCAACCCTAACTTTTCCATGTTTCCTTTGAGGATTAAGTTGGAACGCCTCCTAAGTAAGTCTTCATATTTGTCAAAACGTAAAAACTCATGGTAAGGGTACTGTTCAAATAATGTGTAAAATTTTCTTTCATAATATTGCTGACCCTACATTGAATTCTTCAATGCTGCGAACTTGAAAAAAAATAACCTTGCCAAATCTAAGGTATCTAAAGCTTTTATGATAGATATCAGAAATGCATAATCCGATAAAATTGTGCAACGAGGACCTAATCTCGATCGAGCTAACCACATAGTTTCAAGATTGCAAGCGCACACATTCCATGTCGAGGCTGAGTCATGTATCATCTTACACATTATTATATTTCGTAGCAAGAATGACAATGAGTATTTACTTATAGGTACCTTCATATTGATAGGTAATAATAAATAGCTATAACCCAAATATAGGACAAGTTTCAGTCGAACTCGGGTGTTAAGGATTCCGCACTAATATTAAATATTTAATACTATTTATATAATTTTCGAATTGTAGATTTAGTATGTTTTATCAGTATAGGAACTACAGAACTACGTCACTGTAAAAGTTTAGTATTTTTTTTTATTACGATTCAATAGTCAATGAAAACGACGAAAAAGCCGGTTTCTTCTGTGGGGGCCCCCTTTATTTTGTAATCCTTTTTATTCTTAGTATTTTTATGTCGTTATAGCGGCCGCAGTAGACGAACAATATAGTGACAAACGTGTACGTATTGTACAGATAAATAAGCACTTTGAAATTCCCTCAATTTTATCAATTTAAATAAAAACAATTTTATTAAAAACAAATAACATTTTGGCAAACAGTACCTACCTATGTGCCCGTACCTACAAATAATTAGTGCAATTCGTATATCCATATCTAACTTCCAAGAAAACAGATGGTCTTTTATCAAAAGAAGTCATTTTATTATCAGACTAGATGACCCGGTGAACTTCGTACCACCTAATTATGAGTGACTATCTGTACCTCGTGGTTTCACTCGTGTAATTTATGTATTATGTCCATAAACTACTGGTAAATATTAGGAAATGGCCACAGGAGAACAGGAAAATAAAAAATACAATTAAATAAAATTCACTCTACCTCTCTGCACTCTGTTATTTTTTTACCGACTTCAAAAAGGAGGTGGTTATCAATTCGGCCGGTATCTTTTTTTTATGTATGTACACGAATTACTCCGCCGTTAGTGAACCGATTTTAATAATTATTTTTTTATTGTGTTATTTTTTATTGTAGGTTCTAATGAAATTACAAAGTCAGTTCATCATTGACTATTTAAGGGTCTGATAATGTGGCTCGGAGACAAAATATGTAACTCCTCAACCGATGGGGATATTTGAGTTGTGTTTGAAGATATTTGGTGTAAGTTCTAACGAAATTGCAAAGTCAGTTCATCATTGACTATTTAAGGGTCTGATAATGTGGCTCGGAGACAAAATATGTAACTCCTCAACCGATGGGAATAATTGAGTCGTGTTTGAAGATATTTGGTGTAGGAGGTTCTAATGAAATTGCAAATCATTGACTATTTAGTTAGGTTAGGTTGGAACACATAAGACAATATAAAACTAAGCGGGCAGGGCGCGGCAGCGCCCTGCGAGCGGGCGGCTCCAATCAATGTAAATTCAGACCGTACCTTAATTCATGATCACGTTTATACAATTTTAATATTGTATTAATATAAATGTTATTATGTCATCACTAAAAAGGGTAAAAAAATTTTTAACATAAAATACAACCGACTTTTATGTCACTACATAGTAAAAAATAATTCAAATAAATGTTGGTTTAGTACATATTTCTGAAGTCGGCGCTCAATATATTTCGTTCGAATTATTTTTTACTTTGTAGTGACATAGAAGTCGGTTGTATTTTTTGTTATTTTTTTTTACAAACACGCGAAAAGAAGTACCTATAACTTCAATAACGGTTTTTTTAAAGAAAGTTTATTTACTTATAGTACTCTAATCGGGTTGTTGAATAGCTAAAAATGCTGAAACAGGTGTGTAAATAGAAAGGCGATTTATAACAGTCTTAAGGGTTGATCTAAAAAAACAAACAGTGACTCAGATGCTTCATTATGTCTTATGATAATTTTCTTAGTGCTCCAAATTAACGGATATTAAATTAAAGTTCCATACCCGATTAAACGACCCTAAAGGTTGATTTTCCAAAAACGGTGAAAAATTTGTTCTATTATTTTGAATCAAAAAGCTAAATTCCAATTTTCATAGACTTTGCTTCAAAATCTGACGATTTCTAAACGAAGTGTCTTCTAAAGCCAAATGCAAATTTTTACAGTTTTTGCTTCCCAATTAACGGATTTTAATATAAAATTCCAACCCCTACTTAACCAACTTAAGGGTTGATTTTGCAAATATCGTAAAATAGATATTTAATTACTTTCTATCGAAATCCTATCAAATACCAATTTTCATATAGATTTGCATCAAAACTGGGGGACTTTAATACAAACTTTCAACTCTTATTTATTCACGGAAACGCGGTCGAACAGGATAAAAAGTATCCTATGTCCGTCTCCTGGTTCTAAGCTACCTCTCCACCGATTTTCAGTCAAATTGGTTCAGCCGTTGTTGAGTTATAAAATGCTTCACGAAAACGCGGTCGAACGGGATAAAAAGTATCCTATGTCCTTTTCCTGCTTCTAAGCTACCTCTCGATTAATTTTCAGTCAAATTGGTTCAGCCGTTCTTGAGTTATAAAATGACTTCACGGAAACGCGGTCGAACGGGATAAAAAGTATCCTATGTCCGTTTCCTGGTTCTAATCTACCTCTTTACCAATTTTCAGCTAAATCGGTTCAACCGTTCTTGAGTTATAAAATGACTTCAAGGAAACGCGGTCGAACGGGATAAAAAGTATCCTATGTCCTTTTCCTGCTTCTAAGCTACCTCTCGATTAATTTTCAGTCAAATTGGTTCAGCCGTTCTTGAGTTATAAAATGACTTCACGGAAACGCGGTCGAACGGGATAAAAAGTATCCTATATCCGTCTCCTGGTTCTAAGCTACCTCTCCACCAATTTTCAGCCAAATCGGTTCAGCCGTTCTTGAGTTATAAGTGGAGTAACTAACACGACTTTCTTTTATATATATAGATATTAAATTTATAATGCGACGCTAGTGGTATTATATTTATATTAATCATTTGTTGCGGCTTAATATTATCTTTTACAATACATTTTTACTAGCCGTGCAATTGTAGGTCCGCGAACAGTTTTCTAATTGAGTAGGTACCTATTTTCTAAATAGAGATTTGTAATTTAAGTAATATTTAAAAAGAATAGTTACAAGTGACAAGATAATAATTGAGATCTTTTAGCAGGCTCTGAACAATAACTAGTAACCAGCATCAGCAAATATAATTTTGAAAAAGGAATATGAAAAAGTCACACGTCACACAGATAAAACACAAGTTATACTTATATTCCATAGATAAATAATGTCTGAAAATTCTATATTAGGTATATTCCAACTTTTGATTGATAAAAAATAAAAAATCTATACCTTTTCGTGGCTTCAATTATATTTCTATTTAGTGATGCTCAAATCGTTACACATCAATTACCGATTCAATAAAATTATATAATCGATAAGATTTTAGTGTTATTGGCATTCGATTCCATATTCAATATTAAATTGAATTGTTATTTATTTAAATATAATATCAGTTCACTGAAATTAATAGAAACGTTTAACTAAGTATTAATAAATATTACATTTTTTTCTTTATTTTACAATTTTCTTTATTTTTATTTTACTTTATTTGTCTTTATTTTATATTTTAACAAGCATTCCATTTCACTATTCAAACGAGAAATGAGCAATAATTTCAGTGAAATTGGAGTGAATTTCTAGTTATACTTTAATTGTGTTTATAAAATAATCGCACATTCTACTACATGCTCACTGCGCATATCCATGTTTTCAAAACATGTTTTACCAGTCCTGCGTTTCCTGTATAAGTGTATGTATGTATGCATAACACTGAATCATACATGACCCCAACCATAATTCGTAAACATGCCTCATTGCTGCCTATTTGTGTCATTCACGAAGTAAACGCATAGACTCCTAGTGTGAAATTATTTTTCGAAATAAGAACTCCAATGTAGGATAGGATTCATTCAAGTCTGCTAAAGATTGGCGTGCAATGTCTGTCACAACATAAATTTTGATCTTCATACTATGTTAGAAATATATTCAAATTATTTAATAATTAGTATTATTTTAATTAATTAATATCTGTTATTTTCATGATAATAATATTTTTTTTTATTCTTCTAACAATAAGTGCCTATTTATATAGTCACTGGCTGGTACGATTGTATGAGTTAGCAATAAAAAAACGTAAAAGATGTATTTAGCGCGGGAATAATAAAAGTCGTAAATTGGATCATGAATAGTTTTATTTTATTACTTAAAAATGGTAGTTAATTAAAATTTACTCTTATTTCAATTGTATTGCTATAAATGCTAGAGATATAACTCACGCTTGAACTATTTATGATATTTGGAGCACAAACAATATATGATACTTTTGGTGGCAGTCCAAATGCTCAAGGGCTTCTGGCGACCTACAAAATATTTCATTGTTAATCCATATATCTAACTTAAAAATAAATTTACTTTATATACGGTATAATCAAAGTCAATAGGCATTTAAGGCACGGTCCGACCAATGTTGATTTATCATAGTATAGATTTCGGTCACAGTCATGTCTTTTTAACACGCTTTTATTAGCTTGGGTTGTATGTTTGTATGTATGTATGTACGTTATAGTAACGGAATCTTTGAACCCGATTTCTATCCACTTTGAACGTTCAGATTAATTCAAAATTTAAAAAAAAATATCAAAAACCGATGACTATACACGATTTTAATAATTTGGACCATTTTCCTTATCAACATCCTCAGGATTAACGATTTTCGAGGCGAGAGAAAGCGCCTTATGGAGCGTTCAGGCAAAGATACTAGATTGATTTTTAGTTTTGAAAAATAATAATTTTATTTCCCTATAACTCAAATGTACTGAAACATATCTATAATGTCATCTTGTAGAATGATTTTTAGGATTCCGCACTCAAAGGATAAAACGAAACCATCCGCTGTCTGTTCGTGAGTCACAGGGCTTTATCTCTTAAACCGTAATAGATAGACACTTGATTTTTTACAGACGATGCATAATGATGGTCGCTATAACAACGAATACTAAAAATTAATACAATAAATATAGTTCAAAAAACTAAAAAACACGTTTTTATGATAAAATCAACTAAAAAGTAGAAAATAATTGTCAATCTAGGAATCAATTAAGGAACAGTAAATTTTATAAAAAATTGTGAAAAAAGCGTGGAGTGCTCCACTTATCAATTTTTAGAAAAGCACCCCACACTTTTTCCACAATTATAAAATTTACTGTTTCTTAATTGATTCCTAGATTGAAAATTATCTTCTACTTTTTAGTTGATTTTATCATAAAAGCGTGTTTTTTAGTTTTTTGAACTATATTTATTACCACGCTATTATTAGCTTGACTTGTATGTATGTATGTAACGGAACCTTTGAACTGGATTTTAATCCTCTTTGAAAGGTCCGATTAATTTAAAATTTTGAACACTTATGAAGAACCGATGACAATACACGATTTTAATAATTTTATCCCATTCACCTCATTAGGACCGTCAGGAATCAGGATTAACGATTTCCCTTGTTAGACTAGCGTGGTTTTTAGTTTTTAAACTATAATTTCATTTATGAAATAAAGCAGAACACAAGTATGCAGTCCATTAAATTGATCATACTGCCAACAGTGCTGCTATGTTCAGTTTAAAGGGTAGTAGGCATGATATACTTATCCGAAACATTCATAATTAGTCCTCAGGGGTAGTATCGCATCCATGGCTGCTATCTGGGGTTGATTATACCATCAGGTGGAATGCATGCTCATTTCCTATTTCAATACCTATAGGTCATAAAAAAAGAACTAGAAATAGTTCTAACTTTGAAATGTTAGTCTATTTTTCGTAGTACTCTAAAATAATTTTGTACCAACTATTTGTACTTACTTTTTTAGCCAAAACTTGCACGAATAGCACAAGTAGTAACGATGTTTGATTTCACTGTAAATAGAAGTAATTCAACGGATAATTACAATTAAAACCTAGGCGAAGTTGACTATAATTATCATTGGACATCTGTGACTCAGTCTTATCACAGTTTAATTACAGTAGAGATAATTATAGTCTAAAGGACTAAGTCCAAGTAACTTCAAGTGGATTGCGGTTTCATTCTAAACAAAACAAAGTATAGGAAACAAATATTTGATATAAAACGGTTGGTTGGAACTGGTTAAACGATACAAACTGCCTTTTGTTCCTTCTCAGAAGGAGAGATCTTGCTGATGTCTAAAATAAGACAAAGCTCCATAAATTGTGAGCTTGTCACGAAATTTAATAGCGTTAGATGCTTCTTGCTTAGTTTGCAGACAGACTATATTTTTTGCGACCTTCTAAACAGCTTCTAGAATATTTGCGCAGTTATTTATTTTTCCCACGTCACAGCAATTGCTCATAAATTGATTTATTACAGTACAATGATAAAAAAATATAATGGACTGAGAAATAGAAATATCGTCGACTTCCTCTGACGATACATCCTGAAATGCATCACAGAAGGTGAAGGAAGTGGTTTAAAAAGCCAACAAAACCCATATCAAGAGCTGTCGGACCATCCTTTCAGTTAATTAGGATCGCATGAGAATATCCCGACATAGTTGCACGATTAGCTCCCATTGGTTGAGTTGGCGTCGACAATTGTCCACAAATGGACGGCAATCAGCTTCAATTCAGTCAATAAGATGCGAGACGGTTTGTTGAGCCGTCTAGTTCAACGATTGTGGTGCGTCCGGTACCAATATACACCCTTTGTGAATAATGTGCGCATGCAAATTTGATGGATAGGGTCTTCCGGGTGTAACGAGCGATCAACAATAAAGATGGGAGCTAAATTGGAAAATTGCAGCTATTTACTTTATGATACATTGCATTCAGATCTCCGGGAATAAATCTACTGATAAAATTATTATTTGCGAAATTTGCTCCAGATTTACTGCGCCTATCCTCACTTCAGTCGTGTTTCCCAGTTGAGTGGTTAATATGAAACCCACGTCTCGTTAAAAGGAAAATTCCTCATTAAAAGCGAGCACGCCTCGCCGCATTTCCTTTATCCTGTAGACATCAAAGCTTTTCAAGAAGGTTTTTGTTGAAACGTTTCTTTTTTAACAGCGTTACCCAACTTGCTCTTGTATGTTTTATAATGTGGATGCCGGTATTTTGAGTTATGTAGGTATAGAAATATATTTTCAGCATAAATTAAATTTGTTCTATGGAATTAAGACTGTTCTCTTAACGTTTTAACGGTTCGACATTAGACATATAAATTTTAATGGATTTAAGTCCATGTATTGTTTTCGCAAATACGAAGTCGATTTGCTCATTTCTTAAATTTCTATTCATGACCAAAAGATTCCGTAAAATTATTGACTATATTACCGTTAGAGCTGATGTATAGAAAGTAGGTTTATAATATTCAATAAATACAAAAATTCATAGGTTCAAAATTTTAATATACTTTGGCGACAAAAACATGTCTGACAGGCACAGTTTTTTACACCAAATTTAATGCGATGCAGAGATGAAATTACACACAGTTTTTGTCATCTGAAACTGACTAATATTGTAGAATTTTTTTACTGTAACTCATAAAAGCAATAACGCTTTGGTGCTGTGGGCGTCCAAATTGTTAGACACTGTTAAACTTTGTCTAGATTTATACGGGAAGTCTGTTTTTATTAGAAATATTTTATTTTGTGTTAGTGCCTTAGATAAAAATATTTTAATTTGATTTTTTATTTTCCATTATTGTCATAAATTTATATTAACATAATAGTCGTGGTATTCAATTACATAGGAGATAATTGAAATTCAGGAACGTTTCAATTACTCATAACTAAATAACGATTTTTTATTGCACATGATATAATGATTCTTATACAAAATATGAGAATCATTTTTGAAGGTGGTAGAACTCTTTGTGGTTCAACTCCGGCGGCACCACCGCCACACCTATTTCTACCTAATAACAGCAGTGTTAGGCGCTGCTGTGTTCCGGTTTGAAGGGTGTGGTAAGGGAGACATACTTTACCGAGGCGTTCCAGCTTAGTCCTCAGGGGTAGCGGCGCATCTGTGGCCGACTTCAGGTAGGAATATCTAATCCTATCTGGGGTTGATTACAGATGTCCATGGGCAGCAGTAGCCACTTACCATCAGGTGGACTGCACGCTCGTCCGCTACTCCTACATTATAAAAACATCGTAGATCTAAAATGCATCATTTTTGTTATTAGGTATAAATGTTCCTTGTCCTTGTAGTTCCGGGACTAGAATAGGGCTACGGTAACTCCTGCCTGTCGTAAAAGGCGACTAAAAGGGGGCTTCCGGGGTTGCGGGCGGCAAGAGTGGGAGCTCTAGCCGTCCAGTAAGCGATCCCAGGAAGGACGGCGGTATGTGTGGTCGCATAGCGTCGTGTACACCAAATGGTGCGGGAGGAGCGAAAACTGCTCCCCCAGAGCAGAGCCCGATCGGGGCATCGCGCTTGGTAAAAAAAAGGTATAAATGTTCCTAAGTTTCGGTTCTAGATAAAGTTAATTATATTATTTTACCAAAGGACGGAGATTAACGTATCGGTCTATTTTTTCAAACGTCAAATTGTCAGTAGCAAAACATTAGACCATTGCACAGACGTAAAAAATACCCGTGTGAATCTAAATAGGTAGGTATGATGAATATTCAGTGTTGAATGGGTTGCAGGGATCAATGTCCACGGCGCAGTGTCAGCTGTGACTGTTGCCAGCCTATTTACAGATTATGTATTTTCGTTCACTTTTCGACCACAGATCTATTTATATTTTTGTCGTTGATGCGTTTGTGAACTTTGCACTTGTTTGTTAGTTTCATAGATTAGTAAAGATTACTCACTCCTAACAAGAAAATTTAACCAATTTGAGAATTGAAGTTGCGTAAAAAAGTTTGCCACGTCTCCGTGCTAAAATGCCCCTAAAATATTTGAAATACTCATTTATTTATCATGTTAATTATGCAGTATTAGTTATTTATTCGTAATATTTCTCTAAAAATGTTTTTTATTTGTCAAGAATTAAAAAAATAGCTGACAAATCAGCCTTTTGTGGCTTCATTCAATTTCAAGGCGGCGAAGTATCTTTACTTATCAAAGGTTAATTGAATGATTCTTTTTTGTAACTGTGTGTCATTATATTAATACGAAAACAACACTTGTGACACTTTCAAATTATTTAAGAAAGTAGAAATTAACCGAAAGTGACTGTATCCTACATGTACATAAAAATATGTGTGTTAACGTACGCAATAACTAAAGAAACATGATTTCTCCGCGCAAAATTTTAGTACCAATTTCGAAAGGATTTTTTTCCACTAATAATTGAATGCAGTCTTTTTACATTCCTTTTAATCATTTAAGACAGTGTGATATTTCGAACACCAGCATTTTCAGTAGGTAATTATAAATAATTAATTACCAATTGTAACCTCGTTGATCTATCGATTGATTACATCTAGAAAATGTTAACAGGCAAAATAAACAGTAGCTAAGTAGAGTTTGGACAAGTGAAGATACGTTTATTTCTGTTTATTTATTTTTAGAACATAATCGAGCACTTCTTAGTATTGCCCATCGAAGCAATAATTTTTTTGGGTATTTTATCTCCGCATATAAGTAAGTACGTAATTAGGTACTAAACACCGCAGTTAAAACTAGTATTGAATTCTCGCTAGAATAGATAGGTACATTTAATATATAAGTACAACATAACATTGGATTTTTAAGGAAAAGTGATTTGCTTCAGTGAAGCTATAAATTTCAAATTATTGTTTTAGCACGTTGCTATTGTGGTAATATCTTGTTTTCCCTATCTTCCCAACCTAAAGTAATATTCAGTACAAATATTACATAACAATAGCAAATTACAATAAATTGCCCTAAACAAAGATTTATTGGACAACAAAACTTCAATATGGATGGATTCTCAATTGAAAAATTGCGCCAATTTAAAAGGTCGTTGGCCTTGACGCCACGCCACGATGAAACAGCCAATAGGAACGCGCCGCGCCCACTCCACGACCAATCAGAGAGCGGGAATTTTATCGATTCATCTGCGTTTGACGCTTCTGATAAGTGATTATATAATAGATGAATAGACCAGCATCACCCTACATGGGGATCTACTGATAGTTTAGTGATTTTGACTGTTTTAAACCTAGAACATATTTTTTGTCTATTATTTTTACCACGTAGATACTACATACATAACATTCATACATCACATAAACATTTGCAAATAGTCTAAAATTTTGGATGTTTTTTGGGTCACTTACATATATTATTTATGGTCTTATTACAAAACCGATAATAATGATGATGAACAATGTTTTATATCAATGCTAAAATAAAAATAATACCCTTTCAAATACAATACTCTTTTACAAGTTCATAATATGAACCCATATAATATATTTTGTATTTACGTATTTACATAGAAATCTAAATCACAATAAATAACCGAAAAAAATATGTTGGTGCGGATGAAAGTATTTTTATCCATGAAAAAAAACTTATCACTATGCACAAAACGGAAACCATAACCTACGGCACAGCACCACGCATAGACAACAGACTTCCGGTATACTTTACATTCAGCCAGTGTCCGGCTTGGCGCCCAGTTTTAATTATGCAACTATAACAGTTTTACCGTATACTGCTTATCTCAACGGAATAAAATACGTGGTCTGAAGTTTCTTAGCAAATAAAACAATTGAACAGTTTGTCTGTATTTTCATTATTGTTATTTTTAAGCAGAATATTTTATTTGCAAGAGATTGCAATTAAACTAAACGGTCGTTTTTGATATTTTTTGGCTGTTTCAAGACTTGATTTAATATTACTTAATACATGCAACACAAAATAATGATGCTTGCTATACAGATGTTATAGGATTTCTAGTGTAACTATTATTTATTAATATTTTTCGTTTTAATTTTTAATGGCCAGGATTCGATATTAGAAATATGCGTGATCACTGAACACATGTATAACCAATTGTTTGATCTAAGATCGATTATGCTGTTCGATATCAATTAAATATATTAAAGTAATTGTAAAACATGTAAAAACATAAACTGGTATTTAATTGCTGTCGTCTGCTTACAGCGGAAACGAAAAAACGAAACAAAACATTTAATTCTATATTACGACCAACGAGTTACGAAGTATAGACTCCAGTACTTAGATCAATTATTTATGAGCAAGATGTTCTTTATTAAATAACGGTTGTCTTGGAATGCGGCAACAGAGGCGAACGGATACTCCACTTTATAATATTCACTGCAATTTGTTCTAAATTGCAATCTTACGATAAATCACAATCTACATGCATCATGCTTTATATATGGTGTCTTAAATAGTTGGTAGAATTTTGTAATTTAAGGCAATTGAACGAATAAGTACTAAACCAAAAATACCTCAAGAGGCAACTTGATGATTCGTTCAAATTTTGAAATTTTCCTTCTTATTGAGTACTACTACAATTAAAGACAATATTGTTTTTTAAGAAATATACTTCTCTATACATTTACTAATAAAAATAGCTATATGAATGAGGGTTTGTGATTTCAGAAATGTATATTTTCTTAGTATGACGCTTAACAATACCAAAAAAATATAAGTATTTCATCACTTTGTATTCTCTGAAATAATAGTTCCCACTTAAAAATTTCATGCGAGATGACTTTACTGCGCTGTGCGCGTTAAGACGTACATTTGAGACAAAATTAATATTTTAAATTCTAATAAAAAAAATTACAATCTTATACGGGCATAAATTCAGACAAAACCTGGAGATTTCTATGTTACAAAGAACATCCGATCGGCTTATATGCGTCACCGTACCTACGCATGCCCACTCCAATTGAATATTGTAACTTGCTTCTTCCTTCCTTGTTATGTTATTGATAAATGACCCCTTGTTAGCAACATTTTCTTTACATTTGTCATAAAATAAATAGTCTGTACATGGTTTATTAATAAGAATGTTATTGAAATAAAATTAGAGTTGTTCGTATCGAAACGAAACAAGAGAGATAATTTATTTAAAACGTTAAATAATGTTAGTAGATCTGAACAATTAATTGTTCTCTGCAATATTAGTTTAAATTATGAAAATATTCTGTTACATAGCTTCCATCATGGTTTTTATTCTACCAACCACCACGGTTTCCTCAACCAGATTCAGAGCTTAGTTTCGTTCATTCGTCTATTTTATAACGTTTTCGTCTTCAAAATGTCGTTATTCTACGCGAAAGCAATAAACACCGGAGATACACTTATAACGTTTTGTATTTTTTTCTACTATTATGAGTAAATTGATTGCTAAATTGCTAAAAACGCTTTCTACACTCACAGCCCCACTAGGATTTCCCGTATCGTGGGTGCTATGGACACACACACACACACACACAGACAAATATACAAACACCCAGACCCAGAAACAGAAACCTAAATACACCATTCAGATTTCTATCTCGCTGGGGATCGAACCCGTGACCCGCTGCGCGTCAGACCAGTATGACCATTCCGCCACACGGGTCGTCAAATTAAATTGGATTAAAAATCATCTGAATTTACAAGATTGCTAACCCTTGCTCTAATAAATTTATATTTAAATTATATACAAGTGCAAGAGGACGAAGTGGTTTATCGCGTCCATTCTAATCTAGCTGGAATGCAGTCCGTGCTACACATTTTCTAATTTATTCCAACAATCTCGGGCTCGGAAATAGATGAATAGACTTCCTGTGGCTCCATTATGTGCTAGATCTGTTTAGATTAAACTTGATTACAATGTAACGTCATAAAAATGTAAAATTGTATGATTTTATGATGCCATTGAATTATTATTTGTTATTTTGGATGTTTATTAATTGCATTAATCAAATCCTAATTAATATGGTTTGAAAAACCTACTTAGCAAATGTGAACTATTTTTATTATATTATTTAAATTTACTATTACAATTTATTCACATCTTTCTACAAGATAATTTATTTACAATTATAGTTACTATATATATGAAATTGTATGTAATAAAATAAACTAAAAAAGGACTTTATTTATTTATAATTTTCTTGTATATTTTGTAAATAAGTCCTTTTTTAGTTTATAGTTTATTTTAAAACCTACTTATTAATAAATGTAAAGTAAGATAAGTATTTTTGATATCATAATTTGATTGACAAATGTGATGTCAATCAAATTATGACATCCACGAATTTTAAAGTTCTAATAGCGGCGATCTCGAAACGTAGTTAATTAATGTTATAAAAAATATTTAAGAAGCTAATTTTGTAGACCGTTTCTTATGGAATCCTATTAATTATTAATAATACATCTTCGTTTGTTGTATTTATTACATCTTTGTCGTTGAAATATGCATCTTTGGGAAGGCAAGAAATACAGGCTCGTGTCGTCGAAAAACTTTGATGATTTCATGAAAAAACTAGGTAATCTTTCCTTAAGAATAAATTAGAAGTATGTAAATAGTTATTTTTATTTATGTGATAGCCTAGTGGTTAAAAAAATCGGCCTCTCGATCGAGGGGTCCGTGGTTCAAAATACCAGGCACGCACCTCTGATTTTTCAAACTTATGTGCGTATTAGAAATTAATTATCACTTGCTAAACGGTGAAGGAAAACATCATGAGGAAACCTGCATACATGTCCATTACAGATGTCCATGGGCGGCAGTAGCCACTTACCATCAGGTGGACTGCATGCTCCTCTGCTACTCTAATATTATAAAAAAAAAAACCTATTTTTTTCTTTATTTACTGAATAATTAAGAATATGCTAAAGTTTGTAGTTAGTTTTTTTAAGCAATTATTATGTTTGATTAAGAATTTAGAAATGTTTTCACAGACTGTCTATACCTATTGAATTTCATTTTAAATTGTTGAATCACGGATGATGTGTGTTTTTGGTGACGTGATCCTATGATTATTTTAGTGACTAGCAGAATGAAAAACGCCGATAGCATATCATAAAATTATATAGGTACCTATACAGTATACAATCGTAGTACCTATACAATGCGGATCTTTTTTGGATTTGCTAATTTCTAGTTTTAAAACGCGTATAGGTCTATGATCTTAAATTGTACCTAACTGATATCTAAAAAAATAACCAACAATAAGCCAAACACAATCTTCACACATTTAAACTTGACACATCCTTCGAGATTTTTTTCTTAGTTTTAAGTGTGCAGATTTCATCATGTTTTTCTTCACCAGTTATGCAAGTGATAATTAATTTCTAGTAGGTAACAATAAATAATAAAATTATGTATAGATACGTCAGATAAGTTGCTATACTTATACATCTCGAATGAATAATTATATTTCCGTGCTCGGTGATAGCCTAATGGTTTAAAAACTCAGCCTTGAACGAGGGGTCCGAGGTTCAAATCCAAAGTATCACTTGCTTAAAACAATACGCACTTGGCCAACCCGGTGGACTATGGTCCAATCCTCATTCTGAGAGGAGACCCGTCCCCAGCAGCGGTACAATAATGGGTTGATGACGTGCTCGGTCAATTTACACATTTTAAACGATAAAAGATGGTTCGCGAACCAAATTTTTTGATTGTGTATTCGTGACTGTAATCTACCATGCGTGTTACAATTAGGCTTTATTACTCGTGTGACAAGCGACCTGAGTTGTCGTCAATTGACACTGATAACCATTCAAATTAAATACCTTTTTACCGGCTACGGAAGGTAGTTCTTTGAGCGTGATGTCTTATTTATTGACACGCCAGCTCAAACGGCTTGATAGATTTTAAGATATGAGGTGTCGTCGTTGGCTTTCTTAATTATGGGACGTAAATAGGATATATAATTTCAATTTTAAATTAATGAATTTATAGCAGTCTGGTTTATTGTTTTTTTTATTTATCTATTCATTGAATCGCCAACATACTGTACACTAATGCTATATTATACAAATATTATTGTAAAAGTACTAGTTATTATATGTAAGACTAAGTTGTCATAAAAATAAATATGTGTCTAAAAATAAATATGTACTTAACCTACACATATTCATTAAAACGAACAAATATTATTTCTAGATTTTTGAGTAGATATTGAATTCAAATTCAAATTCAAATTTTTATTGCTCATGCATACAGTACATAATTATGGTGTTCAAAAGTTTTCAAGTATCATCAACCATCAAATTCTTACATAAACTTTTTGTTGAACAGGAGTTGGGCTGATCACCCGTAAGGCTGCGAATGCAGTGACACCCACCGTTGAGCTGAAGCAGGACGGTGGCAGCTACGTGCTGGTCACCTCCTCCACCTTCAAGACCACGGAGATGAAGTTCAACCCTGGTGAGGAGTTCGATGAGGAGCGCGCTGACGGTGCTAAGGTATGTTGTACACATTTTATATGCGATATTGTATGCCTTTTAAAATAGATTATTACTTTATTATAGGTATTGTACTTACCTACACTTGATATCATTTTTATAATATAAGAGTAACAGACGAGAATCCGGTCCACCTGATGGTTAGTGGTTCCTACCCGAGGTCGGCCACAGACGCGCCGCTATTCCGGAGGACTATTCCGCTACCCCTGAGGACATCTGGTATAACGCGGCAAAATATGTCTCCCTAACCTCACTCTTCAAACCAGAACACAGCAGCGCTGAACATTCCTAATATTAGGCAGAAATAGGTGTGGCGGTGGCACCGCCGGAGTCGAACCACAAAGGGTTCGAGTACCTTCCAAATCTTTATGACTTAGCATTTGCTTATTACGATGCTACAAGACGCATTTTTTCTGTCGCACTAATAATTTAATTATAACAATTCCAGGTGAAGTCGGTGTGCACCTTCGATGGTAACAACACACTGAAGCACGTCCAGAAGTCCGACGACGGCCTGGAAGTCACCTACATCAGGACCTTCGGCCCTGAGGAGATGAAGGCTGTAAGTAACCACTTTCGTACATATCGACACAAGGTCAAATGTGTTCATCATCACCATCCATAATGAGGGCCATATTATACTTATGGAAAATATCCACGGAACAGAAAACTAGTTTATTATGTTCCGTGAAAATTACCCATTATAACCCATATACCCATTATAATACATAAAACCATCAAGGGTACCGTATCGTGATGAGACCATTTTTAGGGTTCCGTAGAACGTAAAAACGGACGCTAATACTAAGCCTCTGCTGCCTGTCCGTCTGTCACTGGGCACTATCTCTTGCATCGTAACACACTCGATTTGTTTATAAAGAATGTATTATTATTGTGGCTGTTATAATAAAAATATTAAAAAATAAATTGATAATAAATGGGGTTCGCCGTACAGGAAGCCGCTGCTACAGTTACAGTCCACAACAAGGGTGAAATATAGACTATCCTAAATCAGTCTGAAAGTAGAACTTGACATAAATCTAAAACAATCAACATATTAACATGAAAATCTCATATTGTCCTATGTCGTCTATATCTTCCAAATATTTACAAATGGATGATAATATTACAAAATTGTAGGAGTAACATGTCATGTGGTAAAATATATATAAAATTTATATTGCTTTTTTACGGCGTTGGCATTGGTGTGGACATGTAAAGTTTATCACATATATGTTTAATTTTATGTGTGTTTGTTTGCAACTTACGACGTTTTGTTGTTTTTTCACAGTTAAGTAAGCAATTGTGTACCTATGTCATAGATTAGTAAAGATACTTAGCCGGCTTGAAATTGAATGACGCCACTGACAAATCAGTTATTTTGTTTAATTTTTGACAGATAAAAGACATTTTTGGTGAAAATTTACGAATAAATATCTAATACTGTGTAATTTACATAATAAATAAATAAGTATTTCAAATATTTTAGGAACATCTTAGCACGGAGACGTGGCAAAACTTTTTTTCGCAATTATTTCAATTCTCAAAACTGATTACATTTCCTTGTAAGGAAGTGAGTAATCTTTACTAATCTATGACCTACGCTAATAATACCGTTGTGTTTTCATGCATCAAATATATACGTTGAATTGTTAATGTGCGTACTATAATTTATAATATGATACATTAATGATTGGAATAGTCATTAACAGATGGCGCTGAATACGTTTTAGCGCATTTTTTGTATTGTTTTAAAAAATGTTTGGTGACTTTCACAAACCTTAAAGATCAATATGGAACCCCTACTCTGAAAGTAGTGTTAATTATTTACAGATTTTAAAACGACTTCTAAAAATCAGAACCTTGGCGGGGATTCGAACCAGGCCCATATTTTATTATCTATATTTACGAGAAATACGAACATAAAATAGTGGTACAGTTACATTTCAATTTTATACGAAATCGAAGAGTTGTTCTGTATGAAATTACATTTGAATATCATACAATGTTTGCACAACTGGTTGCATTGAAGGTATATTATTTACTTTACAATGCAGAAAACATTTTAATTTTATAAAATTAAAAAACACAGTGTGATATCCATATTGTTACATGATTGATACAAACATCATATCAAATAATAATATATCATATCTATAATCGGTATTAATGATATACCATTACCTACTGTAACGTAACCGTTTCCGTTTCAACTGTAACCACAATCCTTTTCCCTCTCCTAGCGCTAGTTTCATTTTAAAAACATCTCGTATTTTTTTTATAATATAAGAGTAGCAGACGAGCATGCAGTCCACCTGATGGTAAGTGGCTACTGCCGCCCATGGAAATCTGTAATCAACCCCAGATAGGATTAGATATTCCTACCTGAGGTCGGCCACAGATGCGCCGCTACCCCTGTGGACTAAGCTGGAACGCCTCGGAAAAGTATGTCTCCCTTACCACACCCTTCAAATCGGAACACAGCAGCGCCTAACACTGCTGTTATTAGGTAGAAATAGGTGTGGCGGTAGTGCCGCCGGAGTCGAACCACAAAGGGTTCTACCACCTTCAAAAATCATAATCAGTCTTTCATTGCTAAATACGACGATCAGACGTTCCAGCTTAGTGCTCAGCAGTAGCGGCGCATTTGTGTACGACCTCATGTACAAATCTAATCCGGTTATAGGTTGATTACAAATGTCCATGGTCGGCAGTAGCCACACATCCAAGTGGACAGCAGGCCTTTATTACAAAAAATTGTTAATAGTATTTCATTTTCAAATTATTTTCTTCTGTTTACAGGTGATGACAGCTAAGGACGTTACGTGCACCCGAGTCTACAAGGTGCAGTAAACCGCCGGGCGTTAAGACTGCGGGGCGGGGCCCCAACACTTCCTATATTATTTTGTATACCTATCAAGCACAACTATTTCATAATATAACTTAGGTTATTTGTCGGACTTTGGTCTATTACATCGTGGTTAAAGTCATTACGAGATACTCGTACATTGCCAAAGTTAGTTGCGAACGGAATTAACATTACAGCTGTTGTATAAGTTTTTCAGTGCATATTTAAATAAATTAGTTTTTTACTTAACTGGTTTTTATTTTTTATATCCCTTGAACACTTAAAAACTATATTTGATATTATAATAAAATAACAGCAGTGTTAAGCGCTGCTGTTTTCTTGTCTGAAGAGTGTGGTAAGGGAGACATACTTTTCTCGAGAGAGATACTTAGTCTTCAGGGGTAGCGGCGCATCTGTGGCCGACCTCAGGTAGGAATATCTAATCCCATCTGTAGTTGATTACAAATGTCCATGGGCGGCAGTAGCCGCTTACCATCAGGTGGACTGCATGCTCGTCTGCTACTCCTATATTATAAAAAATATATATATACAGTACTCGGTATGTACATATTGCCTGCATCCCTGAAATTTGGTGCTCGCGCTGCCGTTCTAGATTATAAAATCTTTTGTATTAAATGATTAAGTGACAATAACAACAAGCAGGGATAGCAAGCAGGTTAACATACTCTGCCTCTTGATGGAGGGGTCCGAGTTTCAAATGGATTCAAATCAATCGAGGTTCAAAGCACGTACTTCGGATTTTTCAAAGTTATATGCCTATTAGAAATTAATAATCAATTGCTTAAACGACGAAGAAACCATTATGAGGAAACTTGCATACCGAGAAATCATAAAAAAATTAAAAGGTATGTGAAGTCTGACAATTCGCACTAGGCTAGTGTGTACTAAGGCGTAATCCTTATTCAGAGAGGAGCCCAGCAGTGGGACAGTAATGGGTTGATGATAGTGATGATGATGACTATAACAATAATAATTTAGATACATAAAGATTTTTTTGAAATATGTAACCGACTGTAATGAACGATATTACCATATAAATATCAGATAAAATAACATTTTTATGTTCTCATAATTATTGCATTACATCTAGCAGAACTTTACGTACAGATATTAAGATATCCAATAAGGTACATGAGCTTTGGTTAAGATTGTTGTTCGAACTCGGAGAGAGGTGAGGGGGTTGAGGGGTTGTTACTAACCACACTTGTAATAAAAACACACTTGTATGTTCCACTGAATATATTTTATTAAATTTACAAGCGGCCTCTTATAGTATCTACGAAAGGTTCTCAACAGCGTGATTCAACGGCTATTTTAGCAGCGCCATCTAGTTGAATATTACGGAACTATCACATACAAATTATTTGAATATAGAACACAAATTTGAATATTGAACATACCGCCCACCAAGGGCAAGATGGACCTTGCCCTTTAATAACAAATTAACAATATTACAACAATTACGACCGCCCACCATAGAGAATCTAGGAAATACAAAGGTTAAATATTTACATAAAACTTTCTTAAATGAGTACCTTTAAAGCACTTGCACATACATAAACATTGTCCAGCAAAATTAGAATGTAGAATCTAATTTACTTATTATATTGTTACACATACAAAAAATATTAGTTTACTTTTCTATTGGTAAGAAACATAATTTCGACACAGGTCGTTTCAAAATTCCAGTTTTAGTTTTTAAAGATACAACTCTAACAACCTTGTCTTCTCCTGGATGAGTGGCAGTTATTAGACCATAAAGCCATCGGCATGGGGGCAAATGATCCTCCTTTATGACTACTACATCGCCCAGGGAAGGTTGTGATTGGCGATCAGTCCATTTATACCGATGTAAAAATTTAGTTAAGTATTCCTGCGACCACTGTCGCCAAAATGTTTGTAACATTCGTTGGGTATGTTGCCATCTCCTCAGACTGCTCACATTTGACTTTTCAAAATCATAATCAGGTGCTGCCACTGGTGGTTCACCTATTAAAAAGTGCCCTGGTGTTAATACCGTAAAATCATCTGGTTGGTCATTGAGAGCTAACATTGAGGCATTGGCCGAGAATTGAGGCAGGCCTCTTGGTCGTGCGGATTTGAATAGGCCCTGCGTAATCTACACCACTATGACTAAATGGACGAGTTGGGGTAACACGAGCAGCCGGCATTTGCCCCATCAACGGATTTCTAGTGACTGCTGAGTTTTTGACACAGGTTACGCATTGTCTGTTATGTGACTTTATTAATTGTTTTCCGCCCAATATCCAATACTTGCTTAGAATATATGCCAAAGTCAATTGTAGTCCACCATGAAGTGTTTGTTTGTGGGCATCAGAAATGATTAGTTCCGTCAGATGAGACTGCCTTGGTATTATTATTGGATGCTTCTTATTTATATTCAACCTTGAGTGTGACAGTCGACCTCCCACTCTTAATACACCATCGTTATCAAGAAATGGATTCAGTGTCTTAAGTTTGCTGCCTTTAGGTAAGTTTTTATTTTCTTTTACTAATTTAATTTCATCATTAAAGTTGTTCGATTGACATTCTTTAATCCAGATTGTTAATGTATCTCTTAATTCCTTCGCTGTAAGATAGTTTATAGTTATTTTAGGTCCTCTTGTTTTGTTGCAATTGACTATGAACCGCCTGCAATATGCCATGACTCGTACAGTTTTCGTTAACGAAGAATATTTATCCCATGTAGATTCTTCTAGCGTAGCACAGTGTGTTTTAAGTGCTTCCATTTCAGTCTGAACCTCTTTTGGTCTGAGATAGATGATAGGCTCACGAGATATAAAGTCTGGACCGTGAAACCATAACTGATTGTTCACCAGTTCCAAAGGGTGTAAACCTCGAGATGCTCCATCTGCAGGATTCTGTTTGGAAGATACGTGGCACCAGGTGGTTGGTTCCAAGTTATTGAGAATTTCTGACACTCGATTCGCCACAAAGACATTCCATTTGCTTGGATGGTCATTTAGCCAAGCTAGTACCACGGTCGAATCGGTCCATGCATGAATGTTGTGCTTCTCCACATTCATCACCTGTGCAACTTCCAACAACAATCTGGTAAGTAACACGGCACCGCATAGCTCTAACCTTGGAATGGAAACTACTTTTACAGGTGCAACTTTAGTCTTGGCCGTGACCAAGGTAACAGTCACCTTTCCTGCTGAGTCAAGTACACGGAGGTATACTGCCGCTGCGTATGCCACCTTAGATGCATCGCAGAAACCGTGAATCTCACGACAAATCTCGTTCACGTTCGTGCCATGCCATCTAGGTATACGTAATTTATTAAAGTTGGTCTGCTCTTCGCGGTAAGTCAACCATTCATTTAAGATATTGTCTGGTACCTTATCATCCCAATCAAGTGCCGCTAGCCAGAGCTTTTGAATTATGATTTTTGCTATTATTATGCTTGGTCCTACCCAACCTAGTGGGTCATAGAGACGAGATATATCTGATATAATTCTTCTTTTCGTTACAGGTTTTTTCAGCTCAGGCAGATTAACAACATAGCGAAAGGAGTCTTCACTTCGGTCCCAGGTAAGTCCCATTATTTTTGTGATATCATCTTCTTGTATTTTCAGGTTCCCAGTATTGTCCCCTTTTGTTTCTATACTTTTCATTACTTTTAACAGCTCATCGCTGTTACTGCGCCATTTTTGTAGTTCGAAACCTGCTTTGCTTAGTAGTTCGTTCATTTCCTTGTATACTGTTTTTCCTTCCTCGACGCTATTAACACCGGTCATTAAATCATCTACGTAGAAATGTTTGAGTATATTTTCAGCTGCTGAAGGATAATTTACACCGTGATCATGTGCTACTTGCTGAAGAGCCTTTACTGCCAAATAAGGCGCTGACGCCGTACCAAAGGTGACTCTGGTAAGTCGGTAACTTTTTATTTCTTCCTTATCATTTTCTCTCCAGAGTATGCGTTGACAATCAGCATCCCGCTGGTTGACCTTTATTTGCCGATACATTTTAGCTATGTCGGCTGACATACAAATGGGTGAAATCCTCCATTGCATCACAATGCACCTTAGTTCTGGTTGCAACTTGGGTCCAACCAGCAACTGATCGTTTAATGATAAATTATTTTTCCCTTTGCATGATGCATCGTAGACGATCCTTACTTTGGTAGTCTGTCTGTCATTTTTGACCACCGCGTGATGAGGCAAATAAATTGATTTATCATTATCAATCTCATCCTTAGGTACCACTTCCATGTGATCTAAGTGTAAGTACTCTTCAATTACTTCCTGATATGTTGCTTTCATTGTTTTGTTCTTGTTAAGACGATTTTCTAAAAGTTTCAGTCTTTTTTCAGCTATTTCCCATGAAGCCGTTACTTCAGGAGTACCATTTCTGAATGGAAGACGTACGATATACCTGCCATCCTCATCCCTTTGAGTTGTTTCCTTGAAATATTGTTCACATCGTTTTTCATTATCTGTGAACATGGTTTCCTTAGGTTGCCGTTGGTCTGACTCAAGTTCCCAGAATCTTTTGAGCATGTCATTGCTTTCCGTGCAACAGTGCATAACTTGGATCTGCGAAATAGGATCATTTGATGGATTCACCATACCTGAGAGAATCCAACCGAAACTAGTAGCCTGTGCTATTAAATTACCAAACGGACCTTTCTTCATGCCTTCTTGTAGTATTTGACTGTATGTTTCTGCACCTAAAAGAAGGTCAATGTGATTTGGAACATCAAATTGTGGATCAGCTAAAACTAGTTCCTTTAATTCTGGCCAATCCAATTTTTCAGCTTTTCTCGTAGGAAGAAGAGAAGTTATGTTTTTGAGGACATATGCCTTCACCGGAATCCTGACATCAGAATTAATCAAAGATTTGATTTCGATGGTAATCATCGCCTTGGAAATAATTTGCTTATCTCCACCAAGACCAGTTATTTTTCCTTTAATAAGAGTTTTATTTAAACCCAAATACTGTGCCGTAGACTCAGTGACAAAGGATGACTGCGACCCCTGGTCTAAGAGTGCGCGAACCTTGTATCCTACTCCGTTCCTGGAAGTAGCCTCCACTAGTGCTGTGGCGAGCAACACCTGTTGCTGAACTGTATCCTTTGCAAAACAAGATACTAATGGTGTTGGATTGGTTTCCCCATTAGCATTTCCTGAAGAAGAGGCAACATACCCGTTATTTTCATTGTTATTGTTGGTAACCATAGGACTCCTTCCCTTGGGATGCAGAAGCGAATGATGATTTCGTTTGCAAATGTAACACTTTACCTGAGACCGACAGTCTTTAGCCGAATGACTACCACCCATACAATTAAAACATATATTATTGTCAAAGACAAACTTACGCCTGGCATCTACACACTTTCTTTGGAACTCTTTACAAAAGCTCAGTTTGTGATCATTTGTACAATATGGACAAACAACATTTTTTACATGTAAAGATTTAATTTTGACAAGTTGGCTAACTGCAGGAGTTGGTTTGGTATTTAGAAATTCTAAAGCTCTAAACCTAGTCAATAAGAAATTCTTAAATTGATCATAAGTAGGCAATTCTTCACATAAACTAGCGATATTAAATTCCCACTGTCGACGAGTTTCTGGGTCTAACTTTAAAGTAAGAATATGTATGATTAAAATGTCCCAGCTCCTAATATCTATCCCTAAATTACTCAAGGTAGCTAAGCAATCATCAGTTGTATCGACAATAGACTTTAAACCGGTTGCGGACTCATTAATAAGATTCTTTTGACTTAACAATTGTTTTATTGCATGATTAGAAACAAATCGTTTGTTATCATAGCGTTTTGTAAGTAATTCCCAACATCGCTCAAAGTTTTCTTCTTGTATGGGAATGTGTCTAAGAATTTGTTCTGCTTCACCCACTAAACAGCCCTTTAAATAATGCAATTTTTGAATGTTATCTATAGTACTGTTGTTTATAATTAACGATTTAAATAGTTCCTTAAACGAACACCATTCCGAATAACTTCCGGAGAACGATGGAATATTTATTTTGGGTAATTTAGCTATTGAGATTGGGGGAGCTGTATGAGATGGTGTACTATATTTTACTTGGAATTTTGATAACTGGCATTGCAGTTCACATTTGTAGTCTAAATAAATTTCCTCTACCTTGTCATACATCTCGCCAGTGACGTATATAGACTTTTTTAATACATCGGGTGGATAATTCTTAGCTAACTCCTCGTGTCCTAACATAAACCTTGACCACAACTGTTCTAAACCCTCTAACCTTCCATTTACATATTCTAGTGTAATTCTTTCCTTAGGAGACTTTTTATAATTCAACTTACTTTTGTAAACACGTGCCGCTAAATCATTTTGTAAATTTATAATTGACTCCATTATGAAACAATAACCATAAATTAATAAGTATTAAACTTAATAATAATTAATAAGTAATAAGCATAAGTCAATAAAAACTACTTTCAGACAAAATTGCAAATTCAGAATGTTCAAATTTTACAAGTGTTTGACGTATTTATATTGCTCAGAAATCGGGCATAGATTTATATAATTTATATTAAATTTGTAATGTTCTATGTTCTAATATTAATTCAAAAAGTTTTTTAATATCACCAAAGAGTTTTTTATAATGTAAATTACTCACTATTTTCTTCGGTTTTACTTAACCTCATGTGATTTGATTCACACGACCTCGGGCTCCGCTGCCCGTAGTGTAGCCTCGGGCTCCGCTGCCCGTAGTCGTTGCAGTGCTCCGACAGCAACGCTCCCTGCTGCACCTCACCGCTGGCTCCGCCTGACAGTCACCTCCTCAGGAGACCGTCCGAATTGACAACCATCCACACTTGGTCGTCTGACTTGCGTTTGCGACAACAATCCGCTGCCCGCAAGTCCGTTGCTTCACAAAAAACCCTCCAGTCCAATCTTATAGAATAAGATGGATCCGGCTCGAAGGACCATGTTCGAACTCGGAGAGAGGTGAGGGGTTTGAGGGGTTGTTACTAACCACACTTGTAATAAAAACACACTTGTATGTTCCACTGAATATATTTTATTAAATTTACAAGCGGCCTCTTATAGTATCTACGAAAGGTTCTCAACAGCGTGATTCAACGGCTATTTTAGCAGCGCCATCTAGTTGAATATTACGGAACTATCACATACAAATTATTTGAATATAGAACACAAATTTGAATATTGAACAATTGTTAAGCATTATAATACTGCGGTTTGACTTACATTAATTCAGGTTTTATTTTTTAATATCAGTTGATTCTTACTTATCAGTTTTTAATAGAAAAGTAACAAATGAGCATGCACCACTCGATGGTAAATGGCTACAAACGCCACTGTAGGTAGATAGGTCATCTGTAATCTACGCCGGATAAGGTTAAAGTCCTATCTTAGATCGGACACAAATGCGTTATTACACCTGATGTCTGAGTTGGAACGCTGTGAATAATGATACCACTTAATACAACAGTGATAAAGCAAAAATAGGTGTAGTGGTGACGCAGTCGAACCACAAACTTAAATTAGGAACTACTGTTTTTTTTTACCAGTGCAGTAATATTTTTGATATAAGCTTTTGAATTTAAAAACATAAGCTATATACGACAACGTACTAGAAAATATTTTAGTTCTTTCAGAGAAAGCTTTGGAATATTTTATTTTTGCAATCGGCATCATGAAAACACAAAATATTGCGAATAAAGCGACATCTATTGATAAAATACCGGGGCGTTCAACTAATGACATCTGGCGTGAAGTAACATAAACATTTATGAACTTGTAGTCCAACACCCTTAAAATTGTATTAGTATTTCTACTCGTCACAAGATGGCGCTAGTTAAGAGTATAGTAAATCTACATGACGCGTTCAAGTTTAATGACATTTATATTAAATACCTAATAAATTATTCGTAAAGCAAACAATTGATGTATTCACTTATAAAGTATTGGGATAAAATATTTCCATTAAACAATAAACAGGGTACTTGTTAAAAATTTGAACGCATCTGACACTAAAATATGGAAATCAAGCTGTAGACTTTATCCTACTAAGTAGAAAAGGAAGCCAGCAAAGTAGTTATCATGGAGCCATGCTATCATTACAAATGAGTCACGTAATATCGACTAGCGTGTTGTCACTTGCGGCATTTTCTACTTACGCTGCTTAGTTTGCTCGTAGCGTGTCAATATCGAGTACGTTTGAATACGCCTACGGAACACGGTATTCGACATCTGTCAAAAGTAATTCGGAAATCCAGATTTTAGTGAATGCCTGCCATGGATACGGTGAAATTAGTGTGTTTTAACTTTTAAGTAAAATTATAATGTTTGTGTGTAATCCTGGTACGGTTTTTGATGTGAAACAATAAACTACCTGTGTATAATGAAATGACAAGAATCTGTGGTGTTATGTTTTGTGTGTAGTCAGTGCTCGTAAGGATTATCTTACTGCTTTTGTGGATTAAAAATAAGCTCAAGTAAGTAAATATTTACGTTAACGTGCATGGTAGCGGATAAGGATTGATGTTTCAATACGTTTAGCGCGTGCAAGTAAATATAAATAATACAGATAGTGCGTTTGTAATCGACTTTGTTTTTTGTACCGAAAATGAAGGGAACAGTACCCTGAAGAAAGAATACAAATTTCCAATAAGAATCGTAATTCTGTTACAAAAAAGTGGTTCAAAATTACGGCAAACATTTGTGTTATTGATAAAATTATAGTGTAACTTTTATATCATTCCTTTTTAAATTTTACCTTCAATATTTATACAATGCATTACATTTTTTTCTTATTAGAGAAGGTAAAAGAATTTGAAACCTATAACTCAGTAGTTTAAACGTAAATTCCATAAGTTTATGCTTAAAGATATAAAGTCAATGTTCAAATCCCAGTCTAATTTGATTATTTTATCAAGTGCAAGAATTGGTCAAGTACAAAAAATGTGTTTCATAAATGTAAACTCAACTTAAAAGCGATCTGAACTCTCCCTTAACCTTGAATGTTATTTTTTAATCTGTTTTATTTTTGTAAATTAAACGAAAAATATCCAGATAAGATTAAGTAATTATAAACAGTGTTTTGTCAATTTTATTTATCAGAATATCTATTATTAGTTATTCATAATAAATACCTGTTTTCTTTTCTTTTGATACATAAAACAAATACATAAAAGACTAATCTATGTAAAATACATAAAAGAAAAGCTACTTGAAATATTTATCTTGGGAAGATTGATCATATGAAGGTACATATAAATTATTACATAAAACTAATATTGTGTTTATAATTTGTATGTTTTTATGCAGGTAGTATTAAATCTAAGTTGGAATACCTAGTCCACCAGGTCCAAATTTATGTAAGAAATGTGTGTAATTTTTTCAGTTAATGCTTCATTAAGGGTATAACTGTAGTTTATTTTCTCAAAGTAAACTGTTACTTAAGGGTAACTGTTACTTTAGGGTTCGCCTAAGGCTAGCTATAATGACTATATTAAAGTTATTATGCTTCAAAAAGTCTGACAGGTAATGGTTTTGATAAAAGTTACAAGTGAACTTACAGTCCAGTTCCTTGATATGGTCACTGCCGCCTAGATATATGTCGATACCTTAATACACAAATCATCCAAGTCCACTTTTTGTCAAAATGTCATTTTGATTTTAATCAACGCCATTTACTATAAAAAAAAACATTTTGACAAAAAGTGGAGTTGGCTGATTTTCAAATTAAGGTATTGATGTCTAATCAACTCCAAAAGAGATTACAGTCCTACCTGATGATCATTACAGTTATGACTACCTCTGACAACTATGTCTCAGATGTATGTCTCCCTGTGAATCAGAATAATTTATGATGTTGAAATAGGTGAACTAGATGGTATGTCACAATAGATTCATGAGACCTATTTCTAGCATCATCATCAGATAAAAGCCCTGTTCTGTATAGAATTGAATGCAGATGCCCAAGGCGGGAATAACTACTTGCCATCAGGTGAACTGCAGACTAATTTTCCTACTTTAAACTTATAAAATAGAGTGATAAAAATATATCATAGTGTCCATATACTTACAATTTGCAATGCATGGTTCCTAATCTAAAAATGATTATGCATATATACATTTAATTAAATGTAGAGTGATGAATAACCCCACTGAGATATATCTCAATATTTCTTGTTGGTTAGAAATCAAACTGAGAATTTATATGCAACATACAACCATGATCATCTTTATAAAATATAGTTAAGTACTTAACCAAATCCTAACTGAAATCTATTGAACTAAGATTTTAAATCAAAACCTTGAGAACATACAAAAAATTTATGTTTTATAATATGTCTAAAGGGAAATACCCTCACTTAATTACGTTTGAGATTAGCCTGTTAATCAAGATATCTATTATCATGTCAGATGTTTTTCGTCCCACTGCTGAACATAAACCTTCCACAAAGTGTGCCACACATTTGGTCTTCGCTGTAAACCTATATTTTTTTATTAAAATTCATGAATGTTTGCAACAGTTACTAGTTATTAGAAATAGTTGCCAATTGGATAATGAAATTAAAAAATGGTAAGTTTTATTATAAATATATAATTTTCTTTAGTGTAAAACATCTTTAATATAAACTACTGAAGATTTATACATTCACTATAATAATTGAAAAATTATTTAAAAAAATGTGAATGTGACTGCTTAAACATATTAACCTATGAAACTCCCGCAGCTTAGACAAATCCAACGACATCTCAAATGTTAAAATCCATCAAGTTTCAAGTGCTGTAAGACCAAACAATAACACACACATAAATATATGTCGGAGAAGGACGGCCTCAAATCCTTTGTTTGTAAAGTAATAGTAGTAGCATAGTATAGTTATTTTGTAAATCCGAAGTCATTAATGTAAAGAACAATAAATATTGTGATTACTGTATTTGTGCCTGCAACTACCCTATGACAACGCCCACAAAACCTATAGATTCTATCAATGATGTCGATGAGAGCCGTCCTTCTCCGACATATATATACATACGCTCGAAGAACATTACCCTCTGTAGTCGTTTATAAATTGAGGCGTAATATTAAAAGTCCGTAATGTCGTAAGTAAGTAATGCTTGGAAGGTGGTAGAACCCTTTGTGGTACGACTCCGGCGGCACCACCGCCACACATATTTCTACCTAATAATAGCAGTACTCACGCGCTGCTGTGTTCCGTTTTGAAGGGTGTGGTAAGGGAGACAGACTTTTCCGAGACGTTCCAGCTTAGTCCTCAGGGGTAGCGGCGCGTCTGTGGACGACCTCAGGTAGGAATATCTAATCCTATCTGGGGTTGATTACAGATGTCCATGGGCGGCAGTAGCCACTTACCATCAGGTGGACTGCATGCTCGTCTGCTACTCCAATATTATATAAAAAAGTAAACCACATACTTAAATATACACACATAAAATCGAACAACATTACCCTCTCAATCATACAAAAAATAAAAGAAGATGTAATATAAAAAAGTCCGTAATGTCGTAAGTAAACTGTAGTTCAGTTTTCGGGAGCGTCTCGGCGGCAGGAGCGATCGATACGAACCCCGGCTCTCAGCTGAGCGACTAGCCGGGCTCGATAAACGCGGACGGAATAATTATTTGATGGCAAATTAGCTTTACCCGCGGCTATGCTCGCGTTGAAGCCGATAAATTATGCATATCTTTATTAACCCTATAATTATAGTAAAGGTATGCCTATAAGGAGAATAAAAAAAAAACGCGTGAAATAATTTCACGTGTTTAGCTTGCAAGCTGATCAATTTTCGTACACTTTCAATCCCAATTTTACCCCTTAGGGTAGAATTTTCAAAAATCAATGAACATATGAATTGTTTGTATTAAATATTAATCATAATCGTAAATCAAAATTTTAGGTGTCTTAACTTCTAATACGACGCTTCATAACATCTTTAACTCGTGTTTTACCCTCTTAGGGCTAGAATATACAAAATTCCTTTGTTAATATGCAATATCTATCATCGTGTATAAATAACAGTATCTTTTAAAAATTAAGAAAATTACTTTTTCGTATTAAAGTTGTTATGAATACAGGCTCCTTGTAATTTTTTACGAAAACTACGAGGTCTTGCGTCTTGTCGTAAAACTCCCGTTAAAATCGATTTGCCAGTTTCAAATTGGGAACTAACAAACAGGCGACATTTTAGTATACATACAAATATTTATAGTGTAATTATCCAAATATATAGCAGTTATAATAAAAACGAAATATAGTCTATTATCACTTACAGAAATAAAACGAATCCAACGACACCTCATATTTTAATCCGTCAAGACGTTTAGACTAGGGTTTGTATACCAAATCAAATCATTTTTTTATTCAAAATAGGTTCTTTAAAGAGCACTTTTTGAATGTCAATACAACTACCACCACTTCACAAGGTGTTTCGTTAGAAGAAGCGGCGAAAGAAACTCCACAGCACACATCTTTAAAAAAAAAAAATTATAATGTTAAACTTAACCTAATGTACATGTGGAGCTGGAACTACTTCAGATGTGGTCCGTTTTGTCAGTCAAATAATCACTTAGTTTATAGTAAGCTTTTTTACATAGCGTTTGTTTAACGACATTTTTGAACTTTTTTTGGTCGGGTATTTTATTGTAGTAGCGAATACCTATGAAAGATCTAGCCACCTAACATAATGTATGTTTAGGAATTGCATACATACATACATACGCACGTTCGAAGAATATTAGCCCTCCCCGTCGGGTAAACATAACCCAGGTTCCTGTGCGAAATGTTTTGGTCAAAGGTTTACGTTTCCAGAATATATTGTGGATCTACCTGAGGGAATACGTTCCTTCGCATTCCATATCCATTTGTCACGATTCCGGTTTTCGGTGCGTTGCCGTTGGTCGTACCGGCGATCTTTTCGACCTTGCATCAATTGCACCAGATTTTAAAACAATATAACTATACCTACTTCTGGGATATGCAAATCCCGAAACGTATGTGGAGAACGCCGAGCAATCAAATTTTGGAAGAATGGCAATACTTTAAAATATTTAATTTGTACCATGCATGCGAATTAAACATTTTGTTCGGTGCCCAATGCTTAGAAATGTTTATCATCATTCGGTTTATGCTCATCAAATTATGATCAATCGTCATCAACGTTATGATCATCATTGTAATAATTACAATGATTATTGTCATCAGCGGTCCTTTACCAAATCGAAATAAATGAAACAGTGTAAAAAATTATCACGCGCAGATAATCACAAATTAGGTAAAAAAGGTATAAACACTGATTTCGTGTAAATTTCTAGGTAAAGTAGAAAGTATTTTCGATTTACTGACATACTTATTTGCACTAATGTACGTAGTTACTTATTTGCTACATATAAATTGCACTTCTTATACCACAAAGCGTGTGATTTGATCTCAACAATTTGGGAATAATTTATACATATTAAATAATTTTATCAAAATACCACAATACTCGTCTCGTGTTACAGATTTGGGTTCCGTTGCGCGACTCGATCAAAGGGCACTTATACGTTTACACTATGAGGTCGTTTTACATTGTGAGGTTAATTTACATTATGACCGCGCGACCGCATACTCGAGGAAAGTAGCGACGAAAGTAGGTAGGGACGTCGTGTGGCCGGACTTTCGTCATGCCGCTCGTCCTGCCGCTCGTTTATCGAATTTTGTCAATTTTAACGTTATTGTTATATAAATTATTGTGTATATTGTAAAGAAATAATTGTACCATAAATCATTTCGTACCAAAAATACCATAGAATCATCGATAATCCAGATGTCGTCCGATCACCTAAATTCTTTTCATGATAATGTTTTCAAAAAGAGGTCATCTGAAAAATATAAAGTATCTACCGACTAAACGAGTGGCGAAGAGCCAGGCCACACGTTTCCGCACACTTCCCTCGCCACTCGTCGAGTATGTGGACGCGCGGTTACATTATGAGGTTTACATTGTGCGGTGCGCATTACAAACGTGTTGGGTACTCGTACGTCGTAATGACTCACCTCGTGACGTAGGACGCCGATTATCAATTAGTTTAGTGATCGAAAGTCGTGATCTTGAAGATGTAGACTACCCGGCCGCTTCAGTATGGAGTGTAGCGACTTTCACTATTTTTGAATTGAGTGATGCGATGTGTAACCTAATTATGATGGCATTTAGAATCAATTCTTTAAACATATTTTAAGATTTGAAAGATATAAATTAATAAATGATATTTGTATTATATAAGTGGTCAATGCTGAATTACAAAACGGGTCTGAGAATTGCACATTTTTTAGGAAAAGTAGACAAAGAATGTGCCATGAATATAAAAAAGATCCCAAGGGAAATCATGGATTAAAATAATAATAAAGAAAATTTGTTTTATAATATTTTTTTATAATATAGGAGTAGCAGAGCATGCAGTCCACCTGATGGTAAGTGGCTACTGCCGCCCATGGACATCTGTAATCAACCCCAGATAGGATTAGATATTCCTACTTGAGGTCGGCCACAGATGCGCCGCTACCCCTGAGGACTAAGCTGGAACGCCTCAGAAAAGTATGTCTCCCTTACCACACCCTTCAAGACGGAACACAGCAGCGCCTAACACTGCTGTTATTAGACAGAAATAGGTGTGGCGGTGGTGCCGCCGGAGTCGAACCACAAAGGGTTCTACTACCATAAAAATAATAATTTGACTGAATACAGCATAATTATAATGTACATATAACATACGCATATCAGTATTATTGTACTGGTAAAAAATGGCCATCTGCAAAGCAGATTGCATTCAGTTTTGACGTCATTGCATATTATACCATAAATACTTTAAATTATTTATAACTGGAGAATATTTTTGTTTGAGCATATTTATATCCTGTTTTAAATTAGGGATACGTCACTTTAATTAATTGTTGGCTTAATTTAAATGGTAAATTGTTGAACTACTTGTGTTCATGCTTAAAAGTATGGGTATTGTTGTAGTGTATTTTATCATTAAACGTAATTGATTGATCCGATTATATATACATTAAAGTGTAAAATTATGATTATGTGAAATATTAACACCGTGAAGTAGAAGTACATTAGCATATTATTTTCATACGTGTGTTATTTATAGTCGTGTAGTTCACGGAAACAGTGGATTTAGTGCAGTTGCCTTAAAATCAATAAAAATGTTACTGCATACACCAATTGAGCCATGCAACTATGTCTTCAAACTCGTAATAATAAAATTATAAGCTTTTCTAGTGCTTTGTATTGTACACTGTTGTGTAGTACGCTTTAATTCCTGAGAATTGGGAAGGGACCCGTGCCTAGCAGTGGAATATTAAATGGGTAGCAGCTATACCTTTTATGTCTAAACTTGGCTGTCGCACTACTGTGTCTAGACAAATTCAAAATAGATTTTGAGGGTAACAAAAGTTGTGTACTTATTACTACACATACAACAATAAAATTCACGTTTTAATCTTCTTGCATAAGTAACAAGTCCTTCAAGCATCTTAAGGTGTTTGAAGGACAAATATTCGAAAAATATATTTCTACACAGACATATGCAAAGATAAGTACATATACAAATGTTAATCGCTTTCTGAAAGTTGCAAGCGAATAGCATATGCACGAACTAGTATTACATGATCAACTTTGATTAAACTGTTTGCGAATTGGATAATCCGCCGGGGCCCGCATGCATGCATATGCAGTGCAATTGGACTAGCGCAATGCAGATGTGTCAAGTTGGAGAGCTGAGTTTGCACAGCTGTAGCATGTAGGTTAATTTTATTATGGCGTAGTCGATTTGAATCGAAATGTAGGCGTTTTGTATTGAAGTCTTATGTATGATAAAGTTTTTTATGAATCATCGTCAACCCATTATTGTCTCACTTCTGGGTACGGGTTCCCTCTCAGAATGAGAAGGATTAGGCTATAGTCCACCGCGCTGATCAAGTGCCAATTGGTATACTTCACATACCTGTGAAAACATTTAACCTTTCTCAGGTATGCAGGGGTCCTCACGATGTTTTCCTTCACCGTTTAAGCAAGTGATAATTAATTTGTAATACGCTTATAACTTTGAAAAATCAGAGGTCCGGTGAAAAATCGGACCCGTCGATCGGCAGGCCGAGATCCTTAACCACTAGGGTATCACTGTTTTTTTGTGGATGCGGTAAAAATATTAGTAGTAGTGAGGACTACACTATTTGTAAATGCAGTGTTGTAGTGATGTTATCTTTTTACCCTCTGCATTCGGGTAAAAAGTTAATTAATTAATGTATGTCTCATTCTTTGGCACGCCCTCAAGCATAAACGGCTTGACGCATTTTGACATAGTTATAAGATAAGGTTAGATTGGGACTCTAACTATATTTGTATTCATTTCCTGTATTTTGGAGACAGGACAGTATATAGAAAAGATGTAAAACTCATTTTTTTAATCCCTTAATAGTTGTAAATGTAACAATAGAAATAATTAAATTAATTGATTAAGCGTTTACTCATTATACCGTTTAATTATTCATGAAATTAGCGTAACAATAATGTAGATCGGCGGCATAATCGCCATAATGTAATGTTATGTATAATTGTAATGTTATGTATGTTAACGTAATATAAACCGGTCGATTGGTTTTTGATACTGTTGAAATATGTTACGTTTTTATCTTTGTTATGTAGTTATTATGAGCTATTTTTAGTCCGTGTTGACGGTTGTTATTAGCGCTCATGGCTCAGTAGTGCTAACGTAATGGAATCAATTTGAGAGCGGTACATTTTCACGCGCTACATATGTTTATTTACATACGTAATATAATAATTTCTACCTCATAACAGCAGTGTTAAGCGCTGCTGTGTTCTGGTTTGAAGGGTGTGGTAAGGGAGACATACTTTTCCGAGGCGTTCCTGCTAAGTCCTCATGAGTAGCGGCGCATCTGTGGTCGACCTCAGGTAGGAATATCTGGGGTTGATAACAGGTGTCTATGGGCGGCAGCAGCCACTTACCATCAGGTGGACTGCATGCTCGTCTGCTACTGCCATATTATAAAAAAATAATGACGTTTTAAATACATATAGGTGTGTATTAGTGTAATAAATAGTGACAAATTTTATTATTAGCACCGATATAATTATGTCAGAATGTTCGAGTACGGTAAATTGATTGGGAATTTTTCCTCAAGGCTGTGGAAATAGTTAATAGAGGATCATAATTAATTTCAAACGGTTAGGTACGTATATCATAGATGCGGTTTCATTGGTCGTATTATCCTGTTTACGTTATTATAATTGAATATTATTCGCTTTTCAGATAACATATTATTGTTAGAAATATATTGTAATTTATGATATTGTTATGTACAGTATGTTAAAATGTATCTTTAACGTAGAAATTCGTAAAATTAGAAGTTCATTTGTTCATCTGTACAGATTTTTAATATTTTCAGATGCAAATTATTGTAACAGAACATGGCACTGACCACATATATGATTATAAAATAAATCTAAAATGGATTCAATTAGTCCATAAAAGACTTCCTATATTTTGTTATTTTTTTGTGGTTTTTGCACTATAAAATATAATAATTTTATTTTATCAAGATTACAAGTAATGCATCTAACGATGCACCAATTGGTCTATAATTAATATGTTTTTAACAACATTACATGCCATATGTGCCATGGCTAATTTGTAAAGTTGGCGGGCGGCATGTTTTACGAGCAATTAGAGGACGTACTCTCATCAATGAGACATTGAACTTGTCTCGAAATAAGATCGAACTATCTGTTGCATTTCAACTACTTGGATCTACGGTTTTAATAACGTTATTGAATTTTACTTAGTATCTTATGAGATGATGGTGTTTTAATAGTAATGATGTGATTATTAAGTTAACTAAGAAATTATAACTATGTCATATTTAATGTTTAATATAGAAGTTGCGAAAGAGCTTACTTGCTCGATCCACAGTCATCCATCTATATCATTTCGTTACCATCAGGATTGAATTTATCTTAGAGGCTGATGACCAGTCCCTAAGGACTATGTAAGTTAGGCTGTTTGTCCACTGCACCGTCATCGAGCCGATACCGAGAACGAGATTATTTCGGGCCGTTTTTAATTATTTCGTCACGGCGATAGTTTGTCCACTGCGACCGATATCGGCGGTTAATTTTTTCTAGCTGTCACTCGTGTGACGGCAGCGTATGGACAAGTTCCAATGTGTTTAACATTGCCGGCACATCGGCCCGTTAAAAACTCGGTGCTGATCTAGCGGTCACGCCGATCTACTCGGAATATCGGCGGCTGGGATGAAGGTGCTCGGGTGACGGACGTGCGGTGGACAAGCTGCTATAGTAAATGTATGTACGCTACTTCGGCGCGCTCATTAACTATCGGTATCGGCTCGGTATCGGTGGTCGGTGGACAAACAGCGTAAGACTGCTGCGTAAGTGTCCGTACCTTAGCAAATTTTCCAAACCAGAACGGCATTGCTTAACACTTGCTGTCCAGCCAGAAATAGTAGCTAGAAATAGTTTTGGCGGTGCTGCTTCTGGTGTCGTATCATTAATACTTCTACCACATCCATCTTCTTAACTATTATTTCGAATTTTATTTCGGAACTAGAGCAAGCATATAGCAGCCAAAACGTTGATATTTACAAGTTTATAAATAAGTGGGTACCTAATTATTTTTAATATAAGTATCTGTTCTTTTGCGGAACATTCGGTGGCTAAATTTAAAACGAAGATTTCTTCAACGTACAAAATTTTATTCAGACAAGACATTACAGTTGGAGATTTCGATTTATAATGACACAGATACAAAAGAAAAGTGTTGCCACAAAAAAATCACAGACGCGCAAACATCCTCCGGCCCGTTGAAAGGCTGCTTTCAACCACTTTGTTTTTCAGCTGGGAGTAAAGGGCACAATCGTACTACTGGTCTTCGGACATGCCCCTTCATAGTTCTGATGTCTGCGACCCTTGTTACACCATCAGTCCCAGGAATCAGTCGCTCCACGCGACCCAAGCGCCAACACAGTGGAGGAACGTGATCTTCCTGAATTAGCACTAAATCATTAATCCTCAGACTTTGAGTGCTACTTTTCCATTTCAATCTCTGCTGCAATTCACAAATATACTCCTTCTGCCAGCGGTTCCAAAAGTCTTGTCTCAACTTCTCAAGGCGGGCATATCTTGACAAACTTGTTTCTTTCATCAGGCTATAATTTGGTGCAGGCAGGGCCGTCAGAGGCCTTCCAATTATAAAGTGCCCTGGAGTGAGGGATAGGAGGTCATGGGGCGAGGATGACAAAGGATATAAGGGACGACTATTTAAAATTGCCTCCACTTGCGCAAACAAAGTCAATATTTCCTCGAACGTTAAATGACTATTGCCCATGACCCTTCTTAAATGGTGTTTCGCGGATTTAACACCAGCCTCCCAAATACCGCCGAAGTGAGGAGCGTAAGTTGGAATGAAAGAAAATTTTATTCCTTGCTGGCTTACCAAGTCAGATAGAGGCACTTCATTATTTTTTAAAAATGTTCCCACTTCTTTAGCAGCGGCTACAAAATTGCGACCATTATCGCAGAAAATTTCTGTTGGTTTACCTCTACGTGCAACAAACCTGCGAAGAGTCATGATGAATGCCTCTTTAGAAAGGTCACTCACTGCTTCTAGGTGAATACATTTAGAGCGTAAGCACACAAACAAACACAAATAACATTTTACAAGACGACTTCCTCTACCCTTACGATTTAAGATTTGAAACGGACCAGCGAAGTCCAAGCCGACAGACATGAACGGAAAACCTGGAGTAATTCGTTGAGCTGGAAGCTCTCCCATTTTAGGAAAAATAGGTTTACTACTTAGACGCTTACATTTTATACAACGGCCTACTGTACGCCTGGCCAAGAACCTGCCAGCTACTGGCCATACGGTCTCTCTTATTGTCGCTAATAATAATTGTGGACCCGCGTGCAAATTATTAACGTGCTCTTTTTCGAATAAAAGCTTAGTTAAATGATGCGACGAATGCAAAAGTATTGGATGCTTCTTTTCGTATGCGTATTTCGAAGCGTTAAGTCGACCGCCTACGCGAATTAAATTTTCTTCGTCCATAAATGGCGACAACGATAAAATTTTAGACTTAGTATTAAGAGATTTATTCTCCAACATTAAATTATACTCTACCGGAAACGATTCCCGTTGTGCGATTGTACATAAGAATTTAAATGAACTGTCTAATTCGGCCACTGATTCTTTAAATTGTAGATAAATCGTTTAACATAAGCAAATGACCGTTGTAGTTTGTTTAATTTTGAAAATTTATTTATGTTAATTATTGGTTCTATTAAAGCTACTGTATTTGATTTTACTTCTGGTAAAGACTCGTGTTTATTATATTTTAGAGTCGGCCACTGACATTCATTTTTATATAAAAATTCAGGGCCATACCACCATAAATTATTAGAAATTAAAATATTAGCATCAACGCCTCTGGAAATTAAGTCTGCTGGGTTATGAGAAGTAGAAACATAACGCCAGGACGCACCAATCGTTAGCTCAATAATCTCTGAAACACGGTTAGCCACAAAGGATTTTAATTTGCTTAAATCACTATTAATCCAAGCGAGCACTACACTAGAGTCACACCAGTGGAAAATTTTGCTAGGCCTTTGTCGTAACGCTTCTACCACAGACTTAGAAAGCCTAGCAGCGAGCAGAGCGCCCGACAACTCAAGTCGTGGCACCGTAGTAGGTTTTAATGGTGCAACTTTTGATTTTGCACAGAGCAATCTAACCGTTACCTTACCACTTAAGTTAACTGAACGCATGTAGACGCAAGCGCCATATGCATATTGAGAGGCGTCACTAAATATGTGCATTTCTATAAATTTTGGTGAATCACCTATCACTAACCGAGGAATTTTAAAATCTAAAAGACACTTGAGACCTTCAGCAAACCTTTGCCATTCATTTTTTATATCGATAGATACTGGTTGATCCCAATCTAATTTCAATTGCCAAAGCTTCTGTAATATTAATTTAGCTTTAACGACAAATGGTCCTAGTAACCCCAATGGATCGAACAATTTAAAAGAATTAGACATTATATAACGCTAAGTAACATTATCATCTTCTGAAATATTCTTTATAGGAAAATATAAAGTATCCCTGGATGGATTCCAACCAAGTCCTAGGGTACTGGTTGACTCGCTTATTGTTAAGTTTTCATTTACTTGATCATCAAATAAATTTGTTAAATTACTTTTAAATTTTCTTAAATTGAAGCAACCCTTTTGTAAAGCTACTGCAATCGCGTTTTTTATATACTGTAATTTATTAGGATCATCATCACCCGTGATGAGATCATCAATCACAGACGCGCAAACAGTATCACATACCACATGATGTTTATGATGATGTATTAGTATCATGTACGATAGGTTTTTTTTTTTTATAATATAAGAGTAGCAGACGAGCATACAGTCCACCTGATGGTAAGTGGCTACTGCCGCCCATGGACATCTGTAATCCACCCCAGATAGGATTAGATATACCAACCTGAGGTCGGCCCCAGATGCGCCGCTACCCCTGAGGACTAAGCTGGAACGCCTCGGAAAAGTATGTCTCCCTTACCACAGCCTTCAAACCGGAACACACCAGCGCCTAACACTGCTGTTATTAGGTAGAAATGGGTGTGGCGGTGGTGCCGCCGGAGTCGAACCAGAAAGGGTTCTACCACCTTCAAAATATATATGTATGTTATAGGTATATTATGATGATGTTCATACATGTCATACACGTCAAACAACTTGTTTAAAAATACCGCGTTTACGAGCAATTGCAATACGCTCGCGACCGTCAACAAGACATTGACTTTGTCTCTAAATAGAATTTCGTTCGTTGTTGCATTTCGCATGTTATGTAGTTTCTAGGAAACTAGAAGAGTATTTGTGTTATGTACTTACCACCACTCCATCACGTTGTGGGGGAGATGATATTACACCCTTTTTGTAAATGATGTATCTAGTCTATTTTTTCTTTACAAAAGATCGAAATTTCACAATATCTAATAGACAGAAATTGTTAAATGTCGATCTTTCCAATATTGACGACCCGCGTGGCGGAGCGGTCACCATATCGGTCTGACGCGCAAAGAGTCCCCGGTTCGATCCCCGGCCAGACAGATATCTGAATGATGAATTTAGATTTCTGTTTCTGGGTCTGGGTGTTTGTGTCTGGGTCAGGGGTTGTGTTGTCTATGTGTGTGTCCACGGCACCCACGACACAGGGAATCCTAGTGCGGGGCTGTGAGTGTAGAAAGCGTTTATATTTTATTTGATAGGTTGATTATTAATAACGGTTGTTAGTAGTCAGTATGCGGTTGGTTCTCAAAATATGTGATGACTGATGACCATCTTCTTACTTTTCCGAGGTGTTCCAGCTTAGACCTCAGGGGTTGCGGCGCATCTGTGGCCGACCTCAGGTAGGAATATCTGATCCTATATGGTGTCGATTACAGATGTCCATGGACGGCGGCAACCCCTTACCATCAGGTGGACTGCATGCTCGTCTGCTACTTCTACATTATAAAAAAAAGTCTTAGTTCTCAAAAGTTACAGTGTAGCCGTGATCAGCTTCCGTTTTCTGTTCAGTTCTAAACCATGTACTTCAGTTCAGAACCCGTGTTCTATACGGAGTTCTTTACAGATTACAGATGTCCATGGAAGGCAGTGACCACTTACCATCAGGTGGACTGCACGCACGTATGCCAAGATTATAAAAAGAAAAAGTACACAGTTTTATAAATAAGTAATTTGCCGTGTATTTTTAAACGGTCCAAAATTTTCGGGATGATCTCGTTATCCAAAAATAACAATCGAGATCCAATTTTATAAGTGGCTCTTGATGTCTGTTGACATTAAATTATATTTTGGGATATGACTCAGTATCATAATGAATATATGAATAACATCACCTTTATGGTAAAATAATGATATTCCGTATTAGTAATAATTAATGAAACATAATTATTATTTAAATAAAATTGATATACCTACGTATTTAATAACTGCGTATGTTTGTATTCTGATTGTATTTCTATACAAATAGATTTTTTTATATTATAGGAGTAGCAGACGGGTATGCAGCTCGCCTGATGGTATGTGGTTTCTGCCGCCCATGAACATATGTAATCAACTTCAGATAGGATTAGATATTCCTACCTGAGGTCGACCACAGATGCGCCAGTATCCCTGAGGACAAAGCTGGAACGTCTCGGAGAAGTATGTCTCCCTTACCACACCCTTCAAACTAGAACACAGCAGCGCTTAACACTGCTGTTATAAGGTAGAAATAGGTGTGGCGGTGGTGCCGCCGGAGTCGAACTATAAATAGTTCTACGACCTTCAAGAATATGATGTATAGTTCCCTAGGGAGTATTTCAGAGCACTCTAATTGATTGGTGATGTCATTATTATCTATTTAACCCCCCGCGGTATTCTTTTCATGTGAGGGACCATATGAAACAGCATACGAGTAATAAGCACTTTCATTATGTTGGATCGAAAATTAAATTTTACATTGAAAAGGTGGTAGGAACAGTACAATTCAACTATGAAGAGACCACGGACGGCTACATCTTATGCGCGTTGCGTTGATGGTAGAATGTGGATGCTGGCTGACCAGTTGGATGCGAGCATCTTAGTTTTCAGGAGTAGCAGCGCATCTGTGTTCGGCTTCTGATGGAATAACTCTTCAAACAATAGGTTAATAGGTGGCACTGACTACTAACCATCAGGTGGAAGGCATGCTTGTTTCCGACTTTAATCTTACATAAATAACATTAGAATGACCTAACGTAAACCGGCGTAAATATAACTAACTTAAACAAGCAAGCTTTTCTTAACATGTCTTATATTAATAACTAATTTTTGCCCGAGGCTTCGCCCGCGTTTAAAAGAAAATAACATAACGTACTAACATACATAAAACTGAAAATTCATACCTTCAACTTTGCTAAAGATCATCACTTGATGAAATGCATAGTTTTGGGTCCAAAAGATCGATTCTCCGATTAATCGATCTTAGATCGCCATCCCTAGATCCCGTCGGATTTCCGGGATAAAAACTATCCTATGTCCTTTCTCGGGTCTCAGACTAATTTTGTACAAAATTTCATTAAAATCAGTTCAGTGGTTTGGGCATGAAGAAGAGACAACCAGACAGACAGACAGACAGAGTTACTTTCGGATATTAGTAAGGATAATTAGAAAAGTAAATAAAAGACTCGGGCCAAAGCCATTACATTAAAAATACTAAAAATAAACAAGAAAATAGTTAATAAGCTACGTTAATTCTTCGTAAAACAATTTATTACTATACCCGTCTATGATTAGCATAATATAATTACAATTCATTTTGTAAACGGCGTAATGTTTACGACTAATTACCTCGTGTGGTCGTCAAGAAGACATTGACCTTGTCTGGAAATAGGTTCCGACGATCTTACGTATTCTGTGTTACATCCATTTGTGTAATCGAACAAATTCGAATAATAATGTAATGTGTAATTGTAATGCGGAAACTTTGTAACTTACAATTACTTAATCGCTTAATAAATCAATCAATAAATCGATAATTAAAATTTGTAATATAAAATTTATGTATCGTATTTAGGATTAATTGGGACTAATTACAATAAGTATCCCGTGATAGATGGGCATTTTCACGTTAAATTGTCACGTTTCTCGAAAAGGGTCATCGACCTCAAAATAGATAGCATTTTCAATGCAGTATTATATGAAGAAAATTTTTGAAAAGTCACAAAATTTGCAGACTATCATTTGTTTTCGATCAAACACAATAATTTACATTTGACTCCACGCCTGTCAATTAATAAATTATCAATTTTTGCCTACCACAATTTCCAATTTTTTCAATCTAAAAATTGTAACTTTAGGCAAAAATTGGACAAGATTGAAACTTAACTTATTGGCGTTAGACAATATTGCAATAAGGTAATATATATTATGATTTATCGTGTATTACCTAACATAATGATTTAGGCTAACCATTCGCAATTTATAATATAATGTGACGTTTAATTCAGTAATTTTTGCCACCAAAATTCTATCTCAACCCTATACTTAGTCCTTGTTTATTAGACCACGATCATCATCTTAGTTTATCGTCCTATTTACTTCAACACCAATGTATATATAAAATAGAGTTGTATTCTTTTCTGTATTGTTGTGAAGTGTTTTCAGATTCTCTGTAAGTTTACAGAACAGATAATTACACAACATGGAGTTGTAACCAGACATTGACCGTGTTTTCTGTAAATAGACGCGAGGGAAGAGCTAAATGCGATCGATCTTTATTATCTATCTCGAATCTTATTGATGAAAGCGTAATATTCTGGTAACATCAAGGTCTACAGTTTTATTAAAGATGTTTTGTGGGAGGACCCTTCGTTGAATCCTTTCTAGTTTTATTCTGAAGTCACACCTATTATAGCTTCATTACAGCAGTGTTGGCGCTAGTGTATTCTGGTTTGAAGAGTATGGTAAGGGAAAGACACTTGTACGAAACTTTCTGTGACCGACCTCCAGGTCCGACTTCATTCTTATCTTGCTGATTACAGATTATGATAGAAGCGCTTAATATTAATGTCAATATTAATCAAACAAGTGTAACCGTAGTATCCTTTAAGTCACACAAAGAGAGCCCTTGGAGATCTCCTTTACATCTCCAATTTATAAAGATCTTTAAACTCGCGCCTTTAAGAGCTCTATCTCGTTTACATCTTTAAATTATGAAGCCGTGTTTGTGCCTTAATTTTATAAAATCTATTTAGCGCTCAATAAACTTATTGTACAATACTTAACAGTGCACACAGTTCAATTGCAGATGTTTCTGCGATGTTACCGAAAACAGACAAATTTCCAGCACACGCGGAGTACAATGACCGCGGCGCTACATCCGGACGGATGCGCGGTACGCAGATATCTAACGGGTCGGGCTAGGGCTGACTATATCGTAGCTAGCATAACTAGGCTCAGAATTAACTAGATGCTACCGAAAACAGAGGAATTTCCAGCACAAGCGGAGTACATTGACTGCGGCGCTACATCCGGACGGATGCGCGGTACGCAGATATCTAACGGGTCGGGCTAGGGCTGGCTATGTCGTAGTTAGCATTACTAGGGTCAGAATTAACTAGATGTTGCCCAAACAAAGGAATTTCCAGCACACGCGGAGTACATTGACCGCGACGCTACATCCGGACGGATGCGCGGTACGCAGATATCTAACGGGTCGGGCCAGGGCTGGCTATATCGTACGAAGCTAGCATAACTAGGCTCAGAATTAACTAGATGCTACCGAAAACAGCGGATTTTCCAGCACAAGCGGAGTACATTGACTGCGGCGCTACATCCGGACGGATGCGCGGTACGCAGATATCTAACGGGTCGGGCTAGGGCTGGCTATGTCGTAGTTAGAATTACTAGGGTCAGAATTAACTAGATGTTGCCCAAACAAAGGAATTTCCAGCACACGCGGAGTACATTGACCGCGACGCTACATCCGGACGGATGCGCGGTACGCAGATATCTAACGGGTCGGGCTAGGGCTGGCTATATCGTAGCTAGCATAACTAGGGTCAGAATTAATTAGATGTTGCCCAAACAAAGGAATTTCCAGCACACGTGGAGTACATTGACCGCGGCGCTACATCCGGACGGATGCGTGGTACGCAGATATCTAACGGGTCGGGCCAGGGCTGGCTATATCGTAGCTAGCATAACTAGGCTCAGAATTAACTAGATGTTGCCCAAAACAGAGGAATTTCCAGCACACGCGGAGCAAATTGTACTGACTGGCTCGAAGGACCATATTAAGTATACTTTTATAAAACCTAATACGTATAAATATAAAGGAAATGTCTGTTCGTGTTTCATAATCATTTAGTATTTCTGTGTCTTATCAACCAGTTTTTTTAATAATTATAAGCAGATGCAATCACTTCAATGGTGTTTGATATTTATTATGATTTAAATAAATACTTCATAATCCCAAGTAGCAGCCCTATCTCGAAGTATGAACGAAACACGCGTGCGCGAGCATCCTCAAAAAATTAACCTCCGGATTTAATTTAATGAAAGGCGTTGAATACAGTTGTACGTGTGGAACGTGTCTTTTACGTTTCTGTACTTATTTAAGATGAAAACAAATGTTGGTTATGTAATACGGTCAAGTATGTAACTATTTGATGAGCCACGCCGTGTAAGGTGTTGTTATGGTGGATAAATAAATAATCATATTATCAGAAACGAAAATAACTTTTCATGTCATTAAATTTCTTAGCTAAATTTAATAGCAAAGTTATCTCCTTAAGCTGTCGACCTCGATTGGGATCATTGGATAGCAGTGGTTAAATCTTGTCGAAAGTATTATAGGTGGTTTGCAAACATACGACACCTACATATTGTAGCAGACCACTTTTCCGACATTATTATCAACCCTTAACTGTTCCGTACACTTTTTTCTTTATTTTTTTTTCTTTATTTTCTTTTCCCTACCTTCATTAATCCGCATGGGAGTAGCGTAGTGGAGTGTGGTCCAGGCCTTTTATTAATCGTGGGAAAGACCCTTCGATATGAATAGATGAAAGGGATTGGTAGCCAAAATACACACACATCGGTACAGATTTAGTTTGAAATTATCTTTTACTCGATCTCGATAACTAGACTACCATCAAACCAAAATCAATCTTGTCCATACTCTTTGGAGTAGCTGTCTCAATCCCAAATCTGTTTATTAATAGTATTACTACGGACATGATCAATAGCAGTACTAAACGTATAATTTACATGCCATATAGTTACTTGTAAATCATGTTTGGCAATGGACGATAAATTACATGAAAGTAATCGAGCAACGCTTAAGCTCTGGGGGTAAATTTATCACTGATTAAGTATGCAACGCCTATGCGTTAATTAGCATAAAACAAGGAATTAATAAATGGGCAAATATATGAAACAAGTGTATTATTACTGGTTTCTATATACGGTTACGGTTATTCAGGACTCAGGACAATACTCAGGACGTGCGCTCCCGAGTTGGCTCCCGTCTTAACGCGCCTATTCTCGCTTTCCTACACCTCGGGACAAGTACCGTCTTCGTGGAAGGTTGCCCTTGTACACCCTATTCCCAAAAAGGGTGACCGCAGTGACCCGGCCAACTATAGGCCAATAGCGATAACCTCCCTGCTCTCAAAAGCTATGGAGCGTGTCGTTAACACGCAGCTCATTAGGTACCTGGAGGAGCACCAGCTGATCAGCGATCGCCAATATGGTTTTCGCAAGGGCCGGTCAGCTGGTGATCTTCTAGTGTACCTTACTCATCGATGGGCACAAGCTATTGAAAGCAGCGGGGAGGCATTGGCTGTAAGCCTAGACATCGCTAAGGCCTTTGACCGGGTCTGGCATAGGGCCTTTCTCGCGAAGTTACCATCATACGGTCTTCCCGAGAGGTTGTGCACATGGACAGCCAGCTTTCTGTCTGAGCGGCATATTAAGGTCGCAGTCGACGGGTGCTGCTCAGACACGAAGCTCATCAACGCTGGCGTGCCCCAAGGGTCTGTATTATCTCCCACGCTCTTTATTCTGCATATCAATGATATGCTGCTACAAACCGGTAGCATTCATTGCTATGCAGATGATAGCACGGGAGATGCTGTGTACACAGGCCGTGCGAACGCCTCTCGGACATTCGTGGAAGAAAGCAGAATCCGACTTGTGTCTGAAATCGAGAACTCTCTGGAGCGGGTCTCGGAATGGGGTCGTCTTAACCTTGTTGAGTTCAACCCCACGAAGACACAAGTCTGCGCGTTTACCGCTAAAAAAACCCCATTCGTCATAGCGCCTAAGTTCCAAAATACCTAGCTCACCATAGATAAAAGTGTAGGGATCCTGGGAGTTGACATCTCGTCTGACGTGCAGTATCGGGGTCATTTGGAAGTTAAAGCCAAGTTGGCTTCAAAGAAATTGGGTGTCCTGAACAGAGCCAAGGAGTACTTCACTGGGGGGCAACTCCTTCTGCTTTATAAAGCGCAAGTGAGGCCCCACATGGAGTACTGCTCGCATCTCTGGGCAGGGGCACCACAATACCAGCTTAACCCACTTGACTCCGTACAGAAACGCGCGGTGCGAATCGTCGATGACCCAGCGATCTCTGATCGGTTAGAACCCTTAAGCCTGCGGAGGGACATAGGTTCCCTCTGCGCGTTCTACCGGCTTTACAATGGTGAGTGTTCGGAGGAACTGTTTGATCTTGTTGCCTACGTCGCCTTTCCTTCATCGCACCACTCGCCGAAGGATGAAGTTCCATCTACATCAACTGGACCCGTGGCGATCCTCCACGGTTCGGTTTGAACGTTCATTTTTGCCGCGTACGTGCAAAATGTGGAATGAACTTCCTCCTGAGGTATTCCCTCAGGACTATGACATGGGGCTCTTCAAGAGTGGTGTAAAAAGAGCTCTCCTTCAAAGCCGACGATGCATTGGCGACTCCTCTGGTGTTGCAAATGTCCATAGGCGACGGTGACTGCTTTCCATCAGGTAGCCCGTCTGCCTTATCGTTAGGTTATATATAAAAAAATAATAATAATAATAGATTCCGAATTAAAAAGAAAACAATTTCTGGTATCGTACCAGACATAAGTCTCATCTTATGCTTTGGCTCCAAAGTATTGGTCTATTCTAGGCACTAATACTCATTACATAGCGTTTTTCTGTGTCAATCAAGTGAAATCTAATAGATTTCACTTGATGAAGTAACTATGAGGAATACCTCATAGTTACTTCTTGTAAATATTCTGTTATTGCCTACATTATTGTATTTTCAGGCTTTTTAAAGAAAGGAATCCTTCAAAATGGGCCCGTCGTTAGAGTAAATAATATGCTTGGCTGTGTGTTGACGAACACCATAGATGAATAACTCCTCAGGAGGGCTGCTATTTGCTGGATTTAATCCCGCAGACTGACCATCTATTGGCTACTACTACTAGAGGAAATGGTAGCTTACGCCCCTTAATAATACAATTTACCCATTCTTGCTCGCAAGTCGCTTCCCCGTCGCTCAAACAACAAATTGAAGGCCCGAGTGGTAGTGGGTTAAGCAACTTTTCAACAGTGATTTAAGGTGGTAGAACCATTTTTGGTTCGGCTCTGCCACACCTATTTCTGCCTAATAACAGACACATACTTTTCCGAGGCATTCCATCTTAGTCCTCAGCGATAGCGGCGCGTTTGTGGCCGAAATATCTTATCCGATCTGGGGTTGGTTACAGATTCCCATGGGCAGCAGTAGTACTTACAATCAGGTGGATTGCATCCTCGTCTGTTATTCCTATATTATAAAAAAAAACATACTTGCTCGTAGTAAGTCGCTCGGGCCGTAATGGGTTAAGCAACTTTTCAGTATTTGTTACTTCGTAGCCTACCCAACTATCGCTCAGGCGATAGTAGCCAATGGGCCGTCAGCCTTAATGGCCTATAATGACTTCCGCGGGAAGAGACGTGGTGCTATTCTAGGCGGACATAACGTTTTGTTTTGACGTCAATGCTTTATGATTTACCAAGTTTGTAATTATTTGACGTATTTCCGCTCAATAGTCTATTAGTTAATAATTACAAATATTTAGTAGTAAGTAATGATTACAAAGTATTTTTGGAGTTCTTATGTTAGTGTGTGTAGTCAAATCTTGCAACTACTATCACCGAACTGATTCCGAAATTTGGAATGTATTTTATACTGATGACAATTCAATAATATGAGATCAATGATGGACGAAGTTGTTGAATATAACACCTTAACTATATGGGCTATCTTTTCATGTTTAGGTTTCTCGGGTTCTTCTTAATAAATACCATTCCGTTGAGTTAAATAATATTTAATTTGTCATTTCGTACATTGCTAAACAATTTTACTGTCCAAAAAAGCTTTGCTGTCAAAAAAGTCGGGACCCGAGACGCATTTTAATAAGCTCACAGTTTGCAATTCGCGTACCTACGTGGTATCCGCTATCCAATAATCTTACCTTTGTAGCTATGATCATTGATCATTTTATGCAGCTAAACCAAAAATAATTTCTTCCTAATGTAATAGGTTTGGAAGGTTGTGAAATAAAAGTAAAAAACGAGCATACCATATCCACGAGCATATCCACGTATTTGGTGTTTTTGAAGGTGGTAGAACCCTTTGTGGTTCGACTCCGGCGGCGCCACCGCCACACCTATTTCTACCTAATAACAGCAGTGTTAGGCGCTGCTGTGTTCCATTTTGAAAGGCGTGGTAAGGCAGACAGACTTTTCCGAGGCATTCCAGCTTAGTCCTCAGGGGTAGCGGCGCATCTGTGGCCGACCTCAGGTGGGGTTGATTACGGATGTCCATGGGCGGCAGTAGCCACTTACCATCAGGTGGACTGCATGCTCGTCTGCTACTCCTTTATTATAAAAAAATGCTCCAAATATAAATGAAATCGTAAATTGAAGCTAACCTATTACTTTATCATAATTATTAATTATACTTCAATATTATCACGTATCAAATTAATCTAACCTTATACAAGTTTCAATACTCAGTAAGTAATGTACTATGTTATTATTATTCAATGTTGCAACATTATGGGCACTTATGTTGTTATGTTCACGATTGGCAACCCCGTCAATCATCCATACATGTCTATGTCGGTAGTTATTATCTTACTTTCTCACGACATATGCTATTAAGTGGAGCGTTTACGCCTAGCGCCTAGTTTTATGTAAGAAAATGGCTTCCTGAGTTTTTTTATTTATAAGAAAATGTGTTATTTTTTACTTTTCTTAAATATAGAAGTAGCAAACGAGCAAACAGTCCATTTGATGGTAAGTGCGTATTGCCACCCATGGACAATGGACAATAATCAACTTCAACTAATATGCAAAACCTACCTAAGCTCAGCCACAGATGCGTTGCTGAGGACCCCTGAGGATATAGTTGATTACCTAAAGTAAATTGAACCACGCAGGATTCTACGACCATCGAAAGAATCCTAAAATTTGCCTTTTAAATTCCAAACACGGACAACACTTTGCCTTACAAGGCTTTAATGTAGACAACGATATGTAGAAACAGTAATTTATTGGGTATCATATACAAAATTACGGTTTTCATTGATAATCCGGTTCGAAGGACCATTTTAAGTAACTTCATGAAAATAACGCTTGTGCAAAGCAATTAAAAAGTGATTTAGATTTCTTTTTACATAAACTAGGTTGTGTATGTAGGTACCTACTGTATCGTTTAAAAATCTTAACGTTTAGTTGGAAAGTGCTTTCCGGTTAGCTGCGTTTAGCAGATGCAGAGCAGATGCGGAAATGTATCTAGCTACGTTATATGTAGGAGGTAGGTTAGTATGTTAGGTTATAGTCTGAATATAATTTATATCCACAATATTATGGGACGCTGAAAGCTACTGTTCGTTTTTGTTTGCGTGAATGTTTGGTATGGTTATTTTCAAAGTATATCAACTTAGTTCTAAATTAATAAACATCACTGCATCGTCTTTTGGGTATCAGACTGAAGATCTTAGATGCTATGAAAGTCTACTTACTACATCTGTACATAAAAACAATACCCATATTATTTTGTCCAGAATACCTTATTAAACTACCTACTTGTAGGCGACGCGTATTTGAATTTGTATAATTGTTTATTTCCTTTTTATATCATCTATGATATCTTATATTTCGTCTGTGTGTGATTTTCTTTTAAATTGAGTTGTCGCCGTGGTGTCAAAAAGCCCTGTCATGTAATATTTGGTGTAGCTAATAAAATCTTGAATATTGCTTTCTTTAAATATTTTCGTGGAAACAACACAAACATTGTCTAGTCCACAAAACTACTTGTTTCAACTACTCAAGAGCTCTTATACAATGGCACAGACCTTATTACAATATTACACTTACCCGTAGACCGTGTACAAAGAGGCATGCTTGTAAATGGTTAATTTAAACAAGAGGCCCAATTTGGCAGCGGCACAAACAATGAACGAATTGCAATCAAAAGTTCGATTGTTTCGAAAGCCAAAATGCTTAAACAATTTCAGCGGTGGTTACTTTGTTGCGTTGCACGTTATTACGGTTATGTAGTGTGGAGCAATTGCTGTAATCGATTCCATGATATCTAGTCGCTAATTTACATATTGTATGAAATGTGCAGGAAAAAGCCTAATCTAACAATGTAAAGTGTAAGTTGACGTATGATTTGAAGATGGTGCTATAGATAAAGATTAATGAGGGTGCGTCATATTGTCCGTAAAAACGTAGTTTGTTTTACTATGATCCAGAATTCATTCAATTTCCAATTTTACTCTGTTAGACATAAAGGTTGCTAAACGATATTCGAAATTGAGCAATTTCGAATATCAAGAATCGGCATGTTCTATGAACTGTGCCGGCCAAGAGGACAAACTTTCGTACATTGCAAAATCGAGATGATGCATGATTTGAAGAATGTACTAGATCTAATGAGGATGCGTCATATCGTCGGTAAAAACATAGTATAAGTAGTAAAATACTATGAACCAAAATTCGTTCAATTTCCAATTTTTCTTTTATTCGTGAAAACTCCTAAACGATATTCGAAATTGAGCAATTTGGCCAAGAATCGCTTTGTTCTAGTGAAAAAGCTTGAAACCATGTTACGATTACGCAATCAGGTGATTGAACCCAGTTGCGTATTCATAGTGGAGTTGGTGCGTGCGAATCGAATTGTTGCTGTTACGTTAGGCGCTCCATATGATGGGAGCTGCACGCCATTTTGGATCAAGTGCTCACATAATAGGAATGTGATTGGAGTGGCTGCGGAGTTAACGGAATGGGAGCGAGTCAGGAAGCTTGTTAGCGTCCTCTGCATTGGCTTCGCTCCATCCGTTCTGTAGCACCTTTCTTTGAGTACGTCTGAAGCGTCTAGTTCTCCGTTTTGTGAATTGCCTGAGAGGCTTTCTTTTGTTTCTGACTTGAGCATGATTTTTTGCGGTCTTGAGTTTTAGAATGGGAGTTATAAGTTGGATTAAGTGGAGATTTGGGACGAATTTGGCGAAAAGTTTTAAACTTATTTCTCCTTCGTGCGTCATTAGAAAATCTAATGGTTCCAGCCAAAAATGTCTTGCTTGATGTTGCACCCATTTTTTTATTATCCTATATATTTGTAAGATAAAGTAACCTTTGTCGCTTTAGTGTAAAATCATATTTTTGTAAAAATCGTAACAAAGTCGATTTGGTATTCTCCTACATGTAGGAGTACTATATGTACATAACATTTTATGCTTTCTACTAATTAGTGCAATAAATACATTTCAACATTTTTCAAATAGGAGATGTAGCTAGATTACCATGTGTTTCCTCTTACAACTTGGTTTTATCCTTTACAATTGAGAATGTATGCAACAGAACGTAGTCTTTAAACACCCACATACTAAGATACTCGTACATGAAACAGTAATTACAGTTGTCATACCGCATTCCGCGCTATTGTCGCACGGATCATGGCGCGTGCCGTGTCGTCCCCATCTTTAAGTACATAGAGAAATATTATAGGACATGCATGTTCTTATTTCCTTAGGGATGATTCATGATGATGCCTAGGCGTGTACTTAGTATTGATAATCACATCTGCTGCCTGCACTACTGTTGTTAACTTACTTTGATAAGTCTGATCGAATGGCAACTAGTCCTTTTATCAAATTTATGTTGATAGCAGTCTTTGTAGTGTCACAGAACCTCACGTAAGTAAGTATGTAGTTGTCACAGAAGATTATAGTCCGAAGGAAATAATTTCTGGAAGGTTTTGGTCTAAGTTATAGTCGGTCTACTGTTCTCTCCATATTTCTATCCATATCACCAAACAGGTGCGCGTTACAGTACATATTACCGTGTATAGTCAAAATGTTAGTAATAATAGATAACTTTGCAAAAACTATTTAAATATTTAATACGCACAACGAACTTGCGAAACTTCCATCTTGTTCTTTTATCGAAAAGCGCGCCGAATACCACTTGTCTACATGACAGCTAGTGTTGGCCATTCACTGTAGTGATGTGTCTAACAGTTCGGCCATCCTGCAATTCCTTCGTCCCCGAAGGAGATTGGTTAGAATAGCGCACCTTCGATCTGTTCGATACTGGACCACTTTGTTATGTTGCAGAAGCATGTTTTTGACGTATCCATCATATCATAATTATGGGAACCCCTAAAGGCTGTCACAAATAATGAGTCCATCTCAGCACTTAAAATCACCAGCTTCTTACGGCGGTGTCGAATAGACGCCCATTACGGCAGTGTCTAAAATAAGCCCCTCGCAGCAGCGTTGGATAAATGCCCCTTACGGCAGTGTACAATGTACGCCCCTTACGGCATTGTAGAATATACGCCCCTTGCGGCATTGTAGAATGTACGCCCCTTACGGCATTGTAGAATATACGCCCCTTGCGGCATTGTAGAATGTACGCCCCTTACGGCATTGTAGAATATACGCCCCTTGCGGCATTGTAGAATGTACGCCCCTTACGGCATTGTAGAATATACGCCCCTTGCGGCATTGTAAAATGTACGCCCCTTGCGGCATTGTAGAATGTACGCCCCTTGCGGCATGGTAGAATGTACGCCCCTTACGGCATTGTAGAATATACGCCCCTTGCGGCATTGTAGAATGTACGCCCCTTACGGCATTGTAGAATATACGCCCCTTGCGGCATTGTAAAATGTACGCCCCTTGCGGCATTGTAGAATGTACGCCCCTTGCGGCATTGTAAAATGTACGCCCCTTGCGGCATTGTAGACCTTGTTACAGAGATTAAAGTTAACAAACCAACCATTTAAGCCCTTAACGGCGTTTTCTCATAAAGCTAATAAAAGACATTTAAAGATTAATTTATTCATCAGTAATATTACTCTCGTCGGATGACACACATCTGGCCTGCCAGACTTTCAACTTGTCACGAGCCACTATATTCTGATATATTCTTTTCCCGTTCTTGGTGGATGTAACTTGATACCGGTCATTAGGTAACACAGCTGTCACTTTGTAAGGTCCGGCATATCGTGGTACTAATTTACCACTAGTTAAACCAGGTTTTAAAATCCTTCGTTCCACCATAACCATGCAACCCACTTTGATTGGCTTGGGTAACCGTCGACTCTTGTCGTATCTTTTTTTCATTTGGGATGCATTAATATTTATTTTCTTGGCCGCGTCTGCCCTCATCTCTTTTAGGTCTGTTCTATAAACTGAACCTTGAAGGTCAGCTGCCAACCGTGGTCTCAAACCACACAATAATTCTAACGGTGATTTACCAGTCCCTTGACTAATAGTAGAATTTATGCCTAACTGTACTTTGGGGAGGTGTACATCCCACCCTTTTTGTTCATTACCCATATAAGCTGTGAGAGAGCTAAGGATTGTGCGATTAAGACGTTCGACCTGTCCATTTGCTCGGGGAGAGGCCACTGCATTCAACACATGTTTAATACCCTGATTTTTACAATATTCCCTAAACTCATTTCCCGTGAAAGCAGTGCCTCTATCACTCACTATTCGTGCTGGGTAACCAAACACCTGGCTTAGCTTGTTTAGAGAGGTTATAGCACCCTTAGCATTTGCACTCGTAACTGCCTCAAGCCATACAAATTTTGTAAATCCGTCTATAACGGCAAAGATGTAAACCTTACCATTGCTTTTACAAAAGGGACCCAGATGATCCACATGGAGAGTCTCAAATGGGATAGACACCCTTGGAATAGGATGCATTAATCCTGGCTGCTTACCGGTAGGCTTTTTGGTAAATTGACAACCTATACAACTTGCCACATATTTGCCAATAGTTTTCCTCATTTTCGGGAACCAATACTTAGCTTGTATAGACTCAATACATTTTTCAAGTCCCAAATGTCCATTGTTGTCATGATAAATTTTCATAATATGCCATCTTGCACTCTTAGGTAACACTGGTCTTGGACCATTATCGGTAATTCGACATAACAATCCATTCGAAATCTTGAAATTTTTAGACAATCCATCTTTTTTATTCTTGTTAGCGTTAAGTTCTAATGTCAAATTCTCAATTAACCCTTGAATATCTTCATCTCCATCTTGCAAAGCATTAATAAAATCTTTCTCTTGAATGTGGTGTACCAATATAGGGTTTCTGCTCAGAGCATCTACATGCACCATTGAAGCCCCCGGTCTGTGTTCTACATCAAAATCGAATTCCTGGAGATCAAGCCACCATCGTGCAATGCGAGGCGACAAATCTCGTTTTGACCAAGCTAACCTCAATGCAGAACAGTCAGTCACAACAGTGAATTTGAGTCCTGAAATGTACACTTTATACTTCTGTATACTGAAGACAACGGCAAGCGCTTCCAGTTCAAAACTGTGATACTTAGCTTCAGTTGCAGATGTTTGCCTGCTTGCATAAGCAACAACTTTCCATTCATTATTTTGTTGGCGTTGAAAAAGTACACCACCAAGTCCTACTTTTGAAGCATCCGTGTGGATCTGCGTATCACGTTCTGGACTATAAATAGTAAGGACGGGATCAGCAGTCAACATGTCCTTTAAGTGTTCCATAGCTTCTCTTTGATCAGGTCCCCAATTCCAATCAATTCCTTTTTTTGTTAACATTGTGAGAGGTTTAGCTATGGTCGCAAATCCTTTTATAAATTTGCGAAAATAACTTGCTAATCCCAAGAATTGCCTAAGTTCGTGGACATTATGAGGTGTCTTGAAATTAGCTACTGCATTTATCTTGTGCGGAGCTGGACGAATTTTCCCCGCAGAGATTAAATGACCAAGATATTCAACAGTCTCAGTCAGAAAACTACACTTATTTCGTTTTAACTTGACACCTGCTGCATTAATTAACTTAAAAACATTTCTCAGATTAACTAAGCACTCATCTACATTTTCCCCCCAAATAATAACATCATCAATGTACACTTCAGCACATTTATGAATAACAGGAGCTAATATTTCATTCATGGCCCTTTGGAAGACTGCCGGAGCATTGCATAATCCAAAACTCATCATTCGATATTGGTACTGACCATCGGGTGTAACAAATCCAGTAAATGGTCTGGATGGAGCTGCTATCTTAATTTGATGGTACCCATTTGCCAAGTCTAAACAACAGAACACTGATTTGTTTACTAATCTATCCAGTAAATCTTGTATAACTGGCAAAGGATATCTTTCCTTTTCAGTTATTTTGTTCAGTGCTCTGTAGTCTACACACATGCGATAACCTCCCTCTTTCTTCTTAACTAAAAGCACAGGGCTTGCATATGGTGATGTAGATGTTTCAATGATTCCAGCTTGTAACAGGTCAGTAACAATCTGCTTAACAATCTCTCTTTCATGAAATGATATCCTGTATGGTTTATAATTTATAATCTTATCTTCAATCAGTCTAATAGTCATTTCGATTTGACAATTTCCAAGTTCCATGCCATCACCAGAGAAACAGTCCTGATATTCATTAAGGACAGACTGTAGAGTCAAATGCTGATTTTCAGATAAATGACCCCCTATTTTGGGTGCAGTATTTTCTTTACATGTATTAAGTAAGTCAGCACGAGCAACACACTCTTCACTCTTAAGAGACATTGCTTCATTAGTCATATTGACAAGTTTTATAATTGCCATGCCATCCTCACTTCCAACTTCTTCACCTATAATATTCTTTTCACACCTAGGTTGTCTTTGCTCACTCTGTCTGACCTTTAAAATTCCACTTGCCATAGGTTCCGTTCTTACAGTAATTTTATTAATACCCGGATTCAATGTTACAGAAGTGTTAGGATATAAGCGTACCTTTTCTAAATTTTGACATAATTCTGCAACTTCCAGCGCCATTTCTTTATCAAAAACATTTAATTGTGTAGATGTTTTGACTACTACAATGTTTGAAGCTTCGGTATATGGTTGCCCTACCAAAATGTCAAAATCTTGTACTGTATCTGGTACAACATAAAATTCAGTTTGTTTCTTAACACCGTCAACTGTTAAACATGCTGTAGTAATTCCCTTTGGCCAGGTCAAAGCATCACCATATCCTTTTATTACAATTGTGTCATTGGTTGTAGTCTTCAAACCCAACTTGTCACAAACACTTTGTTTGATTATATTGCATGAGCTTCCGAAATCTATAAATGCACTTGCCGGCATCTCATTAATAAATACTGACTTAAAGTATTTACTATCAGAGAAATCAGAACTTACCGAATGAACTTTCCTTATAGTTTTATCTTGTAAGCCTGTTGCTCGTTTTCTACACTCTTCTATATTGTGGCCTTTAATTTTACAGAAAGAACAATATTTCTCCTGATTTTTCTTTCGATAACAAGTTGCTTCAACATGGCCAGGTTTATTACAAAATGAACATTTCGTTTGATCTTCCTTATGTTTCCTAGAACGATGACATGCAAAAGCTTTATGACCATCCTTGCCACATTTAAAACACTTGAGGACCTTACTCGAGCTGAGCTTGCTTGTGTCTGTCTTTGTTTCTGTACTATTTGCATTCATAAAACTTGCCAAATATTTCAGTAGTGAAGTTGTATCTTGACAACCAGCTGACAGAGCTCCAACTTCTAAAAGCTTGTCGCCTAAAGTTCCAATGATAGCCTGAGTAATTATATCATCCCCTAATTGACATGACATACCAATACTTAGTTTGTTATAATAAAATTCAATAGGGTTTTCAGACGGTAATCTTATTTTATTAACCAAATCTCTAATTTGATTCAATTTGTTTCTTGTGAATGGAAAAGCTTTAATCAGTTTTGCTTTCCACTCACTCCAGCTCATCTCATATGATGTTTGCTGCTCATACCATCCTTTGGCATAACCACGCAACTTTGAAGTACAGCTACAAATTAAGGTGCGTTCATCCCATGCATGCATTTTAGATATACCTTCTAAATTTCTAATCCAGTGTTCTATGGAGACAGCAGATTTTTGGGGGTCAAACTCAGGTATAAAATCATTTCGACCCACATAGCGCACAGCTTGCATAGAGTTTCCAGCAACATGAGGTGAGTGTTCTCTATTATCGTTATGTTTCCTTCGCAGTTCACAGACAAGGCCTTCTAAAGCCTCAATGCGGTCTTTACTCCTTTTCAATTCCTTTCTGTATTTTTTCTTCTTTTCCACATTACATTCACTTTCTGAACTTGAACTACTGCTGCTAACTGATTTATATCTTCTCTTATGGCGACCCATTTTAATTGATAATTAAGTATTCTTAATAATTATTTTTGTATTTTTTTTTATAGCAAAATATATATTTTAGTTAAATTAATTAATAATGTTGTCCAATGCAATAAATGAAGTTTAAATTTCAAATGGAGCTGAAGGTTAGGCGCAACTTATTTTATGTTAATGTTCTTGTACATATTATATAATATATATATTTTCTTTTTAATCATAAAAAGCACTTTCATCAATCAATAACTCAGTTTCTTTTCTTTTCCACAAAATGTACTTTCACTAATCAATAACTCATACTAATTATACAGTCAATAGTAAATAACATGGACTAATCTCACCGAATTCTCAATTTGATACATAAGACGTCCGCTCTAGCATGCAAGCCAAGACAGTCATAATCTGCAGTCAGCAAGCAACACCCTCAGCATGCCTTTTTTTTTTTCAGCGCGCGTCCGCATCGACAGACATGTTCAAACTTGTCAAAGTTTTTCCCATGATATGATAACATGAACACACATCAAAACTCGATACAAAGTTATTCACACGAACTAAATTAGTTTGATATAGCAATTGTAGCACACTTATTGCATCCATTAATTGTTAGTAAAGTTTTAATAAAAGTATAATTAGTTTTATAGCGTCATTCCCGCAACCAGTAGGTATTTTAACATCACCTTTACACTAATACCTTGCAAACTTCACCACTATGCACGTGAGTACTTTATTTCACTTCTGATTTCTAATAGATAACTTTGCAAAAACTATTTAAATATTTAATACGCACAACGAACTTGCGAAACTTCCATCTTGTTCTTTTATCGAAAAGCGCGCCGAATACCACTTGTCTACATGACAGCTAGTGTTGGCCATTCACTGTAGTGATGTGTCTAACAGTAATTATGTATTAACTTCATCATAAGCTCTATTATCGTCATTTGTGAGACGTATGAGTAAGTGTACATTATATATTTCTGTATGCACATGACAATAGATTCGTATTTTAGGCTCGAATTTTGATTTCTATAGTGAACAGACCAAAACTCATGACTTGGATATGATGATTATTTTTTTTTAAATACAACTGGCATCATCATCAACGGGTCCCTGAACAACTAGCATGTTGTTACAGTAACGTCAATTATTAAAATCAGATGGAAATCAATTTAAAGTGTATGCATTATTAAATGTATAACTGTAATGCAACGAATCAATCTATTTCTGCCTCATTGTGATCTTATCGATATGGGTCCGACTTAAGATGTATACAATAGTTTTTATTAATTATTCTCACAGTCTATACTCCGTGCACGCTTGTTATTGTATGGTAATGTGGGTTGTGGATTAGTTATTATTTATGTTTATAGAGCACGTGCTTTGAACGATTTTATAGGTCTATTCAAAGTAGGAGAAGTATAATACACAGATATAGAACTCACAAAGTAGAACAAAGAAAGAGTTCGAAATGGCACCAATTCTTTTACATTAGTGTAGAAATCTAAGACTATCTTAAGAATGGTAAGCAGTCTATTGTGATAAGTAATACAGATTGGATTAGAAATTTAATATAGATTGACAGCAGATGTGATGTTGCATGTAAGCATAAACGTCTCTTGTCCTCTTTTACTCTGAACACACTGGCACTTTTTTTTTTATAATATAAGAGTAGCAGACGAGCATGCAGTTCACCTGATGGTAAGTGGCTACTGCCGCCCATGGACATCTGTAATTAACCCCAGATAGGATTAGATATTCCTACCTGAGGTCGGCCACAGATGCGCCGCTACCCCTGAGGACTAAGCTAGAACGCCTCGGAAAAGTATATCTCCCTTACCACACCCTTCAAAACGGAAACAGCAGCGCCTAACACTGTTGTTATTAGGCAGAAATAGGTGTGGCGATGGTGTCGCGGGAGTCAAACCACAAAGGGTTCTACCACTTTCAAAACCTTAACGCGACTGCTGTAGATGTGTCAATGGTGCCACAGCAGTTAAACCACAAAGCATATGGCAGCAAATGGTGTTAATAAGAGGCCAAATGGTTATTTGTTAATGCTAATTATAATTGACTTGAAAGGTTACAAAAGTGTAGTTTTCGGGTCATGAAAAGTATGGCTACATAAGAGAATCATCACACAGTATTTCCGCTATGCCTCCAAATGGAAATGTCTTCATTAGACAGGATAATAATGTACATCTGTAACGCCTTTACGTTGACGTGGTGTCAAAGGAAAATAGTATGTCGTGTAGTCCCTATCCTGTATACTTTTGGTATAATTCCATGTTTACATACTAATGTGAAAGAAAAATCTAGGCGCATAATTAGTAAAGTGATGTTTCAATTAGAACCTACTTTTTGCTATGTACAATTTACAATAATATGAGAGATTTTCGTTTCATTCTGAAGACTAGAGTAAAGTCGCTTTCACTAAGAATAGAAGAAAAATCTAATCACAGAATAGGATTCTTTTTACCTGAGATTGAGGATATCCTTGGGCAGCAGGACATTCACCATCAGCTGGACTGCATGCATCAGGTTTACTTCTTCTATCCTAATTACAAATGCGAATGTACGTTTATTTGTTTCTTTACACTTTCACGTCTATACTACTCAATCGATTGCCATAAAATTATGTACAAACTTTGTCAGGGGTTCAGAAAAGGTCATAGGGTACCTTATTACCGTTACTGAGGGATAGATGAAAAATTTTGACCTTTTGCGTGTTAAAGCTAGTATTCAACAAAAATAATGTGCGGAGAGCTATCTCCAGTAGTGGGGCAGTAATGAGTCGATGGCGATTAAACGGTATACTACAATGACACGTAAATATGTGATGCATGCTGCCGTTGTTTGTATCCGCCTTAAGAATTATAAATAGACTCGTAAATAAATACCAGCACGTGTGATTAACGGTCTCGGCTTACGCATGGCGCCTAACTGTTTATATGGCAGCTTTGTGTAGGCTAGGGGTCGGCGACGATAATGAGCACGGGCTCTGTCAAGGTTTTTATGAAATGGCGGAGATAGTCATCTTATTAAATAGTGGTTTATGATCGCGCATTTGGTCAGTGCGGCGGATTAAGGCCTTTAGCCGTTCTTTGTAGTGGGATAGTTATGGGTTGACGAAGCCAGTCGAGAGTTGTGACTGACCGTTTTATACAAGAGTCATTCGATCTGATCTATTGAAGAGTGTAAATTTATTAATATTCGACTAATTCAATCTTATTAAAGGTGGAAGAAAGGACTGTGGGCAAACTATGACACCACCTCCATATTTTAAAATCATCTGCTCTATAGCACCACTGGTCTGATCTTAAAAGCGTAATTGTAAGGCTTTTAACTTCAGTTTTCTATATGAGTAGCTTTTGTGAATATTTACCCGTGAGAAATTTATCTAATTTAAATTTGCTTTATTTACAAGTGAACGTGAAACAAGTTACAAGTTACAAGTGAAAAAGCCATAGGTTTCCGACCCCTGGTATGTGGTACGTGTTGTCTAAGCATGTCACGGAGGGCTTAGCCGATTGTGTATTGGCGATGCATTGCTGGTGTCAATGGGCTATGGATGCCGTTGACATACAAGTTTTATATGTGAAGTATGCTTTGTGGATTTTGCGTTTATTTTACTTGCATGCTGTAGTGGCGAGATATCTGGCTACCAGATGGACATAATTAATAATATTTTTTATATTTTTAACCGACTTCAAAATGGAGGTGGTTATCAATTCGGCCGGTATATTTTTTTTTATGTATGTACACGAATTACTCCGCCGTTAGTGAACCGATTTTAATAATTCTTTTTTTATTGTATAGAGATGAGCTGCAAGTTGGTACCATTTAAATATAGTTAGGATCCATCGATGGGTTCTGGAGAAAATGAGGGGAACTCCTCCACCCATGTAAATATAACAGCCATAACTTCGCCGTTTATGAACCTATTTTAATGCCTTTAATTTCATGTGTGGACTATTGCTATAAGTTGGTCCCATTTAAATATGATGAGGATCAGAGTGGGTTCTGGAGACAAAATATGTAACTCCTCAACCGAAGGGTATAATTGAGTTTTGTTTGAAGATATTTGGTGTAGGTTCTAATGGAATTGCAAAACCAGTTTATCATTGACTATTTAAGGGTCTGATAATGTGGCTGGGAGTCAAAATATGTAACTCCTCAACCAATGGGAATAATTGAGCTGTGTTTGAAGATATTTGGTGTAGGTTCTAATGAAATTACAAAGCCAGTTCATCATTGACTATTTAAGGGTCTGATAATGTGGCTCGGAGACAAAATATGTAACTCCTCAACCGATGGGAATAATTGAGTTGTGTTTGAAGATATTTGGTGTAGGTTCTAATGAAATTGCAAAGCCAGTTCATCATTGACTATTTAGTAGTATTTAGTTAGGTTTGGTTGGAACATATAAGACAATATAAAACTAAGCGAGCAGCGGTTCCAATCAATGTAAATTCAGACCTTACCTTAATTCATGATCACGTTTATACAATTTTATATTGTATTAATATAAATTTTATTATGTCATCACTAAAAAGGGTGAAAAAAAATTTTTAACAAAAAATACAACCGATGTACTAAACCAACATTTATTTCAATAATTTTTTACTTTGTAGTGACTCAAAAGTCGGTTGTATTTTTTGTTATTTTTTTTTTTAATTTGAAGTAACTAAAGATCATGGAGAGTTGACCAGATGTTAAGTGGTCATTGACGCCCATGGACATCCATAATTAGTGGTTAACATTATATAGAAAAGGATTTCTACCTAAAGTCGATCACAAACGCGTTGCCTCAAATATAACTTGAAGTTCTTACAGAACTGAGTGATGGTGATACCATTCAAATACCACTTGAGTATACCGTGGTAGGACCGCTCTGTTTGTAGCAGACCGAGTTATGGTGGTGACGCCATATTGCTGTTTAGAAGCAGCTGAATCACAATGGTCTTACGGGGTGATATAAGGAACATATGTACTATATTACATTTTAATCGTATGTCCCAAGTGAATAGTGTCACGCACAATGCAATCACACATACTAAGACGCATGACACAATCGCCCGATACAACCTTGATGTGATCACGAACCCGGAGGCTATAGGAGTTTGTTGAATATTTTAAAGTTGGTAAGTTGTAATTAAGCCTATATGCTTAGATATGAGCGACAATACAACTAAAATATGTAAGACAAAAAACTTATATAGGAACTAGAGCTAGAATTTACCGTTTACATCTATCTTTTTTATATAATACTGATGTAGCACACGAGCAAGCAGTCCATCTGATGATAAGTGGATACTGCCGCCAATGGACATCTGTGATCAAGCCCAAATTAAAGATCTCTCAAGTATACAGGTTTCCTTATGATTTTTTCTTTTATCGTTAAAGCAAGTGTTAATTAATTTCTAATACGCACAAAATTAAAAAAACATGAGATTTGTACCTAAAATTCGAACCTGAGACCTTTCTGTAGTAGTGTAGGTAAGGTAACCATTATGCTATCATTACTTTTTACAAATTAATGTCCATTCATGAAATACGACTGAAATAAACTACTATTTTTTGATCTAATAAATGGATCATCCATTACTCCGTGAATGGAAACTCTGCTCTCTAATCGATACTAATTGAAGCTTAAACGATTAAATGTTTACTAAAAGAAAGACCATCCGTATCCTGTTCTCCTCATTAGTATCATTGCACCAATTAACTAGTCAGTTTGATTTACGATGCGACTCCGTTGTGTGTTAATGTGTTTTACTGGCGGCGAGTGACGGGTGAAAGATGGGCAAGTTACATCTATACTAATATCATAAAGAAGAAAACTTTGTTTGTGTGTTTGATTGTAATGAATAGGCTCAAAAACTACTGGACCGATTTTAAAAATTCTTTCACCATTCGAAAGCTACATTATCCACGAGTAACATAGACTATATTTTATATGAAATATATTTGATAAATAGATTTTCAGGCGGTACAAAGTTTGCCGGGTCAGCTAGTTTCAAATATTTTTTAATCAGACACGTCACGTGCACGTGCTTGGCGTTTGCCAAAAACTCCAAACAACTACATACATTTGATCTCAAGTTATGTTACAAGCGCTTGCAAAACAATACAAACCAGGTCAAATAATCTATCCACACGTTTAAATTTGTGACGGTTTGGCCACAAAATAAAATTGTGGTGTGCCAAGCGTGCGTAATTAAGATGTGCGGAATGAATTCTGGATTTAAATAATGGAGTATCCAAGGGTGATACAAAAAGAAAGTATTTTGTAAGATTAGGCAAACTGGGATCTTAGCAGTGCATGTGGCAGTCTGACAAGTACTTTAACTATACGACAGTTAATTCCATTAGGGCGTTTATAAATGTTTTGACGTACTTCATATATCCAATCCCCAGGTTCTCAAACTTTTAACAACATTAATTGCTTTGTTATTGTCTGGTTAGTTTAGGAAAAAACAATTTGTGACTTTTTAGGGTTCCGTACCCAAAGGGTAAAACGAAACCCTATTACTAAGACTTCGCTGTCCGTCTGTCTGTCTGTCACAGGGCTATATCTGAATTTTTTACAGAGGATGCATAACAAATATACAAAATAAAAATTAAGTTGAATACAGCAAAAACCGGTATTTTTCGGCATTTTTCGATCTAACTGTTAAACCGTACTAGGGAGACCGTTGACATTTTTACAATCCGTTTACTACTATAACGGATGTTATAATAAATACAAATAAGAACCTTAAAACATATTATATATAGTTAATAATGAACATTTGGTGGTACGGAAGCCTCCATGTGCGAATTCAACTCGTACTTGGCGAATTATTTTTTCTGACATCAACGAAACAATTCCTTAGGCAATAGATGAATGAATTAATTAACGATGATGAGATGAGCAGTATTTAGCTGCTTATTGTGCATGTTTGCTTTGAATAACATTCTTGTTGAAATTTACCTAATGACAGAGTTTAATGTAAACATTGGTACAATGTAAGTATTGTAACATGCTCCTTTCACTTTCGTTTATAATACATGTCGATTTATGTTGTACAAAGTAATGAAGATTATTTTTAATACGATTTTATTAGCTTGGGTTGTATCTATGTATGTAACGGAATCTTTGAGTTCAATTTTCACCGATTGTCTCAACTCTGATTAATTTTAAACTTTGCACACATATCAAGGACCGATGACAACGGTCATCATGATCACCAATAATTTGATGACAGTTTCCCATTATCCTTATTAGATTAATTCCCCAATTTATGAGTCACAGACTAAAAATATAAAAATAAATAATAGTTAAAAAAAACTTTTTTAAAACTATTATTTATTAAAGATTTTAAAGTATTTCTTGTCGGAACTAAATAGCACCAGTTTCTCTTCTTGTGCGACTTGAAGTATTTGACTTGACGATTATCTCCCTGCTAATCTACTATGAGTACGTCGCCAATGTTTCTAAGGAGTAAGTAAGAATATTTGCTACGAATCTCTTACATGTCCTGGACATGTGTTCTGAAGTATACGGCTCATCTTGGGTTGTCGTCATCATCAATATGTATATTGATAAATATGAAATAAATTCATATGACTGCAGTTTGAGAACTGCTGCTGTAATTCTATTGTCACATGGTTGTTATGTTTGTAGCTGTAGGTACATTATTAACTCATACTCATGCAAAAACACGAAATCGAAGAAAAAATGCGGAGAAATATCGTTTCATTCGTAAATGATCTAAAAACTACATTTTTTAAATATTTTTCGAACACGAAAATAAATGACAATGACAATTTCAATTGTCATACTTCAATTTCAAAACTGGTTATACTTTCTTGTTAAGAGTAATCTTTACTAATCTATGTTCTGAAAGGAGACTCTTGCTCAGCAGGTCCACAGTGGCCAATAAATGGCGGATACATAAAACAGTCAAGCAGGCGAATATAACATTAAATAAACATTTATCACAAGATTATCTATTATTTAAATGCTGTAGGTAAATCTTCGTGCGCCAAAATAACATTCTAAAGGTGTAGAGGTCAAACGTGTGAGTCATGTTTGTGTATATTTGTTATTTGGGCTCATGTAACCAGTTCTAAATGTCCAAATAGCGTATAAAAACGTTGAATCTAGTTATTTTGATGTTTTATTTATTATAATAGATAACAGTAATCTGATAGACGGGATTTTTTTGTAGTTTCATTTCATTTTAGGTTTTTGCAGATTTTAGCAAGGTTGTTGGATATAAATGCCAAAGTACCAATTTATTTACGCAAAGTATTTCGAATTCGTTCTCCGGCCAGACAGATATCTGAATGATGAATTTAGACATCCGTCCTGGGTCTGGGTGTTTGTGTATAATTCGTCTTTGTGTGTGTTTATGGCACCCACGATACAGGGAATGCTAGTGTGAGGCTACACACAGACACACATGGAAAGGCCAAATCACAAAGACCCAGAACAGATGTCCAAATTCATCTTTAAGATATCTGTCTGGCCAGGGATAGAATCCGGAACCCTTTGTACGTCATACCGGTATGATGACCAACCAATCAATGGTCGTCCAACCCGTATGCTGGATGTTTTCAAAACGTTCAACAGCGTTGGATAAGGTCTGACGACTTCTGCTATGTAATAACTTAACAATTGAAATACATGCTTTCCCTCCGTTTATCCACTACCTGTCACTCATCCAACTCTCATCCTAAACCAACGTTGCTTAGCTCTGCACATGATAAAAACATGTATGCGAGTCTTTTTTTTATAATATAGGAGTAGCAGACGAGCATGCAGTCATGGCGCTCATGGACATCTGTTATCAATCCCAGATAGGATTAGATATGCCTACCTGAGGTCGGCCACAGATGCGCCACCACCCCTGAGGACTAAGCTGGAACGCCTCGGAAAAGTATCTCTCCCTTACCACACCCTTCAAACCAGAGAATAGCAGCTCTTATATATAGCGCAGATTAAATAGATGTGACGGTGGTGCCGCCGGAGTCGAACCTTAAATAGTTCTACCAGCTTCAAACTCCTATGTGTACTCCAAATGCTCTTTATCACGTACAAATAGTACTATCAATGCGAGACGCGGGCGGGGCTGGCGTCGGCCAGTCTCCGGCTATTCAGGTCGCCCGGGCCGGTCGGCCTATTGTTATACGGAACACGTCTTCACTGTAATCCTTACAATTAGTTGGGCTGATTTTGTTTGAAAGTGATTTAATGTGGTAAATTACAACAAGGAGTTAAGTATTTGAAGTGTAGCTGAATTTTGTGGTACTGAAAATCTATAAAAGCTTATCTATAACACAAAACAATAAACTTATGTTACTACTTGATAGTTACACATCTCATATTAAAGGAAAGGAGGTTAAATCGTAGTAAATTGAATTTACGACCGCGACACATATTTTTGACATTAAACAACAGCGTAAATATGTTGTGGTTAAAACGGTGTGATAATTATATAGGTACTTACGATAGTTGATACACCTTAGTCCTTAATATTGACTAATCTGTGACCAGGTAGAATTCCCAATTATATTTGAGATTGATTACACAATGTCCAAACGCAGCAAAACCATTAACCATCATTAGATCACATGCTCATTCGCTACTTTAATTTCATAAAAAACGCTTCACAGGTCGATTACATGTAATTTAGAACAGGAAATCTAAATCTTGTTACATGTACGAAGACTGAAACAACGCTCGCATAATAGGTGTTGATTATACCGCTCGATGTTTAGTCTGCAGCCAGGGCCGGATTAGGAGGTATGGGAGCCCTGGGGCAAAGGAGTGGACGCCCCTAATTATTCTCCGAAATAAAGGAACAATTTTTCCCGTCAAGTCCTTAAAAATTACTGCCAATTAAAAAAATTAAGTGTTTCAAACATTTCTTCCCGACTTAAAATTATTTAAAATGATTAAAAATAGATATTTAATACTTTAAACAAATGTTTCTTATATACTGATCCGTAGAAATTTGGACATTTTTTCTCTATTGTGGGGGTCCTCTCTTATGAAGGCCCCAGGGCAGTAGCTTCGCTTTTTCTCCCCTAAATGCGGCCCTGTCTGCCGGTATATTTACACTAACCTGTTATTATAAACTATTTACGAAAATCGACCTAGATTTTACTAGTCTATTGTAGTTATTATCTTGTACAAATATTCAGAATAGATTTTGAAACAACAGCGAAGAGGCGTTGCCTTTTAAATGTCTTTTTTTGAAAATGAGTGGCAAATGCGTTAAAAAGTTCTATTGCAATTGGTTGCAATTTGGTACAGCCTAAAGCACTGTTATGCAAATTATAAATGAATTACTGAGATATAATGCTTTTATTTAAGTAAACAGGCCTCAAAGTACTGGCAAATATAAATGTAATGTTGATATGGTTATTTGTTTTGTCTCGGCAGTGGCATTGAAGGAAAACAGGAATATTAAGAGTTACTAGGGAAAAACGGCCAAAAATTAATTTTAACAATAATATTAATGTGTAAATGGGAATTTCCACAGTAATTGACAAGAAATAATTTAGGTTATATTTAAACAAATGCGTTAAAAATTTTAAACTAAAAATTCATAGCTTTACGTTAATATATGAAATTCATGTTTTAGTTATCAGCTTAGCCCTAGGATCGATCTTTGCATAGACTTAACACAAAGCTTATTTTAGCTTTGTATAAATATGGGTAATAACTATTCAGATATTATCTTGCATTGTGGTTATTCAGCTTCTTTTGTTAATAAACTGTAAGCTAAAGTTAATTAACCAAATACCTAATATTTATAAAGGCTTCAATCTTTTGTAGCTCTCATAATACCTTTAACTAGCTTAACGACTCTCCAGGGCGAACTTATTTCACCAAAACTTTTGAATATTTTTATTTTTCATCAAAAATTCCCAGGTTTTATACTCTCAGTAGTTCTGCATTACTTTTGTGCTGACAATGGCCGACCCGGTTCCTACTTTTTACTCATGAATGCCTTTTTGGTTTCCTTTTGAAATGTACAAATGAAAATAATATATTCATTTCTCTTTGGTAATGTTTGTGTTCAGGTTTTGATTTTTTGAATGAGGGTTTTCGAAATCTTCTCCTACTACTCTTAACTTCCATAAAAATGACTTAGAGCAAATTAGAGTCTAGTAGTTGGACAAATCTTTTTAATGAATCTGATGACACTATCTTGAAGGTTGGTTTCCGCATTTTACTTTCAAGTTGACAGAACCCTTTGTAGTTCGACTCCGGGGGCACCACCGCCACACCTATTTCTGCCCCATCACAGCAGCGTTAAGCGCTTCTGTATTCTGGTTTGAAGGATGTGGTAAGGGAGACATAATTTTCAGAGCAGCTTAGTCCTCAGGGGTAGCGGCGCATCTGTGGTCGATCTCAGATAGGAATATCTAATCCTCTCTGGAGTTGACTACAGTTGTCCATGGGCGGCAGTAGCCCCTTACCAACAGGTGGACTGCATGCTCGTCCGCCATCTATCTATCTATATTATATTAAAAAAAAAGAAACACTATTAATGCCCTTCCTAAGACAAAGGTTATTCTACACTTGCAATTAGGAGTTAGAAAAGCTACGTTTAACTGTAGGTAACATTGTATCGGTTTTTAAATTCAAAAGCACGTTGAATAGTGGCTAATCTTCGTATCGGTTTGCTTGTTCCTTGCCAAAATCCCATGCAGCAACTACGGTGCATGAATACCTATGCGTTGTACCGATGCGTTTTGAACGCGCGCCAACCCGCCCTGACGTACATGGCTTATCGGTCCATTCTTTCGTGTATGCGGTAGAAAGACCCGCCTATTAAAGATTTATCCTTTACTATGTAACATGTGCACATAATATTTCTGAAGTGCCTAAGTCAGTAAGATGTAAATCAATTCATAATATTGAAGCAACGACATTTTCGTTTCATATATTAGGATCAAGTAGGTACCATGGTACCTATTTACGTTGACTATCTTGTATCTCCTATAGTTTTATTAGCTACTAACAATCATCATATTGCCCATGTGTTGTGGTTACAAATCTCCGTAAATAAGACAATGTTACAAGATTCTTATACTTCAATTCTCTAGTACGAACACGAGTACTCTAAGAAGATACATTACAATGCTTTGTACGAACAAAAGTTTTTAGTAGAACAAAGTATATTAGACGACTTGAGTTTTTTTTTAATTATTATTTGAAACGCCTCGGATGTCTCCTATCACATTCTTCAAAGCGGCAGAAAAACGGCAAAAATAGCAACGCCATTGCTGTTATTAGGCAAAAATAAGTGTGTCGGTAGTATCTCTGGAGTCGAACCACAAAGGGTTCTGCCAACTTGAAAGCAAAATGCGGAAACCAACCAAACATTTAATTAAGTCAATTCAGAGTCCCGTCGAGATTTCTTCCGGAAGACACCTCTTCCCAAAGGACTTACCATACAGAGGTGTTACGAGTGTCCCACATTCAACAACTGTTGCACAATGGCCCAGAACAAATTTGCATTCACGTCAGACGTGAATAATATGGAGACATTAATGCTGAGCACATTGTGTTGTGGGTAGGATAGCAAGGAGTTTGGACTGTACCGGACTGGAAATTTTTGACGTCAAAGTTTTTTAACGGTAACAGTAAAATTGGTACTGTTACATCAGTAACAGAATGCTGGTAATATGAATAAGGTAGTGTAATGTTTTAACTCTCATTTAATTTGATCTACCTCTGATACCTGTAATTGTAGAAAATTTGCGTGTGAAACTATTCCAAAATAATAAAAATTCTGTCGATCAACATTTTCAGGCAATCTTCTTTAAGTGTACTTGGTAGTTTGCATACCCTTGGAAACTTTAACAAGATTTACTTGGGTCTAAAAGTAGGAAAATTCTCTTTTAAATTGTTTTTCGATGTATACTTTGCACCTTAGGATTATTAAATTTATCATTCGATGATGACGTTTCTTTTGACATATTAGATTTTATTGCATCAACTTCGCTTAGTGTATTTAAAATTGATACTTGATCAGATGGGTTTCGCTTTCGATCTCTCCAATTTGCTTACGCTAAAAGCTGATATCAATATTTTAGTCTCCAATTATTTAGAACTGTTGGCTACTATCCGATCCTAACATTTCGGTCTGTCCGCCATAATCCGTAACGCTGGCCACATTATAGATTAGAATGTGAGGACAGTTAGTTCTGATGGCGGTATCGTTTCCAACTAGTAACGGTGCCATTGTGAATGGTGACTGACGGACAGCTCGTGGATAATGCTTTGTTTGTGACGGATGGATGGATGGATTTATTTTGGCTTGTATAACTCTTCCTGTTGGTGGTTTTGTATCGTGGAAATAGAAATAAAGTCCACATACGAGTACATCACATAGATACTCACTTTCTACTAGAATATTCCCCAAAATGACCAGTGCATGCGATGTTTTTTTAATCCAGTAGCAGGAATCGAAAAGTCGACCAGATGATTAGTGGCTACTGCCGCTCATAAACATTTGTAGATTTCTCATGAGGTAAAATAATGGAAGCTAATTACTTAGTTACATTTAATAGCATGATCGTTGATCTATCTTTCTAATTCTATACAAAGACCTATATCCTACTTATTTACAAAATATAATGCAATACGAGAATAGTAGGTATGTCACGGATAGTGTTACGACTTACGACTAAAATAAACAATTATTTGACCCACTGTATGTAGGTTGTTATTTCCTTGTTATTCACAGTTTACGAGTAAATTTCGTAACTGTGTTTATAATTATTACATTAATACTAACTGACCCGGCAAACGTTGTGTTGCCATATAAATAAAAAAATTAAGGGTGAACAACCATCATCATTATCACTCAGGGGTATGAAAAATAGATAGTAGCCGATTCTCAGACTTGCTAAATATGCATATAAAATTTGGTGAAAATCCGTAAAGCCGTTTCGGAGGAGTACGGTAACTAACATGGTGACACGAGAATTTTATATATAAGACTATGTTAGGACAATACAATATAATCTGGAATAAAAATCTATACACTGAAAAGTATTTTTCTGAATGTCTTATGCAGGTGAATTATTTTTTGGGAAATTCAAGTCAATTTGTTTAGACGTGTTTTACTCAATATCATGATGCTTATTTTGTCTATAAAACATATTATATAACAATTTTTAAAATGTTGTCTATTTTTAAAATAGTGACTAATATACATGAATGATTTTAAGTTGGCGACGTACTTACATAGAATTTAAAATCAGATAAATGCACGAAGTCCTACTAAAACAGTAATATACTACGATTCACTTAAAGTTATCTACTTATTACAATATAATAACTTAATAATTACTGATCCTTCAACGGAAATGGAAAATACTGCGAGTAAATTTAATTGCTTCAGAGTATCTAAATTCCTCTCATTCTGAGCAATTAGCAGTTCCCACTCCCCTCCAATGAATCACTATTCTCATGTCTATAACTCTGTACCAATCAGAGGGATAAATAAAAACTCCATCAAAACACGATTTCTTCGCAGAACCGCCTGTCAGTATTGCAGAACTTGATACAACGTACGCGATACTAAAAGAGTGTGAATCGCTCGGCATGTCATAAAGCCTCATTGTGTGCTAAACACTACACTTATACAACACTTCACACTTCTTGTTGAGTGTTATGCAAGAGTTCAACACGTTTTTATACTTGAATGATTCTCAAGGTATCGTTACTTTTATCATTAATCTGATCTGTTTGCACAGTTTTGTTTCGTTGCACTTTTTTGATTGTTATCTCCAACTGACTAACTTGTTACTTGCCGAAAAATTGCGTATGTAAATTAAATAACTGCTTTTTCTTAAGCTAATTGTTCGGTATGAAAGCTGAATAAACCGTTTTTTAAATTCGTTATCCGTTATTGTTTCGATAAAGATTAAACCGATTAACTGATAGTACTTGCTTGTGTGTGATTTCGACATTATCAAAAATCCTATACATTTTACGATTTCTTTGGTTATTACTTAAAAAAATATTCTTGGATTTCTATTTTACCACTAAGTAAGTATATCTACCACATATTTCTAAGATTTTTGCTTATTTTTACTTTTTTGTTTCAGCCAGTCGCCGCCATGTTCAACTTCATGAAGAAGTCAACCGTCCTGGCGGGCGGCGACTCCGGCGGGTACGAGGAGCGGGACGGGGAGAAAGAGAGAAGGAAGAGGGAGAAGAAGGAACGGAAAGAGAGGGAGAAACGGGAGAGGATAGCTGCTGGCATGGAGGAGCCGTTGAGGTTGGAAGAGGTGAGGAAATACAAACTTTCCTAAGATTAGCATGTTGAGTCAGGAGAGAGCAGATTTTGATTCAGAAAGATTTCACTACTTTTTGTAACATACAATCTTTTATTCCCGTGAAAGTAAGTAACCTCGGGACAATAAAGTCTGCTTTCCGTTCTACACAACATAATGAAAGCGTACTCATTAAGAAGAAGTAGTGAGAAGAAAAAAGATATTTTTTATGCCAATCTTAAAATTAACGTATTGTTTCGCATGTAATAGCAATCGTAAGTTTTAATTTACCACTTAATATTTTGTAGCCTATACAGTTATCTAAACTCGTAGTTATCTGTGGTTATGGACAAACTTGTTTTTAAAACGTCTACAAGGTTGTATTGCAAGAGTTTTTGTTAGCGAGCGGTATAAATAAACATTGTGCAGTTACATAAAATGCTAACTGGTAACTTGGCATGTTGCCAAATCTCAAAAAGGACTTGTTTTGGCCTTTTCTCGGCAAAAATATTTTCTGTTAGCGGTAACATAGAAGGAAAATTGTTATCACTATGAAAGATGATAGTATTTTTATTGTAATGGGTATTGTTCCCGTTAAGTCTGGCTGGTTTAAAATATAGTGTGTTGTTTCTAGGATTTTGTGGGCTTTCAGGAGTCACATAACATCCTATGCAGGATGTTTATTTTATAATCAGTATCATCTTTCTGTTGATCTTTTTATTGATTGATTGCTTTTCCAAAGCGTCCTACCATACGTGGTTCATGTATTATTTGCTTTTTAGGACGTTAATGGTCTTTCAATAATGATGGATTGTCTTACAATGGAGATATAGGTTCACATCCATACTTCTTTAGTGTGATTCCTAGTCCATTGTTTTCACTTTATATCGTAACTCGCAAATCAAATCCCTTATTATCTCTCGTAACTAATACCTTTCGTACCTACAACGTATTGCTGTAGATATGCACTTACCTCTTACAATAAATTTAATTTCTCCTCCGTAAGATATCTTATTGCTTTCGCGGTGGTCACGAATCGGTAGTCTGAAAATGAATCCGGTTTGCTTATTTCTTGTTTTATCACTACTATCACAACGTTCATTTGTATTTTCAAGGTATACAATTTCATTTTAACTGATTCCAGATTCGGCTTTTAACTTTACCTTTTACTTTGTTTTCATAATTGAAGGATAAGTCCTCAACTCTTCGTCGGTAAAATTTTAAAAGAAAGTATACAATTTTATTTCTGAATTTTATCTCATGGATCATCAAAATTATGGATTGAAACAAATTAGCGCATCTTGCAATCAGTGGCACTTGCGACATATTTTTGGCTTTAGATCATATGTGGATTAGACAGTAGACACGCCAACGGTTCTGTGTCTATACTAACTCGTCGAAACTCTAAATAAGGCTAAATTATACTCCAATGTCATTAGATCTACGGCTCCAAGGTGTTGCAGAGGTACGAGTAGGAAAATACGCTCGACTAATATACGATACAATCTCTCAATTTGTATTCTGTCTGAGATAAGTCTTGGAAGTGTAAATTGTGTTCCTAGTTCGTATAATTGAAGACCGCAAACAACGTGGTGAAACCTACTACCTAAAGAAATTAAATGTATAAATTGCTTTCGCTAAGTAATTTTACAAATTGTATTACATTTGGATCAATTTCTAATCTGATCTTGGCTATATCTAATAGTACGGCTTTTTAAGCTTATACCTTTAAGGCTGAGAGAAACAGGACAGTGAAATTTGAAAATGCGCATGCGCTGATAGAGATATAGAATCGAATTTAAGGTATTTGTTTCCGACCTAACACTTACGTTTGCTTACTAGCACTATTTTAGCACTATATTTATTTATATTCTTTAATACATACTAATATTACTCATATCAGCTTTAGAATTGCATATAACAACAAACATATTAGGTTAAATCATGTAAATCGCATACAGAGTCACGTGCTGCTACTCTATTGCATGAGTTACAGATTTTCCTCTAATCGTTGTTAGGGTCGTATTAATTTGCGATAGAACTGCATACTTGGCCTCAATTAACGAACCGTACCGAAGCCGCAAACGCATGTGATCCTTCGGTATGTCGGTTGGATTAATAAGTATGCGGGTCATACAGGCCTTGATTTCTAGGAGATACTACTGAGCATTGATAAAATGCTGTATATCCATATACATATACGCCATTCATTTGTTCATGCAGGTTTTGGGTCTATATTTGGTCCTTGGGTCTTAATTTAGGCGTTGCGGCACTCACATACCAATCAATATGTCGACAAACGTTGTCATGAATTAACGATTGAATCGTGTTTAACGTCGATCGTGAGTTGCAATTGCTATCATACCAATCGATCGATGTCATCAATTGAAAACAGAATGGATCAGCATTTTTGAATACATTGAATAAAATGCTGTTGTAAATAGCAGTCTATGGTAAACTCAGACCGGCGATGAAGGTTCAAAACTAATCGTCCTTTTTTGGTTATCTAGGAAACGGACTTTGTTATCATAAATTTATAATCGAAACGCTATCGCTAAACGATGTCAAAATACGAGAAGCGACGGAATCATGACAACAATGGAACAACTTTGCAAATCTGTGTAAACACTACATAGAATAGAAATTTGTATATAAATACTTATGCAAATTTAATATTTCTTATCTGGAAGAACCGCATCTTAAGCAATGAAGCAGTTTACTGCATACTGTATCTTCCTTTTATTTTGTGGGAGTGATATTATATTATTTCGCTTCCCCAAACTTTTATATATCTTCATTCTGCCCAATACAAGTAACATTTACAGTATTATTAATTTTAAATCCATTATTATTCAATATTTGTATTCTTGCTGAAACTAAGTATAATATGTATGTTATTCAAGATTTCCCCTGAGATTAGTTGACTGTGTTACTCGTTTAGTAGCAATTTGTGTCTGACAACCTCACAGACTTAACCTGCGTTATTCAAATTACGTTTTATGTTTAATTCAAGAGGCATGTCAGTTTGAGAAATGTCATTGCCAACTTTATCATCATTACGAAATGTTGATGCTTCTCGTAATTTAGTCATAGTTAATTTAAATTTACTATAATTATGTTTTTTATCTAAGCTTTCGCAAAGTGAGTAATTACCAAGGTTAATTAATGAGTGACAAAGAAGATAATTGGACCTAAAAGATCTCTAAGAGCGAACTTTAACCAATACGTCGTCCAAAACACCCGTTATCCATAGTCAATCTGTCTGTTGTTTTGTCTGCCATAGATTGACTTTTGTTAATTTTTACATACTAGGAATTGTCAAATTTCTATTTCTCATAGACAAAAATTGTATAGATCGATTACTAAGAACGGATTTAATCAATGTTTAAATATTCGTTTTTTACCATATTACTTGTTTTTATGTTATTCAATAATAAGTTGCTACATCGTTTCTTTAAATGTCATTGCCAACGTTTCCTTCATTACGAAATGTCAGTGTTTCCATAGATCTAATCCTAACATGGTACCTCAGATACCATCTCCGGGTTAGTTGGTTTTGTGCAATAGGTCATAAAGTACCCAAGGATCGGAATACCATCGTTTGGCATTAAAGTTAGGGATGGCGATCCGAGATCTATTCAATTCAATCGAATTTATATTTACTACGAAATATAAATTCGATCTTTTCGAAAATAATTGAACATTAACAAATTGTTTAATTCTGATGACCTTTTTTTTCGCTCTCTTCACCTCTGAATAGATCGAAAATCGATATTTTTCGCAAAGAATCGCCATCCCTAATTTAAGTGCTCTTGACGTGCAGTATATACTGTTGGGACACGTTTGCTGACATTTGTGTGTTCTCCTCGGTAGCTAAAAGGCCATTTGGTTTATTTGTTGTGATCCTAATCAGTGTGATGACATTGAAATCGCCTTTCGTCCGCAATTAATAATGTACCTTAGATCCAAAGTTTGCTTACCAATGATCGACAAACATTTGACAATTTATACAATTTACTGGATTAACGTAAACTTAATACTTAGACGTCATAATTGCGGATAAGGCAGCGGACTACATGGTGATTCCAAAAGTGAATCCTTACTAATATTATAAATCTGAAAGTAACTCGGTCTGTCTGTCTGTCTGTCTATCTGTCTGTCTGTCTCGTTGTCTCTTCTTCACGCCTAAACCACTGAACCGATTTTAATGAAATTTTGTACAAAGATAGTCTGAGACCCGAGAAAGGACATAGGATAGTTTTCATCCCGGGAATCCCACGGGAACTAGGGATGGCGATCGAAGATCGATTAATCGGAGAATCGATCTTTTGGACCCAAAACATCGATTATTTTAATCGATATTAGTAAGGATTGAATCGTAAACTATGCATTTAATCAAGTGATGATCTTTAGCAAAGTTGAAGGTACGAATTTTCAATTTTATGTATGTTAGTATGTTATATTATTTTCTTTTAAACGCGGGCGAAGCCGCGGGCAATAATTAGTAACATAATAATACCACTAATAATCGCCTCACATTTGATCTTTTGTCAGATGTAAATCCAGAAAATGTTTATTTAGCTTTATTTAGCTCACTGAAAAGTTTTATTTAGCTGACTGTACTTCTGACAACAAAGTTTTCCACTTAGAGCATCTTCTAAGCTTTTCTGTTCCAGGCCTCGTTGTTTGGATTTAAGTTACTATCAGTCTGAATCACAAGCAGTCTTCGTTATCGTTTGGATTAGCAATTTTGTTATGTACTACTTTTATTCTTTGTTTATTGTATGATTCCTAAACGTGTTATCATATAATTCTATGACTATCGTCAACTATAACACTAAGCTCTGTTTTCGATATTAATGTTATCTCTCTTATCTATTATTTATACTGCAATTTGATTTATCAGTGTTAAAATAGATTTTATTAAGTACGTGGAATTAATCTGTGCTATATAAATAATATTATTTATTTAGAAAGCGCTCGACCTGTCTTTGTTTTCGATATTATTATTTGTATTGGACCGATTGTTATTTTATCAGTTAATCGGTAATTTGGAGTTTATTAAGCGTTGAACGGTTTGAATTAGCTATTATAATCAGCTGATAACTGTGGTTATTAAACTATTAGTTTATGTACTAAAAATTATTATATGCAATTGTTAAATATTACTTTTGCATTTTTTGTATTGTATGGAATTTTTGTTTCATCTTAGTTAACCTTGACATATGTAATGACAGTGGTGGCACTGCAATAGGTTTACCTTTAATTAATGTACCTAGCTGACTCGCCAGATAACATAGAAATTTATCTATTAGAATAAAAATAAAAACATCTCATTAATCTTCATTTTTTGGGTTCCGTTGTCTGACCGTCAGTCCGTCTGTCACAGCGCTCTATCTCCTGAACAGTAATAGATTAGATACTTGAAATTTTACAGAGTATGTTTATAGATGGCATCTATAACAACAAATACTAAAAATGAAAAAGTTGAAAATAAACCGCAATTTTTCGACGCTTTTCGTTTTATCTATTGTAATAACAAATTCTAAAAATAAAAAATAAATATGGAAATGTTTGGTGGTACGGAACCCACCGTGTTCGACTTGCACTTGGTCAATTATTACTGATACAGAGACGTACATGGTTTATATATATTTGAACATTTATATTGAAATCCAATTACCTACTTACTCGTACTACATATTTACCGTTTGCGTGCCCATTACATGCACGTTTGATTGACAGCAAGAGTAAACATAAATAGTAATGACCACGACAAATAGTTATGTAATAAAATATGCAATAGTTATCTAATTAAGTTTAAATTGCTTGCGTACTCTGTGTTGTCATATTTTAGTTGTCGTAAGCTATTTAAATGTAATTGACTGTACTAAAGTTATTTGTAACACTTCTATATTAGTCTATAGTCGTAGGAAAATAATTAAATGAATCAAATGTATCATAAGGTAGAAGAGAACGGTAGACATCTTTATTGGAAGGCAAAATTAAAGGCTTTTGATTGAAATGCCTTGTCGGGGATCTTCTATACCAAGTACTTACTCATTTAACCTTAACAAACATTTTGCCACGTTGGAGATCTCGAAAGACACTCAAATTGAAAGTAAACAATTTGTGATACACGAAAAAAATGGTGGACTACCTGATTGTCAGAAAATTCTGAAAGTCCTATGCTACCTAATCACACCAATCAGGCCCTGTAGTACCGGGACCAGAATAGGGCTACGGTATCCCCTGCCTGTCGTAAGAGGCGACTAAAAGGGGCTTCCGGGGATGCGGGTGGCAAGAGTGGGAGCTCAAACCGTCCAGTAAGCGACCCCGGGAAGGACAGCGGTTTGTGTGGTCGCATATCGCTGTAATCACCAGGGGATGTGAGAGGAGCGCAAATTGCTCCCCAGGACACCGGTTGTGTTCCGTTGGAGATCCCGCCGTTCTCCATCAAACGCCGAGGACGGCCACCGGGGGGTTTTAGTGCGGTAAAAGTCCCACATAACCCGGTGTCACTCCTATGGCGTCGGGTACCTTTTGAAGGTTTCCCCCTTGTCAACAAAAAAAAAAGGCCCAAACTAAACTTACCATATACCAAAACACACACACACAAACTTTCATAATAAAAGTGCTAGTACAGGTGAAGCTCGGGTTTCATCAATTTTAAAATAGAATGATTATATCGTAGTAGCTCACAATAGAGGCACTACTATAAAGTAATGCCAGAGCACAATAACCTAGTTTCCTAGATCAATACATATCGCGTGAGTTACTTTGCATGCACTTCACTATAAAACTTGTGGTACTACTTGACGTGTTTTGTTAAATGAGTACTCTTATGAAATTACTGTAATGTTGTTCTACTCTTATCGATGTTATGTATTTTTAAATGACACGATTACGAAATTTCTTATGGCGTTTGTAGTCGCGTGCCAAATATCAACAAACCGTCACAAGTTGAACGTGTGGATAGTGTGTTTGTTTGGGCACCTTGTTGTACCAAAGAAATTAAGGCGTAGAGACCTGGGTGTTTGTAGCAAATACCAAGTGTGTGTGGACGTGATAATAAACTTTCCATTAGAGTTATCTTATGTATAATGTTGCCAATATAAAAAAAAAGTCGTTGATAAAACTCAAATCGTTTTTGTCGTATGCCTGGATAATCATCATCAACCCATTACTGTACCACTGCTGGGCACGGGTCTCCTCTCAGAGTGAGAAGGATTAGGCCATAGTCCACCGCGCTGGCCAAGTATTGGCCAAGTATTGTAGTAAGTAGCGTATTGGTAGACTTCACATACCTTTGAGATTTTTTTTTATAAATCTCTCAGGTATGCAGGTTTCCTCACGATGTTTTCCTTCACCGTTTAAGGAAGTGAAAATTAATTTCTAATACGCACATAAATTTGAAAATCAGATGTGCGTGCCTGGGACTTGAACCTCGGATAATAAATTGTATAAAGTCATGGGTTAAAATGTGTGAAAATCATGAATACTGATATCGATTTACTCGTCGTAAATTAACACAAAAAACTAAGTGTATTGATAGTGAATCAGTATGTATTGTATCACTATATTCACTATCTACGTTTGACTCATTAATCAAATGGGATGTAATTGGAGCTGCATCGGTGTGCAACGTGCAAAAAACAAACTGATTGATTATCATGATTTGCTTTTTTGCTAGATGCTAATTGCTGTTGATGTTAGCCGCTGAGAGTTGGATATTACTAATATCATATTAGTATTTAATGTATTGGTAACTATGAATATTATTTGTCTCATTAGTAAGGTGTGCTAATTTTCACCGCTTTGTTAATTTTAAAATAAAGTATGGTGATAAAAATACTCTTTTTTAATCTCGTAAAAAAGAGAAAATAGCTGGGAATTTACCTTAATTCGGCGGATCACAAAAAAAATCATATTATTTACCTTAATTCGGCGGATCACAAAAAAAAATCATATTATTAAGTTTTCCAAAACAATTAATAACATTGTTATTTATTTCGATTATGATAAATTAATTAATTAGGACTATTTCTAACAGCGTCACTTTTATTTCAATTACTTTCAACGACGCTAAAAATAAATGTTTTACTGTATTATCTCACTCTACTGTATATACTCAAGCAAACAGTATCATACAAATTGTTTCGTTCCAAATTGAACATAATCAAAAACATGCACAAGTTAATTTGTTCCAAATTGCACGTATCGTGTCGCGTGTATGTATGTACAAACACGACTGCAGTTACAAGTACATCCTCTGTTCTAATTGTTCAAAGCGTCAAATCACAATTTAGAAACACCGGATGTAAGGACCCAATTGTATATTTACATTTACAAACAAATGCTCTTAATGACTCTGCTGTGTGTATTACGTCCAACTAGTCCAGGAGGAATTGGCGCATGAGTACCGAAAACTATTCCACCTCAATTTTTTTATGCGATCCTCTTTAAATTGTCCTACTGGTGATATAAATGCATGTTGCCATGGGGCAACCCCGTGCCATATTGTTTAAACTGAAATTGTTTAAACAATTGCAAGGAATTGTTATTTTTCAACCGGACAAATTTTTTTTATATTCTTTATTGAAATACGAATAAAAAAAGTCCTATGACTTTTCACGATAAAGTTAATATTTTTAGAGATATGAATTTTTAAAGGTTCGAAAAATCTCAAATTTGGGTACTTTTGACCCATGAAAAATATATTAAAAAAAAAAATATATAAATAATATATTTTTTTTAAATTCTTTATACAATAGTTAATAATATTCTTAATAGAGACTTTTAAAAATTTTATTGTTTATACCTGTTTTATAATTGTTTATTTCACGCGCTCACAAGTATGCGCCGCTTACCTTTAAGTATCGCCGTCTCTCTCTGACTCATGCGCTGCATCGGCCTCTCTATGTCCTGAATCATTATTTATCATTTATCTTAAAAACTATTAACTTTATCAAGATTGTTAAAGAGAGCAATGTTATTAATAATTAAATTGTCTACAATTTGTTTCTCATAATTTTTTTTCTGAAATCAATTTCACGAAAGTTATTTAAGCATGAATCGGAACATGTAAATAAAATTACTTTTTTATCAGTTTATATTATTTTTTTGTTATTATCATAGTTATTATCATAGACAGAGACGGCGATACTTAAAGGTAAGCGGCGCATACTTGTGAGCGCGTGAAATTAACAATTATAAAACAGGTATAAACAATAAAAATTTTAAAAGTCTCTATTAAGAATATTATTAACTATTGTATAAAGAATTAAAAAAAAAAATTATTTATATATTTTTTTTTAATATATTTTTCATGGGTCAAAAGTACCCAAATTTGAGATTTTTCGAACCTTTAAAAATTCATATCTCTAAAAATATTAACTTTATCGTGAAAAGTCATAGGACTTTTTTTATTCGTATTTCAATAAAGAATATAAAAAAAAATTGTCCGGTTGAAAAATAACAATTCCTTGCAATTGTTTAAACAATTTCAGTTTAAACAATCACGGGGTTGCCCCATGGCAACATGCATTTATTTCACCAGTAGGACAATTTAAAGAGGATCGCATAAAAAAATTGAGGTGGAATAGTTTTCGGTACTCATGCGCCAATTCCTCCTGGACTAAACGGTTAATTCGCATTTGCTTTGTTTATGTTCGTTTAGGTTTCTTTTTAAATAGTCAAATATTAGAATTATTTCATACATTCTATTTTAGGTTTATTAGTAAAAGTCATATTAGTAGATTCGTAGTAGGATCTATTCAATAATGTTATTTATATTCAATCTGTTAAATTTTTACCTACCAAAGATCCAAATAAATTGTAAAATGTTGATAGATTGATTATTATCAAAATCTATGTTGAAGCAACTTATATTTTTAAGTAAATAAAATAGGATCTCATGTAAATCGTCTTAAACTTGTATAAAGAATTGAAGATAGTTTAACATTTTAAGACCTTGCTTATTTCGTAGACTTAATCCTTCCAAATTTTCACAAAAAAGGGATTTGTATTATTCGAGATCTACACAACACTATGGCATATCTGTTTAACTATAAAATATTCATTCGTCTATGTTCGAAGATATGCCCAAGTAGCAAACTACCATACATCTCTAGCGAGTTGGTGTTATTCGCTCGTGATCTCGAATGCAACATTTGGGTCGAATACGTGAAGACAATGCACCGCGCTCCTCCACAGGTCAGCTGTTTCGTTATGCGAATGTCATAGCTCGTGAACACGGGTAACTATTGTGCGATGTTACGTGTTGAGTTATGCTGATTGCTGGGTAAATAATTGTTTTGTAGCTTTTGTTGATCTGACGTCACTCGCTTCTTCATTTCTACGTCTGTTGTCTCTGTCTCTGGTATACTTACGTCATCAAATTTACAGTTGGGGAGACAAAATATTAGAGATTTATTTATCGTTGCTATATTTTGTAGTCTCCTGTTAAACGGCTATTCCTATTGTGAGGAATATTACACTGACTATTAGACATCTTAAAATTCAATAGAATCAAGACACATGTGACGTCATGAACCTTAATGATTACTGAAATGATGGCCAAGTATTACTTCTATGATGCTTTCTTCTTCAGTTATATGAAGCTTATCGACTTCACCTTTTAGCTCTAATTTATTAATCTCTCACTACTAAGTCTTCACACTTCTATACGTATCATCGTGTCACACTTCTGTCCATGTTCGAGTAGACCGATCGATCTTTATGTAATCATTAATGATAATTTTTCCTTTAATTGTATCGACACGTTAGAAAAACGAATGTACCACGTGATACCAGATTCGTGACCAATCTGTTCCTACGGTGCATTGATACTATACTTTTAGTATATGGTACAACTACTTCCGCAAAGTAATTTGCCAGTAGTTTAAACGTAATTTAAGCGTGAAAAAATACGATAAATGAATATGTACCATCTTGTCCTTCTTTATGATTGATAACTAATCAGTCGATACACAATATTATTATGACAAATGTAAATAAGAACTAGGTACGTGTACACAACACAATGGTACTGTTTCAATAATGTTTGTTTACAATAATCATGTTTGTTCATTAGTGTTTGTGTAAACAGTCGCGTATTGAGGTGATCTATGATAATATTCTCATTTGTTAGTAATTATCTTGAGAGCAACGTTCTTCAGATGTAAACGTTTCGTAGTCACCTGTTAAATTAATTGTAAATGGAAGTGCTATGGAAAATTGAATCGTACGATAGTTTTAAGGTTGTTGGACTCGCTTTCGGCGCCTTGGTAACTGAAATTATCTTTAACGGTTCTTTTTCTAAGTAAACTTTTATTTTCATGTACCCGTTCGTACTAACAATTCAATTAGATGTAACGGCGCTTGTGTTTCTTTGCAAGTTTCTTCGTTCGTTAAATGTTTTGTTGTTTATTGTTATCTTTTCACTTTGTAGAATATTTGGGAATCCTAATCTTTTTAAGGTGGTAGTGTTCTGATGGTAGTAAATTTAGTATGTGGTTGCTCTATTGCCTTGTCTATTTATCATCTTTTTGTCGATATTAAGTTACTACTACTGTGCAATGTCTCTATTGCTAGTGATTAGTGATAGTGATAGTGATCTGTTGTTAGTGAGAAACATTATGTGCTGTACTGATATTCATAGGTCTTGGTTTAAATTAAGGGTGTGTTTAAGTAAACTCAAATTCAACCAGTAATAATCTTCGTCAAGTGTATGTAATGCATGCCAATCTATTATAAATACAAAAGAGTATTTTGTAAAAGTGTCTGTAGATTAATTGTAATTATGTATCAGGAATTGTTTTGTATACCGGTAAATTAATGTCATCAAAAATTACAAAAAAAACGATGATAATGTCATGTACCTCTCGTGGCACGTGACAATTAACTCCCATATCAAAGTTTTTATTAAACGCTCCTGGAATGAGAACTGGTATTGTTACTATATAAGCCACAAAAACAACATATTACGAATAACAGCAGCCGGACCACTCGTATCTTATGTCCGACATTCGTGAAGTAAAAAAGTCGTTTCGTCGCATTCAATCACGTCGCCATTCGTAAAAACTCACCGCGTAGCCTTTAAATTTCCAATGAACACTTCAATTACTTAAGCTCGATTCACATCATCAGCACGTGATGTTCAGAAATATGTAAATATCGTAGCTGCGGTATCGTAGTAGGGCATGCGTGTTTTTGAAAATGTTTGTGAGTTTCTAAAGAAGAATTAGCAGTAACAGCAAGTGGCAAAACATTTTTGCTAAGAATCTTGTTCGGTGCTGGTCAACGTCAGGGTAGTTATGCTTCGCTTATGAACGATTTTAAGTCCATAGATAATTAGATACATACAAATATGTGTAAAAGAAAAACCTACATGCTGATTGGTGGTAATTTTTGTGTTTGTGAATATTGTAGTTGGTTGATAAAAAACTGCATGCGTGTATATAACATATTGAAAATAAAACTCTTATTTACAGAAAAATATAATGCCTTTATTTTGATTGATCAACTCTAAGGACAGCGTTGTTACATTATATACTCGTATGCATTAATATATTACATTTGTATTACAATCTACCACTTACGTGTCTGTATATGTGAATTGAGCTTTAAGCGTCAGGACTAAATCTGGAACCAGTTTTAAATGTTTTGCGTCTACACTTTCATTAGCCAGTTCAGTTTGCGAACTCATCTCGTTCAGAATGCGGTTTTTGCATCTGAGGAATTTGACAGGTTTCATCACCGTTCCTACTACTGTTATTTGTCTCGCCGGATCGTCTGAAACCGAGAGTTGAATCATAAGCTTCTTGACCTTGATTACGCTTGATAGATGTGATCTCCGCAATGATAACTGTGTGTGTGTTTATTTCTAACGAGCTACCAACGTATTACGAATTCATTATAGCTAGATTCTATTTGGTAAAGTGTATGGGTCTTAAGGGTTCCCCTTGGCAATCATTCGGATTAATAGTTTTTCTAGACACGTGTAAATCTTACGCTACATCCTTAGATTACATCTTTACATAACAATTTTATAATTTCCATAATTAGCTGATAAAATTGTTTTGATATAAAATGAAATTATATTCCAATGACCTCTACTGTTATATCCAATTGGCTCGTTATGTCTTACCAATCTATTTGATCGTTAAATTTAACCTTGATGATCACTGAAGCGTCTACTTTATTGATGTTTACGACAGCTAACTCAACATTACTTTTTATTACTTGCAGGTTCGACGATCGCTCAAATTGCGAGGCAGGCGCAAAGAAAAGGAAAAACTTCCCTCTGGCATCACAGCTGACTACACCGCCTCATTGTTCGCCCATCTCGAGCAAGACTCTAATTATTCAAACTACCCCCTCATAAGTACTTCAGGATCGAACTCAAATCTTAGCGATGAAAATAACCATCTTTCCCCGGGATACCCCACTACCCATAGCTGGAGTAAAAAAGATGGAATATTGCAATCGGATAGCTCAGAAACATCGTTGAATTCTTTAAATAATCCAAATAACGTTAATAGCAGTCCGCGACAAGCACCAAATCTACCTCCGATACCACCGAGACCGCCTAAGCGAGGAATCCTCAAAGGTCCACGTTTAAGCAACACTAGTTCTAATTCACAAGAAAGCAATATTCCAAATTCTGATACAGTTGATTTCATCAATGGCCAAGACCCCAATCAACTTGCAAGGAATACACAACAAAATGAAGTTATTTCTTATGGCATTCCACCGTCTAAGAGCACATCATCGAGCGATGACATGCAACACTTACAAAACTTCACCAAAAAAGTCATTCACAGCCCTGTAGAGACACAGTACAAAAATTATAAAAATAACTCTAACCCTGCTATCACAACTCAGGATGTTGATGAGACTCCCAAGACAAACGGGAACAGTTATCTTGGCGTGACGTCTACCTCACCGAGCGCCGATTCCTTGACTGATACTACAACGAATTCCTCGTTTGCTACACCGCCGTTTTCTACCTCCCCTGTAGGTGAATCCCAGGGTTTCCATAGATGGTCTAGGACGAGTACTTTTGATGACGTCTACTTGCCTCTACCACCATTAACTCCGTTACAATTGCCTAAACCAAGAGTGTTAACGATCCAAAGACAGAAAGCCCCAAGGAATGATTTTGGCTTTAGTCTTCGGCGAGCAATGATCCAAGAGAGAATATTCATTGGTGATAATAAAGATGCTCATGGAGAAAATGGCCTTACAAATGGCGATAATAAGTGCAACGGCAACAGTATTATGACTAGCAAATTAGCGTACAAGGCTGTGATTCTTGCTGAACCAGGCTCATATCCTGGAGCGAGTGAAACTGGTTTGCTTCCCGGTGATAGACTCTTAGAAGTCAATGGAGTGAATGTTGAAGAAAAGAGTAGGGAAGACGTTATCGACCTCATCAAAGGAAGTCAAGATTTTGTTACCATTAAAGTGAGTATGAACCTAATGTATTATTTAAATGTCTGTGAATTTTGCGGATTTAAATCGAATTGTGTTCAAGTTAGCCCAATCAGGTACAGTTCCAGATTTGGTTAATTGCAAAATATAATTGACAATATTGACATATACCGGATCACCTTGGTTGGCTCTTACTAAAATAAACCAAATAAACTGTTTTCATATGTCACGTTATCTACAATTCAATTGCTACTAAAATATAGGTATTTGAGAAATCATTCAAAAGCTCTAATATAAAGGCCAAATGCTTTCAATGACTTGAAGCTTTGAAGTGTAATAAGGTTTAAATTTTCAATTTCCTGACATGTAAGTTAATTCTTTGTGTTCCGGCTGACAAAAATGTATTTCAACGAAATTGCCTGCGGAAAGTTCAATATCCACCTGTACTTTTATCTGGGTCAGCCTTTAAAGTGGGTCTACATTTTGTGCTTAAAATTTTATATTAACTGCTGTTATATATTTTTTCTGAGTTTTCGTTAGATTTAGGTCAATTTATTAGAGTATACGTAGATACTTTGACTTAACCTTTATGAGATTAAAATATAACATTACTGATGTAAATCTAAATATATAAATTACTTTCTTATTAATATTATTGTTTTTGGTAATTGAGTTATAAGAAAAAGATGTCTGACAGCTGTTTTAAATCATGCGAATGTAATTAATAGGCTATATTTATAATAAAACACTCGCATTATTATCTATGACTGCGAATAAATGTTAAGCTAATAAGCGCAAATGCCTTTTTTGCTCAGATTTTAATGAGGCAATTTATAATATTTTATTAACATTAATAACAATAGGTCGATCTAGACTAGTCTAGGATCGGAATAAGTGAACAGATTTTAATATTATATACAGTACTCCAGTTATCTTGGATTAAGTTGTGTGGTATGTCCATTTCTAACTGCAGTGGTGAAAACATACAGATTTTATTTAAGACTTGACCGCTTGCCTACTTTTACTAAGTACGAGGAGTATAATTTAAATAGACTTGGTCCATAATTCGGGTTAATATATTAATTATTTTAAATCGTTTTATTTAATTCATATTTATCGTTTATTTTATTACACTCAATGGCTGAGTGAGAGACAAGATTCTGACTGTATATGTCATATATGCATGTATGTAACTTGCACACATACATAAATTATTAGTCAGCTTCTACTACCATGGTTTAAAATTAATGCCAAACATAATGTTTTTTGAGCATATTTTTATTTGCATTTTATTGAAATTCGGTGTCGCTTCTAAATTTGAATAATCGTCTATTAGCATTCGAATTATATTATACATCGTGATAGTTTTCAAATAAGATCCGATTACCGCCGCGTCTTCGTCCATAAAATTATGTTTCGTATGTTTTCCATAACTGTATTTTGATTTAGTGGTGTCTCGTGACGCGGGCAACAGTATCAGAGGCTTAATTCAAGCCATACATCAATAAAACTGTCATTCGTATTGTTAACAGTTATTGTGTAACGTTTTCTTAAACGGTACACGACCGTTGTAACTTCTTTTTCTGCTTAAAGCATAAGGAGCTTTCAAATTTGTAATGGTTCATGATAACGACTTTTTTAGAATTTAGTAGCACACAGGCATGCAGTTCATCTTATTGTATGTGGCTAAGTGGCTACTGCCGCTCATGAACATTTGTACTCAATCCCATATGAGATTAGATTCCTACTACAGCTCTGTCACAGATCCGCCATTCCTGAGGACTAACCTGGAATGCCTCGAAAAAGTATAGTCTCCCGTACCATAAACTTGGAACCAGAACACAGCAGCGCTTAACACTGCTGTTATTTGGTTGCAAAAGGTGTGGCAGTGGTTCCGCCGGTATCAAACCTCAGAAGGTTCAACCACCTTTCTTCTAGAGTGAAAATATTTGGAGTGCTCGTGTGAAATTCTAAAAACTGCGAAACAGATATGTTTGCGGAATGTTGGTCATTAATACATAGCTTTATAATTATTGTTTTTTTATGAGCTCCCAAAGAACCGTTACTTTTTTGTATGAATCCGTACAGTAACTGTTATAAAAAAAAATTATGCTAATTTTACCACCACAGATCAGAAAGTTGGATGTTTGGTACGCCTAGTTATGAATAAATTAGTAGTTATTCATTTACGATGCTTGGTTACGCTATCGTTTAGGAATACATAGGCAAAATAATATAGATTTAACCGATTAACCGACCAAATTATAATACAATATGAATATTGAAGGTGGTAGACCCCTTTGTGGTTCGACTCCGGCGGCACCACCGCCACACCTATTTCTACCTAATAACAGCAGTGTTAGGCGCTGCTGTGTTCCGTTTTGAAGGGTGTGGTAAGGGAGACAGACTTTTCTGAGGCGTTCTAGCTTAGTCCTCAGGGGTAGCGGCGCATCAGTGCCCGACCTCAGTTAGGAATATCTAATGCTATCTGGGGTTGATTATAGATGTCCATGAGCGGCAGTAGCCACTTACCATCAGGTGGACTGCATGCTCGTCTGTTACTCCTATATTATAAAAAGAAATCTAGAATTTCCAGTAACAATATTATGATGATATGGAATTGATCGAGGGAACTCTTCAGCATTTAATAGAAGGACGTTGCTGTAATACATTTTCAAATGTCCAGGTGCAACCAATAGCAGAGCTGTGCGAGCTGTCGCGCAGGCGTGCTGCGGACGGTGGCGTTGAAGTTGAGCTGTCGGATAGCAACGTGCGAGGCGGGACTTTGAGTCGGTCTGGCAGCCGGCGATTCACAAGCACTCAGGTATGTTCCTATGTGTTCTTGATTGACGTTTCCGTTGATTGGAAGGTTTAAACTTGGAGAATGTTTGTCGGAACCATATTTACATATTTCCAATGCGATAAGGCATTTGTACAACTACTTAAATCTGGCCGCGATGTCCTGTGGGTCAATGTGATATTCCTGTAGGTATTGTAGGTTAAAAAGTGTAAAAACACAAAACAAGTGTTGTTATATAGAAAAGTAACCTTGTGTAAAAAGTTAAAGTTTTAAATCTAAATTCGAAATACAAATTTTCATATATGCGGTTGAAGAACCGTCTCATATAAATGAAGATAAAAAAGATATGATTATATAGTACCTGAGCCAATACATAATTCGTAAGTAAACAAGCAAATAAACAATGTATTTATTGGACCACCCTGTAAGTAAGACATTAAGGTCGGTTTGTAGGTTTCGTACACGATTTTAAAATGGAAAATCCATGTCGCTTAAATGCTTTTAAACCCAAAAGAATTTTGCGAAGCAGGTTATTTGGCAAATGCCAGCGTCGAAATAAAAAGATTACGGAAACTGCATCGATGTTGCCAGTCGAGATACTTTTATTTGAGCATTTTGAGGGTTCCGTACCCAAAGGACAAAAACGGAACTCTATTATTAAGACTTCGCTGTCTGTCCGTCTGTCACAGGGCTCTATCTCCTGAATCGTAATAGATAGACACTTGATTTTTTTACAGACTAGGTATGTATAAGGGTGGCCGCTATAACAACAAATACTAAAAATAAAATACAGTTGAATATTAAAGGGAGTCTCCATACAACAGACCGGTATTTTTCGGCATTTTTCAACCTAACTGTTAAACCGTACTAGAAAGACGGTTGAAAATTACACAATCCGTTTACTACTATAACTGCTATTTTTATATTAATTATACAATAAACTGCTATCTTTCGACGTTTTACGCTTTGTCTATTAACCGTAATAGGTAGACAGTTCAAATTTTCACGATGGTTGCTGTAATAACAAATTCTAAAAATAAAACATAAATGAAAATTTTGGTGGTACGGAATCCTCCGTGTGCGAGTTTGACTTGCACTTCGCCAATTATTGATATGATCAAATGTGCATATGCATGGGCACCTGACGGTGAGCGATCTTTGCCGGCCATCAACATCTGTAAGTAACTCTTATGTATAAATCGGGTTCTGCCTACAGTCGGTCACAGATGCGTTGCCTTTCCTGAGAGCTAAGAAGACCTTATCTATAAGCGAGCTCGCTTCCACACCCAAGGTTCCACTGCAGAAATAGGTGAGGCGATAATAGGTACCTCCCAAGTCCTACCCAACTCAAACCAGTATTTGGTTTTACCATTTTTCAGAATAATCTAATGGTTCCAATTTGTATGTAATATATTCAAACTATTTAATAATTGACACTTACTTAAAATGGTCATCATCTGTTTTCCTTCACCGTTTAAGCAAGTGATAATTTGTAATTTGTATCTTCTTCTCCATAACGAAACACCTTGTGAAGTGGTGGTAGTTGTATTGACATTCAAAAAGTGCTCTGTAAAGAACCTATTTTGAATAAAAAAAAAATGGTTTTGATTTGATTTGATTTGATTTGTAATACGCATATAACTTTGAAAGATCAGAGGTAGGTCTGGGATTTGAACCTCGGACCTCTCGTTCGAGAGACTGAGTTTCTTAACCATTAGGCTATCACTGCTCACTTGCTAAATTATACAATGGGTCAAACCTATGTGTTCACGTGTAATATATTCAAACTATTTAATTTTTGACTGCATTTACTAAAAGTGGTAATGGCCAGTTGTAACAACTCCGATTAATGTAATAATTAACGGGCATATTAAGCAATCCACGTGTTGATAGTGTCAACATTAATGTCAACTTGTGCCGTTCGATCGTTGAAATTGGTGTTGGGTTCGGTCCAATTTACAAACTGTTGTTAAGTTTAATTTGATCAGCGGTTTGTAAAGAAATATATTAATTTTTGTATAGGCATACGGTGGCACTTACAAATTGTCAGTTACAATATTTTTCCTTAATCCTCAAGCAGGCGCGCGCGGTCATTTGTAACGGTAGCGGTCGCGCGTAACCTAAAAGACTACTTGGACATTTAAGGGACTTAAAACATCAAATAACTACAGAATTATTTATTATTATATCTTAGTATAAGGAAATAAAATAGATATGGAAAACGTTTTACAGGTTCCTCTACACGCAATGGAACTTGTGCTTGGTTCATTCCTGTCGTCAGTACTAATCTGCAAGCTATTTAAATATTTGCCAACTATTTTTACTATAATTAACGATATTTTCAGTAGAAGTTTATTAGTCATTGAAGGCTAATCTCCATATGTAGAGATCGAAAGTAACAGTATAACCTTAATAGCTCTACAATACGGCTTATAACGTTACATAGGCAAAGGCAGGCCATTTACTTATTTATCTGACAAGTTAAAGGCTCTATATCCCGAGACCTTAACGCAACGATCTTGCAATATTTGTATTATACTAGAGATGTCTGTGAAATGTACCACTAATAAGCGAAATATTTATTTTAGTGATAACGCAACGATTTTGACATACTTAACCATTCTGTAAAAAATCAGCCCGTATATGTTTCTAACAAGTTAGGTCCGTTATTAAATATCAATCTATCCAATGTTTTGTCTACTAAGGATTTCACAGTTACACATTTGACAATTTCGTCATATTAGAAAATGTCATGTTTAGATCTTTGGCAGGTAAAAGTTGGATGGATTGGTTATTAATAACGAGCGTTACGATATTTAATCAGGGCAGTTGTATAACGTTGCAATCGCGACAACGCAATGTAAGTCTCGATGCAGTTATATCAACTGGCCAAAACACTTATCGAAACTGCCATTGCAGTTATCTTGCAGTTCGAAGTACAGACGGTGGCATTATTATTATTATTATTTTTATATAATATAGGAGTAGCAGACGAGCATGCAGTCCACCTGATGGTAAGTGGCTACTGCCACCCATGGACATCTGTAATCAACCCCAGATAGGATTAGATATTCGTACCTGAGGTCGGCCACAGATGCGCCGCTACCCCTGAGGACTAAGCTGGAACGCCTCGGAAAAGTCTGTCTCCCTTACCACACCCTTCAAACCTGAACACAGCAGCGCCTAACACTGCTGTTATTAGGTAGAAATAGGTGTGGCGGTGGTGCCGCCGGAGTCGAACCACAAAGTATTCTACCACCAAAATTATGGTAGACTTACATAATTATGATGCTACCTTAGGCCTCAGGACTGGCAAAGCATCTGTGATCGACTTCAAAAAGAACTCCTGTATACTGATGTGGTTACAACTGTCCGCGGGCTGCAATGACCAATTACCATTATGACAGCATGTTCAAAACTATTATTTATATTAAATTTACCTCTGAAATAGCAAGATCTCGCATATCGGACTCAATAAAATAAAAACGTCCAAACAGGCTTGACACACGATATGAGATATCAATATCAGTATCACATATTTAATTAACAGAAGTTGTCCAAAAAAGAAAATGAAAGAATAAATAAAATGGTTGCCTGTAAAGTCGGTTTTACGGGCGAAGATTTTACGTGACAACGTCTTTTTCTCGGTAGAATATTTATTGATATGAATATAATTAAATTGCACAATAGGAACAAGGAATTGAATGAAAATAAGAATTGCACAAATTTTAACTATAGAAATATATTTTGTTTAGTCTCTAGTGCTGCGCGCGCGGCAGACCGATCATAGTTGAGTGGGAGAGAGACGCAAGGCATTCGGCGGGCCTCTCTCTCGTTCGGTGACTCATCGTAACGTTACCGGGCGTTACACTTTTTCATAAGTGACTCCCAGCCGCAACCTAATTTAAGACGTTGTCACGTCAAAATAATTTTAAAACCAGAGAAACGAGTCTTTATCGCCTTTAATTGAACATTTGACACGGCTTAGCTGGAAGACTTATAAGACTTATCGATTCGTAGGGACGCGACCCTTCAGTAGCGACCCCTAACTAATCCTCCCTACGTCTGTCTCCCGCACATACTTTGGTAAGACGCGGAGTGGCAGGTATTTCACGGTCTTTGCGACTGTTTAGAGGAAAATTTATGTATTACGAACACAGTATATCAGAAAATTATGTACAGATGGATATTAGGGCTGGCTATTACAGTTAATGTTTTACGCCTGTAATAATCAGCCTATCCATTTTTTGGGCAAAAATCTTCGGCGTGTACTTACTCGTATGATCGAAATTTGAAAGTTTCTAGTAGGTAGAAATTCGTAGTAGGCAGAAGTTGTCATTTCTGGGGAGAGAAACTATTGGATAGATCATTTTTGTTAATTGCGTTAATCAAAAACCAATTTTCATAAAAAAAACATCAACAATCGGAAACCTTCTTTCACGAAACTTACAAAATATAGAGACCTTCGTAAAAAGTAACCGAAACTCCTTCATGTGATGGGTTAATTAGGCAAATGAAATATTATTTTCATTATTCGAGCTAAATCACTGTAACATTTCAAGAGAAAGCAGTCAGATTTCGCAAACGCCGATTTGTTGTGGACAAGTGACAGTTCACGGTCGATTACAACAACAACAACAACAACAAGTCTTATACTGTAATAATAAGTGGCTTGGTGTCAGATAGTTGAGTTACAGAGAGATATTAATTTCTTTTTTTTTGTTTATATATCAACATTTACTGGCTTCAGAAAAGGAGTAGGTTCTATTACCGACTATATGTATTTTCTACAAACGTGCATGTAGTAAGCGACCAATGCTGTGATGAACATGTGTTATGAACTGCAAAATAAGATTAAAGTCCTACCTGAAGTCGGTTATTGACGAGTTTTTACCCCTGAACCCCTAAGTTGGACCTACTCGGTTAAGTATGTCTTTACCTTACCCACCAACCCGAACACAGCAGCTCTTAACACTACTGTTATGCGATAAATAAATGTAGGTAAGGAGGTGGTGCCATCGGACGCGAACCACGACAGTTTCTGCGTATAAAATCTACTAAGTCCAAATCTATGTATAAAAATTAATGTTTGTCTGTCTGTCGTTTATAAAATGGCAAACTAGGCATTTGATCATGTGATCTTTAGAAACGTTTTTGTGTATCAATCCACGAAGGTTTCGGAGTTGGTACGACCAATTTTCTACAGATGGCGCCAGTCATTCCAATGAAGGTACACATTTTCAGTTATGTGTATGTCATGTTTTTTTTATACGCTACTACTAGTTCGAAATAAATATCTACACCCAAATGTAAGAAACGGCGTGTCATTTATGGTCTTCACGAACACTTTAATCAAGTTTTAGACTAGGGTGGATAAATCAGGGCGTTACTGCATTGATATTGAATTATTGACCGGAATGTCGTTAAAACAGCCCCTAGTTAATGTTTTCCGCCTCACGCCTTATCTCTCCCCTAATACCTATGCTACAGTTTGTCTGAAGGATATTTTTTATATCTTGCTTTGGCTTTTTCACATAAATTTATCAAAGGTTATTGCTCTACTAAAGTCTATAGAAACTTACAGGCTGTAGAAGACAAAAATAATAAAAAAGTACTAAATTTACATTCCAAAAATACCAGAAACCAAGAAGGTTAAATAATTGCGTCAACACTATTAATAGCATTTGCGAATTTTTTATTAACGAAAATTGATATAGATTTTGTTGTCGCTAGGCTTACTAAACATGGGCGACTTTTTCGCGCTTGTTTAAAATACACTCCGATCCGAATACACTCATGTGTATGCGATTATGCATAATTTTAATTCGGTGTCGTAATTTTATTTACATTGTGTTAAAAAATAAATAATGTATAAAATGGCTACTTTATACTGTATCCATCAACTAAATCAATAATTTTCTTTGTAATGATTTAAAGTATATTATATAAAGAAAACTTAACAAATGTGGCTGTTTCCTTAATATTTTGCCTATTTTCACTGGTATTATCACATATAGACTATATTTTTAAGCTGTCTGGGATTTTTGTTTGTATAAGCAGATAATTTTGCTTATAATAACTATCTGCTATTTATCACATCTGCGTTATCATTTATTTTATTACATTTATATGTTTAACAATGATAACAGAAACATGTCCAATGCGTTTGTTTTGGCCAGAAAGCGTTTGAACAAATTTGCCGGCTGTACAACGAAATACGGCAAGTGCTGAAAATAAATAATAGTTAAAAAAACTAAAAAAAACACGCTTTTATTACTAATAGAACTAAACACTAGAAAATATTTTTAATGACAAAGAGAAACTCTTTAGTTTCTATTCGTAGTAAAAAGCGTGGGGTGTTTTGAACCGTAGTAAAATGCACTGTCATCGTTCCTCGATACGTGTGCAGTTTCAAATTAATCAGAGTTGTGGAAGTTGATGAAAATTACGCTCAAAATTTCAGTTACATACATACACAGATACAACCCAAGCTAAGCGTGCTAAAAACAGCCGACATGGCCGTGTGTAATCAGCCTAAATGTTTCTAGATCTTCCAGTTTTTAAGAAGTGCGCGTGCGCTTAATGCAGCGTATCGGATGCAAAAACTTGTGCGATTGGTTTCAAATGACTTCATCGTTTATGTTCGCGATGTAATTTGTTTTTATGTGGAACATCGATACGAAAGATATTGTTGTGCAAAAAGTGATAAATAATCGAAATTCTGATGTCCTTCCTGAATTGGCTGGACAAAGTTTGTTTTGAAGTGACTCATGATGAAAACTGAGAAAATTAAAAATCTTAGTTATTGACCTGTCAATAATATCCTGATATTATCACTTACACGTAAAATTATAGAAGTATATGGTTTGTATGACCACCAGTTCATATCACTTCCATAGGACGGTTTGGTGCTATCTAAGTACGCCCGTTGTTAATTACCTATTTCTACCTAATAACAGCAGTGTTAAGCGCTGCTGTGTTCCGGTTTGAAGGGTGTGGTAAGGGAGACAGACTTTTCCGAGGCGTTCCAGCTTAGTCCTCAGGGGTAGCGGCGCATCTGTGGCCGACCTCAGGTAGCAATATCTAATCCTATCTGGGGTTGATTACAGATGTCCATGGGCGGCAGTAGCCACTTACCATCAGGTGGACTGCATGCTCGTCTGCTACTCTTATATTATAAAAAAAAAAAGAAAATAATAATAAAATAATATCTAATCTATCCCAATTTTACTTACCAAAGATTGAAATTTGTCAATTTCTACGGAAAACTTTCGATAAATTGGTTATTTAGAATGGGGCATAATCAATAACCGAAAATTGAATTGTCTAAATCATTTATTTTTGCGTTACAATCTTATTTTTTTCTTGATAAACACATGAGGAGAGATAAGGGTAAAATTTATTTGATAAGACGATAAGAGGTGCACTGGTGGTGGTAACCTATGATATTGAAATGCAATCATCTTAAATGTCATTATTTTATTGTTTAACTAGCTGACCCGGCAAAAGTTGTGTTGCCATATAAATAAAAAAATGTTGAGGGTAAATATCGCTTATCACTTAGGACAATGAAAAATAGATAGTAGCCGATTCTCAGACCTATTGAATATGCATATAAAATTTGGTGAAAATCGGTAATGCCGTTTCGGAGGAGTACGGTAACTAACATTGTGACACGAGAATTTTATATATAAGATTTTATTTGTTGTTATGCTTCATGATCTTAATTATGATTTTATTTCTTTAGATGGTAAATCTTTCAAATTAATGAAATGAATGTGGAATGGTAATTTGACAAATCTTGACTATCTATATGTACCACTTTGTAGTGGTACATATAGATAATGTACAATGTACATACACTATATGTACCATCTATATCTACATGTACCACTGTACACATAATGCACAGTGGTACATATAGAATTTTAATTAATGAATTAACTATTTGTATATGACGTCTAATATTTCCACATACCTTCGATGATAACAGTTAATCTCGGAAGGAAAGCGCGATAGGTACCCGCCAACCAGAACGCTGACCGCATGTATGTCACGCGTAAGTCGATCCCTCCTGGAAGCGACACGTGTGACTGTGTTTCGCGGCCGATTCACATAAACTTGGCATTTCTCGTATTTATGATATCTTTGATGATGGGAGCGTTCGTTTGGCTCGGAGGACCACTGTGATTCAAACTACGTACGTACTACAAAGTTCAAAACCTATTTCTGTCTATTGTGTTCTGGTTTGAAGTAGTCTTTTTTATAATATATGGTAAGTGGCTACCGCCGCCCATGGACATCTGTATGTAACCCCTAATAGGATTAGATATTCCTACCTGAGGTCGGCCACAGACGTGCCGCTACCTCTGAGGACTAAGCTGGAACGCCTCAGAAAAGAATGTCGCCCTTACCACACCCTTCGAACCGGAACACAGCAGCGCCTAACACTGGTGTTATGAGGCAGAAATAGGTGTGGCGGTGGTGCAGCCGGAGTCGAACCACAAAGGTTACTACCACCGCGTTTTGCGTTTTGTGCGGCTCGGAGGATCAACGCTATGCTTATTATTAGTGCTTTTATTAAATTGTCTTGTATGTTTTTCTGTGAGATCGGTCACAGATGCGTTGAAAGTGTTGAAACCTATAAGAACTAAGTTGGGACGACTCGGATAATGATCTCGCTTACCACACACTTCAAACCGAATAAAACGTGTAATTTTGGTGTTATTAGGCGGGAAACGTAGCGGTGGTGCCTCCGAAGACGGACCACTGTATGTACTGTTTACCAAATAAAAGTTAATATTACGAGTACTCTTGGAATATTTAAATTACTTAGAAGACACCTACTTAAAACCGTTGCATAACTCAATGACACTATCACACAGATTTATTGTCCTCCACTTTGTTTTTATATGCAATTAGAACTTTTATGATCCAACAAACTAATCAAGTAGACTCCGAGAAAATGACATGCATTTTATTAAACGGATGAATAAATTTTACATGCATGCCTGAAGTAACTGCTCGTAAGTAACTTCGGAAGCTGTTCTAAATTTTATTCTAAGGAAGATTAATAAAATGTTAATTTATTAATCTAATAATTGAATAATTAAAACACTTCAACTATGGTGCACCGAGAATATTGTCACTTCATTCAAATAAATATTAAAATTATTATATTAAATCCCAAAAAAGCGTCGTGCAATCACTTGCCCGCTGTTCACAAATTTCATATTCTCCACATTAGGAGACTATTTGCCTCCTTCGTCAATGGATCGTTATAACTCATAACGACTTAGCACTTGACTTATGTTAGTTCCCACTTGTTATGACAGCTGTGACTTACATCATGTCGTTAATTAGTAGATTAGTCGAGGGTTATAATTATGACTGAGAGGAAGACGATTATTTTTTGTTGTTGTAAATATGATTTATTAATTCATGTTATGAGTTGGTATTATTGTTGTTATTAAAAATACACCAGGGGATACTTTAGGGGATAAGATTTCGGGGATAAATGCTATATGACTAGTATCAGAGTCATCATAAACCCAATTGCTAGAGGAGCCCTATGTCCAGCAAGGAAATAGAAAACATTCAAGGCTTTTTTCTGATTTATTTAAATTTCTAAACTAATATTTTCCAGTATCCTACACTACAAAATAAAATCAATTACGGAACACATATCTATCAGTTCCTAACGAATTAACACAATAAAGTTGTTTGCCTGTCGTCGGTTGTCGCTTGTGGCTGATATTACAGACTGAACATATCTTTGATGATGTTATTTTTGTTGCACGATCTCATTTAGACTAATTTAGATCGAAGGAATTTAGGGCGAATAAATTCTCAACATATTTAGTAGTATTATTTGTTTTAAAAAGTTTTCTTTGGTAGAACCCCTTGTGGTTTGACTTTAGAGGTACCACCGCCGCACCTTTTCTACCTAATAACAGCAGGGTTCAGCGCCGCTAATGTACCGGTTAGAAAAGTGTGGTAAGAGAGACATAATTTTACGAGGCGTTCCATCTTAGTCCTCAAGGGTAGGTTTAGTAGAATTCTTGTCTTATCTGAAGTTGATGACAGATGTCCACGAGCGGCAGTAGCCAGTGTCTACTAGCCACTTACCAGCAGGTAGATCGTAGACTGCATGTTCTTTTGACACTTCTATATTATAAAATGAAAAAATGCTCTGAAAAAGGTCATAAATTTTAATCCCTGGCATATAAAGAGGGATGTTTGAAGAGTTTGCAGGCTCTTTTTTATGTATGTTCACAGAACTCCTAACACAGGTAATCCCTATGTGTATGAGAGTAAAAACATCAGCGTCCATTACGAACATGAGTACGTCGATTAATTTGCAATCTCATCGATTGCGCTCTCCATATCATCCTGTACCCTTACTATGGGTTTTCAATCGAGGACTCGATCAATCTGATCAAGAGCTTGACGGTACATCGCCCGTACTAATTGACTTACAATTTGAAGGTGATAGAACCGTCTTTGATTCGACTCCGGCGGCACCACCGCGACACCTCTTTCTGCCTAAAAAGAGCAGTAATAAGCGCTGTTGTGTTCTGCATTTTCAACGGTGTGGTAAGGGAGACATACGTTTCTGAAGCACTCCAGCTTCGTCCTCAGGGGTAGGGGCGTATCTGTAGCCGACCTGGCTCTGGGTTGGGGTTGCTTACAGATGTCCATGTACGTTCACTTACCATCAGGTGGACTGCATGCTCGTCTGCTACTCCTGTATTATATAAAAAAGATATGCAACGCCTCCGGTGATCGTTTAGGAACTAAAATTTGTCATTGTACGGAAAACGGGCTGTAGAGCTCTCGATCCGATTGATCGAGTTCTCGTTAGAAAACTCCGTAGTAAGGGTAGGAACTGAAATCATTCTGTACCGCACGTGCTCGATATCCTCATGGGATATGTAATTGGAGTACGATTTTGATGTCACACTCCATCAAATGTGATGATGTATTGACGTAGATATCTTTGATGTGTATGGCTTCGGCTACGTCAATGCTCGAGGATTACTCGTATCATTAGAGATTGGATTATAAATAGCGATCGAATACTTTCTATTTCGTTTATACTGTTTTTGAAAATGACATTTAATAACGTGTGTAGCGCCAAAATAATACATATATTAGGTTAAGAAGTCAATTGTATTAAAACATTCATAATATTTTGTTACTTATGACGAGGTATTTATTTTACCTAGTAGGTATTCGTTTTAGAAACAGAAATATTTTATGAATGTAAAGAAAAATAATTCAATTAGGTACATAATTTTGATGCTCATCACACTAAGCTAATAGCTAATAGCTAAGTACACGCAGCCATTTTAGATACTAATCTTTAATGCCTCCGATTATATCTAAAAGCAATACCAAAATATTCGTTTAAGCTTACCGCATATATAAACGAGCCGCACCTCATGCATTGCAAATATACTAAAACATTTGCCATGCCGCGTTTTTCCGTCTAGTATGGGAATATATAACAGCAAAAAGACGCTTATCTTTTCTTTAGTTAATCAGTGCATTGCTTATCTTTTCCGTTTAAGCTTAGGTTCTTCTACGAACGAACCAGGCGCATAACCTACTTATGTCTCCTTAAGAGTTTGAGGAAAAATAAATATTTACCGAAAAATATGCACATTCTTAAATGCTGAATCTAGACCCAGGTCTATACTAGACCTGAGTCTAGATTCTTTGACATGCTTGTTTAAATAAAATAAACACTTTCTACACTCACAGCCCCACACTAAGATTCCCTGTATCTGCCATATCTGTATCTGCGGTGCCATGGACAGATACATTGACAAATACACGAACACCTAGACCCCGGACCAGAAATCTAAATTCATCTTTTAGATATCTGTCTGGCCGGGGATCGAACCCGTGATCCTTTTCGCGTCAGACCAGTATGGTGACCGCTCCGCCACGCGGGTCGTCGGTTTATTTGTTAGAGCACCATGCAAAAAATACTAGATCATTTTTGATTACGCTTTTTATATTTGAAAGCACATTATTATGGCCAAAAAGCGCAGTTTTCATTTGAAGAACAGTTTGAGTGGGCTGTGAAAAAAAAAACGTTTAGGTATAGTCCGCTTAAGTAAGGTAATTTGCTTTTGCGACGCGACTCGTTTCTATATTCGGAGCGGACTAGCAGTTTGCCGCGGACTATACCCTATAATCTTGCAGACGAAGTCGAGAACAAAACCTAGTTACAATAATCCTGACAAGTAAACAATTTTGATTGATTGCCTAAGTCATTACCTACTCCCTCGCGTAATAACGTAGACGTCAACAATAGCTGAGTGTTTGGAATTTGTGTCGGAGCTTAGATGTAACGAGTACTTTAATGGAGCTATTGTCGAAATAATATTATAGGAGTCTAAGGATGAAAGGAAGTGTTCCTCTCATCCTTAGACTTTTAGATAACAAGTCATCTATCCTTTATTACGGCTCTAGTATACTAGCTACTGTTGGCATCGGTAATTCTATCTGGTTATTATGATTCTGTCGGTGACCCATTATTGTCCCACCGCTGGGTACGGGTCTCCTCTCAGAGTGAAAGAGGTTTAGGTCGTAAATCACCGAGATTGCAAGTGCAAACTCCCAGGTGCAGGTTTTCTAAGGAAGTTTTCCATCGTCGTTAAAGCAAGCAATTTTTTTTTTAATATCACATAACTTTGACAAATCAAAGGTTTAAAAATTGAAGAAAGGTTTGAACCTAGGGCCTCTGATTTACAACCACTAGGCAGAGTTACAAATTTTACAGTAAAAAAACTCCTGTTATTAATAAGCAATCCCTATAATGTTTTTGCCTACCAACGATCGAAAGTTGTTAATTTTTGCCCATAAAAAATAGGGAGTCTTTGATTCAAGATTATGCTTGAAAAAAATGGATAGATTGATTATAAATAACGGACATACATACATCGATCTATACTTCGTGAATATGTATAATGTGCATGTTATCTTTTCAATATGGAAGTAGGTATAACATGTGCCGCACAAAAAAATCGATAGAAACTACAAATTAAGACGTATTGACCCCCAGGCAACAATTACGGACCCCAGCCCGCCATCAATAACAAGTGTGTTGTGTGTTGTGGGGTAGGATGAATGACGTTCAAAGGTTACGCACATACTCTCCAACCTTGGGTTTTTCTCCTAAGTAAGGACTGCGACTCTATATTTATTTTTGGTCTAGTTAGGTAGATGCATTTTTAGAGCAATTACATTTAACATAGAAAAATAATGGACAAAAATATCAATTAAATTAGGTTAATGCTATCATCATCATCATCATCAACCCATTATTGACTTACTGCTGGGCATGGGTCTCCTCTCAGAATGAGAAGGATTAGGCCATAGTCCACCGCGCTGGCCAAGTGCGAATTGGTAGACTTCACATACCTTTGAAAACTTCTTTTTTTTTTAAGAATTCTCAGGTACGCAGGTTTCCTCACGATGTTTTACTTCACCGTTTAAGCAAGTGATAATTAACTTCTAATACGCACATAACTTTGAAAAATCAGAGGTTTTGCCTGGGAATTGAACCTCGGACTCCTCGATTAAGAGGTCGCGTTCCTTAACCACTAGGTCAATGTTAACTACAGTCCTTTGCCATTATATTTTTCATGAGGCGTTTTAACCTAATCATTAGAAGCAGCAACCCATTGATGTTAATTATAGACTTCAGTTTCTTAAGAGAGCTTTATGTATGGTTTTATTGTATGGTTATAATTATAAAAAAAAAAAAGTGTGTGTGTGTCAGCTACGACGCACGATTGGAGTTTACTCCTTACGAATGATAATTATGATATATATCGAATAGAAAAAAGGGTAGGTAAATGAACGCATCTGCTAAAATGATAAGAGAAACAAACATATATCTGTAATTATTCGGATTATTTATATTACTTCAATAATGCGTATTACATAAAGTATGTTACAAAATAATATAAAATAGCGCCATCTAGTGGCAAGTTTTATAAATTGTAAGTTTGCAAGTTTATCAATCTATGTATTTTGGTTCCAAATATTATAATGGTAACTTAATATAATTGTTTATATTAAAGTAAATTTTAATATAATATAATTATTTATATTTAAAACAATGTTAAACGTTTTAGAACTTAAAACTTAATAATTATAATTTCTTTGCCATCTATAAAATATCCTTGTTGCAATTTACGGATGAAATTTATATGAGACTCAATGAACATGTTATTATATGTAATTTGGATTGTTTCTGAATGTTTTATAATTCTAGAATTCATTTAAAACGTATTGCTAATTTTATATAACTTATTTTGAACATAATTCATTAGCAATAATTCTGTAATAAATATTAAATAATACTGTTTTGATTTTGCCCGTTTATCGTTGATAGATGGTGCTGATCAATAATGCATCCATTTTTATAAGTTAAATTAATATATCAGTAACTTACAAAAGCCTCTTTATGTTAAAAACTTATTATGCTAATATTATATCTTATTCAATTGCTTACTGATTTTATATGTTACTCTTCTTTAAAAACGTTCATAAAAGATTGTTAATCATATTATGGCGCCAATGTTCATATTTTTCACAGTGTTTATAAATGATCAAACCTATAACTTAATTTATGCAAAAATGTAAACAAATTAGTTAATGACGTTTTAATGTTTTATATATTGCTAATTATTTTTATTGTAATAATTAATTTCATATGGGATTTGAACTTACTGTATTTTAAATTAATAAAAGCACTCTTGATTCATATTTTGGCTTCCGTTACGCCTCAACTTTTCGTGTTACACTTGATTTTACTCCTCATAAAATTTCCGTACCGGGCCTTATAACTCAAATCGTTTCTTAAGGAGTAAACTCCAAAAACTAAAAAAAAATAACATCACGACTGCATTCATACAATAAGTCATTTTTTTAACCTACTACTAACGCCATCTATCGTGAAACACTAAAACTACAAATAAATCCTAATCGCACTACGTCTACGGCTGTTTGTCCACTGCACCGTAATCGAGCTGATACCGAGAACGAGATTATTTCGGGCATATTTTAATTATGTCGTGACGGCGATAGTTTGTCCACTGCGACCGTTATCGGCAGTTTATTTTGTTCCAGCTGTAACTCGTGTGACGGCAGTGTATGGACAAGTTCCAATGTGTTTAACATTGCCGGCACATCGGTCCGTTAAAAACTCGGTGCCGATCTAGCGGTCACACCGATCTACTCGGAATATCGGCGGCCGGGATGACGGTGCTCGGGTGACGGACGTTCGGTGGACAAGCTGCTATGGTAAATGTATGTTCGGCGCCGTCATTACTTATCGGTATCGGCTCGGTATCGGTGGTCGGTGGACAAACAGCGTACGGGATCTGTCAGCTGGTCTATAGTCTATACCTACACGCATTTTAGATCACAACAGTGTATTGAGCGAACACAAATGCGAATCGAAAGGCTTGAATCTGTCTGAAGTTTAAAAACCTTTAACTTAAAATATATATAGTAGTTCTTTCCGTCGTTTCCTCTTTCTGAAAAACTAGTTATCATTTTAATAATGTCAATCGCTTGTTGGTTAAAATCGCTAAATCGATTTTATCCAACGGAATGATTAAATATAAATTATTGAATTGACACTTTTTTCTTAAATCGCTTTTGAGATAAAACGCCGGAGTTAAAAGATGATGAAATTTTTAATAAAAATAGGCGATTTATTTTTCATCTTAAAAATGATTACAAAAATTTTATTATTACCCAAGATTTTTTCTCTCCAATTTACAGAATAAAGTTTCCGTTTCTAAGCTCTTTCGTAATGGTAAGTTACGAATAGGCGACGCAATAGCTATCGCGTTTACTAACATTTATCTTCCATGACACCTGAAAGTTTAATGCCTATCGATTTATAAGTCTGCGCAATCTTGATTGATGTACACTTAAGATCAGATTTTGTTTGTTTTAAAGGTGGTAAAAACACAAAGGGTTGTGTTTTGACTGCGGAAGCACCACCGGCACACCTATTTGTGTCTAATAACGGCATTGTTAAGCGCTGCTGTGTTCCGCTTTGAACAGTGTGGTAAGGGAGATATTTACTTACATACTTATCCGAGCCATTCCAGCTTGGTCCTCAGGGGTAGCAGCCTTAGGTATGTGTAAAATATAGTTTAGATCAAATTTTATAAATACATTTTCGTTTATGTGTTAATGATAATAGCAATATATTTAGTTCATACTTTTTTATTTTGAAGGACCTAGTATGCTAAATAAACATATTTTAATATCAATAAATGCTTAATTACTAAAAATTAATATTTTCAAGTTTAACCTAGTATCAAACAGATCAATAATTTGGATCAGGGTTGTTTATGATTTTGACTTATTATTTAATGTATGCTCATCGCTTTACAAGTCGAATAACAACTTACTTAGCTGTTTAGTCCTTGTAGTGTGTAAGCTATTGTAAACACAATCCAGTCGTATGAAACATGAATGATTCATGGTGTTGTGACGTTAATGCCACTTTACATTAGTGCAGCTTTCTCTGGTACTCGATCGATGTCACCACCACCCAGTATCATAACTAACACTCGAATACGGTTGTTTGGTTTTCACGGACTTCTGGATATAAATGTAGATTTGGGGCGTTTTTAACCGACTTCAAATAATCAAAACTCTATCCAAATTGGATCAGTAGTTTTTGATAAAATCGCGGACATACAATCTTACATACATACATACGTACGTATACATACATACATATATATATATATATATACATATAGGTACATACATACGTAGCGGTCGAATACAGAACCCTCTTTTAACAGATTTTAAAAAGAAGCTTATATAACCTTCTGTAGCAAATACATATTTGCTACGTACGTATGTATGTATGTATATGCGCGATTTACTCAAAAACTACTGATCCAATTTGGATGTGGTTATCGTTATTTAACGGCATATTTTACAAGGAAGGTTTTAGTGTATTATGCATTACGATTATTCTGTTATGTTATGTTACGATTATATTATTACTTTTGGGTGACGTTTCAATTGCAATTAATTATATCGTTTTTATTAAGTGTAACTTGTATTTTTTGATCTATTTATATTGAAAACTTATCGTAAGTTTAAAAGTATGCTATCGTACCTACTGTATCATATCGTATTGTATCATCACATGTCTAAAAATAAAATATTTTATATTACTTTTTTGATAACCTTTTCTGTATTTACTAATTGACTTAATGTGTCGATTTAGGTTGTAGATGTTTTAAATAATTCATTCTTATCATTTTTCCACACATCCCAAAATAAGTAGGTATAATTACAAAATTTAAATTTTAAAATGTTAGTATTATAGTAATAAACCGCACGCAATAAGTATTTCAGGTTTCAGCCAAATTATGTGAAATGTGTTTAATGGGACTTACGAATTTCAGGAGAATTACGTGAATGTGTCTAAACGTGGGTACGTAACTAGATTTCAGTGCACTTCATTGTGTTAAGGGCTTGTTAGCGCCCCTATTTAACGGCCCGACCTAACCCTTGTTGACTAATGCGATAAGGCGATTATCTGTGTTTAATCAAGCGCCGTTCCACCTCGATGGGCGTCTCGACTTACAGATAGGCAATTAGGCTTTAGTTAATTGCGATACGCGTGTGGACGCTTAAATAGGAACAGTACCCTTAGTATGAGGTTTTTAGGTTTTTAGGTTTTTACAAAAATGACTGTTTTGGTATTTGTTTACGTATTTGCTCATACATTTCCAATCAGCGCCCTAGCGTATTGTATCAGAACTGATTGGAAATATATGGGAAATACGTAAACAAAAACAGACATTTTTGTCAAATCGTAAAAACTTATACTAAGGGTAAGGGTCATATGACTTTTATGAACTCAAATAATTTTTGGAATATAGCTTCTTTTGACTTTTACAAGTTTATTTTTTGATAATTCAGTTGTCTTTAAGACATTTTTTTTAATATTAGGAATAAAATTAAATCTAACGTGACAATCTAAAAGTAAAATAAGTAATTTCAAAATGAGTCTCGTTTTCTAAGGTTTGAAAATAAATTGTTTTTATTTTTTTTATTTGCCTTTATAGGGACTACACAAAATTTATGCAAACACTTTTAATTGAAAGATTGATAAAATTTAATGGAAATTCGTCCTAAAAACAAATTACATTACAAGAAAGATAGTATATAGTAGTAGTAGTAGCAAGAAATATAGTATTCTTTTTATTATATAGAAGTATATAGCCTACTTTTCATTATGCAGAAATCTCCTCGAACGTTTCAAGAAGGTTTCTGCATAAATATTTAAAACCCTCCAATAGGGGTTTGCGTAGACGGAGTCTCGAGGGAATGCTTTTTATATGAAACATAAATATGACGTACCTATACATAATTTATAATAACTTTTCATAATATTACCTATCAACTTATTAGCTGTAAATACAGACTCCGAGAGTTCAATATACTTGCAATTTATATGTCCAGATAATATTTCGGCCACGCTAGAACATGCACAAACCTAATAGGTATAAAATATTAGTTTGTTCTACTTACACAGGAATAGCTTAAATTGTATGTACTTATACAAATAATGTAATAAATAGTCATAAACTTCCTTCTATGCATATACTGACTACTGAAATTTATATGGTCCTCGTTATAGGTATATTACTATTGTTTATATTAATATTATTAATTGATTTGATTATTTATAGGTATCACAGTAGAGATTACCTCGGTTATCCGAATTAGCGATTAGGTATACCAGAGAATAAATTAGTTTTTATTTTGTGATTATACTGACTAGTGACTACCGACCGCTAAGAAAATATTAATGTACGTAAATTCATTATATGTTGGAGAACATATTTTTTAATAATTTCTTAATAAACGTTAATTTGTAATTGTTGTTTTAATAAACACATAACATTGTGTACTACATGTGTACCAAGACAGATTTTCGATTATTCGATATTCGAATGCCTAACGACAATAATTAGTCCGGCTAATCCAGGTTTTACTGTATTTATCACAGGTATTAATTAATTACAGTAACTAAGGTAGGTAGGTTTTTATTTCTACCTAATAACAGCAGTGTTCGGTGCTGTTGTGTTCCATTTTGAAGGGTGTGGTAAGGGAGACAGACTTTTCCGAGGCGTTCCAGCGTAGTCCTCAGGGGTAGCGGCGCATCTCTGGCCGACCTCAGGTAGGAATATCTAATCCTATCTTGGGTTGATTACAGATATACATGGGCGGCAGTAGCCACTTACTATCAGGTGGACTGCATGCACGTCTGCTATCCCTATATTATAAAGAGGTATTATTTTTTAAATACAGTAGGCACTGCCTTTGCTATATTCTCTGCGATATTCGTGGCATCTAAGGAACGTTTTCAACAGCTAACTAAATATAATAGAAATACGGAACCATCATGTTTCCAATTCCATTAATAGAAAATTCTTGATCCATTGTTAAATAATACCGCAGACCGCATTGTTCGGGAACTGAGGCGACGTGGTTAAAATTCTATTAAGTTTGCTGCGCTCTATGAACTCTTGGTATTTGTGGAATATTGGAGGTAGTATAACTGCAATGCGGCAGCAGCACTGTCGCCATCTATTACGGCGTTAGTAGCTGATAACTGATTTGGAGGCATATTTATAATATTTCATAAAAGTATCAAACGAGTAAGTGTTCCGCCTGATGGTAAGTCTGCGTTCTATGAATCCCTGGTATTTGTGGAATATTGCAGGTAGTAGAACTGCAATGCGGCAGGAGCAGCACTGTCGCTATGTATTGTGTCGTTGGTAGCAACTGAGTTTAAGGCATCTTTATAATATTTCATAAAAGTATCAAACGAGTAAGTGTTCCACCTGATGGTAAATCGTCTCTGCCGCCCGTGGACAACTAATCAACCCCCTAGTAAATTTAGGAGACATACTCTTCTGAGGCGTTCCATGTTAGTCCACAGGGGTAGCAATGAAATTGTGGCGGACCTCAGGTAAACATCTAATCTAATCAGGGATTGAATTATATATTTCCATGGGCGGAGTAGCTACTTACTATCAGGTGGACAACATGGTCATTTGCTAATCCTAGATTATAAAAATGGTCACTGCTACTCTTGGATATCTCTTGGCATTTCTAAAATAATTAGGAGATCTTTCTGTGGTCGGCTATATATTCATTGCCACGCCCTGAGAACTAAGCTGTAGTCTCGTACAAGGGTCACATACCATACCGTGCCATTCAAAACAGAACACAGAAGCGCTTAACGCTGCTGTTATGTCAGGCATAGAAATGCATACTTATAAACAGGAAAGCCGACATCGCCAATGTCCCCATACACCTCCATGCTTGTTATGCAGTACTAGGTATCTATTCAACGCTGGGGAGGGAAGGGCACTTGTATTGTAAACGTACAACCCTCCACGCAAATATAAATCTCATAGCATAATCATGCACGCAATTATGATCCATATTGCCTTGTTTTTGGGAGGATAGTCGCGTGAACTAAATGTGTATTGGTGTCAAACGGTTGCCCGTCGTATCTGTGACGTGATGCGTGGTGTCTTTCATGTGGCGTGTAATCTTTGTTTGTAAGACGGTTGCTAAATAGACTGCTAATGTATGGTATACAATTTCTGGTTTACATATCTATTTACTATTCAATCTACGGAACAGATTCTTTCCTTGAATAAGGAGGTCTAAAACTATAGACGCTGCAATATGGATTTCAGCTTCTGACACTACCTTTTCAAAATTAGTCACATTGATAACAAAGCCTATTTGTAAATTACTGGTCTCAAAAAGTATAGTCCAATCACGTCATCTTACAGCCCTTGTAAGTATACTGGATGTAGGTCTCTTCTTGAAAAAGTGCCATGATCGTTGCTCTTGGGTATTTCTGTGATAACCGCAGTAGACGAATAACATTAAAAATATCCTAATACATACAGCAAAATTAAACATTAAACATTTCAGTAAATCCTTGTCTTGTCTGATCATTTCAGTACTTATATTTCTCAAATACCAAGGACTAATATCCGCAATTTTTTATTTTAATGATGCTTCAAGGCATATGTTTAATATAATATATTTATTTATAAGTTTATACTTAAAGGGCAGCGAACTGAACAAATCAGTCTAGACGCTTGCACACATTGACCTATGAACCCAAGGTTAACTTAACACCCTTAACTAATAGATACTTAGGTACCTATTTAAAGATTGGTTTAATCTATAAAGGTAATCGGTCAGATCTCTTTAAAGAGATATGATAATTTATAGTTCTTTAATGTAGGTGTCTGTAACACATAATTCGTATTTTCGTCTGAAATTATTTTTAGTTAGAAGTTTTATACGCGCATCTTATTTAGAAACGTTAAATGAAAATAGGTATATAAATCACCGATCAAATTCTATTTAAAGTGTATGAAATTAAGCTCGTCAAATATTCATTTTTTGAATTTGTGTCATCGAGTTATTTTGTAAAATGTATTTTCCGAAATCCGAATATTCCTTGACGGATTTATAATTAAACCTCCTAAACATAGTACTATTTTAGGTGTTAATTGCTATATTCGCATAAATGAAATGCAATTATTTATTGCACAATTAGTATAAGTTTACTATTTACGACATAATCGGAGTGTTTAGGATAGGATTGCAATACTGATAAATTGATACTTTTATACCATACTGAGTGTTAGTTGCTATGTTTATGACAGCGACTAAGGAATGCCTTTTATTACTACAATTATGTATTAATTTACATTTATTGTCCAATAAATTCTACGATATAATTCAATGTAGTTTGACTGCAAAGAGAATACTACCACACCTATTTCTTCCTTAAATAGCTGTTTCAAGAGGGAAGCAAACACTCAATTTTTATATCAATGTTATAACTAGATTTGTGAAGAATATATCTTTATATATGTATATTTTGTACATAAGTTTCTATTAGTGTATAATGGATGTTTTCTCGTTTTTAGTAGGAGTTTTGTTTATAATATTTTAATGTATTTTTTTCTTCTAAAACTCTCTGTTCGACGCCGCTATACATATAGCTATAGTCGGTTCCCTCATCATTTGACATCATTGACTCTTTTCTTCTTGAAATTTGTCTTAAAACTAAAAAAGTGATTGGTTTTATGCTATTTTAGATAAATTATTGCTTGCTTTAAAAAAATGTTTAAAGTTACACAACAGTTACGTTCATAAGAACAATGCAATAGTAACAATACTTACATTATATGACGTTAATTTATAAACTTAATTTTTAATGAACTCTGAGTAAATTAATGAAAACCAATTCTCTATACCAATATAGTTTCCCTTTCAAACTATTGATTTAACTGCCCAGTATCCCCAAATGAGGCGAACAATTCCCTTTAACTTATTTATGTTGGGAGAGGGTCGAATGGGGCAATTAAAATTGGCAAAGTCTCCCTCAGTATTTAATGGTTTGCTGTTTAGAGAAATATTGATTTTTTGTGGTCAGCGGTGATTATGTTGGTCGCTAAGTTTTTATAAAACTAATACATATATTTAAAAAAAATTGGTTGTAAAACTATTACATAATTTCTAGACACTAATATTTCGTTGTGATAGTTACTATATGTTTACTTGAAATACGTTTATATAAATTTAGGTTTACTAGTTGCTCGTATTTTTTTAAAACAAATACATACAAATATATTAATTAGAGTGTGAAAATATTTCATTTCTAAACGCTAATATTTCGTTGTGATAGGTTCTATAATATTGACTATTAATTTATAGATTTATATACATTTAAAGTTTTCTACCCCTCAGTGATAAGGGTTGTTAACTTTTAACATTTTTTTATATGGCAACACAACGTTTACCAGGTCAGCTAGTAGATTTATATAAATTTAAGTTTACTAGTCACTAGTTCCAACATAATTACCCCAAATGAAAACAAAACTTAATATTTATCAAAGTGTATGTTAACACTTTTGACTTTTGTTAATATGACTATTATTTATTAATTTTATTATAGTATATAAATACTCTTTAACTTTACAGTACTTTACCATTACATTACATACGTTTAAGTTTATACGTCAAGATTATTTCACAAAAAAAACTATATCCAATCTTGGCACCTCCATATGCAATATTCGTAAAAAAAGGATCAAAAGTTCTCACTTCATGTAATCAATTTATCCAATGATTTACCTGCCAAATAGCGACATTTAAAAACTTCTGCATACTTGAAATTATCCAAATTCGATCATTCGTAGTCTAAATTTAGATAAATTGACGACGGTACAGATAACTGTCTGCTTCATTAACCCTTTTATTTCTAATTTGAATCCTATATAGTAAATATTTCTACCATACTAAGTTTTTATTAATTATTGTACGAGTCTTATCTTAATTTTTTAAAATAATTAACAGACTGTGATCTGGAAGAACATTTAATAAAAAATTATTAACCTCTGTAGAATATTAAAATGACTTAAATATGTTTTTCACATCGTAATATTATATAGCTCTAATCACGTTTTTTTAAATCGTAACAATATCTCAACAGTGTCCAAGTAACATCTCATTAAATTAGGGATGGCGATCTGAGATCCATTAATCGAAGAATCAATCTTTTGGGGCAAAAAGTCGATTATTTTATTCGATTCGGTGAATCGATTTTTCATCCTAGAAAATCGAAAGTTGATCTTTTCAGAGTTGTTTGATTAATATAGATATTTTTTGCTGACGGATATGTATTTTAGTGCTTGTTTGGTCCTGATGACCTTTTTTCGAAAAAAAATCGACAATCAAAAGATCGAAAAATCGAAGATCGATTTTTTGAGGACCGATTCTTTGGGCCTCGATTTTTTGTGAATCGATTAAATACACTTCGATTTGAATCGATTCAAGAATCAATCTTCTTCGGAAAGAATCGCCATCCCTACATTAAACGTTTTCAAAAGTTTTTATCGAAACTTTGCATTTCATATTTCGCGATAACATTACATACTTCCATCTTCACTTTTGGTATTAGGTTTGGCTGTAGTTTCTTGACGCTTGCCGCCATGCTTCTGAAGAATACATCTATTTCGTTTGTATTCTCTTTCAATACCTTCTCTATTAACTTGTCTATAACTTGTGATCTTGGCTCTCCGACTGTCACTGTCTTTGGCTCCTCTATATACCTAACTATTCCGGGATCATTCATTATTATTGGTTTGGGTAATATTTTAATCGGTGGAACGTTTCTCGGCATAGGTTGTGACTTTTTCCTGCCAGCATTCTTTCTTCCAACTTTCTTTGGTGGTTCTTGAATGTTTTTGGATACTATTTTAATGTTTTTTGGAATAATTTTTATGAGAGGTTTCATGTCTTGCGGGTCCTGTTGCAGATTCTCCAGGACTGTGAACTGAAAAAGTGAAAAATTGAATATTAGCATCAGTGATGTAAAATCTTACTTTCAATTATACTTGTAATTATAATATCAATCATCAATGTGAATATTTTGGATTAGAGTTATTGCCAAAATGACCGTATCATTTACTATATTGAACAGGAAATCAAATCAAATCAAAAACTAATAAGGTCAACATAAGACAATTATAAAATATGTTCATATTGTAATCATTCTCCACAATTAACAAAATAAATATTAATAGATAATGAGATGTACAAAATACTTTTATTTTTTACATTCACATCAGTGGTTCTAAGTGTTTATGCTGCCTTTATATGCCCCCAACATACATCTGTATTATCTCAAGTGTGTAGGGTTTGTTTCTTAATAATGATAATACTTAAACATATAAATAACAACCAACACTCACTTCATAGTACTCCTGATTGTCAGTGATGACTTCTTGCTGTTCCGGAATAATAATCTCATGTTTTGGGCTGTCATCCTGCATGACCTCGTCGAGCACCTCCTCGGTGGCATCCAATGACTTGTCCAGGAATTGCAGCTTCTCGAACATGGTGGCTCTGGTCTTGTGCATGGTGCCCATGCGCTTGCTTCTCATGTAACCATCTCGGAGGCCGCGCCAACGTTTCTTGCATTCTTCAACTGGAAATTATATTGGAAATTGTGATAGAATTTATCTTTTTAGTTTTTTTTTATCTATACTAATAATATAGTAAGTTACATTTAATCATAATTATTGGAGATATGCTCCAGACCATACTCATTTGTGAGAAAAGGCTTGTTAAATGGTATCAGTGAAGTAAATATATTATTATAAAATATTTTAATATACAGAAGTACGCAGATACTGGCTGTAATGCAACTAACAATAGCAGTGTTAGTCATTCATAACAACAGACCAATAGTAACAAAATGGTATTTGCTTTATGTTATTCAAGAACTGTTCAAAAATTATATATCTCTAAATGCGGTTGTTGGTGGATGTTTTTATACACTTAAAAATGGTCTAATAAGAAATTATAAAAAAAAATTATGATTAATTATTTGTATATATTCATTACTATTATAATATATATTACATAAATACATTACATTATGTAAATATTCCATAACATTAATCAACAATAACAAACAAAATAATCAGCTGATAACTTCAAGATAAAATACCTTTATTGAGTCGTATAAAACAGTTTTTGTAAATACGCTATACATTTTCCACACGCACTTTCCTAGATAAATGTAAAACTTTATTCTTTGTTGTGTACAAAATATAATTTCAATATCAATAAACAAAGCACTAGCAGTTGGCACTCAGTGACTCAATCTCATTATGAGACCGAAATAGAATGAACTCTGCAGTTGTGTTATGCAGCACAAGTAAACTCAACCAATAACCGTTGTTAACTTACCTGGCTTAAATAATTCCTGCGCTATTTCTTTCCATGTCGATTCCCTCGCCAAGATATTCTTCCTCGATGGGTCCGATAGATTGTACAAATAACTATGTGGCTGTACTAATTCAACTAGTTTTTCGTCTTCTTCTGAAGACCACCCAACCGCGTTCAATGGCATTTTTAACTTCGCGTTGTAGCTTGCGTCACGTCGTCGAAACAAAATGTCGGCCGCCTACAACGAATCACGACCGTAAATAGCCGCGCTGCGCAGCACGACGTCACAAACTAACGAACATTGAACGCTTGGGAATGCGACGTTCTATTTTTGCTGGAAGGAACCTTGCTTCTGATTGGCTGTAGAAAATATGTCAAATTTAACGTCACTTTATTGCTTACTGCAGTACTCTTCAGCGCCATCTATTGAAGATAAAGAAATCTTACATTGCCATCTGTTGGCGAGTAGTAGTACTACAAAAGTATATTTTTACTTTTGTACTAGATGGCGCTGTTAAGGTGGAACGTATGAGTACGAATTGATTTAAGTTAGTTCCACTGTTCACTAGATGGCGGTGTAGTTGTATACATGACAAACTATTATACGATTTCAATTATTTTACAACGTCGGTAGCGATGACGGTAGATAAAATTTAAGGTTCTTTGTGGTTCAAGTCCAGAGGAAACACCGCCACACTTATTTCTGCCTAATATCAGCAGTGTTAAGCGCTTTTGTCTCTTACTCTGGACTCTATATTAGTAGTCAGGGGGTTCCAATGCATCTGTGGCCGACCTCATTAAGGACTAATCTTATTAGAGGTTGATTACATAATCAGTGTACAATACATCTGCAGAAGACGATATATCGACTTAAAATGTAATTATGACATTCAATTACTATTATTCTTGTAGACTCATTATTACATTATTAAAGACTATTTTATATAATAAAATATTCAATAACAATTCCATTATTTATTTTGTCTGACAATCCATTATATGACATCTTATTCTCTAAACAATATATCTATCAACATCCTTCTTTATTTTATATAGTTTCTCGCTAAATTGCAACTCACCAGCAATTAAATATACTCTTATTAACAAAAAAATATATAAAAGTATTGTAATGAAAATATACCATTACATTCTTTAATTGTAGAAGGAGTACATAGTATAAGTCATCTTCATGTGTTAAGACTAAGAAGAGTTCTTATGGATACTTAGGCATTATCTAATATCTATAGACAATGAGATAAAGCAAGCTCCGCTATCAACGTTGATAGTGAAAGCTCTTACTGAGATTACGCTCGCTCGGCGAGCTTGTTTAGTCTGTACAAACTGATAAGATAAGTAATGTTTGTGTGTGTGGCCTAGCCGCGTTTGTGCACAAAAACTCGGTTTTTAGCTCATGATATTGTTATGTACAATATGTAACATTTATGTTCTGAATAAACGTGTTGCTTTGACATTACATAAGGAGAATTGTTTTCAGTTTGTTCTTTTTATAAAAAAAACTAGCTGACCCGGCAAATATTGTGTTGCCATATAATATGAAAAGTTATTCATGATTGCCTTGTTTTTTTACACAACATTACATTTTTATATAAAAGTACTAGCTGACCCGGCAAACGTTGTGATGCCATATAAATAAAAAATATGTTAAGCGTGAACAACCCTTATCACTTAGGGGTATGAAAAATATATAGTAGCCGATTCTCAGACCTACTGATAGGCATATAAAATTTGGTGAAAATCGGCAAAAAGCCGTTTCGGAGGAGTACGGTAACTAACATTGTGACACGAGGATTTCACATATAAGATAATAAAAAGTTACACTAACGCTTAAATCACACAAGAAAAATCGTGAATCTTGCACAAGGCAAGGTCATGAGAGACTAATTCATATTTTTAAGATTATTTTTTAGAAATAGTTTCACTAAGCAAAGTCCATTTTATGGTAAGCGATCACCACAACTTACAAACCAGGATAGAGCAATTGGAGTTATGTCATATAATGCATAAGTATTGTTATAATAATAAGCTTTGATAGGCTTTATGACAAAGATTGATTATTACAATCGATTTAAACTTTCTCTAACAGATCAACAATCTTGTGATATTCGTATCAAAGCCTAGGTTTGTCTTATGTAAGTAAGAAAACAAATATTTGCCTTATTATTTTAATATTTGAACTTTTAGAACCCTTCGTGTTTCGTGGTTGGGATGCGGCGGTATCTCGGCCATTGTTCTAGCCTTATAAAAGCAGTGTTGAGCTTAAGACGCTAAGCTCCGTTGTGATGAATGTTGTAAGAAGAAAACACGAGGTCTTCCAACTTAGTCCACAGGGGCAGTATAGCACTGGTTCGACTCCGCTGTCACTACCGCCACACCCATTTCTGCCTAATAACAGCAGTGTAAAGCCCTGCTGTGTTCTGGTTTGAAGGGTGTGGTAAGGGAAACATACTTTTCCGAGGCGTTCCAGCTTAGTCCTCAGAGGTAGCAGCGCATCTGTGGCCGACCTCAGGTAGGAATATCTAATCCTATCTGGGATTACAGATGTCCATGTGCGGCAGTAGCCATTTACCATCAGGTGGACTGCATGTTCGGCTGCTACTCCCATATTATAAAAAATGCTCCTTTTTTTACTTCAATATAATAAAAAAATCTGCGGCTGACGGCAAGGTCTGAAATATACTTTCAATTCTATTTGCCGCTGATTACAAATGTTCATATGAGCATTGGCCACTTAGCATCAGGTGGACGGAATGTTCATTTGCTGCCTCAGTTTTATGTAAAACGAAATACAAGATAATCACACAGGATCGCGCACGCAACAAAATAGATACATAACTAATGAGAAGGTAACTTAGAGTGATTATAAATTATAGAGCGCGCGTGCTTGGATGTGAACAGTATGCACAGGTGAGAACAACACAATATGGTTTAGGACGAATGACTTAGGTATTTTGCGTAAATATTATAATTTTGGTGAAATTTGCTGTAAAACTAGTCGTACTTTTTATAAATTTAAAGTATCAAACCGACTTGCAATCCACACAGGGAAAAGTGGTGTCTGCCGTAGGCCCTAACTAGGAGTTTAACATCTGGTTACATAATGTGTTATAATACCGCCAATCGCGTATCCATTCACACTATTACGTCGACTAAAATCTAACCGATAAGTCTGAGTAATTTGTAATGCATATTATCACGGGGCATGCAAGATTAAAAGCAAATTTCTTATATTCCTACTCGATCAGCTTGTCAATAAAGAAGAACACAAGCCTGTGTTAAATTTCTTTGAGAACGGGACGGACTCTATATCTATTATAGCTCTGAGGAACGCATAATGAATCTACAAACGGATCTCTTTGAAGATAGATCAGGATTGAGGAGATTTTAAAATAATTTCACTTTAGCGGCACGGAGATAAAGTAAGGAAATCTATTAGTGATATTTATGTTACAGCATGTAAATAGATTGTGTTATCTGATTTAATGTAGCAATTTATTGTGAGTTAAGTAGGAGTCCGCTATTTGAAATATTCGATCGATTGACTCCTTTTGAACTATTTTATTTTGGTATAGTTTATTTCAATGTATTTTAACATATTTATTACGGAAATATAGTTCGTTCTGCGCGCTATATAAAAGGTTTCTTGCACGCCGAAAATATGTAACGTTTTGCAAATCTATACTTATTATTATTAATATTATAAAGAGGAAAACTTTGTTTGTTTGATTGTAATGAATAGGCTCAAAAACTACTGGACCGATTTAAAAAAAATCTTTCACCATTCGAAAGCTACATTATCCAAGAGTAACATAGGCTATATTTTATATGAAATATATTTGATAAATATATTTTGAGGCGGTACAAAGTTTGCCGGGTCAGCTAGTACTAACTAAAGTAATGTTATAATTTTCCCGTCTATTAAAAATATGACAATTTCTAATAGGCAGAAATTGTAAAATTTCGATCATTGTTAAAAAAATATAGATCGATTATTAATAACGGGACTAAATTAAGTCTAATTTTCAAAGTGACATTAAACCGAACGAATTTAAATAAATAAATATTTTTTTACTTTTAATTTGGTGTTCACTAAAGAGTTTTGTATTGTATTGTATGGTTTGTTTTGATTTCAATAAGACCCGTGACGATCCGTCTAGGGGAATGAAATTAATTTGAAATCCATTATTTGTTAATGGAATTTCATGGGTCAAACTCACGGAAACGGGATTTGTGGCTGAATGGTCACCACCATCCGTTTCCATATGACCACACCTTTTTAAATTGTCGTTATGGAATGTCTTTGTATATACTTTTTTAATAATATAGAAGTAGCAAACGAGGATGCAGCCCATGGACATCTGTGATCAACCTCAGATAGGATTAGATATTCATATCTGAGGTCGACCACAGATGCGCCGCTACCTCTACTAGCCTAGGAGTAAGCTGAAACGCCTCGAAAAAGTATGTCTCCCTCACCCCCTTCGAAGCAAAACACAGCAGCACTTAACACTGCTGTTATTAGACAGAAATAGGTGCGGCGGTGGTGCCGCCGGAGTTTACTACATAGGGTTCTATCACCTTCAAACACCTTGCTACTGTATGTTTTATTTTTAGTCCGATTTATATAACTTTGATACATTGTGTTTGAACCTGTGCATAGTATGTACCTCATAACCGTAAGAATAGACAGACAACTTAATGTCTAAGCTTTATGTAGGGATAAGCCCAAAGTATATTGCGATTACGTTAAAATACGAGCAAAGGGCCGAATGCTTTTTCTTTTGAATTAACGGTTTCTTTAATAAACCCGTTTGAATAAATTCATAAATACAAAATAAAGTAATAACATTAAAGTTTATGACAGAATTAACAATATGCCTTCGAAACGGAAAAGGGTTTTACACTTTACAACTGCAAAATTTTGGCGTAATAGTTTTTTCTTATCATCTACTTCTTTAAACATTATGTTATGATATAATTATGTAGAGAGTATCCTTAGTATGAGTTCTTACGTTTTTACAAAAATGTCTATTTTTGTATTGCCCATACATTTACAAATAGTTCTGATACAGTCTGCTAGGAGCAATGATTGGAAATATATCGGCAAATAAGTAAACAAGTACAAAAGCAGTAATTTTTGTAGAAACGTAAAAACTCATACTAAGGGTAGGTACAGTTGATTAAAATTATATTCTCACGTATAATAATCTTGGTAGTTATCTGTTTACAAGATCTACGCAAACTAGACGAACGGACAGTCAAAACGCCGCGCGTGCCACAACAGTTGAAATCCGCGCCGCGATCTCAGCGCACGCGCACGCCGTCGCGCGCCCAATTCGAATTTCGAACACAATTTTGAACTTATCGAACGTTTGTTTTTTTTATCGTGCAGTGCCAGTAGTGACCGTTGAGTGATTACGTTTTATTTTTTAAATTTGTGTGAGTTTGCGAAATAGGTGCAGATCGGCGTTTCGATTGCTGTCAAATTTGACAGCCCGCGGAGTTGTCGTATCAGATAAAGTTTACGCTTCATACGGCCTTTGACAAGTACTAACAATGATTGACAGGAACTGTCAGACGTAACGGCTACGGTAACCGTTGTTGTGTCAAACACGTAAACCAATTACGAAATTATAATTAATTTAATTCGAAGGTAACCCCGCCAATCGTTGGTTAAGCAACTAAGTGCGTGATATTTTTATTATTTTGCTCTAAGAACTGGATTTTGTAACTGGTAATATAAATAATTGAAGTGTGTAATTAATATGTCGTGTAATATAATTAATGGATGCGATGTTGTTAGTTCGATGTTTTGTTGAAAAGATTAAAAAAACTGAGTTGTTTGTCGGTTACTTGATATTACCTATTGTTATCAGGATATCCGATTTGACGGCAAATAAACATAGTTGTTGTTTCATATTATTATGATAATAAAATGTCACTCATTTAGCGTATTGGCTCCAAGGACCAATTATACTCTATGTGCTATATTATTACTATGTAGTAGTTACACATTACAAGTTACACGTCTATTAATTTAATTTCCGTATTTGTAACAAGAGGATGTGCATGAAATAGTATTTATTTTTGCATATTATATCATTGTCTTTATAGTAATATTCTCCTGAAAAATACAGACTATATCGATACTGTCATAACTAACGTGAATTTGTAACATACCAAAAAAGTAATTTAATATTTTTACGTCAATTTTATGAATTGAGTTTTAGACTCGAAATATAATGATAAATAACCGTGTAATTAATCAGTATATTACGACATTTTTAAGAATAATTACGTTGTCAAATAACTACGCACCCTAGTTTAAAAAATAAAATATTTTTAAAGGTGTGTTGAGACCTATCCGCATTCTGTGCACTGTGGTCTAAACAATTGCCATTCTGAGAGTAGCCCAGCAGTGTAACTGTAATAGAACGACACAACAGAAATAAAAATTATATATACGATTAGAGAGTACACGAAAGTTAACATTAAACTCAGTACTCATGGTATTATTTTCTATAATTACATTCTTCCGTCACAAGGTCTTGTCCTAGCACCCTAAGTATTCTAGGCTAAGTTGATTATGTGGTTAAGTTAATGGTTGAAACGGTTAATTATGTGATTTAGCCGTCAATCAAATGGACGTCATGTTGTGCTACTTGTCCATCAAAGAATCAGTTGTTTACCGCCATACTGTTGTGACTTGTTAGTACTTAGAACTAGGATCAAGGCAGTGGTTCTCAATCTTTCTTGTCATAATGGACCGTTTAACATATTTTCTCAACGTCTTTTGTGGGTACTTAGAGCTGGGATCAAAGCAGTGGTTCTCAATCTTTTTTATCATAATGGACCGTTTAACATATTTTTCTCAACGTCTATTGTGGGTACTTAGAGCGGAGATGAAGGCAGTGGTTCTCAATATTTTTATGATAATCTCTCAATCAACTTTGTCTCGTTGCGGTGTTGGAGGACTTCGTAAATAGTGATACGTAAAGATTTATAATATGGGTAACAAATGGACTAGATAGTAATTCAAAATATCGCGAAACACTTGTAGGTACTTATTGGTAATCCAAATTATTTTCTTATATTATAAAAGGATCAATCAAGCTGATCACATGTGCGTTGCCAGTACTGAAGATTTAGATCGTCGCCTTATTCATTAATTATTTTAAATTTGTGTTAAGTCTTAATCAGCACTTTATGAGCTTCGTAAACAATATCCTTATTAGCCGTAAGCGGTTGAAGATGACGAAAAAATTGCCAATCAATTGATAATCATATTGAGTTTGCATCAAACAATAATTTAATGGATTACGTCAGTAGACTTGTTGCAAAAACTTTAGATTGAAAGCTTAGTACATCCCACGTTATAATTGAGACTATTGATCGATTCTGTAGTAAAAAAATCTGTTTGAAAACTCTGTCTGCGATTTCAAAATAACATATTATTCTGACCTTGTATCTTTATTTATATCTAACTATTATTTATTCAAAAGCTCTGATTTTTCAAAGTTATGCGTATTAGATATTAATTATATTTTGCTTAAACGTTGAAGGAAAACATTGTGAGGAAATCTATATTCCTGAGAAATTAAAAAAAAAACGTTTTCAAAGGTATGTGAAGTCTACCAATTTGCAATTGGCCAGCGCGGTGGACTGTGGCCTAATCTTTCTCATTCTGAGAGGAGACCCCAGCCCGGCAGTGTGACAGTAATGGGTTGATAGTGATGATATTATTGATTATTTTATTTATCCTAGGTTGATTATAGATTTCCTTGGACTACCTTCAAGTGAACTGAATTCTCCTTTTCTACATCTGCATTAAAAATGATATTATAGAATCATTATTTGATGATGATAGGCGGTAAATTTGTCAATTTTTGTAAATGTGTGAAAAATGTCTTAACGCTTTATGATAACAGTAATGAGATTGAGTAACCACCCACATCGAAGCAGATACCATTGTTGGCGCGTTCCCTAACGAATGTGACGCGTAATCCTAGCAAAAATCTCCGTAATGCCATGACGATTATTCTCATGCGTAAACATTGCTCTTTATGTTTATTAGCACCTACACTAATAAGAACGAGAGACAATCCTTCGCAGGACATCGCATTGAAGCACAATTAACACTTATGTGATTGATCTATTTAACCTTATTTATCCATACATAAAAAGGCGTTCCTTCTTTTCGAAGACGGTTAAAAATCTGTGTTCTTTGTTCGGCTGTCTGTTTTTAAAAGATATCTTTGTAAATGTAAATTGTTATATTCTTCGTAATGTCTATATATATTACTTTACATTCCAAAATCAAGTCACGAGCGATTTTTAAATTTTTTACGTAATTTCAATTATATGCGATAGAGTTCAAAAGGTAATTATTTTATTAATTTGCTAATGTAGTGCTTTGGTAGAGCTGTAGTTATCTTCTAGCCTATTTACCAATTACCTAAAGCCCGCCAATGTTTTGCCTACCAAATCGACATTATTTTGAGAATTGCCGCCTTAACAACAATTAAAATTTTGATGTTAATTTGGCAAAATTTAGATTGATAATAACAATCGTTAATGTACTCGTATAATAGGTTTGAAGCAGAAAAGCACATAAAACAAGTATATTCCACATTTCATCCTCCAACTCACCACATTAGTCAAGTTCATAGCATTAATTGCGAAGGATAAGTCAGACATAAATCTCTAAGTGCAAACCGTCAGATGCATTTTGCGAGACCATATTAATGTCGTCAACAATCAGACAGCAAAAGGCAATTAATCCATTGGAATAGCGGACCATCCAGCCGAGGAATGTTCAAAATGTAACTGTGCTTCTATAAAGGGGATAGGGATTGGATTGTATTGGTCAGAAGTCGGGAACTTGTGGTTGGATGTTTGTTGTTTAAGTTTGGTTAGGGAAATTGTAATCGACTGAATAGAAAATGGTGTTCGTATCGTCTTTGATTTTCGGTATCTTTCTTATTTTTGATTTCAAGATTTTACAATAGTTTTTACATTTTTATAGTTATTACAGTACCTAATTCGATAAATTTGATCTCTTTTTAGAGTGTGAGTTCATGTAAATATTTGTACTCCTGGTGTGGAACTAAATTCCCAAAAAAAATATTATTAAGTATAGCAAAATCGCGGCAAAATCAGTTATTAAACAAATGGAATATCATTAAATATTCCTGGAAGTAGCCCCATATTTCATTAGATTAAAATTTTGATTCTTATCAAGAAGATCCTGTATATATTCTAATATTTTTGGTCTTTCGTTTTATCCATAACATCTTCAACTCAATCATTTATTTTAGAAACCAAGTTAATTTTATTTCAAAACACCAATAAAATAAAAAGAAATAATTTATGTTCCACTTAAATGCGTTGATGACTCTCGTTTCAATTCCATATATTACCAAACAAAGATTCCACATGAAAAGGTTCCCGACCTCTATCACGCATTTGTGTCTTACGCGGCCCGTGCGGTCCTATTTTCGTATCTTGTGGACGTACGTGTCCAGGGATGCGATCCCGGTCTTAATGGGGATAATCGATGATCACTCGAGACACTCGTATGCTTCGAAACTTTGATGGAGTTTTGTGTTGGGATTTGCGAGCCCTTGTCAAGATTTTGAATTTGAAGTTCTTATATGGTAGCTTGGTTTGATTGTCATAATTAACATCGTGTCATTGTTTATGTCGTTAAGTTGATATCTTTTCAAATAGGCTAATTTAATTTAATTCTTAAGAAATTTGAACATTTTCACTTTCAGCCTTTGTAGAATTTATATCATCATTGACTGTATTAATATTTAACACATTAGAATCTACATTTAAAATTAAACTATAAACATTTGATTTTCTATTATAGTATATTTTTTCTTATTTATATTTGCTCTATTTTACTTTCCCCACTTAGCCAAATCCCACAACATAAAATGAATTGACCATACAAGAACATACTTTTACTAGTGCTAATTTGTTAAGCGCATCCATAGGTGGATAAAAGTGAAATTTTGGGAAGTTGTTGGCTGAGTACCAACAGTTTAACAGCCACTGAGCAAACTTGACCCACAACTACTGGAGATCTTCAAAACGATTTTGAACACACAAGAGGCGATGTCATAAGGTCAATGGTGAATCTGATTTAGGGGTCTGTGAGCTTTGTTACACGAATCAATCGGATAGACATTACGATTTTATAGTTTATTGATAATATCATTGATAAATGGCAAAATAACAGGTCTTGATTTATACGAGTTTTTTTATTATAGTAACTGGTTAGTTATGTTTATTAATAGTATTAGTCTACAAAGTGATTATAAAATGTTTTCCTCTTTGGTTGTTATAAAATTGTATATAAATACTGTAAAATGTTTTATTTCCATACTTGTAACTATCAAGAAATGCATTGATAAAATGTAAGAAATACATTGTACCAATCGCAGAACCTTATGTTCGGTTTAATGGTAATGCAAGATAAGCAACAATATTTGTTTTAAATTTCACTGCACTCGGCACCGCCCACGCTCCGCTCTGAACTGGTGTGGCCTGTTTGACTCATTTAAATTGAGCAGTCTTCACCCAGTGATTTGTTGTATGGCTTCGGAAATTATGACTTGCTTTCCTCATCCAATTTCTGAAGCACTTTGTCTTAGTGGTGGTATTTTTAGTTAGTTAACTTTGGATTCTGTTGGGTTGTCTAATTTAAGATTCCGATTTTAATGTTCGTGTTGTTTTATGTTGCACGTTTGTGTGCATTGTGTTTGTTATGTTTTAACGTTTTGAACGTTGTTCTGAAGATATGAATCAATATCGTGATTGCATTCGAATTTAAATTCTGAAACAGATAATATACTTAGAACAAAAGAAGTGTTATGTCGTGTATGTCGAAGTATATATAAAATATAATTTTAAAAGTGTTCACTTGTAAAGTTATTCCAGTTTAACCTTGAATTAACTTCGAAATGCATTTTATCAATTGCAGAACCTTATGTATGTAGAACTTAATGGTTATGGAAATGGCAATTGAAATAAATGTTTTAATTCGTATTACGATGTAAGATAAAGTACAACGTTGGTTTTAGTATAAACGGAGCAAACGATATTGCAGTCCACCTGATAGGAAGTAAACTGCCTAGCGCCGATACATAGACGCGTTAAAGAAATCTAATTAAAACTGTAGTCGTACCCGAGGTAAATAAAACGACAATACTGTGGTTAAAGCTGGTCCACTTGGCGATGAAACGTTCATTACTAGTTAAGGTGTAGGCGAAAAGGAACCTATCAACCAAAGCCCACAGCTGACTACACGACTAAGAAACGAAACTCGTTCCGCGAACCGTGATTCAAATCGCGACACAAATCAAGTTCACTAATTTGAATTATTCAGCAACAATATCGTTGGGCATTTTGTGCAATTATTTATATCGTTTTGCGTAATATATTTTATCTGGATGTTGTTTCCGTATTTTATTTATTTTTGAAGCAGCAATAGCTTTCCATGTATCTGATTTAAAGTAGATCAATGGTTAAATTTTTAAATAAAATAATTGTTTCTTGATTTGGATCTTTTTAGTTAATTATTTATTAATTGTTTATTTAAATCTGTTAACTCAACTACTAATTAAAGAGAGTGGTTTCCTGTATATAAATTCCAAATAAATTACTATTTAGAAGTAGATATCTTCTTTATTAACTGTAGAGTATAATTGTTACTATAATTTGGTTCCACGAAAATGTAATTATTAAATCTGACAGCAGTAACGTTTAGATATCATGGTCACGTCTGACATAATTAATTATTATGTCATTGTCTTCTCTTTTTCTGTTTAACAGTATAACTATGTATAATAATTATTAATTACATACAAGGCTTTATAAAAACATTTAACAGAAGTTGTTGTCAATCATAATCACTCGTCTGCTTAGCTACTTGTAAATCGTTACCGGGACCATATTTTTCTTCGAAATTGTTTTCATCTTTCAGTTTTAAAACAATATGTGCAGAATATGAATGCAAATTATTGCATAGATTTGAATTTCGAAACATTTCGGTGAAACCTTGTCTCTCTGATACGCTCGTCTACTCGTTGTATTAGCGAAATAACCGTGAACCGTACAAATTATGTACCCGAGTTGGGCGCTGGTGTGGGTGGCGCGGGGGCGGCTTTGTTTTCACTTTCTTATTCGATTATTAATTTGATTGCGGATATCGATAAGATATTTTTACATGCGGCAGTTATTACGTTTGTGAGAAATGTTATATGTTTGATCTTATCCGTGGTATTAGGTTCGTGTATAATTTTGTTAGAAGCAATCGAGTTACAAATACTCGATGTTGCAATAGAATTTCTGATTGCAGAAATTTTTCTGTGCTATCACTGAGAAATATGTTAGTACGTCTTACGTGCCAATGGTACGTTACACTATATTGTGCAATATAGAAAATTACATTTAAAGCACGATATCTTTGATTGAAACAGCTAAGACAGTAAAATCAATAATTGCAATGAAGTTGGTGAAGTTCCTTTGTGGTTCGACAGCGCAGGTACTATCGCCACTTTTCTGCCTAATACAGTAGTTTTCACCACAACTGTGTTCTGGTTTGAAGGATACGTCCTCAAGGGAGTTGTAGTTATCCGAAGCGTTCGAATTTAGTCCTCAGGGGTAGCAACGCATCTATGGCCGGCCTCAGATAGTACCCATATCTTATCTGGGGTTGATTACAGATGTCCATGAGCAGCAGTAGCCACTTACCACCAGATAGATTGTATGCTCATTTACTACTTTGATATGTATATGGATAGAAAGAACACTTAACCATTGATATAGAATAGTATACTATTACAAATTGTCGATATATTTAGCAAGTAACCTGTCCTGAATGAACGAGTTTCGATATAGTGAACACCTTTTAAATGCTAATAGTTTAAATTGTCACCTTACCAGTATATAATTTTGCCTGTTTAATTCAAACATTAATTTAATGTGCTCAGTATGTACGGAGTTGCGTTGTGACTTTTTATCATATTCGATTTCGCTATTTCATTTCCTAATACAATCGACCTTAATGTAAGACTGGTATTTTGTGGTTTGGTAAATTTCATATAGTTTCTTGGTTATGTGGTATTTGCTTCTTTGGTAAATTTCGTGTGATTTCTTCATCAAGTTCATCGTTACTTTAAAAACAATGTTTCGATGGAACATACTAGTAGGTCTGACTTACCATACTCTTCAAACCAATGCATTAAAACTCAAACTTTAAACTCACATTGGTCTTGGTTTTACTATAGTGTCACTATCATCACCTATTTCTGATATAGACGATGTGATGCTGAGTTGTAGTTTAAAGGTATGGTTAATAATATTACAGGCAGTAACGTGAGAGTCCTCCAACCCTGGGGCTGAGAGTGGCTTCAGGATTCTTGGAATCGAATCGAATAACCAAGCATAACTATACTGCCCTCAATTTATTTCAGTACATCCTCAAGGTTGACTGGCAGAAAATGCTATTTAACACTAAGCCGCCGCCGTCTATTGTGTCACAACTTTGTTTCAGTCAATAAAGAGTAAATAAATACTGCAAATGTCAGTGCTTATTTTTCGAGTGCTCGAGTCATGAATGTTAGGATCGGTAGCAACAGTTCGCGTTTCACGTCAACAGAGCAAACCCACACTCCTTTGTCGTGGATTAGTCACATCGGTCACATGCGGATCGTGCTCGGTACATTCTGTTCTAATGCAAATTACGCTTGCTTTGGTTCTCACAACACGGCTGGTGGAAAATAACTTGCTCAAGGCACAAGAAACTTTTTTACATATTTTGAATGTTACTTATTAAATAACCTCAAATACCTGTTAAATATCTTATGAAACAGGAGTATTCATTTGAGCTTGAACTTTTGGAGTAGATTTGATTTTTTAAAAATATGAAAAACTTATTGAGAAATTTTGTCATAGTAGTTCTTTTATTTAAAGATTGTTGAATGGAGTCCTTTCCTAGGATTCCCTATGTCGTGGTTTTATTGAAGACGAAAAAGTGTGTACTTTTTGTATAAATGCGCACACATGAAACAAAAATATAAATTCATCCATTACATTTTCATCTTTCCGAGATCGAACACAGAATCTATCTTTTTCTAAGTATAGTATATAGTTATAGTCACAGTTAGAAGGGGTTGTTGGGCTATTATAAGGGAGATTAGCTATAGGATCTACGAAAAGTTCTACTAATTTTCAATTTAATTTAACAGCCAAAAGTAATTAAGATGACATAACATCATCAGAACTTGAAGATGTTATATCACCTGTTAAAACTTACTCAACTCTACAAGTTTCCTTCCCTACAAATAGTGCAATTGTGTTGTCTAGTAGATATATAACCATATTATATACACGTAGGCGGTTTATTGTTGTGAATATAACGCCGTTGGATCTCAGTGGAATACTAATGACATGCGCATTGATATTTCTGTCCTCGGAAGGATTATTATTGCCTTCTAAGAACCAAGAGTATGTATAAACCAATGTTTTATTTATCTGTCCTCGTCAATACGCGATGGATTTTGCACTGTTATTATTTATGGCTGTTTCGCTGAAATGGTTATGTGTTGAATTTAAAATGATTAAAGATTATGATTGTTTTCTTAGTATTCAACTGGTTGGCACTATGGGAGATCTATTGATGTTTAAAACACAATTTGATAATTATCAAGCTATTATATTAATTCTATATTCGTCATCTGTGACGTCATAATATTTATAGTTATAATGACTACAAGTTTTTCATTAACTTCTAATGTTAATATGTATCTATGGATAAAATTCTTCTCTTTCTTTCTTGCCACTAAATGTGTGATTATTTCGACTGTACCGATTAAGGTGAAAGGGATATTTTTGTATGAAAATGTAATCATTGTTGAGCTTAGCAATACCACAAACAATTTAGACTACTTGGATTTATTTAGAAAATGAGTTAAATTAAAGTTTACTATTCTCATTAAATCTTTGCGTTTCCTGTCCAACGTTCCTATTTAGTCTATTCCATGCAAACGTGCAGAGCATATGCAGATGGCCCCAGGTGTGCACCTCAAATTTGCATGTCATGAATGCATAGCTTCAACTTGTGAGTTATTTAATAGCGTTGGTATTACACGGGCTTCAGTCTATGCCGCGTTCGCTTCCCGGTTCATGTCGTTATTAACAAATTTACTAGGTATTTCGAATTTAATGAGCTATGACTAAGGTGTAGAGTAAGTATCTCTTGGGTTAGGTTTCATTGGTTATTATGTTCGTTTTCATTTGAAGTTTTACTAGCGTCATGTATTGCAGAATTGTCTACCATGTAATTGATTAAGAGAGAGAATCGGACTTTTCATGGATTTGTAAGCACTCTTCCAATTCTTAAAATGAAAAATTCATTGTAAAACGTCAATATCATAATAACAGTTAATTTTTTTCATCCCTTATCTAAATTTTATAAGTTCATAGAATTGGGATATTAATCTTCCAAATTTAATCTATGCTGTAAGATGCATGAACGGACAGACAGACAATCAAAACAAATTTACATCATTTCCGTTTTTTGCCATTAGGCTACGGGGAAAAATAGTTAATAAATGACGTCTGACACGATTACAAAGGATACATTAAGGATATTCTCTTTTATCCGTTTTCTTGTGTTCCGAGTATTTTGTACAGTTACTACCTACAACCCGATTATAAATCTTCGTGTCGACACATTCGTTAGGGAGCCGACTTCGCTCTTTAATTAAGTCTTGTTAGCTTATATACAAGTTGTTTCTGGTATACTTTGCATGCTTCGGATTACCGAATCATTAGATTTGTCTTAGTGTGAGTATGTTCTCGATGTCATCTTATATGTTCTACTCAATATTAAGAAAATAGGATCTTTAAAAAATTTGGTTCGTTAGTATTTTCCTAAGGTTTAATTTTGTCAGTACTTTGGTCATTAATGTGTATGTTTTCATTGTAGTTACTTGTGTCTGACTTCATAAAATTATTTCTAAAACATCGAAATAAATCTCCCTTTCCCTCTCGAAAATAATGTTTTTGACTGTGTTATTATAATTGACCTTGAAAAATCTCTCGTCATAGCGCTCCAGGAATACCCCGGGAGCAGTTCATACCAAATCTTTCATCATCTCATATATAGACGGACAGTTAAAGTCGGGTTTTGATTTCACGATCCCCAAATTCCAAGTATCCGTATTAATTACAGATCATAATCAAACTTAGCAGCGGGTGGGTGACACCTTTATGGGTCTTATTTAATTTAAAACCCATTCGGAAGTCATTTTTACTGCGGTACATAAAAATGATTCCAATGAAGTTATTTAAGTAGAAATAGGAATTATTTTAATAGACCAATTTAATCTTGTTTACCTTTTGATGCTGCCGGCGATTTAACTTGTAGGAACGCAATGATTGGATTGTGACACCATTAGTATAGACTGCAATTCTTTTAACCTCCCATTGCTGAATATAACGTCCTAATAGCATAGATTAGTAAAGATACTTCGCCGCCTTGAAATTGAATGAAGCCGCAAATGGCTTATTATAGTAAGTTCTTTTTTTGAATTCTTGACAAATAAAAACATTTTTAGAGAAAATTTACGAATAAATAACTAATACTGCGTAATTTACATGATAATTAAATAATTTATAATAATAATTTCAAATATTTTAGGGACATTTTAGCACGGAGACGTGGCAAAACTTTTTACGCAACTATTTCAATTCTCAAAACTGGGTACACATTCTTGTTAGGAGTGAGTAATCTTTACTAATCTATGCCTACTAGTGAACACTTATCATTCTCCTCTGCTGCGATAAGTTTGCGGTATACTTTACCACACTGATGGTGACCACCGTTGTTGGAGGCAGATTGTCAGACGATTCTATTGAAGCATTAGCCTTGTGGTTTGAAATTCAGTTTTATCAATGTTGGCAGTTTTGAATATCAGGCACGTACGGCGCACCTCTGATATATGAAAATTATGCGTGTTTTAGATTTTAGTTCATCACTTGCTTTAAAGGCAAAGAAAAATATCACAAGGAGCTCTATAAGCTTGAGTTCTTAAAAAAATATTGTAGATAGGTATGTTAGCCGGGTTAGCAAACCATGGCCTGAAACGAGTGTTAAACACATTATGAGAGGAGATGCTTGCTTGACAGTGGAACACTAATAGGCAGACGCCGACGATTTTACAACAAATGTTAGAAACAAAATGGTAATAAAATGCCACCCCAAAACACAAAACGTAATCTTCAAATATTGTAAAATACGTGTAAAGGTCACGTCTATTTGGTGCCGTCAGTATTGTGACCGTTGAATAAATTAGCCGCACCGCGACTGCCACCTACTGCGTAGTCAAGGACTGTTTACTTGCTATTACGCTAAATATTGTCAAAATCTTGATAACGTTATCTATTATAATATTTTGCGTAATGGTAGACTAACATATTATTTAACGGTTTTAGTGGGTTTCCTTAGGTAAGGTAAGATAACATATATGTAGGTAATTACTAAAAATTAAAGGAAGTACAAGAAACTGGTATTTTTGACGTTTTTTTTAATTTATTGAATTGTAAAAGATGAACAATTTTTTTTTTCAAAATTGATGTACTTACAACTAGGTTAGTACATGCTTTTTAGAGAAGTAACTATACCTACTTCTCTCGCCGGTACGATACCAAATACTAAATAAAATACTATTTCAAAAACATAATATAGTGTTAAATATATCATGAGGTCGGAGTCCACTGAGTGTCTGGTCGATTCCATTTGACAATTTTTGCGACTGCGGAGAGTAATGTTCAAGCTTATTATATGTATACATATATCTAATTCTTTGAAACACCCAGCAGCCCAAACGGCTTTTCGGATTTTTACATATGAGGTGTCGGTGGATTCGTCCAAATTGTGAGTAACACAGGCTATATTTTGACCGAGTCGGGTTTTTGGTTTAATAGTAACCGTGTTGTATAACTTCAGTTCACCTAACTTACAAAGTTACAGTAACACACCGTTAAATATTATGTTAGTAATTAAAATAATGCGTGTGGGAGAGACGTGACTGCGTCTACAATATTGAATGTTCCGAGCCTTTAGAGCAGAGGTTCCCAACCTTTTCGTGGTTTGGTACCATTATGTGGGTATAATATAAATAAACTGTTATGATAAAAATGAAATTGTAATTTTAAACTTTAATTAAAAACTCAAACTCAACGTAAAAAACTCAACAGGAGGGTATCCTCCCTGTTAAGATTTTTATGTATTGTATGTACATACTAAGAAATAATAATGTAATAGGATAAACTTTTGTAATTTGGTATTAATGTGCAGATGCGCCGCTATCACTGAAGACTAAGCTGAAACGCCTCGGAAAAATATTTCTCCCTTAGCACAGCGTTAAAATTAGAACACAGCAGCATTTAACACTGCTGTTATTAGGTAGATAGGTGCCGCGGTGCCGCCGTAGTCAAACCACAAACCGTTCTACCACCTTTAAAAATTTACTGCCGCTAAATTTAAAATCGTTTGCGGACCATAATTAATTTGACTTGTGCAAACCAATGGTGGTCCACGGACCATTGGTTGGCAATCTCTGCCTTGGAGTCTCGTAATGTTCGACGTTGAGGTAATGTTTAGTAGCAATTTGTTGTGGCCTTCGGTTTCTGGGTGAGGACATTTCGCAAATGTGCGAATGTTTACGATCGATTCACGTAGGTATGTGTTTTAGAAGCTTCCGCGCTTCTTCATGATTTTCGATTTCTTTCGCATGAACTGTTTCAGACAGAATTATTTTGTTGAAACAACCTGTGATTTGTTTATATGAGTAATTAATTACATATTATCATAGTTGGTAATAAAATATCATTGCATATTATTATCATTATCATCATAATTAACAACAATTAACTGTGGCATTGCTGGCCACTACTCTTTTTTAGCCTTCCAAACGTCTTTTAACACTTTATAAATAATTTTAAGTCATATAATTTCATCACGAAATTATCTTAGGATACGAATTTATTACTTTGAAGGTATTCATTACTGCTTGCTTTTAAAGCAAATAACAGCAGCAGTTTAAAACAGTAATTTCTAATGACTCCAATGAGCTTATTAGAACAATTTCAAAAAGGAAAGATATTGGAACCTCGAAGCTAGTGCCGAAGATCTTATTAAACCACTGGCCTATTACTACAGTATTTAGTAGGCAACTAGAAAACCAAGAAGGTATTTTATAGGTAGCAATGAACATAACAGATGTTAATTTATATTCAGGCTGTACCCAACACGTTACATAGTCTTGGCGGGTGACGTGACGTCATGCTTACATTGTGATAATGTTACGATACCTCGTTCATTAATCAAATCTTAATGATGTAATGTCATACACGTAATGAATATAAACAGGGAAATTTGTTAGTCTTTTAATTTGTAATAATTTGCTAGTTTTGTGCGAAATACTCAGGATTGTATACGGCAGAAGCGGAGTTATAGGAGATCCTGGCCAGATTTGAATTGTAAGCCCCTGAAAAGATTTAAACTTTGCGTCCCTGGCAAGATTTGAATTGTACTCGTATATCCCTGGCAATATTTGAATTTTGCGTTCCTGGCAAGATTTAAATTTTAGGCCCACTCCTAACATTTAAAGTTTTCGTCTTTCAAGACTTAGGTATAATAAGAAAGCTAGATAATCTTTACGACTTTTTTGCAGACTTTTAACCAGTCCTTGTTATAAATACCTAGTACCTATTTGTTGTTGTTACATTATGTAATTATGTGGGGGCAAAATGTGCCCATCTAAAAATATAGACAAAGAAAGATATGTTTGTAAATATAAGCGATCCTAACGACAATGGTAATGATCTTAAATAAAATACTAATATAATAATATACATCGTTTTGAAAGCAGGGCGAGAAGCTAGTGTTACCTACTAACGTTATTGTAATCCATAGGTCACCTTGATCTTGAGATTTGTTAGGTAACGGCGTAACAAAGATCATTTTACAATAATTTGCATCTCATTAGCATTTTTATGTTAAATATAAAATAAAAATTAGCCATTATTAGCATTGTAAGCATTGGAATTGATTATTAATTTCTTGTCATTTTTAAGATTGATAATAATAAATATTGATTTTACAAACTTTATCTAAATTTATCTTTTAATAAGTAGTACCTATACTATTAGTTACTTTTTAAGCTCCTTTCGGTAAAAAAACAGATTTTTCAAGCTTTCATTTAACTCCAAATTTGTCCTGCAGTATGCTATCACCTGATGCCCAATATTCCTTAAACATCGAGATCTGATAGTTTAGTCTACCTTCCAACTTCTCCTGTGAAACTTACTAATGTCAGAAATATATTTTCCATCTTATCTTCTACGTGTATAAAGTTTCAGTATTAGCAAATTATAGGTATTTAGGAGTTGGCTCAGAAAAAAATATATATTATGATGACAAGTTGTGGTTGTGTATGGAGACTTCCGTATAAAAGGTCCGCAATTTATTGACAAAAAATAAATGTCAGAGAAGTAAGTAGGTAATCAAAGAAAAATTATTCTACTTTGCCATCAAACATTTATCATCTAGAATTGCCATCATCATCTCGTTTGATTTATACTAATTTAAGACAGATTGCTTTTGCAACTAGTCATTAAAATATGATATACATTAGAAGTATACTTATTGCAAGTTTTGAAATAAATCGCTCATTTGCTAGTTATTATTAAGATAATGTAGCAAAATCTTTGAACTTTGTAGCAAAATTTAACTAAGTCTGAAATTGAGTAACGTTTAATGAGTCTAATTAGACTCAAGGATTCTATAAAATCTAAACTAAAGATCGCGATCGATCTACACAATTCAGCAAAGTCAATATTGTGTTCGAAAATTTAATGTTAGTTTCGAGTGTTAGTACTCATTAAACATTATCAGAGGTTTTAGTAATATTAAGGGTTGAAGCCGTACCGCAACGCTCTGGCTAAGTGCGGATGTGTTGACTAAACACATCTTAAAAATGAACTTTTTTAAAACATTTCTGACATGTAGGATGTTTCGCGATATTTTTTGTACCGTAAGCTTATAATCAATGATAATTATCATGGATGCTTGCCTGGGATTCGAACCTCGGACTTTCCAGTAAAAACGCCGAGTTTTACACTATTAGGCTGTCACTTCTCCTACGTAATTCGTGTTGGGACATCTTAATATTTAAGTGCTCATTTTCATCTGTTACTCAAGAACAAATCTAAAATTCTCGTAAACGTTAATTACATGTTTGATGTCGCCGCTTCATATTACGTTACTACTTAATACTTATACTATTTATGACTAATGAACGGCACTCCTCCAGCCATCTTCATAAGAACTGCTGTTTATACTACCGTAGTTCGTACGATATAAGTTCGCCGCCATACGTACGTATGAGACAAATATTTGAAATTAAATTTGAAATAAATTCCAATTATCAAACGTAATATGATTTTGTAACGGTTTAACTTAATTATTTTTTGCCTAAAAAGACCGAAGTTTAATATTTTTTTTATTTAGGAGGCAGAAGTTGATAAATATCGAAGTCCGAAAGCAATTATTTATCTATCTACAAAAGACACACCTTTGACAATATATGTAATATATAGTGTCATCTTTCGATCTTTGGTTGGACAAGAATTGTATGGATTAAATTATTAATACTATTAACAACGTGTTATTAAAGGGTTTGAAAGTAGCATGTCTGTTGGGGCCCTAAGTGTTGCATCCCAACAATCATTTAATAACAACACATGTTCTAGGTGATAAAATCTTTAATACATAAGTAGCCACCCATTTGGAACATCGCTAGTTACACAAGACTAAATTGAATTACAAGTTTGACTTGCAGTTAGCATTTTAATGCGTTATTTCTCAAACTACGTAATGTGAACGGTGTAAAGTTGTGAACTGTCGTGATATTCGTTTTGGTCGAGTTTTCCATTAGTTTTATGATGTCGATTTGTATGCTGCAATATGTAACACATCGGTCAGTTTTGGGTAGTATCGTGAATGGTAATGTGTTGATGGATTTGATATATTGATGTACGAGTTAATAATAGTTAGAAGCCTTAAGTTTTTTTTCATAAACTACGAGTATTTTTACGTCGTAAGTAAATTACCAATTAGATACTTAAGTAAGCCGTCTACAAAAAATTTTATTAAGAATTAATCGTAATGTAATTGGGATTAAAAAACGCTGCTAAAATATTAATTTGAGGTTTCGTAAGTAACGGTAAAAAAATATTGACTGTTTTATATGAATTTAATCCTTCTTAAAAATTGGACTATTTACTATGTACAATCGAAATTATTTACTATTTGGTATTACTCAGATTGAAGTATATCAAGAAGAGAGACCTTCAAACTAGCTTTCCTTATACTATAAACTAAATATTGCAGTGTTACGTATTATATTAAGAAACGAGTCTCCCTAGGGGATAATATCTTAAAATATGCGTATCAAAGTCGTCGCGTCACGAGTCACGATCGATTAGACCAACTGTAGATCTAGGATCTTATGAGTTTGTTTCCATTGACTTTTGTTTTGTTTTTCGAACTCATATCAACTTAAAATAGAAATGCCAAAAAAACAATTTCAATTATTATATTTTCATGAAAAAAATGTTTCTGGCGCCTTTGTTTTGAAATATTTTATATCTAGTAGATAAAATCCAAATCTTTTCACCCGACTGCGGAGGGTAATGTTCTTAGAGTGCATGTTAGTATGTATGTAATTATCGTGATAAATCATGATAAATTACTTTCCTTTCGTCGTTTCCGAAAAAAAACATACTAATTTACATATGATACACATTTCTTTGGAATACAGTTTTTCTTTTCTTTTTTATAGATTTTTAAAATTTTCCCCTAGGATTTAAATTGCTATTAATTTTATATTCAGACAAACATAATAACATTACGTTTATGTCACACAATGGACAAGCGGACAGAGTTACGCAAGACCAATTTCAATATTATCGAATAGGCGAGATCTATGTCGTATGAATTTGCATGGGATTGACCAACGGATCGTGTGCTCGGGATATTTACACAAGGCAGGTCGGCCGTGTGCTAAGTGCCTCTGGCGGGGTTGGTTTGCGATGACAGTATTGTATGAAGAGTTTAGTTTGATTATTTTAATAACTTATCTCTATTTTGACAACCCGCGTGGCGATGCGGTCCCCATACCACCTTTGACGGGTTAAGGGTTCCAGGTTTGATCCCCGGCCAGACAGATATATGAATGTTGAATTTAGATGTCTGTTCGTGTGTCCATGACATCCAAAACACAGCGAATCCTAGTGTGAGACTGTAGTAATCATATTTTTATCAGAATTATGATTGATTCTCGGAGATTGATGAGGATGAAATTCGCCTCGTTAACTCATTACTGTCCCACGGCTAGAAACGAGTCTTCTCTCAAAATGAGAATGATTAAGGTCATAGTCAACCCTCTGGCTAAGTTCGAGAAAATAATTATGAAGTGTTTGTTGGTTAGAAAATCATTTCTTACGTGAACTCACGAAAATAGTTACTATTATTAAACCTAGCCTAGTGACGCTAGTTCTGTCTTATCTATTGTTTACATACTTATCTCCATGGCCGCTAGAGTAACTCGGGGTTATTTAATAGAAAAACAATTAACATTTGTAAATTGACTGAATTTAACAATATTTTCAGTTTGACTTACGTCTGTTTTCAAAATTTTACGCTTTTCTTAGACTTCAAACTTCAATCATTAGCAAAACATTGGATAGATTGAATATTAATAACGGACCTAAACTTAGATTAAGATTAAAACTACTTCGCAACAATCTGCTACAAATATATATGATGGTATATATTTTTAAACCGTGCAGTATGTACCACCCACGTATGGGAGGGACCCACAAAGGATGCGTGCAGATACAAAAAATTAAAAATATACGCTACCATACATACCACCACCAACACGTGTTTCGCTCCAAAACGGACCATCATCAGGGTAAGTTGACTCTACGACGGTTAATCGTTAAGTTGAACTTATAAATAGCATGGAATTCCGCAAAGTAACGCCTGATACAATTAACTATAGGACCTAAAATTGTGGTAGCCTAAGGTTATCTCGTTTCGATTAGTGTAACATAGTATTAAAACCAGTCGCCGGAGTCTATACTAGCTAGCTAGTCTATATAGCCGCTATACTGTATCGTTTACGTCACGTGTTTTTTTATTTATTTTTTTAATGTATCCCTTCCATTGTTATTATTTTCTTTTCTATGTTGTAACTTGTATAGCATGTAAAATAAATGGTTACTTTCTTTCTTTCTCTCTTTCTTTCTTTCTTTCTATTATTTTTAAAGTACGTATAAACCATGCACACATACAATTTATATCGTTAATGGAAAGGCTAAATTCGATTACTCCCGATTTACTGGAGGAAAGTGAAACCCAGTTCCCACGAAGGTACTTGTAGAGAACAGATAAGTTTATATTGGAATTGGACACGGCGATAAGGAACACAGGTGGCGATTGTAGAAACATTTTTTTTTTATAATATAGGAGTAGCAGACGAGCATGCAGTCCACCTGATGGTAAGTGGCTACTGCCGCCCATGGACATCTGTAATCAACCCTAGATAGGATTATATATTCCTACTTGAGGTCGGCCACAAATACGCCGCTACACCTGAGAACTAAGCTGGAAGTATGTCTCCCTTACCACAATTAATTTAATTAATAATATCCTCTTATGCAAAATTTAGATCCTTGCACACAATTCGCCGAGTAACTCGCCAAAAAATGACGAGTAAGTAAACAGCACATGCAGGTACAGTACTTGCGTACTTGCGTCCATTCGTATGTACTGGGCGAGCATCAAAATGTTGTATTTGAGCTTTGTATTTCCTATTTGTACCGATACCTGACAAACTTATTTTTGCAAACGAATTTCAGAGACATTCCGAATAGAGCCCGTCAATACATCGTGTGGTTTCTATGTGGTCCGTGTTTCCAAAAGAGATTGCCATTACACACATTAGAGTATAAACTCAGAAAATGTTTAATTGTCATTTCGCCGTTCCGATCAATTACACCCGAGCCGTACCGCTTAAGTGCCATTACGCAATAACTCGAGCACTGAGTAATTTACCGGACTGTCTACAATGGCGAGTGTAGGCAGACATTTAGTCACCGTAATCCAGCGCTGACACGAATTACAACACTATATTGTAGTTACAGATGTCCGTACTATATATGGTTCCTGTGGCCAAGTAATTAACCGAACAATTTTTATTCATGCTTCTAGAGTTCATTAAGAATGGACGAGCATCGAAGCGAATACTGAGTACACCCTCTTAAGTTATTTACATGAGTACTCGCGTATATTCGTCTGTATTCGGCGACTACCTAAACATTGCATTATACAATACAAAATTCTCTCAGAAAATGTTTAATTGTCATTTATCCGTTCCGATCAATTACTATGCACTAAAACCCCCCCGGTGGCCATCCTCGGCGCTGCGTAGAGGACTCCGGGATCTCCAGAGGAACGAAACCGGAGTTCTCTTAGCGCGTTGCCCCATCGGGCTCCGCCCAGGTGAGCGTGACGCTCGCCTCACCGTCTGGTGTGTACAACGGTATGCGACCACTCATACCGCCACCCTTCCCGGGGTCGCTGTACGGGCGGTTCGAGCTCCCACTCTTGCCACCCGCAACCCCGGAAGCCCCTTTTAGTTGCCTCTTACGACAGGCAGGACATACCGTAGCCATAGGGCTACTATTCTGGTCCCGGAACTACAGGGACCATTATTTCTCTATCTACGACATTTTCAAAAACCAAATGACAACTTGATTTTCCCAAAATTTTCCAGGTGTTGTTACTGCTTTCAACCTACAATATTATGCCGTATTAACGTTTACTACTTCAAACCATGTTAAGTATATTAAATATGACTACACTATGCCGTAATATAACGTTGACACAAATTACACCATGAATATTTATGTTATCGAAACCAATCTTGCTTCTATACCGTGCCTAGCACCCACTTGCAACACTGTGAACGATGAACGACAAACTGAAGGTAGAACCTTTTGTGGTTCGAATCCGGAGGCACCACAGAACCCTTGGTTTGTCTCTGAGAACACCACATATTTCTGCCTAACAAAGTGCTATGCGCTGCAATAGCCCATGCCTTAGGGGTAGCAAGGCATTGTGGATTAATTATTAGATGTCCAATGTCCGTGGACGGTAGTAATCACAATCAGGGGGGGCTGTTTGTTCGTTTAAAAAAACTTAAACTTACACCATGTATTTAAGTGACAACGGTCATTTAAAAAAAAAAAAAAAAACGCTTTCTACACTCACAGCCCCACACTAGAATTCCCTGTATCGTGGGTGCTATGGACACACACAGAGACAAATACACAAACACCCAGACCCAGAAACAGAAATCTAAATTCATCATTTAGAAATCTGTCTTGGCCGGGGATCGAACCCGGGACCCTCTGCGCGTCAGACCGGCATGGCGACCGCTCCGCCACGCGGGTCGTCTTATTGTCTTGAGTATTTATTTTATTTTCAGTATCACGAGATAGACGTCCCACAACTCCCACCCAATAGGTGGTCAATGTCGCAGTAGACTTAATGTGCCAGAGGAATTGCCAATCCATTACTCGCTTTGAAAAAAAAATCTGATTCAGCCTTTTTAACATCGTGTTATAGTGTAAATATGTGTCCTATAAGGAAATTCAATTCTTGGAATTTAATTTCACCTACAAATATATATATGGGTATCCTGACTAATCAATGACCTGATTTAAGGAAGGAAGTTAGGTAAAATTGTGACCAAAGTTCAGTTTTTTGAAAGTAAGACGTTGGTTTTTCCAAAAGATATGTTTTGTTACGATTGCTATCAGTTCGTGATGATATTGCCTATTTATCTATTAAAACTGTAGAAATATTGTTACATAGTCTTAAAATAAAGCTTATATTGAAAGCCATTAATAGCAAAATGGTCGATATTCGAAATCCTAATCACAGTTAAGTCAGATTATATAGTGTTAATTGGCCTCTTTTAAAAGTTTTTAGTAATTTCCTACACTAGTTTTTTCAAACTCATCATACGTGTCATATTATTTTGTGTCACTTAATAATTTCCTTCGTACTATTTTTAAATTAATCAACGAATTAGATACTATTCATATATCGTTTATTTTAACTTTTATGATTACTCGCTTTTGTAATATTTTATAGGTTTTGGTAGACCAAGCACCTTAGGGCCGTTTATATCTGCAGAGAGACAATTTCGGTGTGGGAAACACCCACGAGAAGTAAGCTGTCACAAGCAAATATCTTGTACAAGTTTACGAGTCGGTGCATGTGAACTTACTAACCACAAAATAGCACGATTACATTCGTTTTTAGGGTTCCCGTACCCATAGGGTAAAAACGGAACTCTATTACTAAGCTGCCTCCGTCTCTCCTGTTCGTATGTTACAGGGTTTTAAAATAGATAGACTTAAACCCTAATAGATAGACACTTAAAATGTTTAGATACAGAGTATGTATAACGATAGCCGATATAATAATAAAAAATACTAAGAGTAAAAAAAAACTTGAAAATAAATGGGGTCGCCATACAAGAAACCGTTGTTTTCTACTCCCACTTGGACAATTATTAAATCGGGGAATGAAAAAAGGGAATTTTTCCTTCCAATCATTACTTTAATGGCTTCCATTAAGACTTTGATCAATTTCCTCAATGTCTCGACTAGGGATTCCCTTAAAAGGTCTTAAAAGATTTCAGCAGTTTCGAAATATTCATTTCCTGGTTTGATTTCCAATATGGCAGTAACCGAGCAGGCTAAAGGCTAATGATTCTTAACATTTTATTTATAACCGGTATAAATGATCAATCTATCCAATTTTTGCCTGATAAAGATCGAAATTTGATAAAGTATATGCATTGCATAACTTTATAGTTTATATCCTATGTCCGATTACAAAACAAAGAAACACATAACGAGGCAGGACAGTCCGATGCCCAACGGATGGATCGTATCGCCATTTTAGTTCGGGAAGTCCGGAGCGATAAACTCTTGAATCGTAAAGAAAGGACGTGAGACCAATGTCTAATTAGGGGATCTTTTTGTAGGAAATGGGAAATTTATTATATTTTTAATGTCACGTGTTTTTAGTTCCGGGTGAGTGCGTGTATGGTCTAATACCTACTTGCATTGGATGATTAGAATAATATAATAGTAGTTAATGTTAACGATAAAACTTAAAGGTATTGTAAAGATTTAATATCTTTAAATGCTGGATTAGTTTATGGTAACATAAGATTGATCGTTGCAGTCCATATGATCTGTAGAGGTAACTGGAGGCATTGACTTCCATATACTACGGCTGATGCGTAAGATTAGCTTTATTATGAAAAAAATTTACTTTAGTGTTTCGTTTAACAACATCGTTCAACTTTCTGAAGGCAAATTTACTCGCCTTCTGAAAGTAAAGTAAAGACCAAGAACAATGATAATTTATTAAATCTTTTATTAATAGGTCAGTACCCTTAGTATGAGTTTTTACGTTCTTACAAAAATGACTGTTTTAGGTTAATGTATTTTCCATACATTTCCAATCAGTTCTAATACAGTCCGCTAAGGGTGCGGATTAGAAATGTATGGGCAAATACGTAAACAAATACAAGAACAGTCATTTTTGTAAAGGCGTAAAAACTCATACTAAAGGTACAGTAGACCTAATATCTTTCTCTACGTTAAGATCTATCAGATGATAAGACCGTTCCATTAATCTATATTAATCATATTTAAACAATGTATGTACATTTTGTGGTGATTAGTTACGGTTTATAGTTAACTTATGACCCGATTTACGTGTACCTAAAGTGAGAGCGTGTTAAATTGTCCGCATGGTCGGACAGTGTACAGTAACAATTATGTTCTTATGGTGAGGTCAGTACCGCAGACTTAGACTATAAGATTAGACTGATTTACTTGGCGTCACTAGATATTATATCGTTGAATAATTCCGATGGAGATAATAATTTTAGCGTAAATACTTGTCAGAGCGCCGTATCACACGCAAAGTCGTTTGATCTGATTTACGATACATTGTATTTTGCACCAATTTGATACAGTTAAAGATAGTTATATCACGCCGATCTGCAACTAAGTATAATAAATACTCCCATTGTGCAGCGAATTCGCCATGATTTGATCGATACATAAACTCTGACCTCAGAAAATGCCAAACGTGGGAGGAGAATGTTGCGTGAGAATGCTATAAGAAAATAGCTGAAGAATGTTCCACGTCCAAGGTCCGTTTGAACAGTCGCTGCGCTGCGGCGACGAAGTGTCGCCCAGTGGGAACAAGACGCTCGCAGCACTGGCTAAGATCCACAAACATTGCACCGGCAAGTCACACGCACATGGCTGCATTGATCAAAAACATAATCAGCTTGCCAAGTCCGACTCGAGTGGAAGCATCCAATCGAGGAGATCGTTCCGCGGCGATTGCATTATTGAAATCAAAGACACTGTTAAACAGGACAATAACTTTGTCCGAAACAATAATGGATCGTTTACAAAGAGCTTCAGCAACAGCACTAGTTCCTACGAAGGACACAGTGACACAGATTCCGAATGCACATTCAAAAGTAGACCGGAACATAACAAGACGCCAGATGCGTGTGAAAGATTGTTCACGCAAAACACAAGGGCGTCGTTGATGAAAACTGCCCGCATGCGGTACGCTGACGACAGTGTTATCTCTTCTATGAACGACGAAGTTGACGGGGACAAATGGAAACATACTTTTAATAGAACTCCCTCTAGGTCTAGCTTTAGGGAAAGAAAATCCGCTGTCGTCACGATTGAAGAAGTTAAGTCGGACGGTCTAAATAATGACGACGAAGTTATTGATGAGAAGAAGAAAGCTTTGCAAAACAAATCTAGCTTACAAAGGAAGGGTTCGTTCGGGAACCCAGCAAATGGAAAGCCAAGTAACGGAACCAAACCTCCATGGAGGGGAGCCAGTAAGAATGGTAAACCCGAACCGTTTGTGCGAACACCATCCTTACGTGGCAGCATCAGGAAGAAGACGACGAAAAGTGATGGGGTGCCATGGAGACGGCTCTACGAGCTTTCGCTGTGGAGAAAGTGCGGGGTGAGCTTCGCGTCGAATTGGGCGGACACGGAGCGCGCTCTGCTTCGTCCGTGGAGCGAGTTGTCTTCCCAGCCGCCGCCATCTTCGGTAAGTCGATCAATCTTTGCGGCCGCGGGCAGCGCTTGCACTTTGATATTTCACATAGCGTATAAGGCATCAATTGATCGCTCCTCCGGCTTTTATCTATAGGAAGCTCACGATTTCATATGATTGCGTAAATTGTCCTTTCGTATTCCGTGTTGCTGGAAAGGAATTTTGGATGTGTACAAAGACCTCTTCTCTATGGTACTCGTTGTAATCTTATCTCGCCACCACGAGAGGCAACGCACCTCTGTTTGCTCTGGGGCGGTGTAGATAATCATAAATGGTTTCTTTTCATATTTGATAATAAATAGATGATAAGCTTACAACAGGTACTTTTATTTTACATTTGTAATTTCTTTGTTGTTTAAAAATTACTCTCTATTGGTATAAAGTGTGGTGGTGGAAAAATGTGATATAGTCTGCGCCAAACTGTTACTCCACTCTGAAGTTGTTCTGAGCAGGTGTAGTCATACAATTTGCTATGGCGACGCGATTCGTATTCAGAGCTGACTAGCAGTTTTACGCGGACTATATAAATCAAACTACATTTTCAATCTGTTAAATATTTGGGAGAGTGAAACAAGATTTCATAATACGAGTAATGGTTTGTTGTATGGATTATATCATAATTTTACACTAATACTTAGGCGTATGACATAACATATGATTAATGATTTAATTATTTAAATTCGTCTTAGTGCTACATACCAAGCCTATGTAAGTTCCCGTCATTTTAAACCGACGCCCACCCGTGTGTTGTGCATCTGATTACATTCCTACGTTATGTGTTATCTCGTACATACGTTCTACTAGTTTATACCGGCGACTTTGTCTATGTGGTCGCAAAGTTTGACAGTGGTAGAACTAATCTACTAGAACAACTACTTACTCAAAATTTATAAAAAAAACCCTTTTAACACGAGTTTTATTAGTTATATGTCCAGATCTCCTTATCTTAATGAAAAAGACCAGTTTAAAGTCTATTAAAAGCTATTGTTAGCAATAATCATTATTATATACAGACCCTTAGTTTTTGAGTTATACTCGAACAAAAATAACTAACTTCATAATAATTTATATTATCGAGAACACTAGAATATCAACATTTCTTACTATGTAGTCTCTTATGCTAACTATATTACTTGTTAGAATCCCGAGGCTGTTATAAGTTGAAGTTGCAACTACCAAATCGCCTCCACATTTGTTCATATCGCCCAGGGCAGTACAGATTTTCACCGTGAGATCCTTTTGTAGCCTGACTCGAATCAGCTACTTCGGTGACCTATGGAACAGATCAATCACTTTCAAATACCATTCTCGTTGTCTCCCATTTATAGAGAGCAACAAAGAACTACTCTTTCGCTAAATTAACTTATTCAAGACAATTTACTTTGGTCTGAGCAACCACTTAAATCATTAGCACTGTCTAATGAATAAATAGTGCAAGCGGTACGAATGTCTCGTTAAGGACTCGTTTAAATGGAGGCAAATTAAGCGTTTCTTATTAGGACTGAGCCATCGTTTCGCTGCAATTTCGCATTATGAAAATTGATGATATATGAAATGACTGCTTAAAAAATCTGCTCACTGGTGCCTTGAAACGATCGAAGTAATGAACTACTTCATACACACTTAGTCAGGTTTATATGAATCTATTGTGTTGTCACTCACATATTCAGATGACTTACATTCCACACATGCCAAGAATGTATATAAAACAGAATTCTGAAATGAGCATACAATACAGTAACATATTTATTTACTCGTAGTATATGAGTCTAGATTTACATTACATGAAAATATATTTGTCATATTGTACTCTTCAAACCAAAACCTATCACCAAATCACTAATAGATGGCTCTTGGTAGCACAATGTAGTTAATTAGACATGGGTACCTGAAGGTCTTGCTACTTTTTTTTTATCTAGGAGTAGCAGACAAGCAAGCAGTCCCATGGTTAGTACCTACCGCCGCCCCTGGACATCTTTAATCAACTCAAAAAAGCACGTCTCCCTTACCACACTCTTCAAACCAGAACACAGCAGCGCTTAATACTGCTGTTACTCGTATTAGGCAGAACCAGTCGAATCATAAAGCGTTCTATCACCTTCAAAGTATTGTAACACGAGCATTTGCCCGCGGCTTCGCTCGCGTTACGAAGTAATATTTTCATCCCCTATTATAGCCCCTTGGGGGTAGAATTGATCAAAATCGTTTCTTAGCGGATGCCTACATCATAACATCTACCTGCATGCCAAATTTCAGCCCGATCCGTCCAGTGGTTTGGGCTGTGCGTTAATAGATCACTATGTCAGTCAGTCACCTTTGAGTTATATATATTTAGATGTATAAATTTGGTAAATGCAACCCCGCTTCTTCTTAAACGAGACCCACACTAACGAGAAGTAATAGGAACGCAAATGAAATACGCTTAAGACCAACAATACTTGTTTGAGCATTAACGACATCAAACAGATTGCCAAACCAATGTCGTTGTTACAATGGTTACATAATGCAGTGGCGAGACGAATACAAATGCTTCCAGTTATTGTCGCAGAAGCGCGTGAGCCCAGATAATGAGCTTAAGATCGGGAATGAGAGTAATGGAACGGAATTTGAGTGGTTAAGGAGTGATGATAAAACTCATTTGAGTTCGATTCCGGAAGCACTATTACACCTATTTCGGTTAATAACACGAGGATTTAGCGCTGCTGTGCTCCGGTTTGAAGGGTCTGGTAAGGCGGACATACTTATCCGAGGCATTCCAACTCCGTCTTCAAGGGTAGAAACGTTTCTCTGGCTGACATCAGGGAGGACTTATCTTTTCTAGAGTTGATTGCAGATGTCTATAGTTGGCACTTCTTTTCCAAGACAGAAGGTTTAAAGGTCTTCGTTTTAACTCAAAGTCTTCATTTTAAATAAAAATTTAAATATTGTGCTTACTGACTACATTAGCAAAATGGTCAAGTGCAATTGTATCAATGTCTTTATTTTTGTGATAGAACTTTTCCCTAAGTAGCCTTTAGGGAAATAGCCAATATTGGTGACGCAAGGTTTGATGACACAATCAAGCATTGATTCGCATATAAATTGTAAATAATATATTACTGCTTAAGGTAAAATGTTTACTTACTGAAAGATCTCTTTTTTTGATCAGCTCAAATCACCTCTGAGTTAAAGAGAGTCCAAGTCCTTATATTCTGTACAAGTCAATAAATTTTAAGTTGTAGACAACAATCTAAGTTTCAAAATTATAAATTTTCGTTGATATATTTACTTGATTGAAATATTTAAAAATCATATAAAAAAATTCACCGTCTTTCAATGCTGTTCAGGGCAAATTATTGAGAGTCATGGAGCTACAGCGCCTGAGCTTGACAAATTGAACGGCTCAAAGCTCAGAATTCAATATCAAATCACTCTTCATAATAGATCAACGATACAATTCATATAAATCGTTCTATTTAACAGTGAATTAAAGAAATTATATAGGTACAAAGTTGGTTCACGTTTACTACATTAAATATCAGTTTAACTAATTGTACTATACGCTGAGCTACAAATCACGCATTTATTGAGCTAATCACGTCCACTGCTCTTACAGTATAGAAAGCTTTCACCGTTTATGACTAACAGACCGGTCTAGTCCTAGGAATTTATATCTATTGTGATTTATCACGAGTAAATCTTTGATTCGTCAGAGGCGTGCGAAAGTGGCACTAAGATAATAATTGTATATTATAACAGTGGTTCTCAATCTTTCGAACTACCGTTTCGAAATACAACATGCGATAAATATTTTTCCTTCTTTAATATTCTACTAATATGTAGAAGAAAAAATATTTTTTAGATTCAATTCTCTATTATTCTAAAGTCTTATGTGGTTAAGTATCGTGATAAAATTAACCTATGTGTCTGTGTGAAAAATTTTTTTTCACTTCATATTCGATTTAATATTATGGTTAGGATTTTGGAATACAAAAAAAAAATAATTCTAAAATTGTACATAAAAACTTCATGATATCTATTTTCTTTATTTCTGTACACGACTTTATCATTATAAGACCATTGAAATACATATCGATTTATTATTTAATTATTAACTTTTTAATAACAGCTTAATTTTGACCTGTGTTCAAGATTTGAGAACCGCTGTCAAATCCATACCTATCGGCGAACAATGGGGATGTCGTAACATCTGTTCAACTGCTCTCGTGTATAATTTGTCTCCTGTATGCGTCGGTTACCGTTGCGAAAAGCATTTGTGATGGATTGACTTGGGCGTATCGGATATTTTAAATGCCTGCATCTTAACATCTCTATGTGAAATCGATCGTCAACTGGTTACTGTCATAGACACATAGCTATAGACATGACACATGACGGATAGACATGTGTGTGTACTTGTGAATAGAGACATGCGCTTGTGTTATTAATAAACAATCAATGTAAATATTGTTTGCCTACTAAGAAAACAAAAATCAATCGTAACCAATTATTTCCTACCAAAGTAAACTTTAAAATTATTAGAATAGAATTTGAAAATATGTACGTACAAGAATTGACAAATTTAGAACTTCAGTGAGGAAAAAAATAATTTTATTACAAATGCAGGTTACAGTAGTTAATATGTCTTTATCAAACATTAATTTAGATATGTGACGTCGATAGAGCATTAATTGTAAAACATAAGAAATGGTGGATGTGATGTTGCACACGCAGCCGAATCATGAAGAATTCCAGTTTGAAAAGAAAAACAAGACTCCCTCTATTTAAAACTTACGAAAGCAGGTGAATCATGAAGAACTCTACTTTGAAAAGATGAATACGTACTTAATCTATTTTTTAATTTTACTTATAAATCGTTTCGAAATGACTCCAGTATCAGTCCCTCCATCAATCCAAACCCAGTATTGAGTCATCACGAACAACTCTTATAAAGTTATAATCATTGTATGAATAGACTGGCAATTTTCAATTATGTGCTTTCATTCCATTGGATGCTAATTTCATACGAGTCGATGACCTTTTGTTCTGTAGACTGCTTAACAGATTTATCAATAAGGACCACTTCAACGAAATCAATTGTATATTGCGTATTGCAATTAAGAAGATTAAGGAAGAAAATGTTTTTGATTGAGATAAATCTGGAAGTCTGATAGCGACCTTACGTGTTCGTTTGTTCTGTTCGTGTTGTTCTGTTAATATCTTGTTTTTAGAAGTATACTTAAGAAATATCCGCTACAGAATAAAAAAGAGTAAATTATATTTATGAAGCTAAAGAGATATTAAAACACACCAAAAACATTTTTTCGAGTTAAAAAACTATATTAATGTCAATCTATCTAGAAGCTACGTTGTAAAAACAGATACACTGATATACAAATTTAACTTATAACACACTATTTTAGGGTTTATAAATATATTATACATTTAATGAGAGCTGTTAGGTAACTTTTGTGTAACAGTCGGGCACATCTCCTTAAAAGTGTGGTCGAAAGGATGTAACTCAGTAAAATTTACATTTCTCCTAAAAGTAAATGAAGACTACCGAATCCCCTTGAATAATGAAGTACCGTAGACAATTAGAAGGGAGGTGACACCAAAGAACACAAGGACACAATTAATGTCAAGCATAATTCGTCTCCTACACAACAAACGCCTATTGCAAAACTCTACAGATAATTGGGCACATGTAGAAAATTCGGAACTTTGTCGTACGCTACTAGATGTCAAATTTTTGAAGCGTCTGGTTTAGAAGATTGTTTAGTACGTTGTTTACCCGAATATCAAAAGAATTAAGCGTTATTGTATTTTGGTTTGAAGGATGTAGTGAGGTCCTTACTAAGGAAGCAGTCAAACTTAGCTCTCGAGGAGACAAATTTCATCTGAGGTAGTATCTTACCATTTACTTACCATAAGATGGAATGTATGGTCTTCAAGTGCTTCGGTATTATATTAAGAAAATAGTTCAAGAGCTATTTACTGTTAAGCTATTACATGTGATATCATCACAACTCAGGGTTTAAATTTGTAACCATGGACTTAGAATTTTTTCACTACGTTATTTTGTTTGTAACTATTAATCCAAATTCCATTTTTATAGTTTCCTTCAATATGCAGAGGTGGAATATCAAAAATCCTTCCTTAACAAGTGTCTGCTTTATGAAAAACGCACTGTGCAAAATCATGTTTTCTTGATACACGTGATTTTTAAATTCTTGATACCTACATGGTACATACGTATATATAATGGATTCTTACAGAGAAACAGGATAAATTGTTTTATTTTTTGTTACAGGTAAGCCCCAGTTCTGATGTGTCGAATCAACAGGTATTTACAACTTTTGTGGTTTTCCTACCTGTTTCAAAGGTAAAAATAGTATTAAAAATTTAATAAGGTTCTTAATAGAATCAGGGCATTATGTATTGTGTATGTATAGGTGTAATGTCTAATAAGATTTAGATTGCTTAGTAGTTTTGATTAAATAAATAGATATAATTCTTGGAAATGATAAATACAAACGTATTTCTGGTAACGAGATGACGATGATCTGTACAGCACAATAGTTGATAACTTGAAGAGTTATGTTTGTTTTATTTTCATTGCACTGATTTAGGATCATAGTATAGTGTAAAGGTAAATCAAGAACATTTTGTTTAGATAACATTAGAAATATTAAAAAAAAAATCAACAAAATCAAAACATTTTATTCAAAGTAAAATTTACCACCACTTCTCAAGGTGTTTCACAAGGCTTACTTAGTAAAGTATAGATAGAAGGCACAATGATAAAGTTATACATATAATCCACCTCATTATAACATGTAACAGTACCACGTTTGATGATGCTGAAGCGCCGAACCTACGTAAAAGGGTAAACAAGTATGACGCTGCAGACTTCCTCCCGTCCAGGATGTTTGTGAGATTCCTAGTTCCAGATCAGATTACAGTTCCGTACCGGTTCTTAGATATGCAATGCCCTTACATCATTGGCAAGTCAATTAAATTAAACAGGGCTGTCAACCTAGAAAATTTCTGTATTGATGTAAGCACAATTACTTCAGATATCACATTACAACGGGATATATTGAAGTTTTGTCTTCAGTAGCTATCTCGTTATCCAGACTATTTTTATTTATAATATTTTCTTTTTACGATACGTAAAAGGAAATCTTGGTAATAATTCCTATCCCACGTATGAGTATGATCTGCCATTTATTCAAGCTTAATCCCCGATCAATACGTTGAAATTTGAGACATATTTTCCGAGGCGTTCCAGCTATATCCTTAGGGGTGCGGTGCATCTGTGGCCGACATCAGGTAGGAATCTAATCCTATCTGGGGTATATATTTCGATTGGCAGTAAAAGTCACTGACCATCAAGTAGTCTGCATGTTCCTCTACTACTCCTATATTAGGAAAAAAAAACTTACTACTTCTGACCTTTGTTTGCGATACAAATTAGTATCACATCGTCGCTCAGTTCCCTAATGTATGCGTCTCATCAGGAATCCAGCGTCGAACGGGACACCTCATATGGAGTATGTCAGAGTGTTCAACACGGCTGTGATTATCTATAGCTTCATTACACTTAATTAATACAAATAATATGTAGATGTTTTCATGTGTGCGCGCGACTCCATGTATGTATGCGTCTTATGAATATGCGATTTGTGGTAGTGACGGTGATGTGTCAACTCAGTTGATTATCATGTTGTCGTCAAAATTTGCGAAAAAAAATAAAAATTAAAGAAAAAATTAAAATTACATATCATTAATTAATACATTAAAATTTAAATGATTAAATGAAAATACTATGTTGGTTAAAGGGATAATTTAGAATTTGTAGGCTGGCTATTTTTATTTTTGTGACCGACGACCTCTCACTATCTGTTTACACTAACTGTTTAAGAACTTGAAATTGAAAGAATTGGGCCCACGTGCATACTTTGCTACTATACACACAACCATACATATATCAGAAGTATACAAAAAAAATAATCGTTAAATCGCACTTAAATGGTTTAACCAACATTGTTTAGTTATTTAGTAGTATATCTTCTACTTCCATCAACATATTTGTAAACTACCAATACTACCTACTAAACTACCAATTAGTATGAGTTTTTACGTTTTTTACAAAAATGACTGATTTTGTATTTGTTTACGTATTTGCCCATACGCTTCCAATCAGCGCCCCAGCGGACTGTATCAGAACTGATTGGAAATGTATGGGAAATACAAAAACTGTTATTTTTATAAAAACGTAAAAGCTCATACAAGGGTACAGATTAGCTAAGTCAAAACATATGATTTGTAACAAACACATACATATAGTCATATATTATATTATGTATGTTAATAACGCATCTTGTCGCCTCCGTCATCTCGCTGAGAACAGCAATTATTCGCGACACCTTGACACCTGACTTCTTATGATCTTTGAAGGTGCGTTACCTGTGTTTAGTATAAAGTAGTATAGTTTGTTTCTAGGGTGTTATTTGCTTTGGTTCGAGTGTTACATACATATCCACTAACATTCAGGATGCATAGGATAATTCCGGATTCATTTAAATGACGTTGAGGTATTTACCAATATGTGATACCAATCTTAATAGGCTTTTAATTTTTTTTAATATAATATGGGAGTAGCAGACGAGCATGCAGTCCACCTGATGGTAAGTGGCTACTGCCGCCCATGGACATCTGTAATCAACCCCAGATAGGATTAGATATTCCTACCTGAGGTCGGCCACAAATGCGCCGCTGCCCCTGAGGACTAAGCTGGAACGCCTTGAAAAAGTATGTCTCCCTTACCACACCCTTCAAAACGGAATACAGCGGCGCCTAACACTGCTATAAGGCAGAAATCGGTGTGGCGGTGGTGCCGCCGGAGTCGAACCACAAAGGGTTCTACCACCTTATGAATAAAATTAAGCATAGTTTATGTTTAACACATTACTAATACACTCTTAAAGAGTGCAAACTGAAAGAAAAAACGACTTACTTCTTTACGCAATAAGGACGATTAAGTTATTTACTTTACGTTTTAGCAATTTTGTATATAATACGAGAGTTCATAGTTATATAGGGTTCCGCGTGATATTTTGTTTGGGCGTTGAGCTTCACCGTACATTTTAGTTAATTTGTAATAAATGTTTATGTTTTAATTGGTAGGTATACATTGATAGTATACTTTCAGCCTCCTCCGTTGTGAGAAAAGACCCAGTCAAAACAAGGTTACAGACTTTGCCAATTTTCTTACAAACAATATTCAACAGCATAAAGTTCTACAATATATTTGCGCCATATTATTCTCACATTCATCTTAGCCGCCTACGTTGAGAAGACGCAATCCGCATAATTATGCACTACCATCGTTGTGACAGTCGCTCGCACGGTGGCGCCCTCTGTGACACTTCGTGGTAGCAGAGCAATGCACTGTGCTTTACGTGATCTGTTTTGAAAATGTTGTTAAGATATGAAAATTTACAGAGATGAGAATAGTAGATTAGTGAGATTTGCTTATGTTTTTTTTATATCTAGAGGTCTCTCAATGCGTCTCCAAAGTTTCGGATCCGTCCGCAAGTTTTCCGACAGTTTCGTCGCTGTGAAATTTAGCGTTACGAGCCGATTAATAAATCTTACAAATTCGCTGTCTGTCGGTCTGTCCGTCTGTCTCAGTTCTCTATCTCTGGAAACGTAATAGATAGACACTTGAAATTTACAGAGGATGCATAACGGTGGCCGCTATAAGAAAAAATACTAAAAGTAAAATAAGAAAAGTTGAATATAAAAGGGAGTCTCCATACAACAAACCGGTATTTTTGGGCATTCTTCGATATAACTGCTAATTCGTACTAGGAAGACAGTTGAATTTTTTACAATACGTTGACTACTATAACTGCTATTATAATAAATACAAATAAAAACAAAAAAAAAAATAATATGGTCATTTTTTAAATAAGTAAAATATAATGAATATTTGGTAGTACGGAAGCCTCCATGTGCGAGTTCGACTCGTGTTTGGCGAATTATTTATTTATTTATTATTCAGGTTAGGTCTCGAAAGTACCTCAGCACTCCCGTAGTGCACTACGCCGCTCCCGATGTTTTTTTTTAAGCTGTATAAATAATCACCTAATTTTGAGTTGAACTCGCACAGTGACGGTTCCGTACCACAATAAAATTGTGAAAACTATACCTGTATTTTTGAAAATTGTACTTCGTATCGTCCAAAACGAAAATCTATTGGTGCACGGTGTGAATACCCGAAGCTTCGAACGAAAGTACGGTATCGATGAGACGGGCTTAAATCCAGTGTTATTACGTGGTTTATTCAATATGCTGAAATATCAGCCAATAATATTGAATAAACACGAGGTAATACAGTCAAAACATTATAAGTACACAATAGTATAACCACCACCATCACCATTCAAACTTATGAATGCAATTACACCATTCAAAATTATAGTGTTCTATATATAAGTGTGTAAAGAACACGAAATATATTACATTATCTAATAGTATAATTTTATAAAATTACGCGATATAATATTGAGTAATGATGATTATGTTTACGATATTAATATCGTACACATAGATTAGTAAAGATTACTAACTCCTAACAAGAATATGTACCCAGTTTTGAGAATTGAAATAGTTGCGTAAAAAAGTTTTGCTACGTTTCCGTGCTAAAATGTCCCTAAAATATTTGAAATAATGATTTATTTATTATATAAATTATGCAGTATTAGTTATTTATTCGTAAATTTTCTCTAAAAATGTTTTTATTTGTCAAGAATTCAAAAAAAGAACTTACTGATAAGCCATTTATGGCTTCATTCAATTTCAAGGCGGCGAAGTATCTTTACTAATCTATGATCGTACAGTTAACTTGCAATATCGTAAATTTGAGTACGTAGAACTTATATTGAATCCTCTCTCAATAATAATTAAACGATTACGATTTATTGCTGTATACCTATAAGGAGATTATAAAAGCTGGATCACACTGCTAGAGATTGATTTAGATATCGCATCTCTTCTGGCACTTTTATGATGTTTTTTGCGCTATGAAATGAGTTGATGGTTGTCAAACGTTTATATTTGCGTAATAACTACTGTAATCAGGTTTTAAGGACGAACAGTGACATTTTTACATATATATGACGGGTTTTACATTTTTCAGGCGTTTTTCAAAGGGTTATCGAAAGCTCAAATAGGGATCTTCCCTGAGGTCACTATTCGCAGTGACCACTTACCTAATTATCATTTAATAGAAATAAATTTCGCAGCAATTCTACTAGTGTGACGCTTACCTCCAAAGTACCTACTTCTATTTATGTTTCGTTTTCCCATGTATGTTTTTATAGCGTAGCTTTCGACTAGCTTATTTTTTAGTATGTAGTCACTTTACCCAATGTAGTAGCAATATTACGGGCTATTACTCACCGGTACACTTCTGTTTATTTCGGGTTTCGAGTCTTAAATCTCGAGTGCTATTTGCGATGTTTGTAAACATTCGAGCATATTCGCGTTGTATCATCTGATGGGTAATTGAGCGAAGTGATCGGCGAAGTTATGCAATTGAAGTTGCAAAGATTGCATTTCAAGTAATGCTGAATGTTCATTGGAACTCGTGGATATGTAGTTAATTAGGCCGAAAAGGACTCGAATGTGGTTCGACTCCGGCACCACCACCGAAACACGTTCTTAATAACAGCAGTGTTAAGCACTGCTGCGTTCTGTTAGAAAGGTGTGGTAAGGAAGGCATACTTTTCCGAGTCATTCCAGTATAGTCCCCAGGGGTAGCGGCGAAACTGTGACCGAACTCAAGTAGGAACCTTATAATATCTGGGGTTGATTACAGACGTCCATGGGCACAAGTAACTTCTTATCATCAGGTGGACTGCACGTTCGTCTGCTATCCTTATATTAAGCAAAAAATAATGGCAACTAACTACTCTTGCTCTCTTACCCTGCATCATGAATACTCATTAATTCTCCGTGTTCTCAATGATACTTCTTTGTGTAATGATGTTTCTTAATGGTAATTATAATGTTGACATAATGAAAATGAATAACGAGGAAATTGTGAAAACGTATAAGTGGCGCCTAGTTCATTACGATCTTAAAGGAAAAATATCTTGAGCATATAATTATAACATAAATAAAGCAAAAATCTATTTTTTGCACTTCGATTTATATGTTAGTCGCAATCTATATTAGTCGTTATGCGTAATGACTAATGCATAATGTAGTCAATGTGTTCTTGATGCAAATGTTATTGGAACAAAGGCGTTTGTTTATTTGCTTTATTTATTATTTTTTTTTTGTTGTGTTTGTTATTCATAAACGAGTGTTAAAACTATCTGTCGTATTGAAATAAGTTTACTAGATATCAAAGATATTTTCAATTTATTTTCCAATGAAATCGCAAATCTTTAAGCTTTTTGGTTTGTTTAACATGTATTTTTCTTTCATTTAGGTAAATGGGTTAATTGGTCCACTTTTGAGCTATAAATAGCATAAAGGATGACGTATTAATTTTTATGTCAAAAATCAAACTCACTCATACATCAACTTATGGAGCTAATATAAGAGCGACTATCGTCAAAGACCATCGAGGACGGTAGTCGACATGAACTGTTACTCCTTTATAAGCACACTGTCGCTTGTGTGTTATCTCCCTTAACACACAATCGTAGAGACTTGCCTAAAAGTGAATATGAACATGTGTTCATTGTCGCTTTCAATTCTATTTGAAAATGTATTATTGAATGATTCAATGCACATTGCATAACACCGACCGCCGTACTTTGAACGTAACAAATGGTAGCTCACTGTCGCTCGTGTGTTACGTCCCTTAACACACGATCTTTATATAGAAGCTTACCTAAAAGCGAAGACGAACGGATTCAAATAGAATGATCGAATGATTCAATGCACATTGCATAACACTGTCCATCGTACTTTGAACGTAACGAATGGTGTATTTCGAACGCTTCCGACGTACACCCGTCCGATTAGAGAATGCACCATGCAACCCATATTCTATTTCTACACATTAAGTTCTAAAAATGGCCACACTATACACCATACACTACATGGAACTTCGGAATGCCGTCACGTCTATGCTTCCTGTCCCCGCCTTATAGAGAATTCTATGAGCGAACGCGGCTCGGATTAACTGTCTATATAAAAAGATTAAGTGCTGTCTATCTGTAGTTTTAAAAATAAATGACACAATCTAAGCGAATATTCTTCATGTACTTGTATTGGTTACCAGATTGGTGGACATGCTCCGGACCTCCCCCAGTTATGGGGAGAGACCCTTTACATAAATTACAGCACTATAAGCCTATTTTTAGCAAACTAGTAAGATGTTTATAAAAAAAACTGATGTCTTTCCTTCCATCTGTTTCTATGTTTTTCATATTTGACAATAGACATTGTCACTGTCATCTATTTTCGTGTTTGAAAAATATTAAAAAAATGTAGTTTTTAGATCATTTACGAATGAAACGATATTTCTCCGCACTTTTTCTTCGATTTCGTGTTTTTGCACCACTTAACTGCGCATGTCGGCATTGTTCTGCGTAAATTACACCATGACAGCCATTGAATGGCTGACAGAATTGTCAACCATTATCTTATCTATGGGTATGTTTACTTATCTATGGGTCCACCATATTGGATTTAGAATTGACATTAATCGTCGCTAACCTAAACATACATTGCCATCCAAACCAAACGTTTACCTATCCAAAATTTCAGCTCATGTATTGGGATTGTCTGGTTTAAAATTCAGTTGCAAGAGAATTTAAGAGTAATTGTCCCTCACATAAATAATACGAAGTAACAAATTAAGATAAATAAAGGCTTGTAATAAAATCGATATACGCGAGCAAAGTCGCGCGACAATCCTTACTCACTAATAATAATCGCTGTTTGTCACGTCGTTCACAAACTGCATAATTATACGGCAATACTAATGTTTTCCTGCGAGTAATGTTTGTTGGATTAGTTTTTTGTGGTCGTAGAAAAAATACGTTATTATCTACCGATCTATCAAGTGTAATTGACTTTTAATTCAACACACTATGTTATCCGTATAATACAAGTTATGGCAATTTATTTGGACGTATAATTGGATTTTGGACACTTTGCTACTTGGACATGTATGTTTTGGTCATTTTGCTCCTTCCTGTTCCTTTGACATAGTGCGAATGTTTGTCATATTGCGTTTTGACATTATGATATTAACACGTGCTATATTAAAATAAAATGAACTGTTTGGTATCTAACATCTTGATTGAACTTTATTGATTTTATTGAATACCCGCGTGGCGGAACGGTCACCATACAGGTCTGACGCTCAGACGGACGGTCCCGGGTTCGATCCCCGGCCAGAGAGATATCTAAATGATCAATTAAATTTCTGTTTCTGGGTCTGGGTGTTTGTGTATTTGTCTTTGTGTGTATGCACCCACGACACAGGGAATTGTAGTGTGGGGTTGTGAGTGTAGATAGCGTTTATTTATTTAATAGATATGTTTAACTACGAGTATTTTACCACTACTTTTAACCACAGTTTTTGGCATTCTTTATCATAATTATATACAATATGGGTATATTGTTGTCTCTTTTGTGATCTGAAGTGATTCCTAGTAGTTTTCACATGAATGCGCTAATGTCTTTTCACACCGCCACCGTCACATGTAACGGAATACTGTATTCTCTTGTGTGATACCACTTGAGAAGCAATAAATTGTTTTGTAATAAATTTATCTTATGTAACAAAGTAGGCGTGTTACTTATGAATGGGTGTTAAAGGTTATAGTGCTAGAAAATGTAGTTATAAATTCATGTATGTACAATGTAGATACAGATACAGAACGAGTCTGTGTTCGTTTGTTCTTTTGTGTGCGTGGTTTATGTTTTACGCACTATTTGTAGGTATTTAAGGAGGATAATGTAGGCTAAGATCCTCTATTTAAACTTTTCTATCATTACCTACTATAAAAAGTCCAGAAAATTCCGTGCAAGTTATTTAAAATTTTATAACAGATAACAGATAATATAAATTAGGTAAACAAGCTTTTCTGTTTTGAGATCTTGCAAATAAAGATAGTATAGAAATATATGTGTGTGATTTCAGCTACAATTTTATTTATTCGTATAAATATCCTAGTAAACAATATAATAGCAAAAGTTTATCAATTAAATTATCAGCTGAATGAATATAGGAAGAAAGAGTTAATTACTGAACGGAAGATAATTACGTAAAACATCGGCGTCCTGTTTGAGGAACATAAAGTATCCAATTTCCGACATTCACGTCACTGAAATATATTTATAGAAGGCGTCGTGTAATATTTTACGAATGTTTCGTTACGTAGTGAATTAATAAGTTGTGTTTAACTTTAAAAAAATTCAATACACTTTAATTAAAATAATGAATGAAAAGTATTATTGATTATGCTCATTTTCATCGACTACTTAATTTGTTTAAGGATAAAAAATCTTTAGATCCCATTCCAACTTTAATTGAAACTTTGCGGATTGTTTATGCTTTTATACCTGTCTACTATAAGCGGAATATTGTCTGAGTTTTATTAACTTAAGAAAATGTTGTATCGTCATATACATGATTTGATTTGATTGAATAATTTAATGAAGACATAGTGAATGTTTCTTAAAAAAAACAATAATCCAACTCTTCTCTCTTATATAATAAAAGTATCTTCTCGAGTATAACAACAGTTTGGTTGATATTGTTTACATAAGGCGTTCCAACTTAGACCACAAGTGTACCAACGTACGTATGACCGACTTAGCCCTATTTGGATAGTTATGCATATGCCGCTTAAAATGGGGCATACTCTGTTATAATAGCCGATATGAGATGATATAAGGATTTTGGATTATTTATTACCGATAAAGTTAGTAGTATGTGTAATGTTTTCACTTCGAAAATTACATATAGTTTGATAGTGCGTATTCCACACATAACTCCATTTCATCGACAGCTTCAACACGGTCATAAATACACAGGAATTCATAACAAAAAAGGTCTCGGAAGCAATAAGTGATCCAACTTGTCAGCGTGTCATTACTCGGACGATGATACGGGGTTGCCGTCAGCAATCACGTCTGGAAAGGAAACGTCTATATTAATGTGACGCTAATGCCAATACGTATGTCGACATCACTAAGAATGAGCGGGAAAGATAGATGAATGGAAATGAATGAAAGAGAAATGTCTTAAACGTAAGAACGTTTGATGCAAAGTAATGTAAATAAGGAAGAAGGTTAAAAGTATACGGATATAATATAAAGAAAAGCAGGCAGAGGTTAGATTAATGATAGTGATATTTAGAGTTTGTGACGTCACGTCATTTTATAGAGGAGGAACGAACAAAAGATATTGATAAACAGAGAAAATCACACAGAGCGCATGAAAGTAAGCAATGGCGAGAAAAATGCCGAAAAAATAGACGAATAGTCGTTTATTATACAATATTCTGTTCAGTTCATTAAATTAATCCATCATTTGGTTTCATTACTCAATCATTCACTTCACTACACGTCGGTGGTATGGTATGACGAGTCCGTTAAAAACGGTCCACGTAATTAGTGACATTAGAATTAGTAATGATGCATCACGAGACGTTGCCGGGAAGTCGGGTTTTACGGTATTGGAAGATTTAGGTGAGTGGGTCCGATTAAATGTTGTCTCCGTATGTGATATAAAGCTAGGCTTTCTCTTTATTAATTACGAGCTTAGTTTACGATTGCACCTGCGTGCATCCCTGTCCATGCTTTTAAATTTTGAACCAATGATCTTAGATAATTTGGAGAAAAAGGTTTCTTATTCCTGTCCCTCATTCGAAACTTCATTTTCATGTGATACGAGTATGTAGGTACAATATGTACATGTTCTAAACCACTTAAAAAGTGAGTTGTTTGAGTAAGGATGAGCTTATTCTGCTGGTAGCCAAAAATTGGGCTATAACGTATTTGTCATTATGCCTTTTGTTGATTTCAATATTATTGACAGGTGACAGAATAAGGAAGGATTAAGAATTTTAAGGCTTCGATTTTTATACAAAAATGCCACTATCCACTACATTTCTATTTCCTTATTAGTCGTTCTCCATAAATTTAGTGCGAGAAACATATACATAATCTGCAATTCGGAAATACAATCTTTATTGAATCAAGTAACAAGCTTTGCCATTACAATTTATTTGTATCGATAGCACGGTGTCCATGTCGTTATTTGGTCCAACCGAAATCCGGTTGCTTGACGTTAGTTATTTCAGTACTTGCTGCGAACACACTGATTGTCCGATTTAGACTAAATTATGGTCGTTTATAGAACGACGCGGCTTAACTCTGCGGCGAAGCGCTGCGGCTTGTCGTTGCGACTTTCGATTGCGACTCACTCGGAAATTATCGATGGTATACAAGTGACGGTTATATTTGACATAAATTTTACTTCAAGAGTTAAAGATGAGTATTATTCGTCGAATACTTCGCTTTAAATATTGAAACCTTAACAGTTTGAAATAAGAGTACACGCATGGATTCCAAAGGTACCGAAACAGCAAATTTCCCTAAAGTGTTTTTAGAGTCGTAGCTACTTTTAAGGACTTAGTATTTTGCTAGTAACTTTTGGAACAAACATACAACAATACAAACACTATTGGTAGCCTCTTCTCTTTGTCTGAACCTCTTTCCGAAGCCAGTTAATTGTCCTTTAGGTAGACCGTTATACATTTTCTTGAATGTCAGAGTGAGCTTTTAGCATTAAGTCCACTTTTGTTCCTCTAAATTTTTAAAAGGTTCATGAAATCATATGAAGTAATTTATTATATATTTGCACTAGAAATTTTATTTCCTTACACTATTAAGATTAGAATCGCATTCAACAGCCGCACAATTTGGTAGTCAAAATATTTCACTGGTTAGAATATTTTAGCTTCAGAATCCAGTTACGCCGTAAGTAAATGTCGATCATAATGTTTGAGAGTAATACCATTGTAAATATCACAATCGAAATTTAATGGGTTAAGTATACTTCTCAACAAACGTCAGTCGTTCCGAACGGAACGATTGTGATCGTTTCATTATGCTCTTGCAAAATGCTAATGTCCATCGGCATTGATTTGTTTGACTGTATTCTGAAACAAGACTCGTTCACTCTGTAAAATGTGGTTTTACAATGTTGATTTAATTAAACCAAAATTATCGTTGTCGTCAACCATTACCCATTGTCGTGTACGGTACTCCTCTCAGAATGAGAAGGATTATGATTAGATTACTTTACATACCATCGAGAACATTTTTTAAAATCTTTTACGTACCTACATAGGTTTCTTCGTGATATGTTCCTTCACATTTAAATCAAGTGATAATTAATCTAAATATATATAACTCAAAGGTGACTGACTGACATAGTGATCTATCAACGCACAGCCAAAACCACTGGACGGTTCGGGCTGAAATTTGGCACGCAGGTAGATGTTATGACGTAGGCATCCGCTAAGAAAGACTTTGATCAATTCTACCCCCAAGGGGATAAAATAGGGGATGAAAATATTACTTCGTAACGCGAACGAAGCCACGGGCAAAAGCTCGTTTCTAATACGCACGTGACTTTGAAAAACCAGAAGTGCATGGCTGGGATTAGAACATCGGACCTTTCGACCGAGAGACTGAATCTTAACCGCTAGGCTATCACTGTCTTTGTGGCATTGATTTGTTTAACTATATTATAAGACAAGACTATTTAATTCTATCAAATGTGGTTTAACATTGTTGTCAATTTAATCAAATCAAAGATATCGACCGTCATTAACTAGTTCAGATATGGAATATAGAATGAGTGACATGAACAGGGAATAGTTAACAAAGACATTTGCATTGCGTTCATTTCATCCATACTAAGCAATGTCAATTTGAACGTAATTGGATTGAGTGAATAAGTTTCTATAAGGTAATCTAATTGGCTACTACTTTTCATATACATAAGAAAACACTTGTGTGTCGTAAACATGGTATCTGTTAGTATTGGAACTATATATTTATGATCATTCAACTAAGTTAATATTGAAATAACTCATTCAGATGTTCTTAATCTAGTAGATTAGTATTCAACGATCCAAAAGCCCATCGTATGATCAAATACCGTCTTCATTTAGATCTCTTTTTTAATTGAACTAGCGAAAGAGTATGCAGTCCATCTAATGGTTAGCGGCCACTGACTTTTTGGACAACCGTAACCAACTGCATATAGAAATAGGGTTCTACTGAAGCCGATCAGGGATGCGTTGCCTATTTCGAGGACTAAATTGGTCGCCGCATTAGGTCAATCAGCTGGCTCCACACCCTTCTATCAAAAAGTAGAACCGCGTCACATTAGAAATAGGTATACCGGTACTATCCCGATCGAACCATATTAGTCCTACCACACATATCACCACCACATAACCTCGCGGAAGAAAAACATGTAAATAGTACTTCAGAACATTGCATCAACATTACCATTTTGTCGGACAAACCTATCCCAACTCAAAACGTTCACTGCACCGTTTAGGCCCACAGTAACTATGTTAATTTACATTTCGTGTGTTTTGAACAAATGCGTTTAGTAGGTCAGACTGAACGCAAACGTTTGGCCCGAGACACCTGCTAAGTATAGGCGCCGCAAATGTACTCGTACCTCTTACGAGGCGTGGGCGTTTGCACGGATATGCATCGTTTGGTGGCCTATTACTTTCCATTGGCTAAATTTGGCGCAGGAGTTACGATGTTCTCTGAGACTGGATCGGTTGAACTAAAATTTGGTAATAATTTTAAGTTGAGATCTATGTGCAACATTTTGTTAGCATAGATTAGCTATGCTATAGGTACTTAACTTTTAAAAAGTTTTAACTAATTGAATCAAGCCCTTAGATACAATAACAGAAGATGCAATATCTAATGTTTTAATTTACATTTCTTCTTAATATTTATTTATTACTTGCAATAGTTGTTCCTTATTCTCTAGAGACATGTAAAAAATTTAATATTACAGAAACTGTTTGTTCACTTCATTTTAAACGCTAATAAATACCTATACTTTTAAGAATATCTAAACCAATTGTACAAACAATACTTGACACCGTTCAAAATCTATTAGATCTACCTTCAAAGAATCATCAAAAATGTTTCAGAATATTAATTAGAATTATTGTGTTAGTAGTTGTTGTTGTACTTTACGCGTAGTTGTTTCCAAATTGGATCAGGAGAATTTCAAGCCGCGTCCGTACAATAAATCTTAAAGCCTTTTTGCGGCTTTACTTGTTCTTCAAATGGCCATTCATTTAGCGTGTGCGTGTTTTACTTGTCTAATACGGAGCCGTCTACAGTATTATAATGCGTTTATGGGACATAATGTCCTCTAACGTTAGAAGGATCATTTCCATCTTCTTCAACGTTAACGCATTTCTCCTTTTGACTAAACGTTTGGTTCCATATATGGTCTTGCAGGCTTGTCGATTTTGTACTAGAATTTTCTGTTCCCTCCATTAGCTTTGAGTCTTATGCGGTACGCGAAGTTTAATCTTGATGCGGCAATTTTACACTATGACTTATTTAACCAATAGAAAATTTTATTTTTATTTTTTTCGATTACTAAATATTTATTTGTTTTTCTTCATGCTGTTCTTGTCTTGATTACACATTAATATTTACTTGTAAACATTGGTCGTTAAGAGCTCCTAAGATATGGTTATTCCTATTGTCTAAAACATCTTCTAACTGTGCAACATTAATTTTATTGAAAACTAGTTTTTTAGTTTTGGTATCGTGTGCCTGTTCCTACTTAAAAGGTAATTAAACAATGGTTCTAAGCATACCTAATATAGTGAGAAAGATTCATTCTTTGCTTACTGATTATGGTAATTCATACAAGTTAGGTCTGAGTTTAGTATTTATCCGTGTTTAAATAGTCTTATCATCCAACCGTCCTTATTTTACGAGATTCTCGTATCAGATGACCATTATCCTCGTTCAAAATAAGGTTTCATCCAAAATTGCGAATGTATCGTGAGAACTAAAAAATCTTTTTTTGGAAATACTCTTTTATTACTACGCTTTTATTAGCTTGACTATGTTTATAACCATACACATAACGTACTAAAAATACGGAAATCACGGATTTTATTTGGCTATCCATAAAATTGTATTACATGTCCTTATAACACATATAAATAGTCAATGTTATAATTAAATCACGTTTGTAATTATATTTGATGAGATACAATATACACGAAATTCGAATAAGTTTATTTTAACTGCATGAAAATTGGTAATTTATGGCTATCCGCGATTTAGAAATACGTAATTTTTTCTAAGAAATAATGACAAGCGAAAATATATTTATATTGTATGTTCGTCTATGTCAATAAGACTTCAGGTTTCTATTACATTACATTGAAGAAAAGAGAAGAGAAGGAAGAACTGAGGCAATATCGATGAGATAGTTGCAAAAACATAAATTATATTACTTAGGCTACATTTTACATCGAATGAATCCTTCGATCACTAATGAATCCAATAAATATATAAATAACCGTATAGATTGTACCTAATTAATAAATCATGCGTTTAATTATAATAGATGTTATACAAGGTGATAAATACGAGATTAGCAACGAACATTCCGTGTTACGCGATCCTTGTCACGGACAAATTAGCTTCACCTACACCTACTGATATAACACAGGTAGTGGTGTGCTTTGTCGATACATATTGTTTTATCGATATTACAAAGCGATTGCGAGGTTAAACTTTATAATGTAGATCTGTGTAAAATGTTATATACCTAAACGGGTTTGATGCCCGCTTGTGATTTTCCGCCTATTCTGAGTTCTTATCGTTATTTTGTTAGTATTGCGATTGGCTGATCTAAAAAAAGTTTATTTACCTGCTATGGACAAATTGGTTTTCACACGTGTTGTCTTTAGACATAATATTTGAATCTTTCATTTGATTAATATTTTTTCGTTAAAAAACAAAAATCGTAAATATAAACTTAAGCAATCAGAAACTTCAACCAACAAATCCGCTCACGTTAAGCTAAAATTAACCTTCAAATTTCTAAAATGTAAAAATCAGCGACCAAAAATCGACAACATAGAATCGTTAAGATCGATTGATTACCTGTTAAAAATATATTCTAACAAGACATCACTACTCGGAAGTGGCTTACAACGCCCGCCTCTTAATCTTCCCACACTGGTGTTGCACAAAATTTATTAAGACCAATTATCTAGAGTCCTTCGACATACAGTAATTGTCCGATAAATTGTTCAATTGAAAGTAATAGCTTAATCACGATAATTCGTTTCCCAGACGGCTCCGTAGGTTTCTCTGTAACATGATAAAAGCTTTGTAAATTGTTTGATTGTCGATGTAAGACGTCTTTACGTAAATAATCGGCCGTTAATAAACGTTGCTATGTGTGATAATATTTAGAAGAATTCTTACACTTTTGTATGAGATTCTATTAAAACTTAAGCTTAGTACTTTAAAATTTAGTTTCTAATCTTTCAAAATGTCCAAGTCGCAAAAAATGCAAAACAGTCCGGTGCAGTAGTACAGTGTCCAAATCGCAATATGTCCAAAAGAAATGTAATTTATTTTATACTCGTACACTTAAATTACTTATCGTACTTTCCACATTTAGTACAAAATTATTCAGAGCGGTACATCAAAATTATTCACTTTAAAAAAAAAAGATTAATATTCGCGTCTATGGTGTTCTAATTGAGAGTTCGACATATTTAATCTGTTAAGTAGCAAATAAGACCAAATTTTCTTAAAAGTAATTGTAATCATATCTTGTGAAGATAGCGTTAAGCATGTTTTCATAATATGTCATTAAGAATCACTTGCACCATGTTCTCAAATTACCTCATTTAAAAGTTCCTTCCTCAATGAAGAATGTTTCCGCGAAGCGTTCAGCGTAAGAATATCATTAAGTAATTCACCGTAAACGTGGTGTAGTTAGTTTTCTAACTGATTTGTTACAGCGTTGCATGTTTTGTGTTTAGAAATTTCTATTAGGTAACTTAACCGGCTGGCTGTCTTATGAATGAAGGGACCGTCTTAGTCCTTTTTTTTTTTGTTTACGAGGGGGAAACCTTCAAAAGGTACCCTATGCCGTGGGAGCGACACGGGGTTATGTGGGACTCTTACCGCACTAAAACCCCCCCGGTGGCCGTCCTCGGCGCTGCGTAGGGGACTCCGGGATCTCCAAAGGAACGCAACCGGAGTCCTCTTAGCGCGTTGTCCCGTCGGGCTCCGCCCAGGCGAGAGTGGTGCTCGCCACTCCGTCTGGTGCGTACGACGGTATGCGACCACACATACCGCCGTCCTTCCCGGGGTCGCTGGCCGGGCGGTTCGAGCTCCCACTCTCGCCACCCGCAACCCCGGAAGCCCCTTTTAGTCGCCTCTTACGACAGGCAGGGGATACCGTAGCCCTATTCTGGTCCCGGAACTACAGGGACAAGACCGTCTTAGTCCTACCGAGTGGTAACGATCGGCGTTAGGTATAGCCATGGTCTGTATGGATTTGGTTAACAACAGACTCGTTTCTACTTCAATCTTATAAGAAAACTAGTCAGATAATAAGATTAAAAGTAATACAAAAAAATACAACCGACTTCTATGCCACTAAAAAGTAAAAAATAACATTGTAATAAATGTATCCCCGAACAAACATAAAAATATATATACGGTCGAATTGAGAATCCTCCGCCTTTTTTGAAGTCGGTTAAAAATATTTTTGATGATAAAACGTGCAGAGTTGTGACAACAATTATACGAAGGATAGATAGGCACTAAGATCATTTTATGAAATTGTAATAGGAAAGACCTGAGATTAGTCTACCTGAAGCATTAATTGGAACGGTGCCTGTAAACGTATCTGGCTTACTTACCTTTTTAAACCAATTTATAGCATCCTCTTAACTTCTGTTACATGACAGAAATGTATGTGACGATATTGCCACCATGGACGAAGTGCTCTATCTTTAATTAAATCTTACATATGCATTAGCATCTCGTCATTGTTTCAAATATTCATAGGCATTGATAAACACAATCAGGTGGGCTGACTTCCTGCTCGCTATCTTATTAAGCACATCTTGTATTGAATTGTTTACTATACATTATTCATACTGAGTAAGCGAAATGTGGGGACACCATATTGATCTACCGCGCAGTGGGTCCCGGGTTCGGTCCCCGGCCAGACTTATATCTTGATAATTATTAATTTATTTATATCTCGGCAAAAGGAGTACAGGACGCCCCCCGACCAGGTGGACTGATGACTTGAAGCGGACGGCGGGAAACCGCTGGATGCAGACGGCTCAAGACCGGTCAGAGTGGCGCAGACTAGGGGAGGCCTATGTCCAGCAGTGGACTTTAAAGGCTGATAGATAAATAGATACATTATATTAATTAATTCTAAAATATCGTTTAGATAATTAATGCCTAAATTGATATATGACTTACCACCTTGGGTTGACTACTACTTGCGACTCTTACAAGGCGTCTATAAATATTGTACATGTTGTAATGTATATTGAAAAAAATGTGTAACAGAAAAATACAACCGACTTCTATGCCACTTAAAAGTAAAAAATAATTGAAATAAATGTTGGTTTAGTACATGGATCTGAAGTCGGCGCTCAATATATTTCGTTGGATAACGGCGTAAACAGCGTGTCCAATGTGGACCCTGATTTCCGTATAAAGGAACTACCCTAAAAATGTCTTCTTTCCAACAAAAAAAATCATCAAAATCGGTTCATAAACGACGAAGTAATCACCGAACAAATATAAAATAAACATTTATACGAATTGAGAAACCTCTGCTTTTTTTTTAGTAGGGATAGCGAAAATTTCACGTAACCCAGTGTCTCCCCTAAGGTATTGTGGTACCCTTTGCAAAGGCCTTCTAAAGGCACCGTGGTACCTTTTGAAGGTTTCCCCTGTCAAAAAAAATAGTACCCAAAATCGAAAAAAATAACAAATAGTCTATCAGACAAAAAGTTTGGCGAACTCTGGTTTAGATGTTTAATATTCCTTAATGATATTCTATTTATTTGCAATCCTAAGAACCATTAAATTGAAGAGTTACGATTATCCTTTTTCAATTCGACACAAACAGTCAGTGAACAGAGATTTACATCTCGTGGCGTCGAACGCAGTAAGATATTTTGGTTTTCTTTGAATAATCGACACATACCTACATAATATTAGCTTACAACTCAAGGTTATACCAACTCGACTGTCCTGTCTTATTCGATGAATAAAATAAGACAATGAGTAAATATCTCGACGATAATAAAATCTATTTTATGGTCTTCGCTCCTATTGCGAAATCGGTTTCGTTTTGTAAACGTTAAATGAGTTAAATTATGTTTCTTACGGTGACATCGTATGGTTTACTTTTTATATCGATTTAAACGGCTTGAATTTGAATTTGAACGAACGATTTGAACTTGAAATTGAACGATACTATACTAAATCACTCCTGTTGCTTTGCTACTTAGAAAATCTATTTTTTTTATCACCTGTACAAAAACTGAGGCCTACAATTTCAAAGAAAGATTCGCACAGGCAGCTAGAGAAACTGATAAGTGAGGTAAGGGATAACTCGTTTAAAAAGAGGAAATTAAGGCAGAAAATAGTAATAGTAGGTAATAGTAGGCAGAAAACGTATTCCTACTTACTTGTACGGAGGGCCCAGCGGTAGGAAATAATAAGGGCTTCGTTTTAGATATCTTCTAAAATAATTATCATGCATTCCATATTTTACGTGAAAATGTTTGCGTATCCATAAATTACCAAACATATTCCCGTTGTTTCAGGCGAAATCCGAGGAGCAGCTAGCCTGCGAGAAGGAATGGCTCCAGGCTGGTCACATGTGGCTGGCGCACCGCGGCGGCTTCACCGCGGTGGTGCGGGAGGGCGACGCGGACGCCGGCCGCGCGAGGGTCCGGGTACTCCTCACTGGGGAGGTGCTTACCGTTGATGAGGATGATTTGGAGAAGGTAGGTGGATGGAAACTGCATTAAGATGTTTTTTTGAAATATGGAGTGCTGACTCTAAGCCCGACACAAAAATCCGGTGAAACTATAATAGCAACTACAGAATCGAAAAGAAGAGTGTGGTACATATACTTGGTGCTAATATAATAAGCCGATATGGTTGATCTCCGGTAGGACTTCAATCCCATTTGAGGACACAGAGATCACTTCTTCAACTTCTTGAAAGAAAAAATATTATAAATTTGCTTTACCGTAATAAAATATATAGATAGATAAACATTATTGCGGAAATGGGTCTTCGATTTAGCATTACAACCATTCTTAATTTCCAGGCGAATCCACCTCAACTAGAACGTTGTGAAGACATAGCCTCGTTGCGTTGCTTGAACGAGTGCGGCGCACTGCACGTGCTGCGCTCGCGGTACGCCGCCGGCCTGCCGCACGCCCGCGCCGGTCACGCACTGCTCGTGATGGGGCCTCCGCGACGCACTGCACCCGTATACACTGAGAAGGTACTTTGTTACTCTGATTTGATTCTATTGAACGTTGTGAAGACATAGCCTCGTTGCGTTGCTTGAACAAGTGCGGCGCACTTCATAAGACTTCATAAGACTGTTTCGTTGCTTTGCTGGAAAACAAGTGGTACGGTAAGACTCCCGCTAAGGTGCTAAGGTTCCACCGCTAAGCCGGGACTTGTAGAAAGAGAAAGGCTTAGAGCGTATTCCGTCTTGATTCCTACGTGTTTTCCCATAATTGATTAAAAAAACTTAATGGCAAGTTAAACGGTAAGCGCCCGAGAGACCGTAGTCCACTAAGATGGTTGGACCAAATCCGTCCGACACTCGACGCGAACCTGCACGAGGCTCTTCACGTAGCAAAGGGCAGGCGTAGATGGCGCGAGCCATAGGAAAATTACTCCATCACGGGGGGATCATGACCCTCAGTAATGAGGAAAACGACGCGAGGAGGAGGAGGAGGATTAAGGAAATCCTCTTGAGTACATGCTCGTTTTCGGATATTTTCTTCAGTTTTGGAGGAGCCTATGCACAGTCAGCAGTACCTATGTCTTAAAATGTTTATTTGTCTCTGTTTCCAGGTGGCAGCAATGTTCCGCGGTTGCCGCGCGGATGACATGCCACCGCACATCTTTGCTGCGGCGCAGTCAGCCCACCGTTGCATGTTGGCGTCGCGGCGGGACCGCGCCATCGTGTTTCTTGGGAGGTACGTTATTAAGAGCATCGGTGTACACAGACCTGTATCTAAAAGGGCTGTGGTGTAGGTACTTAATATACATCTGACAGGTGTTTATGATTTGGAAGAAGCTGAAAACTCGTCTTGATTTGTGGTGCTACGGGGACAGAAGAGTTGCGTTTTTGGGGTGTAGGTCGTAGGTATACTGTTTTATGTGGGCATATAAATGTTGCGTTTTTGAGAAGGACAAGGGAGGGCAATAGAGAAAGTACTCGTACCTAACGAAATACACAATAATTTATGGTAGGGAAATATTTGTGAATTTGCCCTTTTTGCAACTGGTAGAAAATGTAGAAAATTATTTTATTTATCGGCGTGCATATAAGATTTTTTAATAAAGAACTATTTTCGCTAGCAAACAAAATGTCGAATACTTTTCGGTTTTTGTATTATTTATCTGAGATTTAATATTTTATTTTAAACATGATTTATGAATCCACACTGTCTGTAAGAATCGGAACGTAAGTAGGATAAACCGGATAACTTAGATAGGTATCCACCAGCGCCCAGATGTTATCAACTGTAGCAGGATTCCGTCGATAACATTGTGTTAGGCGATCTGCGGTTGGCGTAAATTGCGGAGATCATATCACGGCTTTCTAGACAATTCCGGTGACCACTTCGAGCTATTGCGTTCTCTTAGCTTATCGGAAATAGGATCTGTATCGCTTCGACTGGTCTAAGTTGGGGAATTCAGTCAGGGCTGGCGTTGTTCAAAGGAAGATAATGTACTTGCTACATTGTTAATTCTTATTTAATAAATTAATAATATCCAGTGTACCTAATGATATGTCGGTTCGTATATATCACTTTATTTCTTCATTTCTGAATAAAATCTTCAGAAAATTCTTCAGCATGTGATTGGTTAGAAGTATTTAATAAACTTGATAAAAAATCAAGGCGTGATATTTTGGAATTCAACTTGTGACAACGAAAAAGTCGACAGAGAAGAAGCCATCCAATATTTACATGTCGTATGCGCTTTACTTAATAAAAAAAATCCTTATTCATAAATGCAATTTTGCATATTTATTTATATTATTGCCTATTGAATAGAAGAAGTAGCTATGCTTTTTCTTACGTTACGTTAATGTAAAAATTCTAAAGTTAAGTGTCCGTATTCCTTGTGTTAAAAACCTAAAAGCCTTTTTTTTACTTCTAAAGTTAAGTCTTCTTAATATTTCTTCTTTAAAAAGCCTTCTAAATTCTTAAAATGCAAAAAGTTCAACCCTAGTTACGCTCGCGATAATTTACCTAATAACCGGAACGATTCGTAAACGTCGATGCAAAGTGGTAATTATGGAACGCGCGACAGGTATTCGAGCGTGCCGGTTTTAAGCGATTCGTCGCGTTGGCGCTCCTTGTTTTGATTCTGGGGATCTATTCTGAACATCCGTCAACGCTTCAATTGATGATTTTTAACTAATTTATTTTTATTCTTTATTGACCACATTTTAAAGAAATCTACCCGTCAACCTAAGGGATGTGCAGTAAAACTAAAGGTACAACAATAGCGCCCAAAGCGGAGGGTGTTTAATGGCGAATTAAAAAAACACAATTATATATTTGACAACTAAACAAACGGGGTGACTAATATTATGCATAATTTGTGAAACTCGGAAAATTAGGTACATTGTAAAAAGTATATGACTAAAATGCCCGAAACTACAGAGGAAGATTGATGAGTTTCATGGCGTCTACAGAGAAGAACCGGTAAATAACAAAACCCTTCTCTGTACAACTTCAAACCTACTTAAAAACTCATTTGTTTTATTTATGTTAAAATATCTTTCGAACAGTACCCTTATTATGAGTTTTTACGTTTTGACAAAAATGACTGTTTTTGGTTTTGTTTACGTATTTCCCTAATATATTTCCAATTATTTCTGATACAATCCGCTAGGAGTGCTGATTGGAAATATATGGGCAAATACGCAAACAAAACCAAAAACAGTCATTTTTGTCAAAACGTAAAAACTCATACTATGGGTAGTGATCTCTGAAACTATGCTCAATATCAACATTGGACATACATACGATTCGTATGTGTAGTGTGTACATAGTAAACCACATTTCGTTCGATAAATATTAATATTTGCTAATGATGTCGTAAAATCGAAGAGCAAGGCCGTTTGATCTTTTCAATAAACAACTTAGATTATTGAGGACTTTGCTAATTTACATTTTAAATATGTTCGTCATTAGATTAAAAAAAATGAACTTTACACTTGAATGTCAAAGTGATATTTGGTGTCTTTGACTATTATTATAGCTAATTTGGTTATTAGGTACTTTTATTACTATTTTGTACAGTATGATTTGAAAAAAAAGCTGCTTAAAGTTATTGAGAGAAACGTAACAATTACCTACCTTACAATTTTATCTTTTTACACCCGGACATTTTTTGAGGAATAGATCAGTTATCACCACACTGGTCTGCTACGTTGAATGTTCCACCTACCTTACAATGTTATCTCTTTACACCCGGACATTTTTTGAGGAATAGATCAGCTATCACCACACTGGTCTGCTACGTTGAATTTTCCACCTACCTTACAATTTTATATCTCTACACCCGGACATTTTTTGAGGAATAGATCAGCTATCACCACACTGGTCTGCTACGTTGAATTTTCCACCTACATTACAATTTTATATCTCTACACCCGGACATTTTTTGAGGAATAGATCAGCTATTACCACACTGGTCTGCTACGTTGAATTTTCCACCTACCTTACAATTTTATATCTCTACACCCGGACATTTTTGAGGAATAGATCAGCTATCACCACACTGGTCTGCTACGTTGAATTTTCTGCGTTTGAACCCTAGCCAGTTAAACATGTAAATAACCTAACACAGAATTTACGTGGGACACATAGACAAATAGACAAAAAATACAACAATATAGACCTAAAATGTTTTGTTTTAGGACTGTATTTTTGTATATTTTACCATGTGACCTTATAATACAGGGAATTATTGTGTGGGACACAATAAATGCCCTGATAGAATGTTTAAACGAATAAATGTAATAACAACGGCAACGTCCACTTTGTATGGCTTACCCACATCCACCAAAGGACTTCGAAGGACGAATTGATTACCTGATTAATATGTAAATATTGTCATCACCAGGTCCGGTTCAGGTAAAACGACAGCGATGCGCCACTGCGTGTGGTACCTGGCGAGCGCGTATCCAGCGCAGGGCTCCAAGCTGACGCCGGAGCGCCTCGACGCGGCCCTTGATGTGTTGCACGCTTTTGGCTCCAGTCGGTGAGTATAGTGGAATATTTTACTTGGGATCTATGGAAGTAGAATCCCCACTAGTCATAAGCTTAGGTTGCACTGATTTAACCAAATTGAATTTGCCGCTTAGGAAATAGAGTGCTAAAAACATAGATCATTTTATCATATCCTAAATCATATGGTAATCGGTAATCGATCATATGGTAAATTAACCGACTGCAAAAAAGGTTGTAAAAAATCTCTCCTAGCTGCGAGGAGACAGTGCCTAGCAGTTGGACCTAAATGTTTATTCATAAGGATAAGAACTCTACGTTAAACTTAATTTACAAGCTTTACAAGCAATTTTAAAGCTTCGTATTTATATGTCGGTGTTGTTAAATTTTACTCTCATTATTTATTCTGCACACACAAAAAAAATTATATCAAAAAATATTCATAAACATAGTGGTGGTATCCCCAGTATGAAGGTAATTATTACGGACGACAACGGCCTAAGAATTTAAATGTAAATGTTGATTAATGTAACTTGTGTATGTAATTAAGACTATGTAAATAAGACATTTTATTGCAATAGATATAAGTCCTACGTAATAAGAATAGATATGTAAGAGTAGGATAGCAATAGAGTGTAAGCATAGAATTGTAAGAATAAGACAGGCTATGTTAGAAAGGGACGGCAATAGGACGCGGTTGCTGACTGAGCCTGCGCCTGTTGCGGTACCCAAAATAAGTACTTAAGCTCGCCTTTTTGTATGGAAAGGTGTGTACGCCTCGGAATAAAAACAAGAAGAAAAGAACTGAAGATTCAAGTTGGAGTTTTATTTGAAAACCCATAATCTACATTGGTCCTTCGAGCCGGATTTAAAGAAGACTCAAGATGAATACGCCGATCGCAATGAACACAAGGGGTCGTGTTCGCTCCGAATCGGGGTACAGCGAGTCAGAAGCAGCCCCGGGCGCTAAGGGTGCGCCAGGGCCATCGCTACACCGAATTTATGAAGATTCTCCGCAGTCGCCGTCGACGGTCGCAGGAAATTCCCAAGAAAAAAGGATGGAGCACTCTCCGCCAGAAGGGGCGAGAGAGACAGCACCAGCGACGTCAACGCGGACGTCCGTCATGGGGCCACCTGCACGACCAGCTAGCACGCCACCAAGGCGTGAAACTTCATCGCCGGTGCGGAGACCTACATCGCCGGTGCGGAGACCTACGTCGCCGGCACACACCGCTCGCAGTAACACTTCAAAGCGAAGCATCGACGCACGTATGAAGATGGCACAATACGAAGCGGAGAAAGAACTCGCGGCTATAGAAGAGAAGCGGCTACTTATGAAAGAAAAGCTAATCAAATCGAGATTAGCCGCCGAAATGACTGCAATCGAAGCCGAATCTGAATATGCGGCGAGCTCATGCAACGAAAGGGTACAAGACTGGGTGGATAGAAGCATGGAACAACCAACGGCGACGAAATACAGGGAAGAACCGGAAGAGGTTCGCCCTCCCGTTAGTAAGCAACGGGGGGAGAACGCGAAATTCCAAGGCATTCAACGGCTAGCCGACACCTTAGAAAAACTAGTCGCCTCAAGACCGTTGCCTCGCCAAACAGCGGAACTACCTATATTCACGGGAGCCGTCGCCGAGTGGCTACCGTATAAGGCCGCCATGGAAGATTCTACAAGAGTCTTTAAGTTCTCTCCAACGGAAAATCTCCTTCGACTGCGAAACAGCCTGCGAGGGGAAGCGAGAGAAACCGTGCTGTCACAGCTATTCACCGCATCTAACCCAGATATCATCATGCGCACATTAGAGATGAAATATGGAAGACCGGAATTCATAATAGATCGGGCCATGGAAGAGCTCAAAAAGATCCCGAAATTAGGGAGCGCGAGCACCGATCTGTATGAGTTCGCGGTGAAGATTCAAAATATTGTCTATACGATAAAAAGTATAGATAGAAGAGGCTACCTACGAAACCCGCTACTCGTTCGAGACGTAATGGACAAACTGAGTCCTCATCTCATAAGCAAATGGGCGGAGTACGCAGCCAATAACGAAGCACGCATCATGGAAGATAGTGAAATGATAGTACTCTCCGAGTTTTTAATGGCCGAAGCGGACCTTATGATAAGGTACACCCACACAACGAAGCGAAGCGTTCCGGTACCCGTCAGAAGAGAAGTAGCACCAAAGCGGGTTGCTACCAAGGGCGTATACACTGCGGGGGAAAGTCAACCGGAAGAAAGAAAATGCTTCATGTGTCCAACTGGGGGACACTACACTACTGAGTGCGATAAACTCAAAGCACTCGACGTCAACGAGCGATGGAAGTGGGCAAAGGACAACAAGATGTGCTTCAAATGCATGAAAAGGAAGCACAGCAGGTTCACATGCAAAGCCAAGGCCTGCGGAGTCCACGGATGTACCTACCAACATCACGCGCTACTACATAAAGAAAAAGTAACGGAGTCTACGACTACAGTGAGCACTCCGGACGACGGCAGGGAAGACGAAGCAGCCGCGCTAGTAATGAGCGTCACGACAAGGAGGTCGCCTATTACATCAGTACTGCTCAAAACCTGCGAGGTGAAACTCAGCGGTCCACGGGGGGAGGTAAATACGTACGCCCTCCTAGACGAAGGGTCTACTGTGACGCTAATAGACGAAGAATTAGCGAAGCAACTCACTAACGGCGGACCGAATCGACCTCTGAACATAAGGGGTATTAACGATCAGAGAAGGATCGACAGCGAAGCGGTCAAGGTTCGTGTCAAAGGGGTACACGAACAAGAAGCCTACTTAGTGACAGCCCGCACAGTAAAAGGACTACAGCTACATCACCAACGCGTACCGCACAACTTAGAACGGTACAAGCACCTGCGAGTTGTACAAGACAGCATCAGTAAGGGAGAAGCTCGACCTCGCATATTGATAGGTGCCGACAACTGGCATCTAATAATATCGCGACAGCTGCGCGCCGGCAAGAGAAATGAACCCGCCGCGTCGAGAACGAAGTTGGGATGGGTACTGCACGGGTCGGTACCCAGGAAATCGATTTATCAAGACCAGGCGGCCGTACTTCACATCTGCGCGAGCGACGTCCAACTACAGAAGCTCGTCGAGTCACATTTCGACGTGGACTCGCTTGGCGTATCGACTAAAGAAAAAATTAATAAGCAGGAGAAGAGAGCCAACGACATTTTCGAAGCGACCGCCACAAGAAAGGACGGCCACTTCGAAGTGGGTCTGCCCTAGAAGATAGATAACCCCACGTTCCCAGATAGCTACGAGTCTGCCCTTAAGAGACTACACACGCTCGAGAAGAGGATGACTAAGGAGCCGGCGTTTAAAAAGGAATACGCGGCTCAGATCGCTAACCTTATACAAAAGGGTTACGCAGTGCAATGCGACGGCAGCGAAAGGGATAGCAACGTAAAATGGTTCCTGCCGCACTTCGCCGTCACCAATCACAACAAGCCGGGAAAAGTTAGAATGGTCTTCGACGCGGCGGCTAAGGTGAAGGGAGTCTGTCTCAATGACTTCCTACTAGAAGAACCCGACCTACTAGCTTCACTCACAAGAATATTGTTCGGGTTCAGAGAAAAGAGAATCGCCGTCACAGCGGACATCGAAGAAATGTTCCTTAGGGTTAAAATCAGACCCGAGGACCAACCGGCACAGATGTTTTTATGGAGGGACAAGCCTACGGACCCTCCGAGAAGATTTAAAATGGTCTCCATGATATTCGGAGCCAGCAGTTCGCCATACCTCGCTCACAGCGTAAGAAACCGCAACGCCGTCGACTATGAAAGTAAATACCCAGAGGCGGCCACGGCGGTCAAGGAGCGACACTACATGGACGATTACCTAGACAGTTTCCCATCTGAAGAGGAGGCTATTAAAATGGTGAACGAAGTTACCTACATCCATCAACAAGCGGACTTCAACTTAAGAAGATGGAACTCAAATAGCAAGAGAGTTTTAGCTAGCATATCCGAAGATAAGAAGTCTGAAAGCGCGAATGTAAAGTTAGCAGCACACCAGAAGGAAAAGACATTGGGGCTGCGCTGGGACCCGAGCTCCGACACCCTCACCTTCAACACTGACATCAAGAGGGTTCCCGATGAGGTCAGACTGCGGTTGAGAGCACCGACTAAACGCGAAACCCTAAGCGCGGTTATGTCGGTGTACGACCCACTGGGGCTTATCAGTCAATATACGATCGTCGGCAAGATGATATTACAACGCTTGTGGCTCAAGAAGGTTGATTGGGACCAGGAATTGCCATCTGAAGACGCTAACCTATTCGACGAGTGGATAAGGCGACTCCCAGATGTCTCAGCACTAGCAATACCGCGGTGCTATAGCTACAACGTAACGCCGGAAACTCACATCGAGTTACACGTGTTTGTCGACGCAAGCGAGCAAGCCTACGCTACGGTGGCCTACTGGAGGATCGCACACGGCGATCACATAGAAACAATACAAGTAATGGCCAAGGCGAAGGTGGCTCCACTGAAGTTACTAACCATTCCGAGACTGGAGCTCCAAGCTGCGTTAATCGGGGCACGAATGGCTAACACTATAGTCAGGGAGCACAGCTGTTGGAAACCCAAACGAGTCATATACTGGAGTGACTCCCGCACCGTCCTTCAGTGGATAAGAAACGAGACGAAAAAATACACGCCGTTCGTCTCACATCGCCTAGCTGAGATCGCCGAGCTCACACATACAGAGGATTGGCGATGGGTGCCTACAACACTCAACGTAGCCGACGATGCGACCAGGCTTCAAACCGACGGGATCGACAGCCGGGACCGGTGGTTCACGGGACCGCAATTCCTACGAGCCACAGAAGAGCACTGGCCTACGGAGAACGGGGAAGGTGAAGAGACCGGGGAGACGTGTTACACCGTCTCAGAAGAGGACTCGGACCGCAACGACTCATTACCCGACATTAGAAGGTTCTCCAGTTACCTGAAGCTTATAAGGGCGACGGCACTTACTCAGCTATTCGTCGAGAAGCTTCGATCTAGAGACAAGACTCTACACTTAGAAGTGTCACACTTAGAAGCGGCCGAACGACGGTGGTTTCAACGCGCGCAGCGGGACTCCTTCAGCGAAAACTTAGCGCGGTTAAGTCACAACCAGCCGCTACAACGACACAGCAAATTTAAAAGGCTCGACGCAGTATTGAACGACGGGCTAATAACCGCAAGAGGCCGTATAGGTGCGCTCTATTCTACAACGCACTCTAATGAGCCGGTAATACTCGACGGGCAGCATCCCTTTACTCACCTGCTTGTCGAGCATTATCATCGCCGGGCGGGACACTCGAATAACGAACGAGTCGTCAACGAGCTCCGTCAACGATTCATCATACTGCGCTTGAGGCCTACAGTCAAGAAAGTAGCACGAGCGTGTCAATACTGTCGCGTGTACAAGGCGACTCCGACGACACCACCGAAAGGAGACCTACCTAAAGTGAGGTTGGACTCGGGGCACCGCGCCTTCACCTATTGTGGCGTGGACTATTTCGGGCCCCTAACGGTGACTATCGGACGAAGACACGAAAAGAGGTGGTGTGCACTATTTACCTGTCTCACCACAAGGGCCATTCATTTAGAGATCGTCCAGTCGCTCTCTACGGACTCAGCTGTTATGGCGCTGCGAAGGATGGCCGCCAGAAGGGGTTGGCCGCGCGTCATATACTCCGACAACGCCACTAACTTTAGAGGGGCCGACGTCGAACTGAGAAATACATACGGAGCATGGATCGCAGCACTACGGGACTACGGTCTGCAGTACAACACCGACTGGCGTTTCATACCGCCGGGGGCGCCACACATGGGAGGAGCCTGGGAGCGCTTAGTGCGTTCAGTAAAAACCGCACTAAGCACCACGCTCAAAGAAAAGTCGCCAAAAGAAGAGGTACTGCAGACGTTAATCACCGAGGCCGAGTACAGCGTGAACGCGCGACCGCTCACGCACGTCTCCGTGGACCCCGAGGACGAGGAAGCACTAACGCCGAATCACTTCCTCATCGGCTCATCGACGGGGCTACCGCGGACGGGGCCATGCACCGAGGCGGACCGCAGCACGTGGAGAAGGGCGCAGGCACTGGCGGACCAGTTCTGGCAGCGATGGCTGCGAGAGTACCTGCCTACGCTCATTCCGCGGGGGCCGTCCAACGCACAGGCGTCACAACTGCGGGAAGGCGATCTCGTAATTGTGGTCGACTACGCCTTACCCCGCAATACCTGGCCGAGAGGAGTCGTCGAGCGAGTTCACCCGGGACCTGATGGCATCGTCCGGTCTGCAGACGTCCGCACAAAGGGAGGTGTGTTCCAGAGGCCAGCGACGAAGCTTGCCGTCCTTCAGATGGAGGAGGCTTCGAAGAATCTACGCCGGGGGGAGAATATTACGGACGACAACGGCCTAAGAATTTAAATGTAAATGTTGATTAATGTAACTTGTGTATGTAATTAAGACTATGTAAATAAGACATTTTATTGCAATAGATATAAGTCCTACGTAATAAGAATAGATATGTAAGAGTAGGATAGCAATAGAGTGTAAGCATAGAATTGTAAGAATAAGACAGGCTATGTTAGAAAGGGACGGCAATAGGACGCGGTTGCTGACTGAGCCTGCGCCTGTTGCGGTACCCAAAATAAGTACTTAAGCTCGCCTTTTTGTATGGAAAGGTGTGTACGCCTCGGAATAAAAACAAGAAGAAAAGAACTGAAGATTCAAGTTGGAGTTTTATTTGAAAACCCATAATCTACAGTAATGGTAACATTTTTTCCAAATTGTCATTGGTTGTATTTGTTTCATTACAGCACGGGTTCGAACCCGCACGCCTCGCGTTTCGTATCGCTCACTTCGTTGGACTTCGACGGCGGCGGCGCCCTTGTGTCGGCGTCGGTGCAGACCCTGCTGCCAGACTTGAGACCAGATCAAACGCCCATAAGGGCCTTGCATACGTAAGTTTGTACTGACTTTATAAATTTTAATCACTAATTTTGCAACTATGATGACGATGATCAACGTTGATGAAGCAGAAATAAAATAAAAATAATATGTTATCAGGACTTTTATACCACAAATATAAGGAAAGCATCAAATATATGCTTTGTATTGCATTTGAAATCTACTTCATATAGGTAAAAAGTCTACCTAAAGTTGGTCACAGACATGTAGCTGATCTGAGGAATTAGTTACAGCGCCTCATACGAGTTAAAATAATATTAATAACGGTATAAGTAATAAATTGAATATCATATAGTCTCGAGCTCGATGATTTTAAATGCAAAGCCTTAAATCATTAATCGATCTACAAAATTGAACAATTTCTGGTGCGGTGGGGCATCGTGAAAAGAGTCATCACCCATTACCCATCTGTACCCAACAATAAGACATTAAATTGCACCAAATTATTAAAAAATACTCATGATTTCAGCTTATTCCACGGCTGCGACGGTCGTCTCCGTCGCGAGTTACAACTTGATCAAGCGCCCGTGAACGCCCCGAACCCGTACGTTGCCGCGAGCGAGAAAGCTGACGCGCCCGCTGAGTTCTCCGCCCTGAAGGAAGGGATGCAACTGCTGGGCGTGTCTGAACAGGAGCAGATGGCTACATGGAAGATACTAGCCGCTATCTGTCATCTGGGATGGGCTGGCGTCGCTCGAGGTATAGTTCACTCATTCTCATAATACATAAATTACTTTTCCCCGAGTAAGTACGTTGTCAGCGAGAAGGCGGACGTACCCAGTGAGTTCTCCGCGCTGAAGGAAGGGATGCAACTGCTGGGCGTGTCTGAACAGGAGCAGATGGCCACGTGGAAGATACTAGCCGCTATCTGTCATCTAGGATGGTCTGGTGTGGCTCGAGGTATGGGTTACTTACAACATTTTTGGAAGAACTGCTAGAACTTTGGTAAAATAGCAGGGAATTATCTAAAACAGTTAGGAATACCTATTAGACCATGAGTGTATAAAGGTTACTTTTGTCATTCTTATGTTTGACCTACGCCAAAGAATCTGCTACAGCTATAATTTAACTTAAATTGACCTAAGCCAAATAAATCTACTACAATTACGATCTTACCTACGAGCCAGCTCGCACATTTTTGCATTGCACTGCATTTTACATATTCCGTGAAATCTTTATGTGTATGACATGTTACAAAGACAGTTCGAATAAAGGCCTCCCGCGGATTAGACGCGTTTTAATTGCATTTGACATTATTCGAAATATAGATATATCCCGTACAACCTGAGTAATATTTTTTCGTTTGTCCCCACAGCAAACGCAGGCTCAGCCCTGAAGTACCAGTTCGCGAGTACAGGGTGTGCTGCCCGTGCGAGCCGCTTACTGGGCGTGGGGCCGGACGAGCTCGCGCGAGCGGTGTTCGCCCCGCCCGCGCCCTCCTCACCGCAACCCACCGCTACCCTTAGGTAAGGGCGGTTCTGTACCCAACAGTTAATTTAACCTTGGTCTTATGTATAGTCCGCGCCAAACTTCTAGTCCGCTCTGAATATAGAAACTACAACAGATCATATAGCCTAGGCCAGAAGTAGAATCCGTGTCGAACTGCTAGTCCGCTCTGAATATAGAAACGTGTCGCGTCGCTACAGCAAATTGTAGATATTAGCGGGACGAAGACAGCGCGGGATCAGTAGGTATAAAGATAATAGAATCCTATGAGGTTGCAGTCCAAACTGCCCCTCCTTAGTTTGGGCAAAAATCGTTATGATCTTTCGATTTGTCTGTTTGTTTGTACGGTAGTAAGCACGTCTGTGCATTTGAACATCCTTACATTTGTGTGCGTTAATGCGCACTCGTCAATGTCCATGTGTCCATGTGTGCGTATGTGTATGCAGGAATGTACGTATTACAATTAAAACTACTACTACTACTAGAGCTGTGAACGTGAATGAGACATATATTATTCCTCTTAATTTTGCATTTCTCCTATACTAAATTAAAATATAATTATAACTGTTTTTTTAAGCCTCTCAAATAGATAAAAGTATAGATAAAAGTACATAATAGAAACATTTAATATCATTTTAGGACACCATCACCGTCGAACGAGAGAGAAGCGCCGGGCGCGGACGCACTCGATGCGTTCGTCACCGGACTTTACAATGAAACCTTCAACATCGTAGCTGCGTTAGTGAACAGGTAATTACACCACGCTGACAGCGCCCTCTGTATATTAGCTAATATAAGATGGCATTAAAGGGCATTATTTACTAACGATTTTAGCGATACCTATTTAATCATGATATCTATATATGTTTGTCTTGGAAAGTCAAATTTTATTGAAGTGGCTATAATATTCTAATTAATTAACTTGTTTACACAGATCTAATGATGATTGATGATTTCGTGTAAATGCTTTTAACTGTTTTTTCGCGGAGTCGAACCACAAAGGGTTCTACCACCGTCACGCATAATAATTTTCACGAATGTATTCTAAATATAATAGGAGATTGCATTTAGCACCATCATTTTGTTAAAATCATTATGAATTCTTCAATTGATTGTGTCTAATGCACAAGAACATCTAGCAACATAATTGTATGTAAGTTTTTAAGCAAATTCTTAATTTGTGTATGTTACAAACACAGGAGTCTGTCGACTTCAGCGAGGACCTCTGCATCCATACTGCTCTTGGACACGCCGGGAGCAGACAACCCGATGTGCGCCGGCCAGCAGAGCGGCGCTTCTTTATCCAAACTGCTGTCTAATTATCTACAGGTAATATTAGATGAAAATGAGAACTCATGGAGCGTTTTTCAACCGCCTCCAACGCATCGTATCCTTACAGTTGGTGACCGAAACTGACTTTTTCAATCGAAAACGAATCTTCAGTTTTTTGCTCTAGGTTCGGCTGAAACCGAAACCTATTAATAGGCTTAAATTGCACAATACCCTACAATTAAGATATTTGCATTGTCGTAAAAGCATTTGAACTAGTTATCTTTATTCATTTTTATCACGCTTTTATTAGCTTGACCTGTATGTATGTAGGTATGTAACGGAATCTGTGAACTCAATTTTACCCACTTTTAACGGTCTCATTAATTTAAAATCTTATCAAGAACCGATGACAATACACGATTTTAATAATTGTATCCCAATCTCCTCATCATGATCGTAAGGACAAATAATTTCAATTGTGTGATTTAACCGTGGTTTTTAGTCTTCAAACTATAATGATTTCTTATTAGTTTTTTGATTCAATGGGAGTTCGTAAAAATAACTAAAATCTGACATGTGTTGACATGTATACCATGACATGTGATCTACTCATGCACTATATTGAATGAGTGAATTACTTGTCATGCTCTTAATAAAATAAGATATATTTTGTAATCAGGAGCGTCTTCAAGCGGTGTTCCACGACGCGATGCTGGTGGCGCCCAGAGAGCGGTACGCACAGGAAGGCATCGCTCTCGACGACGGCACTGAAGAAGGTAAAGTATATTAAACGCAAAAGTGGAGGGGTACCTTCGAAACATGATGATGATGATGGCGATGATAAATTTTAATAGTAATTGCATTGACAGTAGTTTCATTTTAATATTTTCACAGTAAGTGATATATCAGCAACACACATAGAATTTGTACAGATACTCAAACTTTTTATAAGACTTATTTTACATAAAAACAATTTATAAAAAAAAGAAAAAAAGAACAGAACACATAAGAGAAAAAATTAAAAAATAAAACATAATGATACAGATAAGATTAATTTTGCATTGTTCGACGCATATAGTACATGTGCTACGACAAACTTTAAGTAAGTCTTCAAAAGTAAAAGGAAAAATGCATCGTTAATGTAATTTAACTTTAAACCAGCAACCTTTCTTCTTTCTTTAAATTTTATTTAAAATTAAGTCGTAATATAGCGATTTATTATAAAAATGCTCATCTTTACAGATTGGTTATCAGAAACCGTGAACCCTGGTCCGATGGTGGACCTATTGGACAAGTCGCCTCAAAACACTATAGTTCGAAGCTCGCAGGCTGACTTGCGCGACTGCGATCGGCGTGGTCTACTGTGGTAAGTTCGAAGAAACATCGAAATATTAATAACTTATATTTGCATAATAGCACCGCTCTTGCGCATTTTTCCAGTATACGGACCAAATATCAATGATGCAGTTTAGTGTTATTCAATTATGGGAGAAGAAATAAAAAACAGAGTATTTTTACGCCATACATGTCTCAAATTGATTTCATAATCTCTCTCTCTCTCTCTTCGATTCGTTTTCCTCACTACTGAGGGTCGTGACCGCCATGATTCGTGTTGAGCACAGTTCGGATAATGTCGCGCCATTTGCTGCGGTTCTCGGCTGTTTGCATAGCATCATGAACTGAGGTGTAGAGAGATGACCGAACTTGATCGGACCAACGTGTCGGGCTTCGTCCCCAGGTCTCTTTCCTTCGATCTTACCGGTGACCATAAGTTTTTCGAGATTGTTACCGGATTTTCTGGCTATGTGACCGAAGTACTCGAGGATCCTCTGAAGGCAGATAGTAGAGAGCCTTGTTCTAATGGATAGTTATTTAAGTATTGATACGTTGGTCCTGTGCGCTATCCATGGTATTTGTAGCATTTTTCTCCAGCACCACATCTCGAAAGCATCTATGCGTTTTCGATCTGCAGCTTTTAATGTCCATGTCTCAGCGCCATACATAAATATGGAAAATACCAGGGTTTTGACAAGCTTAGTCTTGGTGCGGGTTGAGATGTTTCTATCTTTCCAGATTGTTTGAAGCTGAGACATGGCATTCTTTGCCATGCTTATGCGCCGACGTACTTCACCTTCACAGGATCCGTTATTACTACTGTTAGAACCTAGGTATATGAAGTTCTCCACAATTTGTAGGTCAAGTAGTCCTCTAAGTTCTAACTTATTAGCTCGATCCACCACCATTACTTTAGTTTTGGACTTATTGATCGATAGTCCCAGTTCAGCGCTTTTCCTCTCCATTATATCCAAAAGGGCACACATTTCTTCTTCACTTGAGGCAATTAGAGTGGTATCGTCAGCATAGCGAAGATTTGTAATTCGTACCCCACCAATGCTAAACCGCCACTCCAGTCGTCACAAATTTGCCTCATAACATATTCTCCGTACACGTTGAAGAGGATGGGGGAGAGTATGCAGCCCTGTCGTACGCCTTTTCCCAGATTCAAAGGTCTTGAGGTAATATTATCGACTTTAACTGTAGCTTGGGTTTTGACGTACAACATTTGAAGTAATGTAACAAGGTGGGGTGGTACTCCTAGTTCATTAAGGATAGTCCACAATTTACTCTATCTTACACAGTCAAAGGCTTTACTGAAATCAACAAAGCACATGATAACAGGCGTATTATATTCATAGGCTTTCTCTACTAGCTGTCTCATGTTGAGAATTTGTTCCCTAGTTCCCTTGCCCTTAACAAAACCCGCCTGCTCTTGCGGAATTTGCCAGTCGAGATAGTAGCGGATGCGGCTGTTAATAATGTGGAGCAATATTTTACTCGCATGGGACATTAAGGACAGTGTGCGATAGTTGTCACATTTGCTAGTTGAGCCTTTCTTATGCAGCGGAAGGATGACCGATTCCGTCCAATCTTTGGGCCATACGCCTGTAGTCCAGATTTTATTGCATATCAAGTGTATTGCGTTGATTCCACTATCACCAAGGGACTTTAATATCTCAGAAGATATGTTATCTGGACCAGGAGCTTTTTTTAGTTTGAGCTTATTTAAAGCAGACGTTACTTCTGATCTAAGAATTCTAGGTTCAAGCTTTCAGGTTCCAATCTGGTGTTATACTGGTATCATCTTGGTGATCATTGTAAAGTTCTTTACAGTATCTGCGCCACCTTTCAACAATCTCGTTTAAACTTTAACCTTAAACCTTTAACTTTAAACTTTAACTTTAAACTTTTTTGACAATAGGCGAACTTTTTTAAAAAGATCAGCAGTTTGGAATTTTCGGGATTGCTGTTCGATATCGTTGCAGATGCCCTCAAGATATCTGTTTTTATCTCTCCGACAATGCCTGTCTATCTTTTTACTAAGACATAGGTATTCATTCATTCTATCGTTATTCTGTAAGACTTTAACCTTTGAATCTTTTCTATGTTGTATCAGCTCCCATGTTTGTTCAGTTATCCAAGACTTTTTCTTACGGTCTGGTTTTCTGTCCTTCGTGATCTCTTTGAGAGTTTCATTAATATGACCTTTTAGATGTTCCCAGTGCGCGTTGGAATCTGTTTGTGGATCAGGAGGGTTTTCTTTTAGTTTTTGTTCTACATTATGTTGAAATATAGATGTTTCTGACGGGCCTAGTTGTCTTGGTATTAATGGTGGATATTTTTTCGGACCCTTCAAACGTATAAGGTTAGCAATTAATAAGTTGTGGTTGGAACCACATTCTGCCCCGGGAAAGGTCTTTGTGTTAGAAACGGAGGATCTCCAGCGGGTGTTAATTAAAATGTAGTCTATTTGATTTCAATATCTATCACCTGGAGACCTCCACGTATATAGACGTCTTGGGTGATGTTGGAAGTACGTGTTGAGGATACAGAGATTCTTGTCAATACAGAAATCTATAAACCTCGTCCCACGTTCATTTCTAGTACCGAGTCCGAAGTGGCCAACAACTTGCCTCAGTTCAATATCGGCTTTAGTAGTTCCTACTTTCGCGTTCCAATCACCTAGAATCAGCATGATTTCCGCCCGATGCTCGGCGTTGACATTTTACGGCAGGTCTGTGTCTCTCCTGACCAACCCTCCTCCTTTCTCATCCGGGCTTGGGACCGGCAACGGCAGAGTTTTCACGCGCCGGATTTCATAATAATGGCGATCAAATAAAAATATTTTCTCGGCTAAAAATGAAGTTCTTGCGCAAAACATCTTCCGAAGCGGCGGGTAGATAGTTGACATTTAGAAAGCGTTCTATATGAATGATTATAAATTTAACGTTTCGTACTAACATGAAAATTATTTTGCAGGCTTCTAGATGAGGAGTCGATGTATCCCGGTTCCTCAGACGATACGTTCCTGGAGCGTGTGATGACCCACTACGGCGCTCCACACCACACGCAGTACCTACTCAAGAAGGCACCTCACGCCAGGCAGTTTATATTGCAACACTTGCAGGTAAGGACTGTGGAGAATTGCGGATGTTTGATAATAGATGGCGCTAGATGTACTTTGAATCACGGTGTCGAACTTTTTTAAACATATTTCTTGTGACGTAGACGAGCTTACAAGAACTCTGATGTTAAATCTGATCTGTATCATACCGAAATGGGATTCAAATCCTATTTGAGGTAAATTAGCAGCATTATCGTATGTGTTCTTACGGGTTGATCACTAACTCGTTTCAATTCTACGGTATTGGTGGAAGAGATATGGGTTTACGGATATTCAATTTATTATGGAGTATACATTATGGAGTGTCCAGTTGAGTTACATAATATGTATGGTATGTAAATATGTTATGTAATGTTTATATCATTCACAGGGCACGAATCCCGTACTCTATGATGTCACCGGCTGGGTGAAGGCTAGTCGAGAGAATCCTATTACGAAAAAGGCGCATACATTGCTACAAGAGAGTCAAAAGTAAGTTCATTAGGATTTTTTACTTGTAATTGTATATAATAAAAGAAGGTCTTAAATATGTTACAACAAAATATTAGAAATTGGTTCCTCATTTGCAGCATTACGCTTCTGCACATATTTTTATATTTTCACATCTTAAAAGGAATGGACGTGGTTCAAGAAATGTAATTTGTTTTAAGTTATGGAGAGAGAGTTCTGTGATATCACATTATGCATTTAGAAATATTTTTTCTATTCGGTAATAGATTTAGCAAAAGAAATGTCAGGCAATAATTGGGTCTATTTGTATTCCTATAAAAGTAATAGAATTTGATTTAAATTTTAATATATTTCCATTTTACAGCGAGGATATCGGGCGGCTGTCGTCGTGGTCGCGCGGCGCGTGCGGCGTGGGCGCGTGGTCGGCGGCCGTGGGCGACGCCTCCACGCTCCGCCGCGCCTCCTCCATACGACGCACGCTCACCTCCGGTAGGTGCTTTGTCCGGCTCGAAGGACCATATATTTTTAAATGTTACTAGTTGGTTAAGAATTTTTGGAGTAGTTTTTTTTTAAAGTGTTTTGGTTTGTTTGCTGAGAGAAAGAGGGAAGGGAGAAAGAAAGAAAGAGTAGAAGTAATATCAGAATAGCGAAAGCTGCACTAAAACAATATGTATTTATAATGTCATCGTCGATTAAATGAGTTGAGTTTGGGAGGGAAAGGGAAGGGGGATAGAAAGAAAGGGAGAGTAGAATTAACACTAGTAATAGCGAAAGCTGCATTAAAAGCAAAATGTATTTATAATGCCATCGTCGATTGAGTGAGGTTGAGTTTAGGAGAGAGAGGGAAGGAAAAAAGAAAGGGAGAGTAGAATTAACACTATTAATGGCGAAAGCTGCATTAAAAGCAAAATTTATTTAGGTATAATGCCATCGTCGACCAAGTGGGCGGGCTTTTTGAAGAAGAAAAAAAACACATTAAAGTGGACTATAAATCGTACAAACTGTTATCGTTCTTTCCCATAGGTACGGCGGGCATGAAGCGTCGTTCCACAGCGTTGCAAGCGAAGTTCGTAGCGGACGGCGTGGTGGATACGTTACGACGTTGCGGCGCCGGCGGAGTGCAGTTCGCGTGCTGCCTGCTCGCCGCGCACCCCGCGGACCCCGCCGACGACGTCAACGTGCCGCTGCTCCGCTCGCAGGTGAGAGGAGTGTAAATTGCCCGATAGAAGGGCATCGTGTTCCGTTGTTCTCCACCAAACACCGAGGACGGCCACCGGGAAGATTTTAGTGCGGTAAAAGTCCCACGTAACCCGGCGTCACTCCCATGACGCCGGGTTTTATAATATAGGAGTAGCAGACGAGCATGCAGTCCACCTGATAGTAAGTGGCTACTGCCGCCCATGGACATCTTTAATCAAACACAGATAGGATTAGATATTCCTATCTGAAGTCCCTGCGCCGCTACCTCTGAGGAATATGCTGGAACGCCTCGGAAAACGGGAAGACGTTCAAAAAGTACGCGGAGCCGTGGGGGCGATACAGGGTTATGTGGGACTCTTTATCGCACTAAAACCCCCTCGTCCGTCTTGTTTGTCCGTTCTCGGCGCTGTGTAGATTACTCCGGGATCTCCAAAGGAACACAACCGGAGCCCTCTTAGCGCGTTGCCCCGTCGGGCTCCGCCCAGCTGAGCTTGGCGTTCGCCACACCATCTGGTGTGCTCGAAGGTATGCGACCACACAAACCGCCGTCCATTCCTTAGTCGCTGGCCGGGCGTTTCGAGCGCACTCCAGACGACCTAGGAAGCAATCTACCCGCTTCACGCAGTGGTACATAATAAATTAACGCCCTAAGTTAGGGACGAACGGCGTCATGGACACGTTACGGCTCTCCAAGAAAAGTCAAGTATTACCACTTCTTGTCGCAGATGGGAAAATGCAGGTGTACTAAACTAATCTAATCACCCGTTAGATCTGTAAAAAAAATATTTATCCGAGAATGAGACCAAACATCCATAGTACTCGGCTGAAATCGACCTGGAGATCGAAACTCCTGTTGATTTGGGCTTTGGGCCTAGTGTTTTTGTTCTTCAGAAAACAGAAAATAGATTACTTAGGACAATTTAAGTCATAACTATTAGGTACAGTGTAAGCAAGCATCAATCTTTGTCCCAATATTCATTGACAATTTGTTTTCAGTTCCGAGGCTTCCAACTGCTCGACGCGGCGAGACTGTACAAACAAGGATTTCCTGAACACATGCCGCTTGCAGAATTCGCTAGAAGGTACGTATTTTCAAATACACTAACACAATTGTTATAATCATAACTTACAAGGTAAACAACCTAACATGAGATGATTACAATGTACATAATAAAAAATTAAGGATAAAACAGCAGACTTGTTCTCACACTTGTCAATATGACAGGTCGGCGACCTCGCTTGTCGTGTAAATTATGTAGCGACACAGATTTCGCAGAAGTCTTGTAATGAAACTTAGAATTAAAAACAAGTACTACGCAATTAACGTGAACTTAAAACAATTGAATGCAAAAATAAATGCAATGATAGCCTTTGTGGTTGAATACTACCTATCATTAATTCTTTTTATCAGGTGAACACAGCTTACAAAGTGAAAATAAGACGTTAGACAACAAAAAATACGGCAATAATAATAATAACATCCAATTTAGAAGAATTTTATCTCCTCTATTGCATTTTATTTCATCTAACTGCCTCTATGGAAATTAATTATGCTAAAAAAAAAAAAAAAAAATGGTTGCCTGTAAAGTCGGTTTTACGGGCGAAGATTTTACGTGACAACGTCTTTTTGTCGGTAGAATATTTATTGATATGAATATAATTAAATTGCATAATAGGAACAAGGAATTGAATGAAAATAAGAATTGCACAAATTTTAACTATAGAAATATATTTTGTTTAGTCTCTAGTGCTGCGCGCGCGGCAGACCGATCATAGTTGAGTGGGAGAGAGACGCAAGGCATTCGGCGGGCCTCTCTCTCGTTCGGTGACTCATCGTAACGTTACCGGGCGTTACACTTTTTCATAAGTGACTCCCAGCCGCAACCTAATTTAAGACGTTGTCACGTCAATAGTGAAGGAATTGACGAGAAGACATTGTGAAGGAACCTGAGAAACGTTCGAGAGAGTTGATAGACAATTAGCAATTGGCCAGCGCAGTGGACTATGGCCTAGACCCCTTCTGGGAGATGCGGACCAAGCAATAGAACAATGTGAATGTAACGTGACACTTTATATATTACACCATTGATTCTGTAGTTTTTAGGGTTTGAAAGCCAAAGGGTAAAACGGAACCCTCTTACTAACCCTCTGCTCTTTGTCCGTCTGTCTGTCTGTCCGTCTGTTACAGGGCTCTATCACCTGAGCCTTAATAGATAAACACTTGTAATTTTTACAGAGTTAATGTATATGGGTGGCTGTTATAACAAACTGTTATAACAAATACAAAAAAATGTGAAAATAAATTAGGGGCACCATATGAGAAACTGCTATTTTTCTACGTTTTTCGCTTTATCGATAGATAAATAAACCGTAATAGGTAGACAGTTCAAATTTTCAATATGCATTTACTTCAATCACTACTATAATAATTACTAAAATTAAAAAAATATATGATCATTTTGGTGATACGGAATTCTCCATAGAGAGTGCGACTTGCACTTGGCCAATTATTTATGACGTTGCTAATAAAATCTAAATTTGCAGGTACCGCCTCCTAGCGACGTCGGAGAGCGAGGACGGCGACACGACGCAGCCGGCCACGACGTCGGACCGACAGGTCGTCGACGACATGCTGCTCGCGCTCGACCTCGACGTCAGCAGCTACCGACTCGGGCTGACACAGGTTAGTGCATAGCTTTATGTGCGATGACTATGTAAATATCTAGATTTTTTGTAGCAAAAGTTAACCAACTTTTAGCTACTTTTTGTTTTTAAAAGGGGTATTATACTGGCTGCTTCTATAAATAACACATAATTGATTTAAAATTGAGTAACTTTTGATCTTCATACATTTTGTGATTTAGATTCTAGGCATACATTTCTTTTTGATTTGAAAATGTCTTTGGTAATGGATAGAATAGAATCCTATAACTATTCTATTTTAGACGTGGTTTGCTATCACCATGTACAATAATACTATACATACATACAATAATACTAGTAATAATAATACATACAAGTGTGACAAATACATTATTTACACATCATCAACCACACAAACATTTCGGTGCATATTATGTAAGTCCAAGTGACTTTTTATATGAAAATCTAAGTGAGTGTGACTTCTATACTTAAATGCAGGCGTTTCATAATAATTTTAGATTAATAATAACATAATATTATAATAATATAACAAAAGTAATCGTTTCGTACCATTTACGTAACACGCGTGAAATTATGGTGCAGTGGCGTGATGCACTAGTCTCATCGTGCGCGAGAAACTTTTTGCGATAAACTATTTTAAATAATTTTAGGCCTTCAAAATTATTGACAATTTATCAATGTAAAATGAGGTATACCTATTAAGTTATATATTACTAGCTGACCCGGCAAACGTTGTGTTGCCGTATAAATAAAAAAAAAGTTAAGAGTGAACAACCCTTATTACTTAGGGGTATGAAAAATAGATAGTAGCCGTTTCTCAAACCTACTGAACGCATGCATATAAAATTTGGTGAAAATCGCTAAAGCCGTTTCGGAGGTGTACGGTAACTAACATTGTGACACGTGAATTTTATATATAAGATATGTATATGGAAACAAAATAAGTCATGCGGGTAAAAAGGTAGGATGACATGAAATTTGACGTGATTAACATTAACGAATAAAAATGCAGAGTGCAATTGTTAATTAATGTCTATAATTCAATAATTCTTCGGAGGATGGCCATCCAAATGAAGAACGCCTTCTTCAATTATCTCAATATGATAAAACAATTATTCCCTTGGATACATTTTAATGGAAGCTTTATTAAATGTCAATGAACCTATATTTAAGAAATATAAAATTATTACTATGATTATTCATTTAAGCTACTTTGTCAATTTATTTTAGAAAGTTGTATAATCAGAAACGATTTCCCAAAACTTCTTAACGCTTATTTTATTATTCACATATTTACTCGTATATTAGTTTTATTACGAACGTGTATTAGCAAATTAATCTTGAGGAAATTTATTAAAACTTGTATTTCTAAAATATCGTTTGAGACATACTATTTATACTACCTTCATATCATCATCTCATCATCAACCCATTACTGTCCCACTGCTGGGCACGGGTCTCCTCTCAGAATGAGAAGGATTAGGCCATAGTCCACCGCGCTGGCCAAGTGCGTATTGGTAGACTTCACATACCTTTGAGATTTTTTTTTTTTATAAATCTCTCAGGTATGCAGGTTTCCTCACGATGTTTTCCTTCACCGTTTAAGCAAGTGATAATTAATTTCTATACCTTCATATATTTGTATAAAATATATTATAGACATGTGTCTATGATCATAATTATATTCTCGCTTTCGATAGCTTATCGCTACCACTCAACGGTGAGACAAACACAAGCAAACATTAGATGAAAGTAAATCTTTTCGGATCCCTTTCACAACTACATAATGTTGGCAATTTATCGTCGGGCCACACCGCCCATCAACAATGTAATTGTCTGTTGTTCTCGGGGAATTGGATTGTAACAGTGGTACACTTTTTGTTGTTTTTCAGTACATGCTTGTTATCTGAAAGACAATTTGGATTTTCGAGTCACGATGATTGCGTTGTTGGTAACGCTCTGTATGGTGGAATAAAGACTCCTTTGTTGTTATATGGTTTTATAAGGTCTATGGTTTTTTGTTGTGGGGTTCGTACGCTTCATATACTTATAACTTCTTATAAAACATATATTATTATTATTTTACTTTCGATAAATTCTTCTTTTATTGAATTAAATAGTTTCCAAAATTAGTCGAGACACAAAAAAAACACCAAAATTGAACTCCATCTGTTACAACGGAAATTGAAAGTAATGTTTCTTAAATTTCTGTATTATTAATAAATATGTTATATGTAAATAAATACATTTATTTAATTCATATCTCCGACAGTGTAAGAAGAAAATACATATCCGTTTTTAAATCTAATACAAAAAACTTTCCATCAAAATCGTTTTAGTATTTTTTCCTTAACACCTTTTACGACAAACTATACAATACACATACGTCATTTAAAATATTAATTACCCATCTGTGTATAATTAAAATTGTAACGACCAAACAAATAAATCATTAAAATTTCTGTTATCGATTTGTAGAAATCGAATGAGGAAAAAGTTTTGAAAAATAGGTTGTTCTAAAATGAAACTAATAACAAAAGGGCTTCGTATTACTTTCTCGCATTCGATTAGAACCCATTCTAAAACAAACAGAAGAGTTTTAATTATTTAATATTGAAAAGTTAATTCCGAACTCAAATAAGAATACGATAAACAATAGATATCGATACAGGTATCGATATGCCCGATATGCTTGTCAAGCGTCCATTTTGTTTTATTTCTCTAATTGGACTTTGGAAATTAGTAGGCCGTAATTAAAAGTATTTTTGTATGGGTGTGGCCGCTCCTATGGTTTGATTAGTATCATGGTGTATCATGTTTTTTTGTATCATTGTAATGTATCGATTAAGATCTGATATTTGATTATACCTGTTAAATTGAGACCCTCTCTCCTTTAGGAAGGCAGTTAAAAACAAATATATTCGATATTTAATATATGTATTAATAGTAGATATAGACATGGGGAGAAAAGTGGCATCTATTTATTACCCATTCGTCATAAGTCCTTCTAAAATATTATGTTAAACCTGAATTAATTCGAGATTTTGTCGCCGTGAAGCAGTATGAAGGTTTTGTATCAAATTTCATAGTGTCTACTCTATAGGCCTATGGATTAAATCTCTTTAGTCTAAAAAGTATGTCGAATCATCTCTTGATTCAAATGAGTTCATCCTTGGTCCTCTCAGTGGCAAGATTTATTTTTTATATTTTACGCAGGAACGCTAGATTTTCCACGATAGTATATACTTTTATATCTCACGGTCATAATATTTTTAAATTTATCAGCTTGTACATATATAAATGTCACGGTCCATCATATTTGTTTCATACCACAAAACTGTACACTTAATTGAATTCCACTAATTTCAGCCAATGTAGGTGGTGATTATTTTTAATTAACCATTGTTTTATGGAATCATAAATATTGTTGACATTTCGTTGAGATCGAGCCTCGAATATAAATAAGAAGAGATATATATACATATACATATTTACAAAATTAAATAGCGATGACTTGACTACCGCCCAAGGAAATTACTCGACTCGATAGATGCTAGTAGCTATCCTTGTGAATTAAGTTTAAATGCTTCGGTTATTGTTCCTGCGTTGTTCGTTACGTATAAAATTTGTGAACAGGAATGAATTGACGACGATCGATATACTCGTAATAGATACGTCCGGCCACTGGGCATTAGTGTTATAGGGAAACCTTACCCTGAAAAGTTATACGAAAAGACATGGAAACACCTTACAACATGATTCTTGTACAAAACTTCGAACACCTAACCGTTTGAAGATTAACACAACAATCACAAAAATCACGAACATTACATAGTAGCTCAGCAAGTAATTTAGTCACAAATCACATTTATTCCGTGCATTGCGTCACAGCCGCGACGCAATTTAGTCAATGCAATATATTGCGGTCAAGCGCGTCCCGTACTACAAAAACGTAACGTAACGCAATTCAGTTCACTTATAGGAAACGGGCCTAAGCGGCTGCGCGGGCGAGGTGAAAGCTCCTTGCGTAACCGTTATCATCTATTACGTGGAGCGCGACCGCGATTCTTGATACTTGCGTATTATTTCTATTGCTAATGAGTGCGGCGCTTTTACGAGGAGCTATAAACGTGTTAGCAGTTGTTTATGGTTTTAGTGTGTTGGTTTATTAGTTATCATGCGGTTATATGACGTCGTTTGTGTGAACGTAGATCTAAGTTAGTTTTAACGGTTTGTGATGTCAAATATTGATTTAGATCGAATTTGTGATATTCTATAAATAGAGTAATTGAATTATTTCTTTTCCGTAAATTTAAGGGCATATAAATAATATAATTTATTACTATTCATAGAGCATTGATAATGATAATTAAAAAAATAATAATAAGACGATCCTTAAGGACCAAAATGTCAAACACTGGTTTAAAAGTGTTAAAAATTTGTATGTTATGAAAATAAATGTTTAAAGAATAACATTTAGTTTATTACTAATTAACTAAACAACATTTTATTTGTCATGACTAAGATTACTTACTTTTAAAACCTTTTTATTCCATATCACCATTTTTATTACGTAAAACTAAAACTGCTACACGACAAGTACCAAGACGATCCAAGTCAAGTCAATAAACTCGCCCGCGCAAAACGTCAAAAACGACGAAACATTATGCAAGTGTACGTAACGAGTTACGTCATCGGATCTCCGATGGCCTTCTTTCTCAGCCTTTGTCCGAACGAGTGTCATGGAACGCGGCTTGACACCATTTGCCTGTATTGAATACGTCTTAAACCTTGCGCACACCTCCGGGGTTTGTATACCTAGTTACTACACATATTGTGATCTATGAACCTTATGGTCATCCAGTAGCTGGGTCCGCAACCTTCCCTCCCTCTAGCGAAGGAGGACGGTCTAGGAGGCCGGTTATGGTAACCAAAACTATCCCACCCTTCTAGCCCATAATCTTCTTGTCCCGACTGAGCTTCAGGCTCGCCACCAAAACCCGGTGAAGTTGAAGTCGCTATGGCCACCAGCAACTACACACTTTGAAAAAAAAACTAGGGTAAACCTATACATTTCTACTGTGGCTATACGCTCAATCTTAAGGGCAAACGTTGCAGCGGGAATGTGTGCAGATTGCATTTATCGCCCGGGACAAAAGCAAACAATAGTACGAAAATTGTTTCATGAACGATTCAAAACAAAAATAATATGATTTTATTTAACAAACTTGTTTCGTTATTAACAGTTAATGATTATTAATAGTAATCTTTAGGAAATATACCCGTAGTAGGAAGCCATTCATTGACACCGTTATGTCACTTAGCTACTTCAAGTCGGAAATGTTGCGTGTAAAGTTCGGAGTTCGGCGATCTTCGCGACAAAACTGTTGAGTCACGCTCTTACTGGGTCACGTTCGGTTAAGTATCTTAAATAATTTAAGTTACGTAATATCGTGTGCTCCTTATGTACTCTTGATGGCCTGACCCATAAAAATTAATTTTACAACGCTGACAATTTTATTATTTTCATAATATAGACATTGCAAAAGAGTAGATAGTATGCAATCTGATAGAAGATGCCAACTGCCGCCCGAGGACATTTATAGTCAATCCCTGATAGAATTAAAGTCTAATCTGAGGTTGTCCTCAGATGTATTTCTACCCATGAGAAATTGAGGACGCGTCGTATAAGTGTAACTCCCTTACCCCATTCCACAAACCATAACACAGCAGCGCTTAACACTGTTGTTAATATGGGTCATAGTGATTTTGTGTTTATTTTTATTTAAGAAAACTTACAGCTAATACATAGTATAACATAAAATCTTAGTACAATAATGGCCATTTATCAGTTTCTACATTAAGGTTTGAATTAAATAATTAATTGTAATCATTGTGTATACACTATCCTTAAATATCTGTTACTGTAACTTTGTTATAAAACAATTATAATTCTAAAGTAGAATTATAATTATGATATTAAAGGTAATGTGAAAGACTCTCCAGTAGTAAAACTACGTTTTGATTGCTAATGGCCGTATAATACAATTGGTTGACTTTTTGCGCACACAAGCATATGGTTTAATTCGACAGCATAATTACATATATTCCATAAGAGCTTTATGAACCCCAGTTCTGAGACTAAATGAGCTTTTGAATAGGTACTCAAGAGATCTTATAATTATTTTATCACGTGAAACCAAAAAATTAAGAATACTCTAGTACTAAAGAGTACTTTTATGCAGCTTTTCTTTGAATTGAATTTATTCTTTATTGCTAATTATGAACTAATTATTTTATTATTTAAGTATAGACTGAAGTGAAAGTAATTGTAAGTACTTTAAGTCTGTTTGTCCGTTTTTGTTTGGCATATATTTAACTTAAATTTGATACATTTTTACCAAATGACTTATAAATCACAGAGATTTTATTATTGAAAATTTCCATCCACAAACCGGTAAATAAAACATGAAAATAAAAGAAAGTAAGCATATCGTTTTCGTGATTCCATTTCGTTGACTGTAAACGCTAATTAGCACCGTCATATCCACATTTTATCTCGTCGTGAATTGTTATTTACGCGTATGTTCACCTTTTTCGGGCGGTTCGCAATAAAATACACGGAGAATTCGGTGCAAATCTTTGCAGAAAGCCCGACGAAGGGTTATTAGTACCCATAAATTTTAGGGTTTTATAACGCGGGGACGAATAAAATTTTATGCTAAAATGAGAATTGCCGCGTTTAATTGTTCTTGATTTGTCCTTTTTTATTTTAATTACTTTATTGACTCGGTTCGGGTTTCGGTTAACAGTTTTTGCAAATTCATTACACCGACACGGTAAAGGGTATCTCTTTCGATTGACCGCGACTTTGATCATAAAAATTGGAAAAGTGAGCTTCTGAATTGTACCGAGGCGCCTTTAAACTGCATTTTGAGATTGTTTTTAGAATCCAAATAAAATTATTGATTGAAATGTTTTTTACATCTCTGAATTATGGTTTTGTATTGAATAGTCTTGATAATTTGGTGTCCCATAACTGTAATCCTTATTATATGCCCGTTGCCACTGCTTGCTTGTGCGCACTAAGCCACGCTGTTCCAACGTGGAATAAATTCATTGATCGAAAATGATCTAGGAACATAATCCGTGGGAGTAATAGGCCTGAAGAATTTTAACTTCAAAATTAAAACAGACAGTCTCTTCACATCACTTTTGTACTTTAAGTTTTTTAATAGTTCTAATGGAATTAAATATGGATAGTTATGAGCTAACTTGTTTCATAGTCAATAATTTTACATGCTATCAATAAAATATGAATACTAAAGACTCAGTAGATGTTTTTCGACATGTTTATGGACCAACTAAGGACGTTCATTACAGTTATATAAATAAAGGCGTATAATTCTTGCAAGTATTAATGTTAGTACTGGATAATTCTAGTGGAAAAGTCATTCGAACAAGTTCTGTGCTCTCTAAGGGACCGGATTTTCAAGGCGACTTAGAAATTTAATGATACTGGTGGAAAGATGGGTGATAACTTGAAATCATGACTTGGTTTCAAGGTACTGAACGGAGCCGAGGTCTGCAGAATGCATTGGATTAATACATCTATGAATACATTAGTATTAATAATAGATTTAATAGTACATACGTACGTATTAATACGTTGTATAAAAATATTTGTACACATACAAAACCGTAATGTTTTTAAACAGGTTTAAACATCGCTTATTCAAATATATATTTTTTTAACAAATAACAGCGAACACTTAAACATTGACCACAAAAATAAAGTTCAATTATCGAGAAACTGCTAGCAAAATCATTTTAAAACATCGACTTTTGTTTACATTATAACAAAAAATATACACACGACGACGACAATGAACGCTTACTAAAATAACAAACGAATTTGGGCATTCATAATGCCATACTAATTTGGGTTATACACAAAAATATACCCACGCCTCGACAAATATCTAAATAAAGCTAAATAAAATCACAGCGGGGGATCAAACGCAAACCATAGAGAGGTATGGTGGTTACCTCTGTACCACCATGTTGTTGAAATAATTCGCCAAGTACGAGTCGAATTCGCACATGGAGGCTTCCGTGCCATGAAATATACATTATTTTTATAAAATAACCACATTAAAATATGTTTTATTGTTCTTATTTGTATTTATTATAATAGCAGTTATTCAAGTATCATCTATTACGGTTAGTTATCGGTCTATTACGATAGAGCCCTGTGACAGACGGACAAACGGGCAGACAGCGAAGTTTTAGTAATAGGGATCCGTTTTTACCCTTTGGGTACAGAATCCTAAAAAATATCCCTATATCACCAAGAACAAAAACAACACAAAGAAAGTTTCATTGAAAATTGTTTATAAAAAGAAGCTTCTATAATCTGTAATGTCTCAATTCGAAACTCCGTTTTATCTTCCACAAGACAATCGGATATCGGATCGAGGTGCGAGTGAAAGTATCTCGATCTAGATTATTTCTCACATTTAACAAGCACTAAAATGCCTGGTCGATAACCATCTGCGAAAACAGCGCCCCGTGTGAATTATGCAACGTACATCTAAATGGTAACACTTTCTTTCTTTTGTACGAATCCAACAAAATATCTTGAGATTGAGGATAAATTGTCTTTCTTACTACTTCTTATTTTACTACTTATTACTTACTTTTTTGTTATTAAATTTCATGCTTGAAGCTTTTAATTTTACTGATATCAGTCGATCGACTGCATAACAATGAAATGTTGTTGTATCTGTAGCGGTCTTCCTTAGCTTTCTGTTCTATATATTATCTATTCTTACCTTATATTCTATTCGTATTGATTCGATGAAGCTGTAAATTGGAATAGATATTATATTAAGTTGAGATATGTTTTGCTAGTATTTCAGTATTTTTAATGACTATATGGCATTTGACTGTTGATTTGAATAGCTAGTGAGTACCAGTATAGCGGGAAACTATATAAAAAGAAAGAACGATATTATATTGCTTAGAGAATAAAATGTTATAGAACGGATTGCCAGAAGAATAAAGAACGGACCTTTAATCTAATCTTTTTTAATATAAGGTGGTCTGATACGAATAATAAGCTTAAAATATACGCATTGAAATTATCTAATTGAGATGGAAGGTACTTTACAGGATCTACGTTCTAGCGAACGTTTTATAAACATTGCGAATATCTGCTAGCCGTGTGAATTATGCAACTTAAGTACTAACACTTTCTTTATTACCGACTACGTCATTCGTGCGAAATGCGGCAAATCTTGCGAAATTGGCTGATGGATCATCTGTCATTTTGTTGTTGTCATGCAATCTTTAGTTAATCGTGAGATGGGGACAGCGTATCTTTTTACAATACTTTGACGACAACTTATCTTTTTAAAACTTTGAGTTTCGGTGGTGTCATTTCGTCCTCTTGACAACTTTCGCAGTCGTTTTTTGTTCATAATTATTTCTATCCTTTATCTCGTAAATACCCTTTTTCTTTTCTAATTCATATCTTTCCTATTTTAATAGAATTTTCAGCCTTTCTAATAACTATGGAACTATAAATTGAAGCCAACGGATTATTATTTTATTAAGCCCAATTAAGACCTTGTCTATAGCAATATTTATTGCTAAATAATAGGTACCTTATAAATACATTAAAAGTGTAAATAAACGTAACAGATGAAAGGGTCTTTTGTACGATTTCTAACGGCTTGCGCGCTAATTAACTTGACAGCACTACCAAGTACGACATTCACTAATTGAATTTACGATACAACTCGAAGAAAGTCTTGAAGCAAGTACTCAAAGGGAACTTTGTTAGAGTTTTTACATACATTTTGTTAGATAGAAGTAGTGCAGTTCACCTAATTATGAGTGATCACTGCACCTGAGTGGCGGACTAAGGTCTTCGGAGGTCCGGGGCGGAAAGTTTAATGGAGGCCCCCAGTCTAAAAAGTTGATTTCATTTTACAAAAGTACGAATGTCTCATAGACTTATTCGTGTGTGAGACGGTGACCTTTTTTTTCGCTTACTGATACGCATTTCTTAGATTGTTTGGTTTTGACGACCTTTATTTAGCAACTGTGTTTGGAGGATCCCCAGGATCGGAAATGCAGTTCATCTACTATTTGTTGTTGAATATGGTAGGGTCGTGCGTTGTTCTACTGCGCCTATTTCTTTAATAATATATTTCAACAGCAATGTTAAATTCTGATTAACATTGCTGACTAAAGTTTGGTGTGATCGTGTGACTACAATAAAGCAGTTTTCACGAGGTATATCTATCTGCGTAGCAAGTGTGGCAACGTAGCAAGGAATCAGCCTCGAATTCAATTCGGCATTAGTTGCATATTATGTCCATAAGAGGCAGGAACAACTTACATCAGTAACAGCATAAAACCTGTGCTCGTTTGCAATGTATAAATTATGTGCATTCGCACACACGCATGTACTATTAACTTTATAGTAAGTACGCATACAAACACATGTTACATTAGAACATCTCGTTTACATATATATTTTCACACACATTTCTGAATTCAATAACAGAGAATACTTATCATAACAGAAATAAATGTGATAGGTGACGGCGCGGTATTATAATAGAGAGATAGAGAGCTCTATCTGACCTTTCATTATTACATATCATATAAGATGTACTTTTTACGGGAAATCTTTGATTTACAACAAGATGTTGTAAACTTTCACATATATACATTTTTGGGGAAAAGCGAGCGTGATTATGCAAATGTAATGGAAACGGAAAACATAATGATAGGCGACCGTCGGTATTAAATTAATAAACGATTGTCGGCCTCGCAGGCTGTTATAAAGCAGGTTTATGTAAACTTGACATAGTTTATACTTTAAATATAGTAGGTAATGTAGGTATAGCTCGACAGCAGTGATATTCTAATGGTTGAAATTTGACCCGTTTGTAATAGTAGATAAATAAAAGTAAATTTCTATTGAGAAGCAACTGCAGAAATATCTATGTAATTACAATAGTCTATGGTAAGCTTCGATCAAGAATACCGACTGATCGAAGGTAGTAAGGGAGACATACCTATCCGAGACTTCTAACTTCAGAGGTAGCAACACATCTACTAGTACTACTACTACTACTACTACTGTAGTCAAATTGTTTTAGAAGTCTAATTTTATCTGGGGTTGATTATAGATGAACCCTAGGGGGCAGTAGCCACTTACCATCAGGTGGACTGCATCCCCTTATGCTTCAACTCTCATGTATACTGGATTTTTTTTTAAATATTCTAGGCATAAGCTGCGATGATGTTTGCGCGCTTGATTTTTACCGTATCAGTTAAAATATTCAGTGTTTAACTGTTATACATACTACAATATCCTTTCCCTCCATTGTCATGTATTTATTCAAGAAGTTTCTCCACAAATCACACATTGTTTTTTACTCACGCGAGAAATTAAGTACATTAACTAACTAATTTCATCATTTTATGTAAATTTGTCATAGATATAGTATAAGAATAACCGTATAAAAGTTATAAAATATTCTCAACGCTCGTTACGGATTTCTTTTGGAGACATTCTTTAATTTTTAATTAATAAAGTAACCCACATAGTTAAGTAACGTTGCATTGTGTGATAAAATAGTAAACATACGCGTATTTGAAAGGTGGATATCACAGCTAGTTCTAGCGTGAAGGAGTCTGCGCGTCGGTGGAAGGGTTTGGACGCCGGGGTACATATGGGGGCGAACATCCTAGACAATTGAAAGGTGTGGACGCCGGCTGACTTGCACATGGGGCGAACATTTATCAAATGGAGTGCAAACGCGTCAGTATTCGGCGTCAATTAGTACCCTTTTATATGGAGTTGATCACAGATCTCTAGTAGTGGCCATATACCATTATTTATAGATAGATTATTGATTTTTCTCTAAACTTATAAAATTCACTCTTTGGGACCTTTACTATGGGACCACTTATGTACATAAATATATTTTAAATCGAATAAATTATTTGCTTCTAAAATAACTTAAAGCAGCTACAACTTTCAACAGATTAGTGTTAACCTTTATGTTAAAGGTATATCAGATGTGTGTACCTTTGCCGTAATTCCACGTTTTAATTAATGGAAATGATCCAAAAAGAGGCATGTAACAACATCGTCAAAAACTACAATATGACGCCTTATTAACATTAACACTATACGCTCAATATATTTTTCTCACGACCATAAAAAAGTATTTCTCACAAACTCTCGGAAATTTCTCGGACTGATATTCTTATCTCAAGTTGAGTATGACACTAAAGACATTAGACTATAATTATTATAGTAGTAAAAAAATCATGTTCAAAGATTCCGTTACATACTAACATACCAACATACCATCATACATACGTCTGAAGCTAATAAAAGCGTATTAAAAACCGGACGTGGGGATGACAAATGTTGTCCACGACTGATTACCAATTGGTAATAATTGTTTTGAAATATTTGTCAAACGTGTATCTATCAGAGATAATGTCAATGTGAGAAAGATATTGTATGAAAATTTTGAGAATTTTCTCTTAATTTCTATATTATTTATTTCTTTGGAATCCGGCTACTTTGTAGAGTTCCTACCACATTCCGATGAATGTGAATTAACCTCAAATTCACAATGTCACGTTATGTATTTTATCAACTGGACTTGTGTCAGTTGAAAGGTACATAATTAATGTATTAATTAATATTGACCTCCATGTCACCGCCATTTGCTTGCCACCTTATCATAGGCGGCAGATAACAGCCGGTTTGCAGAGGAAGCATTGTAGACATAGAAATCTAATAAAGTATAACTCGTTTTATAAAGGATGAGATTCAAAATACATTACGAGGTTTTAATACTTATTTAACACCGACCCCTAAGTCGGTGAATTTGTTAAAAAAATATATTTAATTGTATCCCCTTAGGTACATTGATTTTCCAAAACTTTACTGATTTATCAAAGCGGAGCCTTAACTAATGATAATGGAATCACATTAGAGAAAAAAATATATCCCACTCCTGAGGTGGTTTTGCAGGGGTTGAAAATTTGAAAACTCACCAATTTGGAAGCAATCACTATGAAACTTTGCCTTTCTGGTAAATTATAACGAAAGAACTATTTCACAGTTTTTGGAAAAAACAACCCCTCAGGGGATAAATAGGGGTTTAAACTTTGTACTATATTATATTATGATTTAAGCATGGATAATATATGGTAAGGGAGACAGACTTTTCCGAGGCGTTCCAGCTAAGTTGGAAAGGAAGGACTAAGTCCTCAGGGGTAGCGGTGCATCTGTGGGCGACCTCAGGTAGGAATATCTAATCCTATCTGGGGTTACAGATGCCCATGGGCGGTAGTAACCACTTACCATCAGGTGGACTGTATGCTCGTCTGCTACTCCTATATTATAAAAAAAATCTAGAAATAAGTGTGGCGATGATATCAACTTGGTCGAACTATAGGTACTAACTACCACCTCGTTAGTTTCCCGTCATTACTCTTCTTGTTTTGAGAAGAGAACCATCCTCAATAGTGGAACAGTAATAAATCCTTATAAGGGTCAATGAACTGTTTCTCAGACCGACAATACGAAACGAGAGTAAATAAATTCTAATGACCAATTTAAAACGTACATTTTAAAGATAATTAATTACATGCTATCACATACAACAAGCTCGTAACATCTGAATTGGTATGTAGTTTATACTAACTATATTGATATACAGATTCTGGATCTAGTCTTAATTCTAGATGTGAACGTTGCTCCTCATGGTTATTATGTGTAAAACGATCATTAATTGTTTCATTATAGTTCATAGTAGTAATTAGTATTGTTGTGTTCAAACAATGTTTAACTATGTGTGTGTTACTTTTGAAGGTGGTAGAACCCCTTGTGGTACGACTACGGTGACACCACCGCTACACCTATTACTGCCTATTAACAGCAGTGTTAAGCGCTGCTGTGTTCTGGTTTGAAGGGTGTGATAAGGGAAACATACTTCCCCGAGGCGTTCCAGCTTAGTAGTAGTTCCAGTAATATCTACTTCTATCTTGGGTTGATTACAGATGTCCATGGGTGGCAGTACTATCAGGCCACTTACTATCAGGTGGACTGCATGCTCGTCTGCTACTTTATATTATAAAAAATAGTCAGTCATTCTTAGAGTTTATTAAATCGAAGATGTAATCCCGTTTTTATCTTGTAAATAGTTATTTTAGAAATTCCTTAATATTAGGCGATATCTCTCGTTACTACATAGTTCATGTAGCCTTGTTTTAGAAGCTCAATCGTTAACATTTTCATGATATTTATAATGAAATCACCACATAGTAATCACCGTCCACAAAGTGATCACTCGTTAGCCGTGAACCGAGACAATATTGCGAGATTGTGACACGAGAGCCATTTACCGTGCGGTTTCAAGGTCGATTTCAAAATACGATTGAATAATTTCAATGGTAACAGTTAACTATGTATTAAATTTATATATTGTAACTATTATAACTAAAATATGCAAATATTTGGTAACCTTGACTGGTACGAGGCGTGTAATAGCTTCTTTAAATCGGTAGATAGTCATTTTAAAATATTATAAATATTTAATTAATTAATTATTTTATAATTTAATGAATTAGTTTAGTTATACTTTTATTGTATGTCAATGACGTACCGTGAGTTTTACCCACAGCGGGATACAATAACTTGCCACTTGGGGCGCAAAAAGGGTGTTCATATATTAAAAAATCTTCTCATTCGACTGAATTCAATAGAGGTGTAAATATAATATAAGTTTTGGTTAAGTTAGGAACAGCAACATTTTATCAGTTATTTTTGGAGTTTACTCCTTAAGAAACGATTTGAGTTATAAGGCCCGGTACGGAAATTTTATGAGGAGTAAAATCAAGTGTAACACGAAAAGTTGAGGCGTAACGGTAACCAAAATATGAATCAAGAGTGCTTTTATTAATTTAAAATACAGTAAGTTCAAATCCCATATGAAAGTAATTATTACAATAAAAATAATTAGCAATATATAAAACATTAAAACGTCATTAACTAATTTGTTTACATTTTTGCATAAATTAAGTTATACGTTTGATCATTTATAAACACTGTGAAAAATATGAACATTGGCGCCATAATATGATTAACAATCTTTTATGAACGTTTTTAAAGAAGAGTAACATATAAAATCAGTAAGTAATTGAATAAGATATAATATTAGCAAAATAAGTTTTTAACATAAAGAGGCTTTTGTAAGTTACTGATATATTAATTTAACTTATAAAAATGGATGCATTATTGATCAGCACCATCTATCAACGATAAACGGGATAAATCAAAACAGTATTATTTAATATTTATTACAGAATTATTGCTAATGAATTATGTTCAAAATAAGTTATATAAAATTAGCAATACGTTTTAAATGAATTCTAGAATTATCAAACATTCAGAAACAATCCAAATTACATATAATAACATGTTTATTGAGTCTCATATAAATTGCATCCGTAAATTGCAACAAGGATATTTTATAGATGGCAAAGAAATTTTAATTATTAAGTTTTAAGTTATAAAACGTTTAACATTGTTTTAAATATAAATAATTATATTATATTAAAATTTACTTTAATATAAACAATTATATTAAGTTACCATTATAATATTTGGAACCAAAATACATAGATTGATAAACTTGCAAACTTACAATTTATAAAACTTGCCACTAGATGGCGCTATTATACCCATGCGCCCCATAGATATATTATCCTACTGACGTAGGGTAGTACAATATATCTATGATGCGCCCATATATACATCTATATACAACGTACATAAACAGCAACCTAACCATCAAGTTTTAATGTTTTGATTTTAAAGTTTTCTTGTACTTCTATGCATTGATACGTGTATTTTTATGTACTATTAAACAAATCATCAAGTGATTAAAGTTGAAAAAATATTTGAAAATATGCAAGAAATTGATTTAGATGATAATGAAGAAGAATCCAAAAAACACATGGATGCGGTTAATTGGTAAGCTTATCGTTTATATTTATGAATAATATACATTTTAAATACGAACAGCTAGATCTTTTATTTAGTGTTTTTATTATTATTATTTTTAATCAATTGATTAAATATATTTTATATTTATATAATATTTTGTAATACTTATATTAAATTAAACGACCCATTTCTATTTTTGAAGTAATATAAATAATCCGAATAATTACAGATATATGTTTGTTTCTCTTATCATTTTAGCAGATGCGTTCATTTACCCTTTTTTTCTATTCGATATATATCATAATTATCGTTCGTAAGGAGTAAACTCCAATCGTGCGTCGTAGCTGACACACACACACTTTTTATTTTATAAGATTTAAATAAGAAACGGGTATGCAGTCTATCCGGTGGTTAGTGGTCATTTCTGACCATGGGCATCTGTAACCAACTCTACTACCAATGCAATGAGTCGATAACTCATTAAATAGTTTCTTTTTAAGTTTTATTATAATATTTGCTAATATTTTGCACATACGTTATTGTAGTTTTAAACGAGCGATTAAATTTTAAATTAGCAATTATTATAAAAACAAAAACCCAACTACTCAAAATTAAAGCCTACCTTACTCCCACAATTTATATGAATCTAACGACACCGCATATCTTAAAATCCGTCATGTCCTTTATGCTGGAGAGCACGTCAAAGAATGCGACATACATACACTCGTAAAACATTACCCCCCAGTAATAAGGACTATTATTAAGAATGGGCATTTGCACATAGAGCAACAGGTACCTACATTTCAAGCGACCTCAGTCACCCACTTATGGTAAGCCGGCCACCCTACATGCGACCTACGCTCGAAAAACAATACCCTCCGGTAATATGGACCATCACTAACAATATCCAAGCGTTCCAAACAGAGCAACAGGTATTTCCAAGCGACCCCAGTCACCTGGTTACGTGCAGCCGGCCACCCTACATGCGACCTACGCTCGAAAAACAATACCCTCCTGTAAAATGGCCCATCACTAACAATAGCCAAGCGCTCCAAACAGAGGAACAGGTATTTCCAAGCGACCCCAGTCACCCGGTTACGTGCAGCCACCCTTCGTGCGCGCGGTCGAGCTGCGGGGCGAGCGAGCGCAACAGTCTGTTATCGTAACGCGCACGGCCCGCCCGCACTTTCGCTCTCGTACGCGCACGCTTCCGTCGCCGGCTTCCTTACGCCCTACTCCTAATAAGTTTACGCGCGAGTTTACGTTTCGTTTGCTGTAGTAACTTTTAGGTTGGAAGTTATAAAACTAAGTTACGGGTTTGCCTTTGTAAGGACTTTTGAGTATTATTTGCCTAAGGACAACTTTAAGGATTAAGTGCAAGTTTACGTTTTGTTTGCTGTAGTAGCGTGTGGGTTGAAGTTTCGAAACTAAGTTACAAGTTTGTTTATGTTAGGACTTTTGCATTTTGTATGTCTAAGGACTACTGTTAAAGGATCAAACGCAAGTTTACATTTTGTTTGCTATAGCGTTTCTCGTATCTTTCTAAAGACTTAATCACACTAACTTACTTATACTAAGCCTTACTAAAGTTCCATAAATTTTATGATTCACCTTCACCTTGAATAGAACTTAATCCTGACGTGTTAATGAACTTAAGACATTTTCACTTTTATATAATTTTACATACATCGATTCTGATATATGGCAGCTTACAAATAAGTGCACAATAATATATAAAAAAAAAAAACATCAAAATCAGTTCATAAACACGAAGTTATCCGTGAAAAAAAAAACATATATACGATCGAATTAAGAAACTCCTCCTTTTTTGAAGTCGGTTAAATATATAAGAATAATAATAAATTTACAAATTCGATCTAGATTCATTCAAGAAGTATGCAATCAAAAAATAATTTATACAAGCACAAAATATATCTAGTTGTTGCGTGTTTATTAACAATATAGAATCTATGAACCAAATTGTACGCGTGTGAATAAACTATTCGATATCCCGGAGTAACTTTTTTTCTCAGATAGAGACGCATCTGTTTCAAACTATCGTGAATTCTGAAGGAGCAACAACCGAAAGACACACAGACAGACAAATCATCGTAGTTTTTGATCATGAATCGTACAAAAATATATTTAAAGTTTCTTTGATAGAAAATTCGTTGAATAAAAACTAAAATACCTGTGTAAAAAGTATGATTTTTTTTTAATTTCCTTTGAGTTCAAGCTTCTTAAACGTGAAAATTAAAACTAACAAAGTTACGGATTAACTACTAATAGTTCTTCTAAAATCACGTTAATCTCTTGCGCACTGTTTAAACTCTAACTTATCATTGTACTATTATTATTGATGAAGGTAGTTATTATGTTAGGAGTGACTATTCACTATTTATAAACAATACTATTTTTAGGACCCACTGTGACTGAACATTGAATTAATTATTAGTGCAGTGACTGTAAACAGTATTATTGTTTTTGTGGCGTGTAATAATTAGATTGTGGGAATTTTATGCAATTTAATAACGCGTCATTGTTCTTAAACAGTGCAGTGACTAAGACAGTGGACCAATTGGAAGTGTTAACGGTACAAACGCATAAGAAGCACTATTGTTCTTGAAGAATAGTGATAAGACAGTGCGTGAACGATTTCTACTGCAACAGCTATCAATGCAATAGTTTAAGAAGTATTATTGTTCTTTGCGTACTGTCAGTGTTGTGACTGAGAAGTGTTATTGTTTTAAAAGTAGTAACTGGGTGGTGAGTGAACTATGTTGGTGATACTTGCCTTCATCGGCGTGAGATTCGCACTCAATGTGTCCAGGCAGAGTGCTAGGGCGCTCGCTGACGAGTGTTACACCAGGAAGTAAGGATCCCATATTTTTTGTTTTATTGTTCTTTTTTTGAACGCTTCTATTTTTTTGTTCTATTGTCCTTTTTTTCAACACTTTTATTTTTTGTTCCATTGTTCTTTTTATGTTCGATTGTGACTGTGTGACAGGTTTTGTTGGCCGATAGTTTTGTTTCAATGTCAAAGGTTTTGTATTAGATATCTGTAATTGTTCTAACGCCCATTTCTATTAAGGTTAATAGGTTTAAGATTAACATGTGAGTTAACGATACTTTAAACATTATATTGTAGTATCATAGGAATAGTACTGGAATTAAATTATTTAAAATTGTTCTTTTGTTTTTATTAGTTCTTTATTCTCCACAAAGGCTGCTGTAATAATTAAATGTTATTTTATTTTCTAACTCGCTGCATTAAATTTATTTTTATGTTACTTTTAGATTTATTTAATGAGGAGTTAATCGCTTATACATTTTATGTTAATTCATTCGCAAATTTTGTTGCTTCGTAAAAAAATAATTTGTGTTATAAATGCAAATACGTTTGATCCTTAATGTCTATGGGTGTAATAAACCTTGACTAAATTAAACTTGTTTCAATAAAAGATGTTATCTCAAATGTCAGTATTTTTCCCCACTATCGATCGTTCTAAATATATAATTTGCATTCAGGAATATATTATGTAAATGCCGCAATTTTAGATACCTAATAAAATCAATTGTTGAATCAAGTTGTAAGAAAATAATCAGAAACCTGATATAGTAATGAAAATTAAGTACAAAGATATAATATGCCCGTTCTTAATAATCTATCTACCCGATTTCTTGCCTACCAAACGTCGAAATTTGAAAATTTCTGCCAAAGGTCGAAATTTGACAATTTCTGTCAATTGAAAATTTCGATCTTTACGAGGCAAAAATTAGATAGATTGATTAATAATAATGGCTTAGTATATGTACATGTACATAGATATTGATCTGTGCAACAATATGTCGGCTAACAAAACCTGTCACGAGCATTACAGCGCTACATATGGTGAATATCATTTATAATCGTAATACCGATCACACTTGACGACTTGATATTTGTTCGCATAAATGACATACTTTATACGCATATATTATTTATTGTAGCGAAATTAAGGAACAAACATAAAGTCCAACTACCAGTGAGAACGTCGTATGGAAAGAAATCCGTCTTGTTTGAAGGAGTACAGTTGTATAACAAGTTACCAAATTACATAAAAGAATGCAAAACTCTAACCATGTATAAATTTGAACTTAAGAAATATTTAAACACGCATGTAATATAAATAATACATACCATTAAACAGTCCAGAGGCAATTGTATAGTCATAATAATCAAATCTCTGTATCTCATTATAAGTAAACTATATGTTTTTATGAGAAATAAATTTCTTTAAACCTAAATCGAAGTCCATCTGTTATAATAATGAGTAGGAATAAAGTAGAAAGTAATATTATGGTAATTTATTGCTAATGTTTAAAATATATGGTGGTATTTACGTGTCTCGTAGCAAAATTTAAGCTCGTGAGATTGTGTTAAATGTAAATTTATGTATATAAAATATATGAAAATATTTTTCGATTTGCGTGTTGAGAGCAATATAAAAATAGTTTTGTAAGTATTGTTAACTATCGAATATTGATGTGCTACAAACTTTAGTAAATCTGTCAATATTCATGATATTCTAAAATCATCAAATTCGGCCAACTAAATAGACGAGAAATTTAAAAAGGTTTGAAACATATTTCACTTTTTGTATAAAAAGTAAAGAAAACGGATTGTACACAACGATTTCTATAATAACACATTAATAAAGTGAATAAGGAAACAAAATACCTGGCACATCCCACGTTACGTATGCAACGGGTTCGTAGATTACGAAATTATATAGACTCCGTAAAAGGTGAATACCTCGCGATGATATTAATTCTTGCGTCTCTAGTAGCCCTTGTAAAGGGCCAATAAATGAAATGGTAGGACAATTATAACTGGTTAGGTTAGATCACATTCATTTTCTTCACTCATAGCCCCATAATTGGATTCTAAGTACCTGCCTACTTATGACGTTACGAACACACAATGATCCAGACCTAGAATATAACGCTAAATAGTTATTTTACTGTCGCCTAGACCAAGGGTCTATCTAACCCGAAACATTACACATCAGAGCACCAGAGCTGACGCTTTATTGCACGACTCATGATGCGAAGCATCAGAGAGTGCTTTACGATCGAAAAAAATTTTTCGCTTCATTTTGGCGGCTATCTTTATTATTATAACCTTGATAGTTCACGGAATCAAGATATTTTGCATACTATTGTCGAGATAATTTAATGGAGATTAATTCCATACTTTTTAAAAATTGATTTACTGCAATAGAATTGGAAAAAAACACCAAAATAGGTCAAATAATTTTCCTGTCCGTCATGTGTGAAACCTGAAAACACTGTAACTTGTGAAAAAATCCATCATTTGAGTTAAAAATTTTTTAAAAAAATTCTAATCGACGATTGTAGGTCACTGAATGCGAATTATTAATTAATTCAGTGTCGTTTAATTGCAATTAATAAAAAACGAAAACTACAAGACTGTATATCTATATATATTATGTACATTTATTCCACCAGGGGCGCTTGTGCAGTACCTTCTTCCTACTACAGCTGTTTTTTCGGCAATTAATTTTGAACAACTTAAGTTTTTTTTTTTTTTTTTATATTTCATAATTAAATGAGCATTATGAGTCGTGCACTTTTGGATTTTCCAAACTTTCATGATGTTAAAATATAAATATGCATAGTGTTTCTAGTCGAGAAATTGGGAGTCTATTTAATTACTTCGTCTATGCCATGCGCCCTATAGAGGACAGCAATACCTTGCTTCCGTACAATCACTGTTTGCGGTTGTTTAGGAAAGCCATTCGCTCGTAAAGGGCATTCAATGAAATGTAAGGGAAATTGCTGTAGCTTAGCGGTTAGCGTAACTGTTTACGACTGGTTTTTCGAATTTTACGCGGGAACCCTAAATATTTTTGCGGTGAAAAGTAACCTGTTACTTCACCTAGGTTTTGGTAGAAGTTTCGGCCGAATCAGTCTAATAGATGTCATGATTAGGCCTTACATAGAATTAGTTTTCTATATAATAAGTAGGTATATATGTTTCCTAAATAAAAATGTATATTTAAGTAGATCGCATTGCAAAGTAATTTTGTGCGCATATTGTTCTAGGTTTGCGCGCACTTTTCTTATTCAAGGTTATTCAGAACACGTTACAAAAAATTCATAAGCTTCTAACAGCATGACTATTCGTTTATTTTACACAAAAAATATAAACCGAAAAACGGCAATCGCAAACAAAGATAACAATTAAGTTAATCTTGTTTAGAAAAAATATTTTTATAAATTAGTTACATTCTTAACATTTTCAACCCATTTGCATATAATAACTCACTAACTGAATATATTTTTTGTTGCGACAAAAATTCACACGAACCTGTGCCGATCTAGAATTTACAATTCGCGAATAAAACTGTATATCTGTATAACAATTTTTTCTATGTACGTTTACGTCATTTAGTTATTTTATGTCCTACTACGCGCGTTTGTGCCTCTGCCTACAACTATGGGAGGTTTGAAACATTCACCACGCTACTCAAGGAACCCTCCTTACGCTACGGGTACGCTGAAAGCTTCCGTCTGCAGTCCCGACGACGCTAGATCATGCCCCATGTCCCTTTTTTTTTTAAGTGGGGAAACCCTCATGGGTTCCTCTTGGGACTCTTACCGGCTAAAACCCCACGGTGTTCCTCTGGACGCCCGTGCCGGGACTGCGGGTACGCTATAGCATTCGTCCGCGGTCCCGGCGGCGTTTGCCCACAGCAGGGCCCGTCTCCGTTTAGGATCGAGTTGTAGTTTACTCCATCCTCTCATCTTTGAGGTGCGCACGGGAACACCGCGCGCGCCACCTCGAGGCCTATTTATGACGCAGGACACCCCCGTGTCCTACGCCATGCCTCCGTTATGGGAGTAGGAGTTGGACGTGGGGAATCTATCTCTGCGAGGAAGTTATCTCGCAGAAGGATTTTACAGCTTTCCAGGACTTGTCGCTCCCGACCATAGCTTTTACTACGGCGGATGCCCCATGTCCCTGCTTCAACAGTTATAGTTCGGGGCTTGTGCATAAAAGATATTCAGAAAACTTCGATAGCGTGATTCAGAAACATGTAGCGCCATCTCTTGACAAGACGCTGGAAGTGGCCACACCTTTGTAAATCAGATACGATCTGCACCAGCTTGAACGCCGCGCTTCGTTTACATTCATAATAGCGTTATATAAGGAAAACTTAACATAGTTGTTACACGGCAAATGACCGTTAAGTAACTGAGTACCTACCTACACATTAATTACAAAGATTTATTAATCCTAGCGACATTGTTAGCACTACTAGAACTTTGTAGTGTATAATTTTCTATGTGACATGTAAATATTATCCGATAAAAGTTTGTAACACATCATGAATAGGTTGTTCCTTATGTCATATAAGGAAACATATAACATGCGTATGTTACATGTATTTTGACGGTCAGTTAAGTAATTTAAGGTCTGGTTTTTTGAATTTGTGCTCTTATCAATAACTCTTATGAAAACTATGACTTGCAACATGAGTGGCTCATTAACCATCTGTCTGCTGCGGATAGAGAGAGATCTAGGGTTCGACTCCTGGGCCAATCAGACATTAAATTAATTAATTTTGATTTATATTCTGGAGATGGGTCTTTCCACTCTTCTGCAATAGAAGGCTTCCTAATAAACTATGAGTATTGGTAACACAATTTATAAATTATTGATCTAGTCGGACGGCATAGGCTACATTGGATAGTATTGACCACTTAACATTAGGCGGTTTGTTCGCACGTGCACGTCCAAAACATTAAAAGAACACTATTTACGCTTATTTACAAACAAAACGTGCTATATCTTCCCAAGATTATAATAAACAACGTATATAAGTGTATTGTTAGCGTGGTTAACTAAATTAATTTTAAGGTGAGGGCCGTCACTACCGCTGAGCGTCACGCGATCGAGTTTTGTAGTTTACTACAAACTATTTACTACTATGTCGCGTATAATTTAAGGTTCTGTACCCAAAACGTAAAAACGGAACCCTATTACTAAGACTCCGCTGTCTGTCCGTTTGTCACAGGGCTCTATCTCTGGAACCGTAATAGATAGACACTTGAAATTTTCACAGATAATGTTTAACGGTGGCCGCTATAACAACAAATACTAAAAATAAAAAAATTAATTGAATATAAAATGGGGTCCCTATACAACAAACCGGTGTTTTTCGAACTAAATGTTGGACCGTTAGGTATAGGTAGACAGGTCAAATTTTCACAATATAGGTCAATATGCATTTCAATGGCTGCTATAATAACGATTACCTGAAATAATAAAATTAAAATTTTGGTGGTACGGAACCCTTCGGTTGCGAGTTCGACTTACACTTGGCCATTTATTATAATTGCACAATTATGTTATTTGGGTCGAATTTCACTCTACCTCCTCTACTCATCTTTCCTTAGAAATCTACGAGAAAATTGTATAGACATGCGAGTTTTAAAAATGGATGATTATTTTGCATAATGCTTTGCTACCTTTGTTGTAATATTGCAGTAGTAAAGAAGCACGCAGTCCACCTGATGGTAAGTGAGTACTGTGTTCGAGTCACGTCCCAATAAACTGAAGGAAGATTATTAGATAGCTACCTGAGATTGGGTACAGCTTCGTTATTACCATGCCCTAAAAATTAATTTCTTGTCTCTAGAAGACAGCAGCACTGAACATTGCTAGTACAACTCGCCCTTCCTACAGTTCGTACACATTAGCGGTTAACTGCCGGGCGCCTAACCGCGCGGCTAGACGCTCGTATAATGTTGCGAAGACCTCAAAACAGGAGAAATCTAACAAAATCCACCTGATTACGACAAACACCGCGCGGCCAACCGCTATTCCAATTGCCATATTCAATTGTGATTGTACGCAATTAACCGCCACAAAATGAAGAGGAGATTCTTTCCGCGGTTAGCCGCCCCCGCGGTTAACCGCTAGTGTGGAGGAGGGTTAAAATAAGCGTGTCTGTATGTCTCCAGTGCTTAACCACGGATAAAATAGTTTTTGAGTAAAGCTTACAAAAACAATAATAATTAAGTGATTAGATACGTGCTATACATTGATTTTCAAAGACGATTAGAATAGCTACTTATTCGATGTCAATTAAATCGGTGACCGAAATTCTATATCCTTTTAAATCGGACGTTTACTTAAATTATTAGAACAGGTCCATTCGTTCTTAGGTCAATTTATACGTTGACCTCAACTTTGATTGAGGCTCATTGGCCTCGCTCAAAACTGTTTATAGATTATGTATCTATCTTAAAATAAAATAAAATATGTATATTTGAAATTTAAAACGTTTTATATACGTACTTCGGTGAATATAGTTTAGTTTGCATATGAATTTAATAACAGTCAAATGTTTTCTGCGACGAATGACTACTACTGATAAATGTTTCCAGATTTGTGAATTTTCTTTTTTATAATATTAGAGTAGCAGACGAGCATGCAGTCCACCTGATGGTAAGTGACTATTGCGGCCCATTGACAACTGTAATAACCCCCAAATAGTATGAAATATTCCTACCCGAGGTTGGCCACAGATGCGCCGCTAGCCCTGAGGACTAAGCTGGAACATCTCGGAAAAGTATGTCTTCCTTACCACGCCCTTCAAACCAGAACACAGCAGCGCTTAACACTGCTGTTATGAGGCATAAATAGGTGTGACGGTGGTGCCGCCGGAGCCTAACCACAATGAGTTCTACCACCTTCTGAATTCTTTGTAAGTTCATCGTTTAGTCACGACAAAGAATCAATCTCAGTCTCTATTAGCTTCGATTGAATCTAGGATGCGCACGACAATAATTAGCCCCGTTTTTAACTCGCTAACCTTCGCGAATCGTAATTCCCACGTACCAAACCTAATAGTGGTTATTATCAACAGTCACATGTATTTCGTTTCAAAATCTCCGAGAGAAGGTGACGCGGGACCGTGGCATTTAGCATCAACCGGTCCGTGGCACGAACGTTCAAGGTTCCACAATAGTCGCGCTGCTAGTTGAAGAGTGTTCATGATGGAGATATCGTCGGATAGTATAACTACAGATAAAAGAAACATATAGACATAGAAAGGTGGCCATATTTTTTTTTATATCGTATCGCGTAGAAAAAACAATTATGTAGTTAATCGTGTTTTAAGAGCATTAAAATTTTTTTTTGAGCAATTTTTTTTAAGATATTCAAAACCTATTAAAATTTTATTATACATAGAGTTTGTTTAGAATACATTGCATTACATACATTACATTGGTTTCGAATTATTAATCTCATTTTGTTAACGTAAACGTAACGTAAACGTGTTTATGGATATCTACATTGTCGTGCCGTAGTATTACAATACGCGTATCATGCAAATTGTAAAGATTTTTACGGCCCCCTAACTCATACTATCGCCATTATATACATATACGTATATAATTAACATATACAATATACGTACATAAGCAATGCTGCGATTCTTCAGAGATTTTTGCGTAGGCCGTAGTGCGTAGCTCGTAGCACATCTGTACCCTTACCACGAGTTTTTACGTTTTGACAAATATTACTGTTTTGGTATTTGTTTAAGTATTTGCCCATATACTTTCCAATCAGCGCCCCTAGTGGATTGTATCAGAACTATAGTGTCAGTAACGTAACATTAAATGTCTAAATTGACAAATGCCGCTTTATGTTTTGTCCCTCTTTTTTGCGAACATGTGAGGTAGACAAAAAGACTTGAGCACTTACTTATTGTTACGTTTACTCAGTCTACTAAACAAACGGAACAGAATAATGGATTGAGAAAATGTCACGTAAAATTGTGGAATGTTTTGAAAACTCATGATAAGGTTACTGTACGCTTAAAACTACCAAACTAACAAGTGCTTGTGATGAGTACACGTTATCAAACAAATGAAATATGTAAAGTTAGGATAAAAATGAGTAAATTAAAGTAAGTAAAAGAAGATAAATATGTCCCAAATGACTACATGCTACGAAACAAGCTGATTTTAGACATGACTACATGCTATCAATTATTCAAGTTTTTGAAAGATTTGCACGCGGTCAAACAACAAAATTCTTAGGACTACATGCTACGAAATAAGCAAGGTTTTAAGATGACATGCTATCATGATGACATGATACGACGTGTGGCTCGTCTTGCGGTTTTCTACCGAATTCATTTTGGGGAGTGTGCGCAACAGGTTCACGATCTAGTTCCCCCAGCCCCATTCTATCTTCGGACGTCCAGACGCACGGCAGGCTGCCACCCCTATCAAGTCGACCTTCCTTTGGTTCGTACGAAGCGTTTTGCCTCGTCTTTTCTAATACGAACCGCCAAGGAGTGGAATGCCCTGCCGGCTTCTGTGTTTCCCGACACATATAATCTAGGAGTCTTCAAGTCAAGAGTGAATAGGCTACTTCTAGGCAAGCGTGGCACATCTTAGGCCTCATCGAAGCTTACCATCGGGCGAGATCGAGGCCAAGCGCATGCCTATCAACTAATAAAAAAAAATGATATTTAAGGTCACATGCTATCAAAAAAATGGCTATTAGCACCACTCGCCATCAAACACTTAATAAACCGTAATGCATTATAACCGAGGCCTACATATAACTTGCGTGTATGTTTTTGCATATGTTATACTGTTTACATGTTATTATTTATTTAAATTCGGTATTAACACGCGTACATTCACGGTTCATCACACTTAGCACAAGGCTGGTCCGACCTCGGTGTAACCCTCAACTTAGTGCAGTTCGATGTAGCATTTACTGATTAGTAATTGTTTGTCTGTATGTTGTAATTGACATTTTGAAGGTGGTGGAGCCCTTTGTGGCTCGACTCCGGTGGCACCACCGCCACACCTATTTCTGCCTCATAACAGCATTGTCAAACACTGCTGTGTTCTGGTTTGAAGGGTGTGGGTAAGGAGACATACTTTTCCGAGGCGCTTTACCTTAGTCCTCAGGTTTAGCAGCGAATCTGTGGCAGACCTCACGTAGGAATATTTAATCCTATCTGGGGTTGATTACAGATGTCCATGGACAGCAGTAGCCACTTAACATCAGGTGGACTGCATGCTCGTCTAATACTCTTATATTATAAAATGAATTTTGTATACTTATTTTAACAATACTATGACTTGATTAAATTGTAATAGTTTTTAAATCATGCCTGCTTGTTTGTTTCTCGCAAATAACTGTATCGATTTAAAATTAATTAAATTGTAGAGTAATTCGCAGGGAGAAACAAAAACTATTTTACATGCCAAGAATATTTTCGATTTTTGCTGAAACATGAAGTCGCGGTGAGTGCGGCAGAAAAAGTCGCGAAGCAAACTGGTTAATTATTATTTATTGCATGCGTGTTCATTGTAGCTATTTATCATATCATATCATAGTCCGCACATTTGTTCGCGTTTAGCAAACTTAACTTTATTAATACTTACAGCGAATTAAGTATGGCCTAAAAAGTAACAGATTTTATTCATACTTTCATCCCCTGTTCCCATTCTTGGAAAGTCGTATTCTTTTTCTAAGTTTAAATTTAAAAGTTTTTAAGGATGTAAATTCTTAGAAGACAAAACTCCAATCCCTTTTTAACGCTGATTTACGTTAAAAATACACTCCTGTGCAAAATTAAATACTTCAAGAATCTAGACTCAGCGGTTTCAGCTATTCGTTAAGTGACTGGTGCGCTTCATGTTCTAAAATGCTGATCTACACTTTCATTCAATGCTAATCTCCATGTTAACGTCATTTCCGCCTCCTTAAATATGACATACCCGTCTTGAGACGTGCTGGCCTTTCTTGACCCTTGTTTCTCAAATACTCCATCAGTCCACATTCACGACTCACATAATTATGTCTGTTATCGAGTCGGTGACTCGTAACGAAGATGGATGCCGCTTCGCGGTATGTTAGTTTATTATAACACTTGTACATATTTTATAGCTGCCATCTATATGGTGCAATTATTTAGACATACATTACACATTTATATTAAGAGATTTAATGGGGCAATGGGCAATTGAATTTTATAAATATTTTTCTGACCCAGACCAAAATAATAATTGTGATGATTTTCGTCGTATTATGCTAATGCAGTAATTGAAAATAATGACAATCTAGGTAATTTAGCTAGAGTAACATTTTTTAAAATGAGCGCTGGAGGTCTACACGAGGGCGGTGAGTAACCTTATAAAAATATGAATCTTGAACTAGAACCACAACATATCTATTCTATTTCCTTTTGTCGACGTATTTCAGTTATCTTCTTTTTTATGTATTCTAAGGGATTTGTAAGATAATAATTATTCTAAAAGTAAGCTTTAAACAAAATAAGTTTGAGAACCTCTTCCTAGAATATCAATGGTCGATCATCGGAAAGAAAGTTGATCGCGGTCGTGACAACTGGGTGTTATTTACATATCTTGGGACAATACGTGAATAAATTTGTCGGCGCATACTAGTGGACAGGTATTGAATATTAAACGCCCATATTGAGTTTTCTTGCTAGGTTGTCGGGTCATAGGGAGTTTGTAACAAGGTTTTGTCGTGAATATAATATTCATGACGACTTTGATCCTATTATGTTATGGGGTGGACTGCTTGTAGTATTGTAGGTACTTATAGCATAGGTACTCGATGACTTGGCTACTTTTTAGAAGTTAGATGTGGGGATCAAACGCTACTCTCCGTAGAAGATTAAGGGCCGGTCGCAGCTTCTTTTGAACGCTCGGCGCAATGAATTGTCCCCGTAGTTCCGAGACCAGAATAGGGCTACGATATCCCCTGCCTGTCGTAAGAGGCAACTAAAAGGTGCCTCCGGGATTGCGGGTAGCAAGAGTGGCAAGAGCTATTAACCGCCCGGCGACCCCAGCAAGGACGGCGATACGTATGGTCACATACCGTCGTGCACACCAGACGGACTGGCGAGCGTCATTGCCAAAATTTGGTAACGTACTCCGTGCTTCTCGATACGTCATCATCAACCCATTACTGTCCCACTGCTGGGCACGGGTCTCCTCTCAGAATGAGAAGGATTAGGCCATAGTCCACCGCGCTGGCCAAGTGCGTATTGGTAGACTTCACATACCTTTAAGATTTTTATCTCTCAGGTATGCAGGTTTCCTCACGATGTTTTCCTTCACCGTTTAAGCAAGTGATAATTAATTTCTAATACGCACATAAATTTGAAAATCAGAGGTGCGTGCCTGGGATTTGAACCTCGGACCCCTCGATCGAGAGGCCGCGTTTCTTAACCACTAGGCTATCACTGCCAATAATGTATGCACCTGTAAGTTAACCTTACAGGTGCATACATTATTACATTAGATTATTATTTACAACATGTTCGAAATACGTAGTAGAGCAATAACTCAAACACCTCGCGTTATGAGTCATGCAGTTATAAGATGAAACAAAAAAGACTTATTACTCAGCCTCCTATTGATAACCCTGGAGGGTCCGATAAAGGGTCAGAAGCCTTACGTAAACTTTATCTGGTATCTTACAGTAGCGTTTCAGGTCATATTCGAACTATGTACAATATAGAAACATTTTTATGTTTTTTGAAATGCATCTTGTGCGATTAGCCTTAGTGTCCCGTTGATAAAATAACTTGATACTGAACAAGATTACATCTCAGACCACGACCAGTCAGCTGTCAACTTAAAGTTTTTGCCGCCACTTTCGTTGCATCGGGCCCACGCGCAATAAAAAGACTGGTTCTGATTAGTGAAATTTTCAAATTGTAACTATTTCGCATAAGTATCGCTGCATTTGGAGTTAACGAAAATTCGATAGCTTGATGTTATGCAATGACGAGAAGAAACATATATAAGTAGTGAGGTGTAGTCCGCGCCAAACTGCTAGTCCACTCTAAATGTTGTTGCCAGCAGGTCTAGTCATACAATTTGCAATGGCGACGCTATTAATTTCTATATTCAGAGCGGACTAGCAGTTTTACGCGGACTATATTTAATAGCTAGTACTGCATTCGAAAATGGCCGGAACTACGGACGAAACGATTTATTGAACACAGAATAGACCTCTTACTCCCGTTATTAATTTTATCAATCTATCCAGTGTTATGTCAACCAAAGATCGATATTTGACAAATTTTTTTAATTCAATTTTTAATGATCACCCTGTACTCGCAATCACTTTCAAAAACCGGATAATACTGCACGCATCCAGTGCACACCAGATATTTGCGGTTTGTTTGTTAATGTATGTTAATTCATTTCTAATATAATCTGTCTTGACGTTTAGGTGCGTCAAATAAAAGTAATAACACGACCTTGCAATACAGAAAGACGAATCTAATCACATGATTGATTGTGCAAATGTACATGGGGTACATAGGCCGTTAAACATATTTGAAAGTCATGTATCATTCATTCAACGATTGTGAGATGTACCCTTAGTATGAGTTTTTACGTTTTTACAAAAATGACTGTTTTGGTATTTGTTTACGTATTTGCCCATGCATTTCCAACCAGTGCCCCTAGCGGATTATATCAGAACGGGTTGGAAAGGTATGGGAAATACGTAAACAAAAACAAAAACAGTATTTTTTGTAAAAACGTTAAAACTCATACTAAGGGTATTGAACTGAGATAATTCGTATGGAAACTCAAGCACTCAATTTACGTAACTGATTTCTTTGTTTGCACGACCGGTTTTAATAAAGAGAAAAAGGTAAAATTTTATTGTTTGTGATATAAACGTTTTATTAGTGGGAGTTATACAGGTTATTTTTTAGGGTTCCGTATATACAGTTACTAAGAAAACGAAAGTACAAAACACTTACGAAATGAGGTAACGTTTACTTGTCGCACTAAAGGAGTTACTAACGAAGTAGATTTTGCACAGGATTTTTTTTCCTCGGACTTCACAGTGATTGGATAGACACAGCAAGATTAATTTGTGTACGATGTTATTGTGTGGCCAGAAAGTGTATGAAGGCATTAGGGGCATAGATTCACAGACGTTTTTCTGAGAATCTGGAGGAGGTAGAGACCTGTATCTCATACAATAATGCATGCATCTCATTGACCCACATATTCTACGCCGGTTAGCTGATTAAATGTTTATACACTGTTTAAATTAGTGAGTCATTTTATTCTCGGTCAGTTGCAGTGCAAAATACGACACATGATTATTTTCACAAATGCTACCCCAATTTCGGATTTATGAACCGTAAACTACTTTATTTTTATGCAGATGTCCGTAAATTTCAAAATGGTCGTGGACACAAAATTTTGGACATATAAATAAATGGTGAATGGTCATGGATAAGGAAAAGTTTTACTATATGGTTGTGTTATAACCATTGAAGTCTGTTTTTTGTTGACGAGTTTTATTTCTGGCCTTAAAACAGCTGAGCCGTTTAGACGTCTATTTTGAACTAGTGTCAACAAGTTACAAAACGTTCCGAATAAATTTGACAAAAAAAGCAATGAAGCAACCTTAAAAAAATTAACGGTTTTATAGATATACAAAACAGAGATCAATTGTGAAGTGAAGCCCGTACGAATGAGACATCTAAAAGTAATTGGAAGTAGTGAATACCCGAAACTTCGTACGTAACTTTTTTTACAGAGGTATCAATAATCAAAATACTTATATAGAAAAAATTAAAAAAGCCTAAACTAGATAAAGAACGTATTGTGTATAAAAATGTGCATACGCTGAGAAAAAACAATTCTATTCAACATGTACGTATTCCTACTTTCATAGACCGGAATCATATACAAGGTGTACATTTTTGTAAACAAGTTTTTCAGTTGTGGCGAATTTATAATCACTTGTCTATACTTTCGACGCGTCGAAAGCTCCATAATAAATTTTACACGGCATCATGCATGCCAAATCGATTAACGAAAACTATAATTGAAATAGAGACTTCACGTAAAGTGCGTGTTTGGAATACCAAATTTGTTGCTTCCATAAAAAAATATTGCAATGATAAAGAAATACGAAAATATGAACACTTTCGTGTGTAATTGTAGTCATAATTTTTTGGTGTGTGGGTTTTTGTTAAGTGTGTATATATTTTCACATTGTGTGCGAGACATAAAAAAATGTTTTTATTTACATTTTTTGGTAAATAACGGCTAAATTTTTTGTATCAGTATACAAAATTGGACACATCCGAGACTGCTACAATGCATAGATCGAGCGTTAATTTTATTAGAATTTAATATCACTATGTTGCTTTTTATTTTCGTTTTTTTTCGCACATAGTTGGAAGTTTCGTCCGAAGTTTTTTTCAAATTCAATCTCATTTATTTAAAATTGATTCATATAGAATATTTTTTGAAAGTCAACAAACTACCACCGCTTCGGAAGGTGTTTCGCTGTGGAGAAGAAGCGGCGCAAGAAACCTCCATTTCAGACAAACTCCAGTTTCGGCCGATATGCACAACACACTGTATAAAGCAGACTGCATACAATTACACGGTAAATTTTTCAAGCGGAAATTTACTGCACATTTTGCACATACATATATTCGCATTTTGGGTAACATTATCTCGCATTTACACTACTTTCATAGATCATATCACTTACACGTGACACACAAGTCTGAGTTGAGAACATGTTATGCATTTTGGTTTTTAAGGTTCCGTACCCAAAGGGTAAAGACGGAACCCTATTACTAAGACTTTGCTGTCTGTCCGTCTTGCCGTCTGTCACAGGGCTCTATCTCTGGAACCGTGATATATAGGCACTTGAAATTCTTACAGAGTATGTATAATGGTGGCCGCTATAACAGCAAATACTAAAAAAAAAAAAAAATATTTATTTATTTACTTTATTATACCTTAACTAACACTGGTATAAAAGGCGGACTTAATGCTAGAAGCATTCTTTGCCAGTCTACCTTTAGGCTAAGCAGAAAACGTGCAAGGCGGTATTCAAATGTCTAGGAATAGTATACGTATATAATTATATATGTAAGTATATACAATAACTATACAAACAATAGGTTACATAACAAACACACACATAATATAATATATATAAATATACATAATAATTGGGGTTCGCCATACAATAAACCGCTATATTTCGATGTTATTCACTTTATCTATTGTACCATAATAGACAGTCGAATTTTCACTGAAATGAAATGAAATGAAATATATTTATTTTTTGTATAGGCCAACGGCGGCACTTACAAATTGTCAGTTACAATATTTTCTTAAACTACTACCGGATCGGAACGCGACCTCTACTGAGAAGATCCGGTAAGAAACTCAGTGGGTTTGTCTTTTTGATTTTAAAAATAATTATTCTCTTTTTAATTTTTTTAAATGCCATTATTTTTACATATAATTAATAAAGCATTAGCTCCAGTATCTTGCTTGACTATGTATGAACTTCAATGGCTGCTAATAGGTACTAAAAATAAAAATATAAATGAACATTTTGATGCTACCGAACCCTACGTGTGCGAGTTAGACTTGCACTTGGCCATTTATTATTTTTATTTACCGTCACTTTAAATACAGGCCACTGCAGTATGCATTACAAGCAATATTTTAAAAGTAAATTGGGAGCTCTTTTTATCAAGTTTTTTTCTATTGCTTAAAATATTTTTAAATACATTTCAGAGCTTATTACAGCTACTTGTTCGTGTTACTTTTTTGCTTTTGTTTGTTCTGGGACATAATTAAGTAGATACTTAATAAACCGAGGTGTTAAAAATATGTTAGGAGCTTATTTTGTGATGCAGTTTCTCGTTTTTTATGCAACAGTAATTTAGTATAAAATTTAGAGCTTGTTAAAGTTGTTTATACATATTTTCTCCTTTTCTATTGTTTTGTTTTTTCTTTCTTTCTTTCATCTTGGGATGTCACAATATAATTAATTGGACATAAACGCAAATATTTTATTAGAATGTATTGAAGGTTGTTATATCAAAGTTTTGTTTTATTGCAGAAGTAATTTGCAATTTGGAACGTGGCTAGCACCATACCAAGTGTCTAGATAATTTTAAGCGCTTATTTATTCTAGCTCGTTATTACTGTTAATTTTGGCTCGTCTTGGAGTATAATTATGTGCATGTTTAGAAACTTGAACATAATTAGGTACATGTTTGTAAACGTGTCTTAAAAATGCTTTGAAATTTATTATTTCGTACTCTTCATGGAGGCGTTTTATTTCGGCATCGGAAATGACGTTCATAAATAAAGTTAATGTCTTACTCACCTTATTTAAACAAACTCAAATCATATCAAACATAATTTAAAAAGATTTAACGATTCAAATAGTTAAATACAACACAAAAACGAACAAATGGTACGAAAAAACGACTAACAAGATTATACAACCGTCTTGCAAGACGAGTCGTTAGTGATACTATTACACAGGTTAAATGTTATATAAATACATATATTGTTTTATACTGTGTACGTATATTTTTACCCGATTGTGGTGGATAATGTTTTTAGGTGTATGTATGTATGTATGTCCCATTCGGCAAGCCCTGTAGCTCAAAAAGCCTGACAGATTTTGACATGTGAGGTGTCGATGGATTCGTTTTAATTGTGGGAGTGATATTTTTTTAATTTCTACAATATTACCTTCTTTATTTATATCTTCCCTTTTTGATTTTATCCCTGTTTATTTTTTACTTAAGCGGATTAAACAGAGACAAGTAACGTAGTGTAAATCTACAGAAATTCTATGAAAATCTTCATGTTTCTACACACAATTTAAATTATGCTTTGCCAGTGAGTAAGTCAGTCGTTGTTCCAATTTTATCATGTCATTTTGTTGTTTAAAATCCTTTATTGATGATTCATATCAGTCACATCAGAGACATCCCTTTGTTTTATTTCATAACGGACGCATTGGGAGCGTCAGTTATCGACTACTTGATCGACAATTACCTCAATACAAATTTGACTCAATATCCATTCATTATTTCTTGTGTTATTAATATTTCGCGGTCTCATGACAACTTAATTATGATGAGACGTTTTTAAATGCTTAAGCAGGAATTCCAAAATATTTTTCAGGTAAAATGAGCTCAAGATATCTTTTTATCAACTTTCGGCCGCAATGATGCAGCATTCCAAATCAATTCACTTAATTATTAAGATTAATCTATAAAGGCGGGCCGACAAGAAATACAAAAATGTTGTTTTTTTAATGTTTCTGTCGTTCAAATTATTATGGATATAGCAGGTCAATTCTAAGTCTATGATACAAATAGGTTTGAGCTTAAAGTAGACACGCTTATTATTTGTGCAAAAAATAGGCAGACAGACATTCTAAGAAACCTAATAGCTATAATTCGAGGTTTGATCGCCATTCAGACGGAAAGTTTATCGTGTCTGAATTGCAGAGCTGTAATTTGTGCACAAAACAACTGTTCCAAAATATTCCAAAGTATCAAGAGCATATTATGTTTTTTAGCAACATTATTTGTGTTTACCGCAGCGGAACTAATTTTTACCTCGCAATAACAGTATTCATGCTGAATTAAATATTTGATTTACTTATTTGAATACTTGAACGTCAGAGGTACATGATTAAAACCGAATATCAGTTAAAAATTCTGACTTGGTAACTAATGTCCATTTTGCCTATTATTCTATTATTTTCAACCGATTATACACAACAATAAGTTCAGATACGCTTTCACAATATCGCAATAAACGATCTCTTTCGCCAATCTTTGTGATGGTTTGGCAGAAGATATTAGACGAGTGGAATGAGCATCTGTCAAAGAAATTTGATCAAATGTTGGACATTGAAATTGGATAAAGATACTTGATGAATGGAATACCACCCTTAAATATGTTAAGGGCGTCAGATAAAACTCTTGCGTACGTCGTGAGCGCCCGCTGCGCGCAAACACGTAAAGCGAACGCCGTACGACGCGCGCGCGTTGCAATTAACTTTAAACACCCGTACTATTTTTCAGTACTGACAGTTTTAGCAGACGACTTAAGACGTATAGGATATTAGAATAATATTCCGTCTACCACGATCAATATCTGACACGTTCAATGTCTGTACATACAAATAAACCGTAATAAGTGCACAATAGATGCATTTTAAAGCTCGCATAGCCTTTGGCTTTTGTAGAGCGTAACTGATATACGAATAGAAATTAAACTACTGGCTCCGTCGGAAGTTGGACGAATGATGTCTAAAGGCTAAATTTCATACACAACCCACGTTAAGACCTAGCTTATATTTACAGACATTAAAATTTAGTAGACATAGCTCATATGGCAGATAAAACTATATTTTTCTATACAATATTTTGATAGAGATGGCTTATGACTGACTCTATTTCAGTGTAAATGTACCCTAACCAGTAGGTTTTGATATTACCATTGGATAGAAGTCATAATATCTTATAGGCAGTTTAAAAAAATCCGACAAGAGTTAGCCACTAGCTTATATAATTATGTATTTCCTCAAGAAAAAGTTTTATATAACAGAAATTTTAGATGTTTATCGAATCATATATTTACATTTTGACGTAAATATTTCACACTTAATAAACTACAAACTATTTTGTAGTTGTTGCACGTAAGTTTCAATGTCAATTTAAGGTTTTTCCTGACATTTTCAATGTAATTGTTATTTATCGAGCTATTTTTACCTATTACGAAATACGTACAATTATATCTACAAAGGTACGTAAAGACAAGGTCTCGGCCTCTTAGTAACTAATAATTATTACTTTAAAGCCCATAGTACTACGTATATATAATAAATCAAAAATCGTTACATAAAAAGGCGAATAAAAAAGTGTTAATATTTGCAAATCTACGCATATATGCTCCAACAATTAATTCATTTGTTTTTGTAGACCTTCGTAGCTATGTATATTTCCATACTACATGATTCGAACACGTAAGCATCATTATTAAGGGTTAATTTACATGTACGGACATAGCAACAGCGCAGACACGGGCCGTGCCTGACAAGAAAGAAAAAGAAAAGAATGATAGAAAAGTATTTTTTACTCTGACACCTTCAATGTCTTTATGTATAATCAATGAGGCCTTACGTAGCGAGTTTTGTTTCTATCTTTCTTTGAATGTAATGTAGATGTGTGTTTCCGATGTTTTCTTTTACCGTATTTGTGAGCCGTATTTCCCAGCACAGTATTTCTTAGCCATACTCTCGTCCGTTTACCGTATTTTCCATTAAAATTGTTGTATAAGTGAGGATCAAATTTAGACACAAAAAATCGGCTTCCTAAGGTATTGATCTACGCATTGCCGTGGATTTAGATACGCACACATTTTTATTTTTTAAGTTATACACAAAAAAATCGGCTTCCTAAAGTCTTAAGACCTCGGCCTGCCGTGGATTTAGATAGATACGCACACATTTAAAAAAAAAACACAGTGAAGTGAGATGCCGAATTTCTACAGTGGGCTACCTGAGTGCTAACGTCACGTATTTCTCGTTAAAATATTTTTATGTCCTTAACGGGCCCATTTCTACTTTCTACGGTAAAACGTGGTGGAGTAGACAAACCAGCTGTTTTATGACTATAGTCGGTCTTAATCTGATTTTTTTATGTGAAACTCGCTTTTTATGTTGCTTTTAGATGGTCGCTATGATACGTCATAATCTTCAAACAAAGGTAATTTTCGTATAAAGGGCAAGCTTCTAAACAGTGTAGTAGTCGTTTATTTTTCATTATAATTCAATACTCCTTCGGTCTTCTTTCAATTCAGTCATCCGAAAAATAAATATATTTTAATTGATAGTGGTCGAAGCTATCGTAGGTGTATTTCGGGGGCACCATTGCTGGCACCACCGCCACATTTATTTCTGTGCTGTTTTTGTTGCGTTTGATTAAGGAGACAAACTTACATACCTTGTGGCTTGTACCTATTTACTCTTCAAAGGAAGTAATGCGATTTGGTCGACCCTATCTACAACTCTGATCCTGTCATCCTGATATTTATAAATGTCCATTAACCTTAATTACATAGTGCATTTGAATGTAATGTATATACAGGCATGTAAAGGCAATAAAAATAGAGGATTGAGGTAAACAAGTACTCTTTAAGTGTGTAAATGCGACTATGACTACACAAATACCCGTTTTCCGTCTTTACTCGCATAATATACCTACCTCTTACAAACAGAATTAATTCACGTCAAGGCTTTGTTGGTATAAACTGCTGGGATCGTAAACATTAGGTGTAAAACTTGACCGCAATTTAATATATTTTTTTTCTAAGATGTTAAATAAATAATACTTTAACATTGTTTACATACATTTTGTTTTTTTTTCCGTTCTACGTTCAAAATTTATATTGAACATACTTTTTGATATGTAGTGTTTTTAAATATGTATTCATGGCGACAATTATACCTATTGGTAGATACCTTCGAGCTTCGATGTCGGTGTTACGATTTCCACATTTATTTCGGCGTTATAATAGGGGTGTAAATTTACAACCCATTTGTCATCGAGATCAAACAAAACTGCTGTTTTATTTATGGGAGGATAACACTTGATTTACTTGATTATGACATGGGGCTCTTCAAAAAAGGTGCAAAAAGAGCTCTCATACAAAGCCGGCGATGCATTGGCGACTCCTCTGGTGTTGTAAATGTCCATAGGCGGCGTTGACTACTTTCCATCAAGTAGCACGTCTGCCTAATCGTTAGGTTAAACGATAAAAAAAAAAACTTGCCATATAGTGGCTTTCATTTAATGAAAGTAAATAAAAAATGCTAAAACATATATATTTTTACATAGTTTCCGTCAACGACTCTGCTAAAGGTCTGTAAGTACGTATTATGATTCTGAAGGAAACCGCGATCTCATTTGTTTGTTTAATAACTCTCGACTTCAAGTGCCTTTACTCTTGAACTATTAAAGCCTATTTGGATTGTAAAAATGCTTACTTAAGTGCCTGTACAACTTGATCATTTACATAAACAAATTTTACCAACTTTCTTTTGATAATTCGTTTATTATTTACTAGCTGACCCGGCAAACTTTGTACCGCCTCAAAATCTATTTATCAAATATATTCATAAAATATAGCCTATGTTACACGTGGATAATGTAGCTTTCGAATGGTGAAAGAATTTTCAGAAATCGGTTCAGTAGTTTAAGGCCTATTCATTACAAACAAACAAAGTCTTCCTCTTTATAATATTAGTGTAGATAGAAATAAAACAGCAAAGTACCTGTGGGCAAAGTCAGTGTGTTTTAATTTTTAATTTTTACGAAAATTGAGCTTTTTGGTGCATTTTTTTATTATAATAAGCACATCTATAAAAGTTTTGTCAAAATCTGTTTAGAGAGTTGTGCAGACAAACGACGTTATTTTATTTCATGTTATTTGCAAATCTAGAATGTTCTTTCAAAATCTGTTGAGCTGTGCAATAGTAAAGTTACCCCGTGCGAGTAAGCAGTATTTTGCTTAGAAACTGACCGTTATTTTTAAATCATGCCTTCAAGTGCAACCATAATGAGGTTATGTTAGGAAAAGAACACGCTAAAACCTTTCGTGTAGTATACAGTACTTCGTTTGTTCCCGGAATTTGGTAATGCACTCCGTGCTCCTCGATCACAGATGAATATTTCAATTTTATACAAGTTGTCCTCAAAAAAATACCGATTTATCATTTAAATGGTCATGACTTACTTGTGCATGTTCAAATTTTCTAATCCATCAATCTTCGTTCATCTTATGCTTAATTTTAATGGACTTCGATTAATTATGAATTGGTGATGAGTATGATTGGTGAGTAGGTACCTACTTTTAAAATGTATAAATTTTTATCATGCTAACTCAAAATTATTTCTAAAAGTAATTTAGTACTTACAACTTAAGTAATATCTTATCGCAATAACGTATATTCAGAAATAAATATTTACACTTGCTTTAAAGTTGAAGTAAAACGTCGTGATGATACATCTGTAAGTTCTTTAAATAAATCTCAAAGGTGTATGCTATCAATTGGCTAGCGCGGTAGCCTGTGGCCTAAACCAATGTCACTCTTACGCTGTTTGTCCACCAACCACGATACCGAGCCGATACCGATAATTAATGACGGCGCCGAAGTAGCGTACTTACGTTTGCTATAGCAGCTTGTCCACCGAACGTCCGTCACCCGAGCACCGTCATCCCATAGTAAATGTATGTGTACGCTACTTCGGCGCCGAGATTAATTATCGATATCGGCTCGGTGACGGTGCAGTGGACAAACAGCGTTAGAGTAGACTTGTGGTACAGTAAGTGGTTGACGACGATGATGATTTAAGGTTTAAGCTACGTACGAGGGTGCGTTTTTAAGTTTGCGGAATGGCAGGGTTGGAGGGGGGATAGCGGGCTCGTTAAGGGCGGTACGTGTTAAGTGACTCATAAATAGTATAAATATAAAGTTTTATCACAATTGCATCATTAGTTTTAAAACTATCGACAATTAAACAACTCAATCCGGAAGAAAATTGGAAGTATGGAGAAAATCGAGCATCGCGCCGTTATAAAGTTCCTTACCAAGCAAGGAAAGTCTGTGCAAATCATAATGGAAGAGATGTCATCGGTTTACGGGGACTCTTGCCCTGGAAAAACGATGGTTTACAAGTGGAACAACCTTTTTAAGCAAGGCAGGGATTCACTTGAAGACGACCCACGACCAGGACGGTCTGTTGAGGTGACCATTCCGGAAACGATAGCGGAAGTCGAAAAATTAGTACTGAAAGATGCTCGGCTAAAGAAGAAACAGCTTGCAGAAATGGTTGGAGTATCGGATACAACCATTTTTAAAATTCTGCATGACCATCTTGGCATGACTAAGGTCAGCGCGCGGTGGGTGCCGAGAATGCTCACGCCGCCTCAGAAACAACAGCGCGTTGAATGTTCCCGTGCGTTTTTGAACCTCTGTGGAGAAGATAAGGATATTGTACTGAATCGAATTGTTACTGGAGATGAAACTTGGGTTCACCATTATGAACCTGAGTCTAAACAAGACTCCATGCAGTGGCATAAAAAGGGTACAGCACCTCCTAAAAAGTTTAAGGTGTCACAATCGGCCGGCAAACTCATGGCGACAGTCTTTTGGGATGCAGAAGGAATTTTGTTAATAGATTACAAAGATAAAGGTGTCTCTATAACCGGAGAATATTACGCAACAATCTTGGAGCGGTTAAAAGAAGCCATCAAAGAAAAAAGACGAGGAAAATTATCCAGAGGTGTCCTGCTGTTGCACGACAATGCGCCCGTACACAAGAGCCGTATTGCACTGGCTGCCCTGCATAAGGTGGGCTTTGATATTTTAAATCACCCACCCTATAGTCCAGACCTGGCTCCCAGCGATTATTATCTCTTTCCGAAAATGAAAAAAGAGCTTCGTGGAAAGAAATTTTCTACAGACGAAGAAGTAAAGGACGCAATTTCCTCGTATTTTTCCGACAAGGACAAAACATTTTTTTATGAGGGTTTAAATAAGTTAATAAAAGATCTGAAAAATGCATTCGTCTTGCAGGAGAATATGTAGAAAAAGAAAAATAATTTTGACATTTTATTTTCGCTCCTTGTCCCTCATTCCGCGAACTTAAAAACGTACCCTCGTATGTATGCTCAAGACATCGGATTTCGTAATACTCGTATAAATATAAACAACAATTCGAAGTAGACAAATGTTGCATTGCTATGCACGTAAGAAAAGTTAGGTGAAAGTTTATATTTATTTTTCAAATTCTCGATCCTAGCGTGTCTAGCACACGGAAAGATATTACAGGTCTCATGTATGCACTGATGAATAAAGAACTAACAGGTTTATGTGGGGTCGTTAAACCGGAATAAGTTTACAAATCGTGGAAGAGTAATTGACTTTTACTTAATATGTAGTAAGTGGTAATTATGCACCTCTTCTGGTGTTAAATACTTAAAAAATTAATGTCTCTTAAAGATTTCTTTGATCAACCTTCATTAGACAGAACTCTAACCGGTGGTCAATTACTCTTGGCCTAAAGTCCTAAGTTCCTCTGAAGTAGAACACAGTATTTTTTTTATTATATAGGAGTAGCAGAGGAGCATGCCGTCCACCTGATGGTAAGTGGCTTCTGCCGCCCATGGACATCTGTAATCAACCCCATATAGGATTAGATATTCCTACCTGAGGTTGGCCACAGATGCGCCGCTACCCCTGAGGACTAAGCTGGAACGCCTCGGGGTAGTCTGTTTCCCTTACCACACCCTTCAAACCGGAACACAGCAGCACCTAACTCTGCTGTTATTAGGTAGAAATAGGTGTAGCGGTGGTGCCGCCGGAGTTGAACCACAAAGGGTTCTACCACCTTCAAATTTGCGTTTTGTAGCATTTTGTACGATCGTGATATACACCACTTTCATCAGGCACAATTAATATGCTTCAGCTTCTCCAAAAAAAGTGACAAATATCTCGAATGGAAATTATTAAGAGACTGTAAGTACTTTCCGTATATACTACTACTATAGCGTAGTATGAGATAGCTGCTCTGATTTAGATTTAAATTGCCTACTTAATAGCGTATGGCATGTAACGTTTATCCTGTCTCTTGGAGGTTTCCCTATCAGCTTCTTGCACCTTAATCTTCACTGCCACGGTCTTGATTAGAGGTCCAACAACCATTCCTTAGAGAAAACTCAATTACGCATTCACAGACCTTAGATACAGGTCTGTGCGCCTATGCATAGAGCTTTCTTGCAATATGTATAGAATTTAAAGAACAGTGCACTATTCCTGTTAATAAATTACTAGTTTAGTATACCTACATAGAATCATTCAAGTTTTTAAACCAGTACGTAGCCAGTACCGCCAAAACTAGATTCTGATAGACAGATCAAGCATCTTTTAAATCAGGTTTCTATTTGCGCTACCGAAACTAGCTTTAAATCTGAGACCTAACCTAGATTGTAAATAATTGTTCGATGGTAAACTAGCGGGAACGTAAGCAAAAACACTGACAAATATATTTTATAGATACATCTTGTTATGTCGCACGTAAAATATATTTGAGTGCAAGCGACGCCAACTCCACAACATTTTTTAACTTATAGTGATAGCCAAGTGGTTAAGAAACTTGGGAGGGGTTTGAGGTTCAAATCCCAGGCACCCCTGATTTTTTAAAGTTATGTGAGTCTTACAAATTAATTATCACTTGCTTAAAAGGTGATAAAAAACATCGCGAGGAAACCTGCGTACCTGAGAAATCTTAATAAAATGTTTTCAAAGGTATGTGAAGCCTACCAATTCGCACTTAGCCAGCGCGGTGGACTATGACCTAATCCTTCTCATTCTGAGAGGAGTCCCGTGCCCTGTACTGCGACAGTAATGGGTTTATGATGATGAAATAACGAGAGTGTTCAGTCATTCATATTGTTATGGTGTAGGAAAGTATGGATTCTGTCTAGTTTAGGTTAGTGGCAAATGTTTCTGAAATACAGCTCAAGATCGGGTTGGTTCTACACCAATTTAAAATTACGTGTTATCCCAAATTGTACGATTGTTGGAGTTTTGTCCTATTTCGTAAGTGACACATAACCTTGCTGACGTTTTGTATGACTACTTAACTTCGGCACTACACACTAATTTGCTAACGCTACTTACCTACATCTTAGCCCCAAGGCTAAGAAAGCATCTTTACCAGGGATGCTACTCACGAGCGACTGTTGTGTGGACGAGTTTGTCTCCGCCTGTCGTTAACGACCACGGTCGGTCGTCGGTCGCAGGTCGTTATCAGACGTTCGTCAAAATACTATATTAGCTGACTGTCGCGCATGTATTGTCTGCCTAAGCTTCCCTTCTTCTTGGGTTAGACGCAACATACGTTCGAAATACATTGTCTATCTCATATGATTAACTGCATACCTTTATATAAAAAGTAAGTGAACAATTACAGTTTCGTGCTATTGTAACAATACTGAACGTTCACGCGCATTGTTTTTTCTCACAAAATCTGTTTTAGCGCTAATCGTGCGAATAACGCTATTAACATTTACATGTTGCGAAAATGTAAGAAATACGTCCACATGACATTGTATTGTATGAATGAAACCACAGACTAATGAAACGTAAGTAGATATAATGGCGCGTAATTGGATGTAGGTATTTTTCTTAGATAGATAGATATTTTATATGGGGCTCATATAAAACGACGTTTCAAATAATAAATAAATATTTCTGTTATTAAGATTGAAAAAGCAGACCTGCAAAAGTAAGACAGACAGACTGACTGACGCAAGATAAGATTGAAAAAGCAGACCTGCAAAAGTAAGACAGACAGACTGACTGACGCAAGAACGAGCTAAGATTAGTATTAAGAGTTCCTTTTGATATTTTCAATAAGATAGTCAGCCAAGGAATTACAATAAAGGCGAGCAGTGGTAGATAAAATTTCGTGCAAACTTTCGCCGCGGAACCGGTATGTCAAAATGCGCCAATATTTTGCTACCAATTGCTGAATTTTGGACCACTTTCAAACCTTCACTTCACTAATTAAGCTTTGCGTTAAGTAAAATCATGACGAGAGTGACATGGGAAAGGGAAGCAAGTTAACGAAAGTACGACTCGTTTAAGGCGAAAAGGATTGGCGTTCAAGATGTAAGGGAGATATACATATTTGAGGCGTTCACACTCCGTCTTCAGAGGTTGCAACGCATTTGCCATTGATCTCAAATACCGAACTCTGGTAGAACTTTTTGGGAGTCAGTTTTATCGTTCCCAAGTTTTTATTTTATTCATAAAGTTTGCACGCCTTTCTTACCAGCCAGTATTCTTAACCATCTAATATTTTATTTATGTATCTATGGTCGCAAAAGAATAGAAATAATTTATATTCCTAATTTCGAGAAAATAATCTGGTTGCAATGTCTTAGAATTATTAAATTAGACCTAGAGTTTTCTCGCAACTCTAGACAAGATAGACTTTTTTGGCACTTATTGGAGAACCAACTCATCTTTTTTCAAATAGTCGGATCGAAAACAATTTTACGTACCGTAAAATTTTATTACAACCCAAAATTACACCACAAACGGCACTTGAAAGGACACCGGTTGTTAGTGAAATAACAAAAGAATGAAAAGAAACTTCGTGAGCTTAGATTGGTACACCACGAAAATATGTTTTGGTACATTAATCTCAAAACTGTACCGTACGATACCTAATGACTGTGTTTCATGACTAAAATATCGAATGAATTAAACTTATTACACGCTTTATATTAGCTTCACTTGAATGTTTGTCAGTGAGTAACTCCGTTGTTCAGTAGGAAGAGATCAACATACATCCTTATCTTATGTATGAAAGAATGAATTAGAATACCGAAAGCTTTTTAGTTGATTTTATCATAAAAGCGTGTTTTTTAGTTTTTTGAACTATATTTATATTTTACTGAAAAACACTGAAAATGCGTAAGTGTATAAACAAAAGATATAAGAGGTATATGTACTTCTAACTTACTTTCTGGTATTATGTCTCTTACCAATAATTTTAAATGCCTAAGGGCAGACTGCATCTATCAACTGCACATATCCAATTCTATATTGGTTAGGTTAGATAGGTTACATTATTTTGTATATCAATGGGTTGCAATGATATGCCGGTGTTCGTAATACTATAGTAAACCGACTTAACTCTCCTATGATAGAAAAACCACCATAAAACAAGTTCAAACACATGGTCGTTGAATTTCGATATTTGTAGAGAGCGGACCACAGTTGGAGCAGTTTCGGCTATACTAATATTGTACGAAAGTTATTTACTACCATAAAGCTATGGGTTTCTCAAACAAATAAACTACCTGAGGTCTTAAATAATTTTACCTGATTAAAGGCACGCAGTGGCCATTTGTAAACGTCTGTCTAGACTCTAGGTTAACGATCTATATTATTATGGACCCGTTGACCTAACGCTAAAGAACTTCTGAAACAAAATAAAATGGCGGATCTGTTTTTATTTCCTTGTGCTACAGACTAAATAATTATAACGCTATTTTGTAATAAAATAGATTTTGTTTACTTTACAATGAGCAAGGTAAACAAAAATATTGCACATTTTAAACATACTTCTCGGGTTCATTTAAATTTTAATTTACGTGGCACTAAAAATAGCGTATTTATTGTATTGTATTTATATATTATAGTTTTTTTTTTATTTCAAAGTTCCAAGACATTGCAATAATAATCCTAATATTTATCCGGACTGAGCCGAGGCAAACCAGTTTTAGCTAGTTATTCTTTAATCAAAAATTAATACAATCATCTGGAACGGTATAAAATGCATTCACTCTGCAAAGATTGCACAGAAAATTACGGGATACAGTAATAACAGTAATAGTAGTAATAGTGGTTAAATGAACTTCATTTTCTTAGGAGATTGTAACACGTAGAGGTGAAATCGGACCGCTTCGAAAAGGTCACCGTTTCGTTTAGAAGACCACTGTAATGTCTGTTATTTAAGTAAAAGTGTAACTGCGTTTAATTAACTTTTGTTTATCTCGTCAAAATTGTGTGGTTCTGTAATTTTTCTATTTTACAAAATTTAAATATGACACAAAAATAGGTGGCGATAGCGTCGTTGCAATTGTTAAGTCTCCCGCAGACAGACTGCATGCGTGCAGTCGATATTAACAAATGAACAGCAAGAATAAAGTATTAAATTGAACTAAATGCGGTAGTAGTTCGCCGTTGTAGTATCGATTCTACTGCTAGGCGGTTGCCACGCCTATGGTTAATGTTTAAAAGCTTAATATATAAATATTCATGGAGATGAAGATTGGAAAAGTTTAGAAAGTTTGGAAAAGTTTAGGTTGTTAGGCTGCTGAACTAATCGGCAGATTTCATAGAACTTTTAAAATGAAGATATCCTCACGATGTTTCCCTTCATCTTTAAAGGATACTTAATTTCTAAACACATTTAAAGAAATCAGAGGGGTTCACTTCACCGTGACTCTGAGCTGGATAAGATACTTGTATGCATATGAAGCGCTTTGCAATTTTCGTAGTCTTAGTCATCATACTCACTTCCACAAAAACTTAATTATACTTTACACTGTGAGGTATAGTCAACTAATTATACTTAGCCTCTCTAGTGAGGTCTAATTATTCGGTCTTACTCGTATATTGAGCGTCTGACCAAAGCGATACAATATCTGTAGGCGGTTCAGCCAATGATGATGTATGCTTAGCCTAGGATTGTCAACATTGCCTGGTACCGAGATATTCTGTTTTATAGTAGAGCGCATAAATGGTGTGTTTACTTTGTTATTGTTTATTTATTAACGTTCTAACATTTAGTAGCCGAAATTGACAGACTATGTATAATGTTTATATAGAGCTGACAGATGGTAGATTCAGTGCTGCACTGCCATACCCATTTCTAACGCTAAGTAATTCTGAACTACGAGTACAAGCTCCTTTGCTACTTCAAATGGAAAATCTTAATAAGGAAAAATGTTATGAAAACAATTTGAACGTCTAATTTATGTAATTCAATTTTCTAAAACCACTGCCTCATAGTTTCTGTTAAATTCTTTTAAATTTATACATTCAACTAATCGGTGTCGGTTGCTTCACGTATGCCTCAAGATTGAGAAACTTAGTTCATACCTAGGAAATACACGATACGCGCAGTATTCATGTCTAGACAACGTCTATCTGATGCGTAATTAAGTTAATAAGCGTTTGCAGTTATTCTTATTTTTCTTTTCTGGTTTATATATTATAAATTATGTGAAAGTTACACTAGTAGGTTACAGTTGAAATTTCGTACGAAAATAACTATAAAACGATTATGCTGCTATGTGAGTGTTAGGCAGCCTTTCCTGTCACACCGTGTGTGCGTGCGACTTGCATCCTATTGTTTTATACGAACACGTGCACATCGCTAAGATACTGCAGCAAATTTATTTACGTGTAATGTAGGTGTCGGACACGCACGTGGGCGAACACCTGCGCGACAGGAAAGAGGCCCTTAGATTTATTGAATATTTTTAATCACTGCCAAAAAAATGCCCACTCCTTGGGGTTACTTATAAGCAGCTTAAATCTTAATGCCAAAAATTATCCTAGACACATTAGGTATGGTCATTTATGATTACTGACCTCGTATTAATTTTGGTTGCAAATTCTCTAAATTTCACTTAAACTAAAAACCTACTTTATAAGTATCATATTTGTACATTATCTCTTAAAGTAACGTTTACTTTTCTTAATTAGTTTAAATATCGTCGTTAATTAAGTTAGCGCAGCTTAAGCGGGCGACGAACTCGCCATTTACAATTTCAAAAACCGACGAATATAATACATACGACTCGCGTGGCGTTGCGGTCACCATACCGGTCTGACGCGCAGAGGGACCCGGGTTCGATTCCCGGCTAGACTGAATGATGAATCTGAATGATGATGTTTTTGTTTCTGGATCTGGGTGTTTGTGTATTTGTCTCTGTGTGTGTCCATAGCACCCACGATACAGGGAATCCTAGTGTGGGGCTGTGAGTGTAGAAAGCGTTTTCATACGTTCGTAATATTTACGTAATCGTATAAATATGTATAGTTCCTTTTTATATTCGTACGGTTAAAAATCCATTTAATATTTTATACTCATTTACTTATTTCCTCTTCAATTACAAGCACTTAAGGTATATTATCTTTTAATTGCTTTTTATATCGAAACTTTTTAACTTTAACTCGTCGCAAAGTGTAAAACAGAAGGCCCCGTATTAAAATTTAAGTATCATCTTTAATGTAAGATAATTGTTAAATGTAATTTCGATAAAATTATCCGTTTTTTAAGAAAAAAACATGCCAACATTTATGCAAATGGTAATATCAGCTGAAATGCAGTTTTTGTGTAAATTGTCATTTAAAAAAGATATATCTTTATATCTCAATATAAATATGTTAATTACCTGTCTCTATGTTTGTACACGCTAATCTTAGAAATCGTACAACAGATTTTATGCAATTTTGAAAGTATGCAATTATGCATGCTTGGTTCCAACTTGAAAGATAAGATTTTGAAGGTCGTAGAACCCTTTGTGGTTCGATTCCGGCGGCACCACCGCCACACCTATTTCTACCTAATAACAGCAGTGTTAGGCGCTGCTGTGTTCCGGTTTGAAGGGTGTGGTAAGGGAGACAGATTTTTCCGAGGCTTTCCAGCTTAGTCCTCAGGGGTAGCGGCGCATCTGTGGCCGACCTCACGTAGGAATATCTAATCCTATCTGGGGTTGATTACAGATGTCCATGGGCGGCAGTAGCCACTTACCATCAGGTGGACTGCATGCTCGTCTGCTACTCTTATATTATAAAAAAAAGAATAATTTGGACAAGTATACCTTGGTATTTTTGATCGAAGCAATCCATAAACTATATAATCCATATCTTTCGTTCGGTCAAACTAGCATTGTATTGTATATATTAATTTTCTCTCATGTTGATTCGTAAAATTTCCAAATATCCGTAAAATTCCAAGATTATATTCACTAAAAACGGTTTTTGATCCGTAACTCGAACTACTACCACATTGTAGCACTTTTTCTTCGGACGTTTTTTAGTCCAAACTCCAGTGAAGTCAGTTCGCCCAATGCGTAAATCATTTATTTTTTAACTATTTCAGATTGACCATCTTTCATTACAATATTAATCGAACTATGACTCGTTATTTTTGAATCTATCCTAATCCAAAATCTTAATCTGGCTTCTGTTATTTGTTTATTAGCTTTTTATCTAAAGAAGTCATCATCATCTTTGTTATCTTTTTTCTTATTCTTTTTCTGTCCGTTTCATTGTGTTTTGATTTTAAGAATGGTAAAAGAGCATGAATCTTTTATCCCATTTCTGTGTCTTTCCCCACTTTTCAGGGATACCTACCATACTCTATCATGACGTTTTAATAATAGGAAAGGGGTAATTAAATTAATTAATCCACCATCATATATGTGCGATATTTTTTTATTACTCATATTTTAAAAAAAGTAACAGTGTTATGCCATTTCCTGTACTATGTTTTTATGGATCTTGGCCGAACAAACAATAGATTTTCATTTCATTTTTTTCCTCATAGTCGCATAGGTGAACGCACGGCATATTTGCGGTTTGATAAACATCTTTGAAAACATGCAAATAACTTTTTTAATCGTAAATTAATTCAAGTTTTTGTTATTTACATCTGTTCAGTCTCTTAGGTTATTTGTATTATGTTTATTGTGTATACAGAACGTTAAAAAAAGTTACATCATCAAAACATAATCCTTTCAAAAGAAAAATCCACAACCTACATTCATTTTAAATACCTAGCATGAATATATGAATGGATATTGAAATCGGTCGGTTAACAATATCCGACTAGACACCTGTCACTCTCGACCCGACCTTTTGTTTACGGAACCAATCGTGATGCAACAAGTGCACTACCCTATTGACATAGAAAGGCCGTAATAGATTACATAATGACGTGCACAAAACTTGAATTACATGATTAATTTTCAAAGTCGTTGACAAATGTACTAATGTTAATGTGTTATTACAAGGTTTTATTTAAGTATATGTATGTTTCGCAAGAAAACGAATTCTATACAATTCTTCAAGGTTTGATTATTTATTGTTCGTTTATTTACTTTTGTTTAAACACTGTAAGCTAAGGATTATAAAGGGAACGGTACAATTCATAGTAGGTATTTAATCTAGGTGGTGTATAAGTTGTATTTGAAATTCTAAATCAAACTCAATAATATGTGTCCTTCGGTGTATTAAAAATAACAAATTATTTATTAAATAATAGAGTCCGTAATAACCATTGTTAGCTACGAACGTTTAAGTTTCGAGTTTATTTATTTACTAGCTCTCGGTCAATGCGCGCCCCACTGCCGCGATCGCTTATCATATACAGGCTGATGTTTTTTGTGATGTCGTAGTATTATACGACCAAATTGAAGATGTAACGTCAAGTTACTAATGTTAGTAACAATAAACATTATTAGAAATACCACAGTATTTTGAAGGTTAGATTTTACGAATAGAAGGACATAAAAGTAGATAACAGATAATTCTTATAAAAACAAAACAAAACGATTATTACTTATTTTAAAATAAATTATCTTTCCTCAAGTGTGAACCGGCAAGTATAGTAAAAATATAAATTGCGACAAATATTCCTATACGTTCAATGTATCACCACATGTAGCGCTTGGTAACCACCAATTCTTCACAATTGCGCTCCAACGACACCTCCTCTCCTAGATGTACCACCGCCGCAGTGGAGCTGTCGGTGCCAGAATGGGTGCACTACCTCGCCGCTGTACTGTTTTTATTGTGGTTGGTCTTCAGCAGAAGAAGAAGCAGTGTGGAATCTATCACCGAGTCAACATGATGTTAACGTATGTAATCGTTTTAATATTAAATGGAATTCATTAAAAGAAGACGAATATAAATGAGAAGGAATTACTAGCAACTAATAAAATAAAGGACAATGCCCATGAATGTATGGACCGCCGTCCAGAATTGCATCAAATTGAAACTTGTTGTGGACAATGTATAATTAACCAGTTACTATCCCCAATAATTATTTTTTAGATCAGCACCCGGGTTCTGAAGTTATTTGCCGAAATGTAACATAACCTCAAAATCGAAATTACCCGACTTATTGGTTAAGGTAGATCGTTTGATGAACGGTTTTAACTAATAGTAGGTACCCATAATGCAGTTCGATTAACATATTCTATTTACTTTTAATGGTAATAGGTAAGAAACCTAAAATAACCTAAGCATGTTGCTGCATAATGTAAAAAATATATGTAAACGTGAAAAATATATGTAAATACAAATAAACAACAGCTTAAAGAGATTCAGTGGAAAAAAAACACAAATGTTTTCATGGAATTGTTTTATTGGACCCAGTTACAGTTTTGGTACAACACACACAAGTACAACTGTTTCATTATAACACAATTAAAGATGATGATTTTATTCATCGTACTCACACTCATCGAAAAAATTATCTAAATATGGTGCTGGAGCATCAAAGTCATTAAAGCGAGCCCAACTTAGAAACCATACCACAGTCATTACGTGTGCGCAACAACCAACGGTTCGTTTACCAACGAGACAACTGCAATAGTAACCTACTATAGCATCTAGGGTGTTTGCTACAGCATCGTCTTTACTTAATAATAAATATGTGTAATATGTGCGACTGTTCACATGTCGGGATTTAATTCTACCTCTCAATAGATAGTTATTTAAACCCAAGACGAGAGGAACATCATCATCTAATTCATTATTAATTTCGACAGAATACATTCCAGATTGTCGCACATGTTCCCCGTAGTAGGAACGGGCCTGCTTCATTTGATAAGTACCTAGGGCCAACCTCTTTAAATCAGATATTGTGAGTCGTGGAAATCTATCTAAATGAGGATTGTTACTATCGATTGTTTGGAAGCATACTCTCCTTCTATTAATATTTTCTTGCTCTACATATGTTGCCAAATGGTTGACAAGTGAAAGTCTACTTTTAGCAATTGTAACATATTCTAAAGCCTCCGGTGGATTATCTATGACAATATGGAACTTATTTAATAAGGCACAAGAAATTCTAAAATCGTCCTTGAGGTGCATAGCAGCTCTATTATTAAAAACGTGACGAAATAATCTGAAATCTCTTTTTACCCTACCATTCACAACTTCTATAACCCAGCGACACATGGTTACTAAACGAGAACGGTTTGCCTGCTCGGTTGTTAATTGGCGCTCATTTTCAAGAAGAGACTCAGGCATATATGTGACAAATCCATGTCCTTGGAGTTCATTTATGACATCTCGAAAACCTTTATCAACAATAAAAACATCACCTCTTCTAAAAAATGATCTTAAACAAGATTCCTCATTTCTTAAGTTTAGACTAGTTATTGATGCATCATTACTAGTGGCTTTGTATGGACCCAGACATTCTACAATGTAACCATCACAACACACTATCATAAATGGTTTCACTAAATTGTCTAGTTTTTGGAGACTATATGTTTCCTTTTGAAATAAATAATTAGAACTACTTTGGAGAAATACATAAGTAGCATCACAAATTACTATTGCAGGTTTAATATGTGGTGGCATTTCAGGGTTACCAAAAATTCCTTCAGGAATAATCCTATTTCTAAAAGCAACATCTTCTACAGTCATATGATTGAATCCCAAATACAAGGGGACAAAATTATTTACTAAACAATTTCTGACATTTGTCATCAATCGTTCTAATGTAGACCGTGGTTTTTTAAAAAGAGTGGCCAATCTTTCATTGCTGTCACCAGTTCGCAGCTTGACTAGATAAATACACAAAGCTATGATAGCATTTGGTACTTCTTCTGCTAGATTTGGCACACAGTTTAATAATTCATGAAACTGACCCGAGTTCATACCCAGCCAATAATTGCATAAATGAGTCGGCATCGTTGAAATATTAGAAAAATCTAATGTATGACTGTTTGCTCGTTGCATCATATTTAAAATATTGTCAAATTGCCTACCAGTGAAATCTCTTAACTGGGAGGTTAATTCATGCCAAGGACCATTATCTAGGTGGTGCTGGCAGACACGCGCACCAGCTGGGACATAGAACTTATTTTTATATAGTAATAGTTCCTTTAAAGAAGATGGTATAAGTAGTCGTTCAGGTTCAAAACAATTCACAAAAATACAGTGACCAGATGTATTAGCAGCACGTCTATATACTGATGATGTGACTTTTGGTGTAACTTCTGGTACTATATGTGGTCTCAGTGGTGGAAGAGGAGGTGGATCTGGAATACTATTTCCACTCAGCACAAGATCTTCCAGGTGAGGGCGATTGGAGTCATGCTGCTGTTGCCGTTGCACTTCTCTTGTAGCTGACCTCCAACAAGCAGCACACACACGTGTCATTCTTGAAACCTAAAATGTATATAATGTATAAATACAATAATAAGTATTATTTCAAGCTGCATAAGCATATTGTTAATGAGTTGAATTATTTACCAGATGTAGCGGAACCAATCTCAGTAAAATGTTCCTTTCTTGACGATCTTGTACAGAGTATGTCCTACGTGCTCTTAAAATAGAATTTCCACAAGGAAAGCAGACACTCCTATGTCCAAAGGCAGGCAAAGTTAAAACTGTTTCTCTTGTGTTTGCTTGATTTGTGAGAAGTTCAGAACACTCAGTACAAATAATGCTTCCTGGGGACAGCTGAAATAAAAAAATATATATCACAATCTGTTACTTATTTGGAACTATTCTGTATAAAATAATAATTAGCTTAGTACCTGTTACGCGAGGTATTTTTTGGATACCATAATACATAAGATACGCTAAGGGGCCATCCCTTCTTTTTAAAAATAATACATACTTCATATTTTTCCTCATTCAGGAATTAATAGAAAGAAAAAATAGAATGTGTCAGGTAGGTGATGCCCGTTCATAAGAGTCAAATAAATTAAGCTCACCTGTGTAGGAGTTATCCATGACTGCAATATGTTGATTATTGAACTAGGCGCTTGTTCCAAAGGATGCCTTCGTTGGTTTCTAGGTATCAAAAAAGAACAATTGATACACCGGTTCCGCCGGTCGAATGTTCTTATCAGCGACACCTCACTCAATGTGTTTGACATTTTTAGGGTATATTCAATTCAACAAGAAGTACACGTTCCCAATAATATAAATGAGCACAGTACTTTACAGTTTATTTCGGTGGAGAGTAAAACTCGATCGACACAACAAAATAGACAATGGCGGCCGGGCACCGATAATGTCATATTGCGCAAGTAGGGATGCAACGATACATCGATGTTTTAAAACATCGAAGTTCGTTCATAAACATCGATGTTAAAACAACATCGATGTTTTAATGTTTATAAATTGTTTGTTTTATGTGTTGTATGTTATGTTTTAACATCGATGTAAAATAACAAGAAAATATAAATATATCGTTCATTACGAACGATGTTCTATTGCAGCGCCATCTCTGTGTAAGCATCCATACTCTTAAGTCACTCGCATGCCTTCGAAATGAAATAAAATAATTTATTATAAAAATAAAGATTTTTATTATTGCAAATGCATTTGAAATTATTCTTACGAGAACCAATCAACAACACGCGATTTGACCATTGCAATACGAAAAATCGATTAAAGCAAAAATTGGGTACCCTTGCCATCAAATTGTCACTTTATAAACAATTATCGATTGTAATGAAATTATTTGCTTAGTCACAACACTAATGGAACTTATTGAATTCAGGGTTTAAAATCCGCCATAGGGATGGCGATTCTTTCCGAAAAAGATCGATTCTTGAATCGATTCGAAAAAAAAAAAGGTCATCAGGAGCAAACAAGTACCTATCCGTCAGCAAAAAATGTCTATAACACATTAACCAACTTCGAAAAGATCGACTTTCGATTTTCTAGGGTGAAGGATCGATTCACTGAATCGATCCATTACAGCAGATCGATTAAAATAATCGATTTTTTGGGCCCAAAAGATCGATTCTTCGATTAATCGATCTCAGATCGCATCCCTAATCCACCATTTAATTTTTTAAGAACAACAATCAACATATCGTCTTATTTTATCTTAAATGGAATCCCCTGTTCAAAACAAAAATTCTGATGGACAAACGACGTAAAAAAAACAATAAATAATTTTAATATTACTTTCATTTTGACGCAGAAGAAAAACCAGTACCAAGAATGGGCATTCTCCTTTGTTTAAATAATATATTAATAATAATAATTAAGCTTTTGGAATGCCTCTATTGAATAAAATGGATCGAGATGTTTTGTATATTCCAATTGCTGTTGTTAAATAATATAAAACCGAGAATCGTTTATAATTATGTTTCACAACAAAGGCATACTGTAATCGCTACGTTTTTAAATGCAAAAGTTAGTAATGTAGGAATATTTTTTACCATCTTACACTATTTAATTTTTCAACGTTCGATCTTGGGATAAAAATATTCGTAAATATATAAATTAACTAATGTATTTGTATAACCAATAACCAAGTTCAGAAGATGGCACACACAATCCTAAAATTAAGTAATAACACTCCTACAATAATCAATAATGAGTACAGGACTCGTGAAATAATTAATAAACGATTATCAACTTTAAAAAACAATTTTAAGTATCACAAGAAACGTAAAACGTATACCTGCCACTACAACCATCTGAATTCGGTCGCATAATACTAAATGTGTTTACAAACAACACGCTGTATATGACCGCGTTGCGTCTCAGCTGGAGTCGCCTTGTCATTCAACCGGCGGCGCCTCGCGCCAGTTCATTGCTGGCGAGCGGATGAACGTGACGTGTGTCGGTTAAAAGTATGGAATAGTGATTTATGGGTATTATCGATCTTTTTCATTTGAAAGAAAATATTTCATTAATGTAATGTTTTGATAATCGTTTTTTTAAGATTTTATTTACTTATATCAATCGGAGTATGGTATCGATAACAAAGTATTGCAAGTTTTTTTTTATAATTTTAACATTTAATAAAGTTTGTAATATCTGTCATGTTTAGCTTCTTTTCTTTTATTTTCTATATATATAGCGATCTACTCTAAACAAATCTAAAAGTCTGCATAATATAGTATTTCATGAACTAGGTACGTAGAGTATGCACCAAAACTTATTACTATTCAATACAATTTTTATTTAGTAAATCACGCTATTTGAAAAATATGCAATAGAAATACTAAAAATTTATTAACAAAACATCGTTAAACAAAAGAGCTAAAGGATTTGTCATTGCCTGTTTATATTTAATAGAGTTTATATCTAAACATAACATATGTGACAAAGATTCTGTGAAGATAGAGTTTGTATTTATTTTCATCCCATTACAATAAATGCAATAGAATCGACTGTAAATAAAGACTCTACATTAATATAGCAATAGAAATTGTCCACTGAAACTAATGTTGCACGTCTTCGATACAAATTAACGTAGATTCAGACTCTACATCTTCATAGAGACACTGGGAACGTAATTACATTGAATTTGTTTTGTTTACCTTATTTATTTGTAAGTATTTTTAACTGAACATAAGGTTTTGTGGCAAGCGATTTGTTTATATTGAGTGGCTACTTATTATCAGGTAGACCGAGGCGATTTCTACTTCAGTACTTTAAAAATATTAATAATGCAAAATTTTTCTTTTATAATCTTAAAATTTTCCTCAGTACATTTTCTTTGGTTAACAGTCCACCAAATATTGTTTGTTCGTTTTGTCGTAATGTCAAGTTATAAGAGTTATATTTTATCGCAGTCAATAATTGACAGTATCTTTAGTAATATAAAATTAGATTTAATACTTGATACTCGTACCTATAATCGCTTTATAGATCAGTTTAATAATTTAGTAAGAAACTACATCTTCACTTGCACCTTACTGTATTGTAACTGGTAATATCATAGCTACGTATTGCCATGAAGTTGCGAGCAGGCGCTAGTTTCATTTTGTTTGATTGCTTGTCAAATCGCACAGGCGTATGTGCTTCCTACATGATACGGAATTTAAACACATTATATTATTATGTTTAGAGAGGTACGTTTAGAAACGCCTGTATTAATTTAATTCCTCTACATCCACCGGTTTGAGATGTGCATTGTCTATCAATAAGTCAGTATTCCAAATTTGAAAAGTGGAATTAGTTATTTTTGAATATGACTATCGCTTCATCTATGAACAACATCGTAGCGAGGGGCGGCTTTTAGGGGTGCAAAATTCTGCGTGGCATTTTTTTGATCAGTGTGACGCAATTTCCCAGTTACATAATAAAAATAAACTATGTTATCTGAGTTACAGTGAGTTACCTAAAAGATCGTCAAGATTTCCAAACTTAAAAGGCCAATAATAAAAACCTTGGTAGGGTCGCTTGTGACTCTAGCTACAATGCAGCCTGTAAAAATAAAACAAAAATATCGCAACAGATATATAATCTTACATCATTACACTATACATACACAATATATCAATATATTTGGTCAATATATTTGGTGTGGTAAGGGAGACAGATTTTTCCGAGGCGTTCCAGCTTAGTCCTCAGGGGTAGCGGCGCATCTGTGGCTGACCTCAGGAATATCTAATCCTATCTGGGGTTGATTACAGATGTCCATGGGCGGCAGTAGCCACTTACCATCAGGTGTACTGCATGCTCGTCTGCTACTCTTATATTATAAAAAAAAAATCACATAATTTCGCACGAGTTAATAAGGTGGTTTAAAAATCTTACTTGTTCCATTCAATACAGCAAGGTACTACACTGTGTTTATACTTTAAGTAGATACAATTTCACTTGTATGAGCAACGGAATGAATGAATTCTAGAGTTGACACTGGTCTAGCTAGACCGACGAGTGGTCCTAGATCGGCATTTCCTATACGTCACTACCGTTTTGCTAGAAAGCTGTTTGACTGTTTTACCTGTAAGGGTTGACTGGTAACTTATTAGACTTTTTCCATGAAAAGCTGAAATTGAAGTTAGTAGGTATATTTTCTTGTTGGGTTACGATGCGTGTATCAGGCGCATTGTATAAACGGATTTCTAAATAGTTTATATATTATCTAGTGTGTTTAATTGGTATTACGTACATACGTTTCTCTTGAGTAGGTATTAGGTACAGAATTTAGTAAAGTTTTGCAATTGTATACTGTTGAGGATACAGAGAAATATATTTTGATAACTTAAGAAAAACATTAAGAGACCAAGTTGTAACAAATAAAATAATTTTCAATTAAATTACCTTTGAAAGGACACGCCTTTTTATCCTTGAAAAATATCGCCCCTTGGTAACCAATCTATCGAATTGTTGCGATCAAATATGAAAAATTCACGATTTCTAGTAGACAGGAAAGGCAGATGGTAGATAAGTGTAAACAACCCCAGAAAAAAATAGATTCCTACCTGAAGTCGGCCTCAGACATACCGCTACCCATGAGAACTAATCTGGAATGGACTAATATAATAAAAGCATAAATAAGATTTAACTATTGTTATAATAGGTAAAAAGGTTTGATACTTTCTCAATTTTCCCTTAAATATGTCTCATCTCAGCAACCCTAGCCTGATTTATACTATGAAGCGTAATGCACACTTCACATAACACCGGCGGATTCGCGACACGACTCTCGCGTCTCCGTGAAAGTCCATGAATAATCGGGGAGGCATTTCCTTTCAACCACACCTATCTGTTGGTCGAATAGTCGTCGGTTTGGTTCGTCTGGCCGGCTACACGTACATCTAAATATTACAAGCTTAGAAAGCTAGGAATGAAGCGATTACCGCGAACGCGCTGTTAAATGTCGCTTGATTTATGATGGCAGGCTTGTGGTGTTTCATCTGATTAATGCGAATTTGTTGGTGTTTGTATGATAGTTAAGTGCTGTAAAGTTGTAAGTTTTTTTTTTTTGTATCTATACAAGTATGGATAGTATAATTGTGGAAAAAGTGTGGGGTGCTCCATTTATCAGGTTCGAAAAGCACCCCACACTTTTTCCACAATTATACTATTTACTGTTCCTTAATTGATTCTTAGATTGAAAATTTATTCTACTTTTTAGTTGATTTTATCATAAAAGCGTGTTTTTTAGTTTTTTGAACTATAATTATTTTGGAAGTGTTAACAAATAAGCGAAATTTTTAACGAATATGCGGTATTTGTTATATTTGTCGTAACCCTTGTATCAGTGAAGCATTGCGTCTTCTAACATATTACATCTCATAATCTCACCTGAGCATATGTTACGAGTAGGTGCCTTTCAAACACACGCACGTTATGTCGTGTAAAGTAGTTTTGCGTAAGTCGAAAACACGCACTGTTGGTAGAAAATATTCTGGTTTGTTACTTAACACGGCGATTTACTCGTATAAGCTATAACAACCAGCACTATATGGTACACGGGAACCTGATGTTGACCATAGATGCGTTACCGCTTCTAAAGACTAAGATGATCACATCATAAGTAGCTCAGCCGGCATTTCTACCTTTCCATCGAAATGTGAGAGATGCTTCATGCTAAAAAAAAATTTTAACAAAAAATACAACCGACTTCTATGTCACTACAAAGTAAGAAATAATTGAAATAAATGTTGGTTTAGTACATATTTGTGAAGTCGGCGCTCAATATATTTAGTTGGATAACGATGTAAACAGCGTGTCTAATATGAGCACCGACTTCAGAAATATGTAATAAACCAGAGAACCGATTTTAATAATTCCAGAATTATTAAAATCGGTCCACTAACGGCGGAGTAATTCGTGTACATACATAAAAAAAAAAAAGGTACCGGCCGAATTGATAACCACCTCCTTTTTGAAGTCGGTTAAAAATAGGTGGTGGAACCATAGGGATTCTACCCAGTGGTGGATTAAGTTCGTCGAAGGCCCGGAGCGGTGATATTGAATGAGGCCTCCAGTCTATTAGAAGTTTATCTATTTATACAAGCTTTTACAAATGTCTATAAGGGAAGTTGTAGACATTTCGAGGCCCTCCAGGACCAGAGGCACGGGGAGCACCGCCTCTGACCCTTCCCTCCCCTCCCCTCTTAGTCCGCCAATAGCTAAATCTCCTTTAACAACAGTAAAAATAAAATAACGTATCTTAGAAAATGTTAGTTATTTTAAAATCACAAGAAGACAAACACATTTTGTTCAGTCATATAGAACACAATGTTTACAGACTTACAAATCCATTCATACACAAATACGTTGTCGTGTCAACCCAGTTATTTGCGTGACAATGTCATATGCATAAACGTCAGTTTTGACTGATGATTGTACAATGTTCAGGGTTCGTGCTGGTTGCTAATAAGGCGCAGTGCGGTGCATTGAACCGACAACTAACTGCTAGTTAAATAATTAATTATGCGCTTGACGCCCGTTTTTAATAATCTATCTAACCATCAATCTATCCAACGTTTCGCCTACCAAAGATCGAAATACGACAGCTGTATGCCGGTTTTTAAACTCGTTCAATAAAAGTGTTGCCTACAAAGGATGAAAATTTGACATTTTCTAGTGTGCAGAGATAATCAAAATGTTGGTCTTTGGTAGGCAACACATTGGATGGATTGATTATTAATAACGGACGTTAATCGGTATATTCATGTTATTAAAACATGTGAGATATTTGTAACGTTTAATTTTTTTATTTAATTATTTAATATTTCTATGAAATCGCGTGTTAAGTATATTAGTGGCCTTACTAAAAGCCATGGAAAATCATGCTCGACCAAAACATTTGCAACAGTAGAAAGGTCATAATCAGCATTAAAGAGTGACCATGACCGTGTAATATTTCCCTCTTCGTTCAGGAGATAACGCAGCATCCGCCCGCATTAGAGATGTACCGCTGCATCACTGTTGGCATAAATCTTCGTCAATTGAACCCACACGCGTCCTGCTTCCCTTATTCAGTTACAACAACGATCCTTTGTTTGTTTTGAATACTGATTGAGATTTTATTGGTTGATTTATATTATGAAGAAACGTGTGAAATTAAAAATAGCTGTTTAAATTAGAAGATTACTCTAAAAAAACCCAGCTGCGTAAAATGTAGCCTATTATCGCATATATATATCGCATTATAGGGTAAAAATGTCGTATGGATTTCGTCATTGAATCAAAAATGTAGAGTAATAAATAACAAGTATTATATTTGCGGTAAAGCTTAGATTTAATTTTGTTAAGCTTTTTTTACCGTTTCATGCAGGACAAAGGTATTTCCCGACAACTTAGGTAGAACTGGTAAATTCACAACTATGCGATTGACAAACTTTTGAAATTTGTTTCTATGTTTAAAATGAAATTAAATTCAATTTTATTATCCGATTTACAGATTACAACAGTGTACGCGTATTTGCAACTGAAAACTATAAAAATAAAATACGCCTATTAAATACAGTATACCGCTAATTAATATGCTGATTGGGTAAAAACTCTATCATGGCTTCTTGGGTATGTGTAGCGGAACTCGACTGATCGGTGAACACGCGATCGCCTCCGCTTTCTACTGTCTTTACAGAATTTATTCTATTACGAACATTGGTGTATTTGTTCTATTACTTCCACATGCTGGTACACATAAATTCTGTCTTTCTCAGCTTCTCTGACGGTCAACCACGAGTGATGATTGTTTATAATTTTTAATAGCAAACAGTCCCTCTGATGGTAAGTGCATAATGTCGCCTAAAAGGTGGTTTTGAAGGTGGTAGAACTCTTTGTGGTTCGACTCCGGTGGTACCACCGCCACACGTCTTTATGCCTCATAAGTTACAGCTTAGTCCTCAGGGGTAGCGGCGCATCTATGGCCGACCTCAGGTAGGAATATCTAATCCTGTTGACTAGATTGATTGATTGTTGTTAATCATGTTGATTTGGATTGATTTAAGATGTCCATAGGCGGCAGTTGCCACTTACCATCAGGTGGACTTGATGCTCGTCTGCTACTCCTATATTATATTAAAAAAAAGAACCTAAGTTGGAACGCCGCGCACAAATAAGTCTCCCTCCAAAACAGCAGCGCTTAAAAATACTAATATTAGGCAGAAAACGGTGTAGCGGTAGTGCTTCCGGAGTCGAATCACACAGGGCCACTAATGTACAATATTTACAATATTTGATTGATTTCATTCAACTATCGTTGGCAGAACCGGTCATTTTTGCAACAAGCCGTAACTCAACATTTTTGCACATTACTTGTGAACTATTAATCGGAGGAGTCGTCGCCCGCTCAAGAATCTGTACGTACGCGTCAGTTGATAAATCCTAGACGTAGGGATACGGAAAAAGTATCGATACTTTGCGGTATCGAGTACTTTTCCTTTCGATATCGATAGTTTTGTACTAGATACTATATATGTATTTTACACAATGACTTTTTAATCAGGTATCGTATCGAATAAATAATAGCTACCTATATAAATACCTAGCTGTATACGGCAATGAAATTTCTAAAATACGAGTACCTTTTTGGTAAGACATGCCACAGATAAACTACACCAGATAAGTGCGGGCCCCGTACGGAATAGCTTCCGAAATTAAAGTGTGTACCCCAAATTGTTGTAACTACCTTTTTACCCTGTCACAAATTTGTGTTTCTTATACCTATCGATATTTTTCTTTCGTAACTTTGAAGTGTGGATACTTTCAGTTGTTATTTTTATGAGTACGATACTTTCTTTCAACACTCATCAGTACAATATCGATACTGTCTACCTTTACCGTATCCTCCCTACCTAAACATAGTTGTCTCGCGTTACTTTTATTTCTGCGAATGTGACAATAGTGTTGGAATAACAAGCAGTATCGGGCAACTACCGTATAAATACGAGACGTAACGGCTCACGACACCATTGAATTGTAAAGCTGTGTGAACGAGAATGAACTGGGTATGGATTAGCAACGTACAATGATACTAGTGTATGTAAACATTGAAGATATTAAGCATGTTGGCTATAATATTTTATAAGAATATCGTCATCGTTAACCCATACTGTCCCACTGCCCAGCACGGGTCTCCTCTTAGAATGAGAAGGATTTGGCTTTAGTCCATCGCACTAGTCAAGTGGGTATTAGTAGACTCTCGGTTAGACAGGATTTTTCACTATGTTTTCTTTCAGCGTTAAAACAAGCGATAATTCCTAATACGCACATAAATCAGAGGTGCCTGCCTGGTATTCTAACTTCGGACATCTCGATCTAGAAGCCGAGTTTCAACCATTAGGTAATAACTACTGTGTTATACCAGTATATATAGCTTAAAAAAAATTACAAAGTGTTTCGTCTTTCCATCGTAATTTATGCGTGTCGATTTTCGCCTTATCAGAGCATTTATTCCAAAGACCTGTACATTGTTTTGCAGGGGAGTGACGACTGTAAAAGACATTCTAACTTGGTCCACACAGGCATGTATGAGATGAAATTAAAGTCCACCGTGAGGTTAGCCTATCTGAAGTCTAAGTAGAAACGTCTTCTGCCTTAACATGCCATTTACATCAGAACCCAGCAGCGCTTAACACTATTGTTATAGAAATAAGCGTGGTGATGTCGCGGCAGGCGACCAAAGGATTTCTCCGCCATGAATAAGATATAATATTTCAAAACTTTTCCCTTCTCCCACTCTCCTATACACGTGATGTAAATTATGTATGATCGTTAGGCCTTAATCAAAAACTTTATATGCTCACCGAAGCTCACGTACTGTAACAAGTTGCAATCGAATGCAAATGTGATGGCCGATTCACTTTTACGTGCACTTCTTGCGTCGAGGGTCACGTGGGGAACAACTTTCCAGATTCGATGAGGTCCCACGACATAATGGCGATACTAAATCTGCGGCTAAAATGCCCTCATGTGCGTCGTATGTGGTAGAAGACGTAGTCATTGTATAAGTGTTTATATTTTATATAAATAATATGAATTGGACGAGCATTAAATCCACTTAATGGTCAGATTGCCGCCAGTGAACATCAGTAAACAACCCTGAACAGAATTAGAGCCTTACCTAAGGTCGACCAGAGATGCGTTGCTTCCCTTGAAGACTAAGTTGGAATGCCTCCTTTAAATGTCTCACCCTTGTGGTTATTTCCATTTCAATTATATTAATATTATTTACAATGTACGTGTTTTTTTTAATTGGAGAGGAGATAGCCAAAGAAACTCCTTCTAACAACACTAGTTTTGTTCTTGTTTTACCTGGGCTGTTAATACACTGTTGTTGGTGTATCTTACACTGATACTCATGACCTCGCAAAGAATATTATTTCGTAGAAAAGTATAAATTAAAGAAAGTTACAAACAAAACTTACAACTTTATCAATCCACTTGCATTTAACACAAACGACATAGGCAAAATTATGAAGTCACAAGCGAATTGTTAAATTTTGCCGATGTTTGTATTAGAAAGTGAATTTCTCATGCTCTTGGCAGGGGGTACGGAAAAGAATGCGTTTCCTTTCAACCAATACTGCGTATGTCACAATTGCCCACCGTGTGGCATTCTAAACGCACTTAGGGCAACGTAACTACTTACGCAATGAATTAGTGCCGGATCAATGGAAAGAAAGTTGTTTTAAAGTTGTTAGTATAAAAAACAATCATATCTGGGCCGTATTACCCATAATGAAATGTTATGTATTCATTGTGTCTACGGTGGTACTTAAAGTACTTTCAGCTGAGTTAATTTGACAAGAAACTCGGCAAGCTTATCAGGTCATCGATAAGTTTGCTCATTTTATTTTCTTTTTCATTTCAACACACTATGTCAACCGTTTTGAATTATCCAGATTGTTACGATTGGAGAAGTTTTTGGTAAAAGATTCTTGGCTATTTAAAATCTCGACTTAGATACTTTTGGGAATGGTACATCAGATAGATACATAACATAGTTATTTTATATTTTCTTTCAGTCGAATCCGAAACAGCTTTGACGGGTGTCCGGAATATATTTCCTGGTTCGGATAGCGTTGTAAGAGTTATTCAAGAGTCCCTACTTAGGCTTTGTATCGTTTGCCAGCGTGGTAGATTGCGGCTTATTCTTCTGCCTGTAAGATCTTGCCCAACTGCAAAGAAATAATAAATTGATGACGAAAATGAGAGACTCAAGCAGCATTTTAGCGGCGCACACTCAGACGCCTAATCGTCGTCAGTTTTTCATCGACCATGCACGATCGCTTTCGTTGAGTGAAATCCGTGCGATCGCCATTGTTTCGACTCGAACGTAGAAACGAATAAAACATTTAATTTGCCTGTGTGATATAATCTATGGAGTAATTGTAGTCTTATGTCATTATGTTTGATAGATTTTCTAACTCCCTCCATCTGCTACACTCTAAACAAGGATATTTAGAGTCACGGGCTCCACCAGGATTTCAGGGTGGTACATAGCCATTTTCGCTGACGGATACATATTTCACTGATTGTTTTGTCCTGGAGACCTTTTTATAAATAGAGTATAGCAGAAGGTTTTTTGACAGAAGATAGTCTTAAAGAGTCCCAATTAATTATAAAGAAAAAAATTAAAGTTATATAATAACATAAATAATTAAAAATTAAGAGACTCATAAATAAATATTTTTGTTCAGTCACCTTTTCTGCTTCGCCTAATTTTAATATTTTTCTTTATAACTTGATTTTATTTGTCTTTCTATAGCTTTTAAGAAAATTACTCAGAAACATTTCTCTTTTTGCTTCACCCGATCCTATGTCCCAATTTTCGGCAGGAATTTCTCCAGAGCTTGGCGAAACTTTGAACATCACCAACCACTGCTTTAATGCGAATTCATACAGGAAATTATAAAATTTTTGCGCATTACTACAACTTCAAAAAACCTTTAACAAGCTTTCCTCACTCCTGCATAGCAAAAATAGGGCAACAGCTTATTTTGACTAACAATACATAGGAATATATTACCGACAACAAATAACAATGCACATACTTCAAATGTAAAACATAACTGAAAGCCCTGGACAATGTTAGCGCCGTTCAAATATTTGTTAACAGCCCTACTGTACCTTAAGTGACAAATACAACTTAAATGAGCGTTTGGTGCAAGTAACAAGAATTGAGCGTATTTATTAATTAGTCTTTATGTTTACAGACATTTTTAGTTCTATTTTATAATCGTGTTAAATTCTAAATTAAATTCATGCATTTGTAATTATAAATGTGAACACAAAAAGTACGTTTTTATGTCCCAAAATACGTATGTTGCGAAGCAATACGGATTTTATACATACAAATAAACAATCTGCAATTGTTTGTCTATTTCATGAATATTTTATTCTTCTCTATGTCGCTTTTACTACACTGTCAGTATATAGGTACTTAATATCGCAATGCGCAGACTAATTTATACAAGCTTATTTATAATTATAATTTTACTACAACATATTTAAGAAGTGGCCATTCTTTCTTCAAATTAAATGTGAGTCTGTTTTGACGTCCTCCTGTTTCTCATAACTTGTACCATTGTCACAAATTTCCATACTTTGTAGACGGCGCTCAGTAGACAGGAAGTTTGCGGGCGATGGTTAGTGTTTGTCCGCCACATATTTAGACTGTGCGTCGCTTTTACTTGCATCGTGGTTTAATTGATGGTTCAAAGCTTTGGAGTTACTGTTTGGCTATAAAATCTTATATTTGTGTTATATTTTAAGTCTTTGCTGACAAATGTTACCTGCTTATTGCATTTAAAGCAAAAAAATACGAATATGTTTTATGAAAATTTCTGTTGTGTTCTCTCAAAGTTTTCTTTACGAATTCATTACCAGTTTGTCACTGAGACGGTTCCGGGTTTGATCTCAGCCAGGGGGCAGGGTCTGGGTTTTTGTGTATTCAAATTTGGGTGTCCGTGGCCCCAACAACGCAGGAAAAATACTAATACGGAGTTGTGGGTGTGTAAGGTGTCTTCCTGTGATAGCTCACAACCGTATCTAGACGCAGGGATGTGCGTCCACCAAATGGGGGGAATTCTTACCTTTATCTTAAAGCAAAAATATTTTTATTGGTGCTGTAATAATAGCAAGAAGTATCCGACCTTCAAATAAACAAACATTAAAGGTATGTAAAATCCGCGTCGCAATCAAATGTACAAATTGAATTACACACTCGTGCCCCTAATGAAGGCAAATGGCGTATCATTCACACACCACCGAGTGACATTGATCACACGGTGGTTAATGGGCAATAATTGGTGGCAATTAACTGTTGCGCGTGACGTGTTGATTTGTGTGTTATTGTAACATATAGTCAACAATTTGTGTCTCGGATTTGTGTTCACCTACTGTGTTTACTTTACTACGGTTGAGGTAGAAAGGTGGTTTGATTACCATCTGGTAGCAACATCGCTTGCTTTTTGCAATGTAAGCGGTGTTTTAAAACAATTATCGTTATATTCTTTTTTATAAAAATAAAGTAACGTCTTTCATTTTGATGGTTAGTTGTCACCGTCGCACAAGTGCGCTAAGGACATCGGTAGTAATACATGTTAAGGATTTCTACCTGTAGTGACTACAAATACGCTGCTACCTCTGAGGAAAGACGATCATCTTAGTCCTTAGGAATGGCATCTGTGATCGGCTTCAGCTAGTACTCCTGTTCTATAGAGTTGATTACAAACAAAGCAAAGTAACGCCTGATATCATAGATTAGTAAAGATTACTCACTCCTAACAAGAAAAAATACCCAGTTTTGAGAATTGAAATAGTTGCGTAAAAAAGTCTTGCCACGCCTTCGTGCTAAGATGTCCCTAAAATATTTGAAATAATTATTTATTTATAAATTACGCAGTATTAGTTATTTATTCGTAAATTTTCTCTAAAAATGTTTTTATTTGTTAAGAATTCATAAAAAAGAACTTACTGATAAGCCGTTTGTGGCTTCATTCAATTTCAAGGCGGCGAAGTATCTTTACTAATCTATGCCTGATACAATTAACTATTGATTACATTTGTTTACGGGTGGCGGTGACAAATTACCATCAGGTGTACCATGATTATATACAGGAGAAGAAAGTTTGGCGTTGGTCATACACCATGTAACTAAAAAGTAGGCGCTACATTCTACACGAATTTTAACACCTTCAAAGTTAAAATCGATTACTTTTTACGGGTTACGGAAACTTTTGAACCATGACAAAAAATACATTAAGCTTTTTAAATGCGAAAAATCGCATTACACGCCACTTACTGAAATCTAGTTCAAAGTGAAAGACTATAAATTACGTCAGCGAGTCGTAAATTATATTATTTAACATTTTAGTTTCAATAAAACATGGTTTTGTAATTAGCGAGGACAGCTTGTGGTTTTATGTAATTTTAAATTTGCATTTTGATTTAAAAATTGTTAATTAGAAATGATGATAATTAAATGTATCTTGCGTATTTGATTATAATGTCAGACCGTCTAGACTCTAGATAATCTAGTCTATTAGCAAACGAAAAGTCGCCACAAGACTTTAAAAAAACTACACACATAAAACTTGAGTTATGTGCATGAATTTGGTACTTTCGATTTAAAGTTTAATAAACAATTCAGATATTCAATTCAGTTTAACTCTTTCTATGTTTGTTTAGCACGATCTCCCATATTGTTAAGGGAGGCTCTGAGCACCTTTTGAGTATCGTTAGAGGTAGATAAAGTTCAATTGACACGATTCTGACACGGACTTCAGACCTCCTCCTCAAAGATTTCAATTAGGTTTCACATCTAAACAATGATAATAACTGATCTTATTGAAGGTCGTAAAAACCATCGTGCTTGGACTACGATGGTACCACCGCTACACCTATTTCTGCCTCACAATAGCAGTGTTAAGCGTTGTTGTATTTCGGTTTCATTGGTGTGGTAAAGTACCAATTTTTTTTTTTTGTTCACGAGGGGGAAACCTTCAAAAGGTACCCGACGCCATGGGAGTGACGCCGGGTTATGTGGGATTTTTACCACACTAAAACCCCCCCGGTGGCCGTCCTCAGCGTTTGGTGAAGAACTCCGGGATCTCCAACGGAACACAACCGGAGTCCTCCTAACGCGATGCCCTTTTATCGGGCTCTGCCCTGGGGGGAGCAATTTACGCTCCTCTCACATCCCCTGGTGATTACAGCGATATGCGACCACACAAACTGCTGTCCTTCCCGGGATCGCTTGCTGGACGGTTTGAGCTCCCACTCTTGCCGCCCGCAACCCCGGAAGCCCCTTTTAGTCGCCTCTTACGACAGGCAAGGGTTACCGTAGCCCTATTCTGGTCCCGGTACTACAGGGACAGTGGTAAAGTACCTACATATTATTCTTTTCCGACACGTTCCACCTTAGTCCTCAAGGATAGCAACGCATCTGCGACTGACTTAAAGTAAGACTATAAATTATCTGGGGTTGACTACAGATATTCATGGATAGCAGTAGCCACATACGATCTTAATGTGCCCAAAATACGGAAAACTGCATAAATGTTAGCAAAAAAAAAATTGCTAGAAACTTGGTACGTATTTGCTTATGTAGTAAATTTAATTATTTTGACCATCCAAATTCACTTATCACCTAATGGTAATAATAAACATAGTTCCATTACGTCATGTCACCACTCCAGCGCAATTGAGTCATTAATTGTAGCGATTTCGCGGTTAATCTAATGAATTCGACTCCGGTCTGGTCTCGGCACTTAATTATGTAATTAGCCACTGCATTATGCCAGTCGTCCGTACAACGAAGTGTTGAATTCACGCCATTACAAACTAGGTAACTAGTATTTGTTTTTTTATATAATATAGGTGTAGCAGACGAGCATGCAGTCCACCTGATGGTAAGTGGCTACTCCCGCCCATGGACATCTGTAATCAACCCCAGATAGGATTAGATACTCCTACCTGAGGTCGGCCACAGATGCGCCGCTACCCCTGAGGACTAAGCTGGAACGCCTCGGAAAAGTATGTCTCCCTTACCACACCCTTCAAAACGGAACACAGCAGCGCCTAACACTGCTGTTATTAGGCAGAAATGGGTGTGGCGGTGGTGCCGCCGGAGTCGAACCACAAAGGGTTCTACCACCTTCAAGGTAGTATTGTTTAATGTTATAATTAAAGCACATTTTCAATATGAGCACCGTTTGTTTTCGAACATTTTTTGTCGATATCAATATCTAACATAGAAAGCACGGAATTAAACATATTCATTTAGTGTCATAGAATGCACAGGAACTTCTAACATGATTCTTATTCTCATTTTTGAATAAAAATTATAAATAAGTTTATACTCTACGTAGAAATACTAACGCCTATTTTATTGCCATACACACAGTGTTCTTATCACGACATCGTAATTAAATTCTGTCATAGGAATGTCTGCAGCAAGTATTAATTATGTTTCAGTAAATTATTTTTATTATCAGTTTGTTCGGATATCATGTTACGTGCATTAACCTTACGAATTAATGTGCCTCAAAATATCGCTCGTATCAGTTTTCTAATGTCCTGATTCTGTAACTGACAGCACATCAAACATAGAACACATGTTGTTGGCATGTGTCATTTATTAGCAGGATAACCGGGTTCGGGAAAATTAGGTTGCAATAGTATTAAACCTTCTTTTCTCGGTAACATCTCCACTATTTACGCAACCTTAATACAACAAGTTTAACGATACATCTGCCGCTTTTGGGTCACCGAAAAACCTCATTACGGCCTCCGAATTGGATTTATCGATAATTCTTAAACGCGTTGCGTCACCCCCATAAAGTATTCGCAACTTTCGAAGCTTTACGTAATAGTCCCTTGCGCGGACAGGTGATCAATTATGTCAGGCGAGTATTGAACCTGCCGGAGGATTATGGATGTACCGCGGCGGGCGGGCGCTTTGGGTGACATTGACTTTCTTATTGTCGCGGGGCTGATAGCGCGGCGCGGCGCACATGCACGCCGTCTGCCGTCACGCGCGCGCGCATCCACGCTCCGCGACCGCGACCGCCCGCGCGCCGGGTCCGCGATATGCCCGCAGTGAAAGTATTCAACATATTCGGCGGACAGAAGCCGACCGAGAAGCAACCGGCCGCATCCCCCGCTCAGGGCGCGATCCAAAAATTCTACAGGACTTTTTCAGTCGGCTCCGAAAGCTCGCACGAGCACAAGGGCGGGAAAGTGACCGCGATCGCCGCCTGCCTCGAGAAGAAAATCAGTGAACCCGCGAAAGTAAACAGTGATAATGTGCAAAAGTTTAACACTAAAGTTAACATAACCAACACAGTTGTGAACGGCAAATCGGACAGTTCGAAACCGCGGCACCACGCGTACGAGAATGTAAACATTGTGAACGCGGACAATCCTAAACCGGAAGAGGACAAATTGCTCGACGAAACTAAGGGGTATTGTTCGATATACGAGAATATAACAATAGTCGGTAAACAGCCCGACGATAAATTAGAGAGTGATACTACGGCAGAATCCAAGCTAAATAAGGCCTTAGAATCATTTGACAAAATATTGTCTGAATTCACTTCGAGTACTACGTCTCTAACACCTGACGTGAATGTAAACAAAAGCAGCTTCATTGTACCTAAACTACAAAAGTCAAAGACTTGTAGTATCATAGAGTCGCGCTGCATTTTGAAGAAAACTAATTCCGATCCTGAAAGTCAGAGGAAAACACGGAATACTGTGACACGAAACAATTCAATAGATAAAACAACAAGTTTATGGAATCTTGACGACATGAAGGGAAAGGAATTAACGAGTCCGTTGAAACCTTTGACCGTTGTACCTGATGACAAAATGAATTCCGATAAATACGCAACCTATAAGATTTCATCAAAAACTCCATCACGCGCTAATTGCATTAAAACTGAAGACCTAAAAAAGCTTGACGTGAAAACAAGAATCTTAAAAAAGACTTTGTCTAATCCGCCATCGACACCCGTACCTGTTATATCGAAGACGAAAACAGCTACAAAAAAGGTGGATAAAAACATGAATGAAGCAAGGAAAATGAAATCAAAAACTTCCACAAACAATTCAAGGTCAGCTTTGGAAACTAAGGAGCATCCTAAATCTCAAATGCAGAAAGCAAAGAGTGTATGGGAAATTGGTAATGAATCTTTCATTCCGTCTAACTTGGAAAGGACCAAATCCACTACTTCTATCGCGGGTTCTCCAAGTAAGATCCCGGTGATCAGGAGTCAAATGTCGCACAACAAGTTCAGTAGCACTAGGGCGCTTTTTTCTCCCACTCCGGTTGATCTCTGTAATGTAGACCAGGCCAGAGAGTGTGCTCAGAAAAAAAAGCCCATTGTCTCGCGAAAAACCACCGAGAAGTCTGATTTTACCAAACAAACAAAACAAAAATCGCAGCTCAATTTGAAGTCTGACCCGAAGCGGCAGAGCGATAAAACGAAGAAAGACGCACTCGATAAAAAAGATGTTTCATCACCGAAATCGTCAGTGAGGGATTACTCGGACGAAATAAACGCCGTCCGTGCGAAGCTGCAACAGAGAAAAATCAACAACAAAAGAGACCTTGTCGTACCGACGCCGGACTCTAAACGAAATGAAAACGAACCGGAAGAAATCGATTCGACGCTGTCACCCGTCAAGTACATAGTGAAAAAACTGGAATGTAAGACCGCTATGGAATCGAAAACGGAACCGGCCCAATTCGTCAACTGTAAAGTGATCCCTCCGGTGCACAAGGAGCTGTGCGTGGCGAACACGACGTTTCATAATCACCTGAGCACACTCGTCGGCCGACAAGTCAAGTGCGTGGAGTCGCGAGACGACACCAGAATATGTACACAGGCCGAGAAGCTTCAGTTACATAAACACACCGAGGAAAAGATATCGGACACGCACTCGGACTGCAGCGACGACTCGGGTCACGTCTCCAATGACGCGTCGAACGAAAACGACACCGTGTTCGACACAGTGCACGACATGAGTCCGGTGCACAGTACGGACGAGGTGGACTGCAAATTGTTCGAAGTGCCGAAGCAGTTTGGGATAAATTTGCCTGGGAATGCGAAAAGCGTGTGTCCCGTGCGGCCGGCGAGGCGCGGCGGGCGCTGCAACGAGGTCGATAGCGGTACCCGCGCCACCGACGCTCCGAAAGTGGACGAGCAGGTACGCGACACTGTTAACATATCGACAACAGCAAATTACAGGTGCTATTTACCGACAGTACCCTATTAGACACCATTTATACCTTTAGACATTAAACGAGTCAGATACAGACCTAGGCAGACAAAGTCTTCTTTTTAACATATACATTCATTTGTGTTACAGTAGATACGTTCTATTTGAAAATACTAGTTTTTCGGCCACGGTACGTGTCTGAGACGCTCTATGTCTGTACATGTAAATTAACACTGAAAGTTCTCGCCACGACGTTTTGATCCTATAGATTTGATCAAGCAACTCAAACAAGTCCGACAAGATTTAGATCGAAAGCTGTCCAGCCAATAATAACAATAAACACAGGTCACAGACCCCATACCTATTTGAACGGCTCCTTTGCTATGCATATGCGTAATTATGCAAGCACAAATATTATACCCGCAACATTCTCCAAGATATAATGCATAACGCCCCATTAGCATGCACGTTACGAGTAAACAATACCGAAGCGCTCTTCGATTTGGTCGTGAATTTTAATAAGTAAGAGGTCCTTTCACGTTGATTCATATAAGAAATTTGTGTTGAATCACAAACGTAGCCGTTACGAAGAAATTTATAATAAGTTAGAAAATTTCTTCACGCGCATAGCATTTCTTGTTAGTGAGTGTTAGAATCACTCACAGACATTTATGTAAACAAGCGAACCAAAACCTAACTAATAATTTTATGAAATCAAAGTCATTACTAATAATTTACCTACTTGCCCGAAAGGGATTCGAATTTAGAACCGTTTGAATACCCGATCACCATTTCGACCACTGTCCTTATCATATCAACAAAAAAGGAAACTACGAGTAAAAGCGAATTAGTTTACAAAAATAGGGCGGATATCCCTTATTGTCTCAATACTGGGCATAGGTCTCTTCCAACTACTGGACACAACTGAGAACATACTCTACCAAGCTGCTCCCAGTCAAAGATTAGTAAAGATTAATCGCTCCTAACAAGAAAATTCACTGTTAATTATTTTCGCGTTTAAGAAATATTAAAAAAAATGTAGTTTTTAGATCATTTACGAATGAAACCATATTTATTCGCACTTTTTCTTCGATTTCGGGTCCTAACTGCGCATGTCGGCATTATTCCGCGTAAATTACACCATGACAGCCATTAAACGGCTGACAGAATTGTCAGCTGTTTAAGTAATTTAATGGCTTCCTTCAATTACAAAGCGATGAGATATCTATACTTATATATGTTCCCAGTATATATATTAGTGGCACAAATCAACTAATCTAAACTTATAACTTATAACAAACTAAAATTATTATCCAAAAAACAGGTTTAAATATACAACAACCATATATTTTACACCTAAATCATTATATAACATTTCAACGGATTCATTACTGGATTACCGCAAAATTAATCATTACATAACCACCGATAGGTATGCGTTAGCAGTTTTATTTACAATACGAAAATATACCCACGCAATTATTTGCGCTTGCATAACACACTTGAGACCACTTGGATCCCAATTACTTTAAAACTGATTTTAATCAACGGATGAAGTGCATGACACTGCCGAAAATACTGTATAAATTTTTAATACTTACTCCAATAACTTTAAAAAATCAGTGATTAGAACTGCCTAGCCTGGAATTAGAACCTCGGACTTATAAAGCAATCAATGTTTACGTGCGGTCTTCCCTTAACTAATGATATAATTCGGCATTCAGTTATTGCATAAACTTCACTTGGCTTGTGACAAGTGTGCAACAGGGGTCAGCGGTGCCACTAGATTTATTAACGCTTTTACTTTCACCACTACTTTGACGGCAACGTCGACGAGACGTCAAGACATCTTCTGACGTACTGTGACGTAAACGGACGCTTCAGGGGTTTCCAAACTTTACGACGTAAATGTTCTTCGACGTCGTGTTACTACGCTGGGAGAATCGTGCGATCGCTTTTTTTAAAGGATTAATAAATGAATATTTTTTTATTAGTCATAATATATTTTTTGGTACCTTTATTTAAATAATAAAGTAATATGTACTAACTACAGACAAGTGTGTCTTTTATAGAAAGCGTCATCAAATACAATAATTGAAGAGAGTAGAAGGAAAGTTTGGGAAACTATGGGTTACTTAATAAGTTTGATATTACCAGATATTAAGATTGATTTTTCGCCGTCTGTTCTGTCAATCACGATATGATGCAACTAAGGGTTCAAGCATTACTCTCTGTATTTATACAAACATCGAATTGATTACTTTAAAATGCGGTTCCCATACTAATTCTAACAGACGGTGACGTAATTAGCTAATTAGTGTGCTGTTTGGTTAGATTTTTCACAGGTTTTTTTCTAACAGTCACATGGCATTGTTCGGTAAATGGTTGAACAGTTTTTGGAGTCGTACAAACTCGACTTTTTGTTTGTTTAAAATTCAAAAAACTCTTTCTTTTAACGCACTGTGATGTAAACGTTTAGCTAATGAGTGTGATATTTAGAAGAGTGTAAGATTTGAAAAGGCGTTTTTCATTTTTTTTTAATAATAATAATACACGCTTTCTACACTCACAGACCCACACTAGGATTCCCTTTACCGCGGGTGCCATGGACACACATAGACAAATACACAAACACCCAGACCCAGAAAAAGACAACTAAATTCACCATTTAGTTATCTGTCTGGCCGGGGATCGAACCCGGGACCCACTGCGCGTCAGACCGGTATGGTGACCGCTCCGCCACGCGGGTCGTCAATTCTAACGATCACAGTATTGCTTGAAGTTTTTTATCATATAATATTGAAGAAGCAAGCGAGCATGCAGTTCACCTGGTGATGAGAGGCTACTGCCGCTCATGGACTTCTGTAATCAACCCCCGATAAGATTTGACGCATGCCTGAAGTTGACAGCAAATGCTTTGCTTCCGCCGCGGACTAAGGGTTCGTACACAAAACTGCGATGCGACGTCGCATCGCAAAAATCTGCGAGCTCCCTCGACGCATCGCAAGAACTTGCGAATTGATTCGCATCGCACAGTGGTTGTTGTTGTTGGTCACCCTGAGAGACGCTACGCCGCACGATATCGCATCGCAGCAATTCGCATCGCAATTTTCTGCGTTGCGAGTTCGCATCGCGTCGCATCGCAGTTTTGTGTTCGAGCCCTAAGTTGGAAAGCCTCAGATCTCCTCTGTTACCGTCCAAAGCAAACCACAGCAGCGCTTCACACTGTTATTATTAGGCAAAAATAGGTGCAGATGTGGTGCCGCCTGAATCTAAGCAGAGATGATTCTAGCACCTTTAAAATGAATTGTTTTTGGATTTGAAACTCGACTGGGTTTTGTTAGTTTAAAATTCAGATGCCACCCTTTCTACGTGCGGAATGTCAAGCACTTTCGTTTCGACTTTCTTGCACCGCGATGTGACGACAAATATTACGTGCTCCACACTGAGGATGTAGTGACAGAATCCCTCACATATTGCGATGGTTACTTTAGTTTGAACAGAGAACCAGGCTTTTAAAGTTTCATATACGCATTTTATGTTGTACTGAAATCTAGCTGTCTTGCTTCTTGCATAGCTTATGACTGCTTGTATACATTTTTTTAAGTTAATTAAACATGTTTTTATTTATCATTAACATATATTCATAGATCTGTCTGTTCATGCGTTTCTGTGTTTACGCTGTATATTTCTATTATTTTATATGTACATCGTAGACTACGTATAGGTAATAATAAGTTGATTATTTTTCTAGACTAGACCAATTTTTGGGCTAGATTTACACCAATAACGACGAATATATCGTGATTTTTCATTTAGATTTGGATTAGCTCATTAACAATTTTTAACATTAAAAACTTTGATTACAATAAAAATGTTCAACCAAAAAAATCAGAAGTGATCATTATTATTTTAAATCTGACACGATAACTGTTAAAGTTAATAATTACATTTATTTATAGCACTTATCACTTAATTATAGGTATGTACACAAACGTACATATGTATCTACATATACAATACATGTTCAAACACAGAAGCGATTTATTTTCACTCAACTCACACACGTAACATTTCAGCACCAATAAAATTGTATGAAAGTGACGATTAATCATTTTTATTTATTGAAATGTATTGTTAAAACTTTCTACTGTAGCGGTGGCCGTCTTGTTCGCCATTCGCGAATCAATTAGCATCTTTAACAACGTAATTTTATACGTAATTACTCGTATTATGTATGACTTGTGTCAATAAAGATTGTATTCCGAAATGATAGCGTCTCCTCTTCTTTTCTCGTCGTGATATTTTCTCTCGCTCAGTCTTTATAATGCGTAAGCGAGGAATGTACACATGAGTTAATGATATGAATATTGCACTTGTATGACTATGTCTGCTTGCACTACATCGGGTGGGTTTCGATTTTTACGTAGGAACCCTAATTATTTTTAAGATTAAAAGTAAAAAAAAAAACACTTTCTACACTCACAGCCCCACACTAGGATTTCCTGTGTCGTGGGTGCCGTGGATACATACATAGACAAATACACAAACACCCAGACTCAGAAACAGAAATCTAAATTCATCATTTAGATATCTGTCTGGCCGGGGATCGAACCCGGGACCCTCTGCGCGTCAGACCGGTATGGTAAACGCTCCGCCACGCGGGTCGTCCTTTAGTAACCTTTGTCGCTTCCCGTAATGTTATCTATCTTTACGCAAGTCAGCGTCAAAATCGGATCACCCATTTCCAAGATGGATACACAGAAAAGTATCAAACTACTGTTTAGATTTGACTTCGCTTGCCTAATTTCTTCGAATGATAATTCTATTAAAATATACACACAGAAATTTCAATATTTTTCCTGTACGCATAGATGAAGTGTTTAAATAATTCCGAGGCGAAACGGCCTCCACCGTCGGTCATTTAACCACTTAATTTTAGGTTTAAGACGTTACATGCAAAGTAGCGTCTACAAACTGAGTACATTGCAATTAAAACACATAGTAGTTAACGATCTCATCTTTCGAGAGGAGACAGAACTATGTCACTTTCTAAGTTTCAAATAGTGCGTTTCTCACATATATCTATAATGTTATGAAGCTTTTGTCTGTTGGTTTGTCTGAATATCACACGAAAAGTAGAAGACAAATTTTGAAGAAATATTTTATGTTAAAAAGCTTCGTGTTAAACTTAAAAAGTGGTATATATTTTATCTCGACGATGTAATGGATGTTAGAGATATAAGAGGTTTAATATCAAACCCCCGTTACAAGTAGTTTTGTATTGAATGGGAGGTCAACTTTGAATGGTTTAAGCAAATGTAAAAACTAATGACTATGTCATCAGAAGATTAAAAAAATTATTTTCTGGCAGTGATGCTGGGGTAGGTGATGTGAGGGTATTTTTTATTAACTTTACAGTAACATTTCTGTACCAGTATTGTACAAGGAAAAATATGTAAGAGAATATTATCTGAATTAATTATATTCCAAATTTATTGGTTCTACTTAATACACTTAGTACTCAGTAAATAAAATCACATGTTAACCTTCATGCAGATGAAGACGCGGGCAGAATATAGTCGTATTAAAAATCTCCGAAGGTGAAGATTTTCCACCTATAATTTCCCCGGGCTGATAGAAAGCACGCCATTAAAACTGCTATATAAGCAGCTATAAACTTTTCAATGTACACAGATTGTACAATCGGCGACAAATATTCTCAACAAGATCCTTCGTATTACAACTGTTTGGTAGATACTTTATAGCGCTACTGTAAAGTGTAAACTTAAATGGATGTTTAGCTGTATAATGATTACGACTTTGATAAAGCTATGTATGTAGTTACTTGATCTTTAGACTGAGTAACCAAATAGACTTCTAATGCCAATATTTGTCTGCCATTAGGGGTCTGTTTGAACACTTTCTGTTATCGTATACGTCACATAGATCTAATATAATTTTGCTTCAATAAATACTCATATCACAGAAACAATGATAGACTATGGCCTAACACTTCTCATTCTGCATTCTGAGAATGCCCAGCGGTGGAACAGTAATGAGTTGATGATGAAATACTCGTATTATTGGCGTTATAATTGTCTTCTCGTTCAGTCAATTACCGTGTAACACAGAGTTAGCGTGTAGTCGGCTTTCCATCGCAAATTCGCAGAATTATGTATGAAAAAATATTATACATTAAGAGCTCATTTGATTATTTCCTCTATGACTTCATACAAACGAAGAGTACTTGTCTTGACTTCATACACTCTGTTTTCATCTGTCTCTGCTAAATATAACCTGGAAGTGTTCAAGGCGAGTGCATCTTTCAGGCTCACTAGAATGCGAGACCGCATCCCATTTACCAGTTGATGAGATTACGGTCAAGTACAATGTGCGGACCCATACATAGAATAAGTAGTGGACCTTGCATTTGGCCAGAGTGGACTTTGGACTTGTAATCGTCCTAATTCTGTGAGACATAACAAAAGATGCAGTAATGCCTACAACTACAAATAATAAACAATAGTAAATAATATTTGCTGACTACAAATCTAGACGTTCGCGACCTCATCATTAATGGAATTCTCGTAATAAGTACGTCGTCAATATTTCTATTAGATTCGATCACGTTCGGTATTTGGTAGAAAATCGTAGACGTTAAGGCGCTTAGCTTACTATCAGCGTGTGGCGATAAGCTAGAACACGGACAAAACTAACCAAAAATTTAGATTAGAAGATATTAGGTATTTCAAAGTTTATGTTCGTCTGTTCAACAAGGGTATGTGTTATGTCACGATTTATTTAAACTATAACGTGGGTGAACAAGTTCATGCACAGTTTGACGATTACTAACATATTATAACAAAGTTAATAGTTAAAAATGTCTGGGACGAAATATTAGTACTATTTCTGAAGTGATATTGGTGGTATTTAAAGGTGGTAAATCATTTGTGGTTCGACTCCGGCGACACCAACGCACACCTATTTCTATCGAGCATCCTTTTCTCAAAATACTTACAATCTTAGATTCGCTAAGTAGAGTACCTACAAAAGTATTTTAAATTTACTCGTCAAATATTTGTAGTGCTTAAATAAATATATGGTGAACTCGGGAAAAAATAGTCATAAAAGCCACTAGCAAGGACTTGGAGTAGACTGGCTTCTACGTGTTTGCGATTTTTATCGTATCATAAATTCAACTTTCCATCGCGGCCGGTGAGACGAGTAACACATAAAATGTGTTTCGTTTACGTACAAGCGCGATTCGCATCACGTTTTGCTTTCGCCGTCGCGAAAGCATTGCAAAGGACATTGCTTTGATAACGTAACGCGCGTTATTGCCATGTTGTTGTAAATGTTGATGGCATTAGCCATACCAATGACTTACTAAAGATTTAGACGCCAAATCGTAAATAGAACTTGAGAAGTATTATTAACAAACAACAAACAAGTATTATTATCAATGTAAATAACGTAACATAGTTATACCAAAGTATATTATATTGTTTAACAAACGTGTTTAGAAGTGCCTCATTATCGGCCATCGAAATCGGCTATTAACATTTATGTCATGTCATACATCGTTACCATACTCTACATTTGTCGATCACTAAAGCGCTTTATGCACTATCTGTGCCTCATATGAGTAAGTAAGAGTATTAGTAAATAAATAAATAAATTAAACCAATTCAGCACTTTGTTAGCGTAAAATGTTATAGAGTTTCTGGCTTACCATAGAGTAATATCTCAATAATTCTTAAACTTATTAAATAAGCGTAAAAGCAACTCTTTTTAACTGAACTCCTGTCCATTCATTGCCAATATTGGCAATAAAAATTCTCGCAGGAAACTTTATAACGAAATACAATTTAGTAAAAAACATACATAACAGATATCTATTCTTATATACATACTACATACTGTTATACATAACAGAATTCTACCAATCATTCATTACATTTGTTTGTTTACTTTTTAGACTTGCGTTATACAATCATATACTTTTTACGAACTGGTTTTAATTAGGCTATAGTTAAGCTTTCACGTTGCCACTTAAATTTAAGTAACGTAAAAGTCAATATATAATTCGTTTTATTTATGAGCTACCCCGGCAAACGTTGTGTTGCCATATAAATAAAAAAATATTAAGGGTGAACAACCCTTATCACTTAGGGATATGAAAAATAGATAGTAGCCAATCGATAAAATCGGTAGAGCCGTTTCGGAGGAGTACGCTAACTAACATTGCGACACGAGAATTTTATATATAAGACTATGTGCTAGTTTGACGTTCCATATGACTTATCTGACTTAGGTACAGTAGCTGCATAGAGCTACGCCGACACCACCGCCACGCACACATTTGCCTTATAACAACTTATAGTTACATAGCTGCTTATATATTCTGATTTGAACAGTTATGAAAGAGAAAAAATATACCAATAACTTGAGCCTATTTTTATACACTATATGTATCTGGAGGCACGGCAGTGCCTCCGCCAAGTCGAGCCAAAAAACAAAAAAAAAGCGGCACGGCCGTACCTTGAAATTTTACATTAATTTACGAATTACAAATTCTTCCGTTATTAAGAATTATCGTATTTACGTAATAGACAATTTTGATACACTTTCCTTCTCACCAATGTGTATAATACTTAAAATCTTCGTGTGCAATTAAATAATCTCGTGTATTATATCTTAAAACGTTGCATATTATTAGAATAAATGGCGTTATACAGCATATTTCACAATAGTTACCGTAACTGTACGCTATACGGGTATGGAGTTATCTTTACAATTTCTCTATTCGTCGAAAGCGGGCGGTAAAATTTCGATATAAGTAATACTAAGTACGTATGTGTAGTATGGATAATTGTTGACTAATTCCCGTTATTAATATGCAATCTATCCGATTTTGCCTACTAGAGTTCAACATATATGCACTTGTCATATTTCGATTTTAGGCAAACGATTGGATATCTTCTATATACCTATATAAAAATGAATGTTTGTCTGTATCTTCTTTATAGAATCGTAAAATATGCATTTGATCATGTGATTATCTTGTTGAAAGTTGATGTGCATAAGTCCACGAAGGTTTCTGAGTAAGTACGACCAATTTACGACAGATAGCATCACTGTCATTCCAATGAAGGTACTTTTCAGTTATATGTATGTCATTATATTTTTTTAAACGCGAGCGAATCCGCGAGAATTACTAGTATAGCATAGAACCAATAATAATATATTTTTAAAATTAATCAGCAATATATTTCTCCTCAATATATTGCCCAGCAATATACTTCATCAGTTATTCGATTCATTCGAGCGAAAGTCTGTTATGTATACAATGGCTCGTAGACTTTATGATTGACCGCTGTTGTTGTAAGTATACAGTTTTTGTCACATTTTTCACGATTTTACTCCAGCGAATGCGTATTTTTTGTAATGTACCAGATTCCAAGAATTCTCGTTTTTATTTTTACGTGAGATATTTGTACAATATGTATGAAAACATATTATTATTATTATTATTTTAGCAATTTATTTTCAGATTACAGACAGACATGCATTTTTTTTTAAATTTTGTAAAGCATACAGTATAATTGCGTATCTACGAGTATAATCATTCTCAGATATTACTATTATTTCCATATATAAAAATGGACCTCGGATATTGTTCACAGATGCCCCTGAGGCCTAAGTTGATAGGTATGTGTGTCTTACCACACCCTGAACACCAGGACACAGCTGCGCTTAATACAGTTATTAGGAAGAAATAGATGTTACTATTATTCAATATCGTAAATACGTTATTCTGTTTGCTTTTCTGTAAACGTCACAGAGTCAACCTGTGCAAATATTGGAATTAGTTTGCTAATGTAAACTGAAGGGTGTAATTATCTTATATCATAATATCCTCGTTAACACGTCATTATTACAGTAATTAATACTTTGTAACACACGTTTATATAATGTAAAGTTATACTTAAAATTTTAAATGTTTTATACGTTTTAAAAATGTTGTTATGTTCCCAACTAATTACTTATTTACATTGTTTTTTTGTAAATGAATATAGGTATTTCACACAAATGAAAATAAGTCTCCTGCGCTTTCATGCTCAAATATTGATAATATTATAAGGCTCATTATAAGGTCTTTAGTTTTTTGTATCTTTTAAAAAAAAATGTCTTACATTAATTCTGTAAGCAAAGAAATTTAAGCGCTTTCTTATGAAACATTTCTCTTTTATATTTATCAAACTCAATAATTTATTTTATCTGTAACTTTTATTTTCATGATATACCTAATATTTGAATTTTCAATCTGCATAAAATATCAGCATAAAATACATGAAAACTTATTTTAATAATTTATTTGCATTTCTCTCCGTGATTTTACGAAAGCGTTTAAAATTCTACAGGATAAAAATATACTAATCGCGTGCAATAAACATTAGCATAATATATAGGAAAACTTATTTTAACGATTTACTTGCATTTCTCTGCGTGATTTTATAAAAGCGTTTAAAATTCTGCAGAATAAAAATATACTAATCATGTGCAATAAAAATTACCATAAAATACATGAAAACTTATTTTAAAGACTTATTTGCATTTTATATCTCCAATATCTTAATCGCGTTATTCTGCGGGAAATAATATACTAAACGCTTGCAATATAACATTAGCATAAAATACACTAATCGACTACGATAAAACCTGTTCGGAAACGCGAACAAAGAGTCATCTTCGGATTACATAACGATTGGTTACGTATCGGACCACGTGCCGAGAGGTCGTTGTAACGAGAAAGAATGCCATTTGGGTGGATCTAAATGGCATTCGAATAGGATTGAGAACGGCAAACTTGTATGTATTAAGATGACAAGATATTAATCATTTTTAATTAACTTGTGGATCCGGGCAGATGTTGATCCGCACACAAAAAATAAACATCTATAATAAACAGCGCCATCTTTATGCATGAAATCAATATAGAGTGACATTTTGGAAAATATTTATAAAACCAAAAAGCACATTGCGTAAAATATAGTCTATGTCACTCTCACAATTAAAACGAATTTATCAACATCTCGCATGTTAAAAGCCATTAACCTGATTGGGCTACAGATCATGCTAAAAGAATGGGATATACATAACCCTCCGCAGTCTGGGGTTGCCTACCCATCTTCTAAAACAGCATCATCATCATCATCAGCAACCCATTACTGTCCCACTGCTGGGCACGGGTCTCCACTCATAATGAGAAGGATTAGGCCATAGTCCACCGCGCTGGCCAAGTGCGTATTGGTAGACTTCACATACCTTGGAGTTTTTTTTTAAATATCTTAGGCATGCAGGTTTCCTCACGATGTTTTCCCTCACCGTTTAGCAAGTGATAATTAATTTCTAATACGCACATAACTTTGAAAAATCAGAGGTGCGTGTCGATCGAGAGGCCGAGTTTCTTAACCATTTTTTTTTGCTTCTAAAACAGCCCTGAAAGTCAAATACATTTAAAAATCGGAATTGTACCACATACATATTCTACACGTACGCATACAAATGACTTGGGGAGAAAATACTTAATCTTCTTCGTAGCCAGTTAAAAACCAAACAAATAATCCATGCAGGTATTTTTTTGGAAATCCTTTCGGAGGCGTTGACCGTGGTCACTCGGACGAATGCGAAATCGCTAATTTGATTTCACAATGCAATCGCGGTGCTGAATAACAAAATCACATTCGGTGGTTATGTATACGTTTAGAACACGCTATGGTTTCTATATTTTCACTGTTCACAAAAGCTTTCTATGAATATTTTTTTAAGTGAAGTATGTATTTGAAATAAAAATGAAGCCATGTATTTAAAATATATATATAATTAACTTATGAATTGAAGGGTGTGGTAAAGCGGAGATACCAATAATACTTCTGCCCGATTTGGAGAGGGCTAGAAAGATTCTAAGGTAACAATTTAGGAGTAGTAGTAGTATTTTAATATTACTAGAACAAAAACCTACACATTGGTCTCTGCATGATATCCGTAACATCGGCGAAGTTCTGACCAATTACTGATATTGTTTCTGAGGAACCTGATTAACTTCACTTCAAATATAACCTACTAATCAAACTGTCCTAATTCAATCAGACAAATTAAATTAAATAATGCATCATTGAATAATTATGTCAAATTAACTTGAAGAATCCGAAACGTTGTCGTCAGATGTACAAAGTAGACCTCCACATCTCAACTTTCCATCAAACAAACCTGCAGTCAAACATCAAACCATCCGTACATCCTTGTCGCGGGAGAAAGTGGACATCTTTATGACTACGCATTCAGACTAAGAAAGAAGTCTGATGAATCATCCGTGGACTACTGAATGTGGACACGCCTTAATCTTGTAGATTGTTAGATAACGAAATGCTTGGTAGGTCTGAGATTAAGTCGTTAAAACTTAACACTTTCTCATCTAAATGACATGTAACATGAACATACCTTTATTATGGCCGGATTTAAGATATATTATATTATGATTTATACTTGGTAAATTCAAATTATTAGCGGCACAGGACCGTCCAAATTAGGCCGTCCGTTATTATCTTCCCCAAAATCTAGTAAAAACTGGCAATGACGAGAAGTTTTAAAATTTCACTTATCTACAGTGTCATAGCCGGTAGGACTTTCGTGTGTCACAAAATACTGTCATAACTACGAGATTAATAATGTTAGCAACGTCCTTACAAAATCCTTATAGAAGTGCTGTATCTTTTGAGTGTTCATCACTCAAAAGATACAGCATTTCTGTAAGGATCCATTGGGTAGAATTTGTTATAATGTCCCATTGCTGTGCACGTTTCCATCATCACAGAGAAGGTCCCCCACTCCACCTTCAATGCACGTAATTGATGTCCCAGCACGGAAATAAAGTATTGCACCTTTCAATATTTATTTAATCTTCAATATACTTAATTTCCGTAATTTTCGACGTCAATCTGTTTTAATAACCAAGTCCCAAATATCCGATGTGTTTGAATTTTTTTGTCCATTCTTCTCCGAATATTGCATTTATCATCACCATTGTTTCCATGGAATTCGAAAACATTCGATATCTTGTGATGGTTGGTTTGAGGACGTAACGATGCGCTCAGGTTACTTCGATGTTTCTTGATGTTTGATCGACAATTAAAGAAAGAAGAAAAGAAAGAAAACATTACACGAGACGAGAATCTTCGAAACTTTTACGAACTATAATAAATGACAATATCCAGTTATTTTACAAAAAAAGCAAATAATATGCCTATGAAAATACATATAAATTCAACAAACTCGCATTGCAGAAAACGTGTCGTTATTTAACTTGTTATTAAACCAACGCACATTTAAGAAGAGTTTTAATGAGGTATATTATTTTTACGAACAAAAATGTATAAAATCTGACTATATGCAAAATTTTACGTCATAAAAAATTACCTACCTATACTATTTTGACGTCACAATCTTATTACTGTCTCGTTATATTTTCACCAAGATGATAAATAGGTTAAATAATTAATTTATTCGTTAGTTACATAAATCTAAATTTACCGACTAGGCGAAACCGGGCCAGTTCCCTTGTATTTAAATAGTAATGTGTATATAGCCTTAATCGTATACCTACTTTTAACTTTTCTTCAATTCTCGGAATTTCAAAATGATTTTTAAAACAAAACTACTTAGGTACAGCTAAATATTTACGCGTAGCAAAATGAAAATTCGTAGAAATTTCACAAAACGATCGACAATTTATTGTCTTTGTCAATGTTAACCCACAAAATGGGTTTGTTTGTAAACTCTAAACAGACAGACAGTTTGCACTGCGTTTGTTATGAACTTTACTCGCATTACTTTGATCGCTTTGAATTGTTTTGATTGCAAAATCAAAATGAAAATCTTCACGTGACTTTCCCTAATTCGAATTGATTTTGAGCCAAATCAAAAATTAGGGAACCGCGTGATTTTTTAAATATAACACAAATAGGGGTTAATTTTTTTTTCTCAAAAACATGAAATCCAATATTTCCCAAAACAACTAATAATAATAATAACATTAGATTTAGTAAAATCAATCGATAATTTTGATCGTGCGAACGAGGTTTCTTCTCTAACTGTAAATACGTAATCAAATAACCAAATAGATTTTGGTAATTTGATCCTGCCATCAAAATAATTCAGCTATAAGGGCCCCCAGTGTAAGAAGTTGATTTTACAAAATTTATGATTCCGGTGACCTTTTTTTAGTCTACTCGCTGATTGCTTGTTTCGTGTGTGTTTCGATTATGTTTGTCCCCAAAATCGATTACCGCCCCTTCCGCATCTAGTCCGCTAGAGATTATAACATTAATCAATTATATAGCCCCATGTGTACATATATGCACCTAACAACACCAGATCACGTCTACAATGAGACTTGTTGCGTGTGTATCATGCGTTAGTGCATAGATGCATCTTAATCTATCACGTGTGTATTACTTGTAGTTCAGTTTCTTTGTACAATAGAATTGCGAAATAATTGCTAACAAATTATAACGTTTTCTACACTTCTTTATTGGTGTTTTTTTTGTTGTGTGTGCCCGCACGACCTAGAACAGACATAACTTGATCATGCCTGGATCGGGAATCGAACCTGAAATCCTATTATGTTTGACCGGTATGGTAACGATTGCGCCACGCGGATCGTCTATGTTGACTATGTTCATTAGAAAGTTATGTTAATTGCATTTTGAAATTTTAAAACAGTATTTTAAGGTCTTTGTTGAAAATAAAATGTATATTTTTAGTAAATAGTTGTACTGCCGCCTACACACACGTGCAAATAATTTTTAATATTTCGTACTTGAGAACTAACTTTTTTTAAAAAAATTAGGATTTTCACACTTTCTTGTACCTATGAAGTATTTATCAATTTTCGATGTTTGGTAGGAAAAACATTAGATAGATTACTATTACGAGTGTAAGACTACGTACTGGCAATCTAAAGTCCACACAAACAAAGTCGGCAAGCGGAAGCTTGTGATTTATATAAAGTATACAAACTATCATATCATCTCTGCACAAACAACGCGGGCGTCTCGCCCCAGTTGCCGCGAGATAACTGCAGATCTCTGTTTGCGGTGCGACTTGGTGCATCTAGCCGTTCTAGTGCATAATGTAACTTCTGGTTCTGGTTGAATTGTTTTGAGTTTTGATATAGCTTCATTCTGGCCTATGGGTTTTGTTAGTTTTGATATTTAGACTGGTGGTGCACTTAGTAACAATAATAACATTATTATTTTCTAAACTAAAATCACGCTATAACAGTTACTGAAACTAATAAAAATAATTCCCATGCATTATTTGCAATCTAGTAACTTGCGATGAACTTTCTCTAAGGCGCTTAAACAATCTGGCCTCGAAAATCGTTAATCCTGAGAATGTTGATAAGGCCAATGGAGCTAAATTATTAAAATCATGTATTGTCATCGGTTTTTGATAATTCTTCAAAATTTTGAATTAATCTGAACGTTTAAAGTGGATAGAAATGGGGTTAACAGATTCCGTTACTCTGTTACGTACATACATACATACATACAATCGAAGCTAATAAAAGCATGTTAAAAATACTCGTATGTTGTCAATGTGCTCTTTAACTTCTTTGTTATCTCGTATGTGATGGTCAAATCTTGCAACTGAATTTCGAACTAGCTACCCCAACCAATTGAGCTGTAGTTTGATAACTTACACCACTATCATACAGATATCAAATAAAAGGGCTTTCATATCAATATAAAAAATAAAATCACGTCACTAAAACGCTTGTTTTTAGAAACTTTTGTTTTAAAAGTAGCTACTAAACAGCAAAGTTTAAAAGTCCCACCGATACGCAAGAACTGCTTCACGTAAGAAATACTCGTAAATGTGACGGTGGTACTACCCAAATCGAACTACACTAAAACTACATCCTAGAATAGTAACAAAATTTCTACCACTAGATTAGATCGATCGATTATCGACACTCAAATATATTCTTAATGGAACGCACAAGTCGTAATCTATGTCTATTTATTTATTTATTTATTTCTTTGGGATAACAACAGCGTACGCCAATTACAGTTATCCACACATTAACATACATGTAGTAAAATAGACTAATATTAGCTATACTATAACACATTTATACAGTAGCTACATACATAAACGTACATCGTGCAAAAACAAATCAATCACAAGAAGACCCCTTTAAGCTGAACATAAAGTAGTTCCTAGCCTCCTAATGTAATGAGTGCTTCGATTCCCATGCATTAATATAGTTTTTCCGTGAGTTCAATCGAGCTCATCACTCATAGTTCTTCTGATACTGTCACTTCAATACAGTTTGTAATGGAAAACGTAATTGAAGTCCCCCAGAGAATGCCGGGTGCCGTTAGAATGGCTTGAGGCTCCCGTCGGTATCCACCGTTGTGATACTTGTAATGAAATGTATTAAGTTTCGCGTAATTACTGCTTTATGTACACTGCTGGTTAAATCTTTTTTATTATATAGGAGTAGCACGGGCGTGCGTCCACCTGGTAGGTGACTACTGTCGCCCATAGACATCGGTAATCAACACCAGATAGGATTAGATATTCCTATCTGAGGTCGGCCACAGTTGCGCCGTTGCGCCTGAGGACTAAGGTGGGAATGCCTCAAATACTTTTGCTTTTGTCTCCACATCGGCGAAAGATGCATTTGAGATAGTAAGAGATTCGGCTTCGATTCCCGGCGAAGCAGATGTTGTACACATAAAATATCGTTTTTCTATTCGTATCGTATTTTCTTCTGTTATTCAAAATGTATATCCTTATAAAGAAAAGACAGATAGACAGACAGCGTTCCTTGGTAATTACGACTCATCTAATGGACATATAGAAATTAAATCTAACACTTACAAGTCATTATCACAAACATTATGAAATAAACTTCAATATACGTGATAATACGAGTATGTAAATGTCATTACATCTCCCATTTTGCTTTACCCGTTTCCCATTAAGGATTGATGAGCAGGAAGTAAATAGACTCCAGAATTGCATTCCTGGATGGACGGACACCCTCATTATATTATAATGTACTGAGATGTGGACGATTAATGATATTGATGTACAAATTGGATGGAAATTGCAATCTTTTTGCTGGAGATTACAGGAATTCGATTATGGAATTGGTTTTAATGTTCCCACGATTTTATATTCACATGTTATACTAGATTACTAATATTCCTTACACTGAAGTACTATTATAAAAGAAAATAGTTAACTCATAAAGAAAACATATTTGTAAATAAATAACAAATTCATAGATAACTGTTTTTACATCAATAAAAAGAAAAAATAATTTAGAAAGTATTTTTTTTTTCTTTCGTCTATTGGCATTAAATTTTTGTTATTACTTTAGAACATAGGCATATAAAATCGAACTAAGAATATAAATTCGAAAAAAATATTAGTTTTCAATTAACTTATTGCATTATGTTAAAAAATATTTTAAAATGTTACATAAAAATATTTTTTTTGTTATTAGTTTTTTTTTGATACTATCTGTTTTTTATTTATTACTTTTTAAATTTAAAGTGATGAATAAAATACTCTTAAACTCTAAATTCTTTTTGTGAAAAAAAAAATATAATAAGTTTTAAATAAAACATTATAGTTAGAGCATGTCTATGTGGAGACGCGACGCTGCTGTGCAAAACATTACATTAACAACAGTGACCCACTCTATTTACATCTTACGGCTCTATTGTAGAGTCGTCGTTTATAGAAATGGCCTACTTAGGACACCTAGAACGGTTGCGGCGTGTTGCTTTATGTCAGTTTTTTTATTTTAAAATAATAATTCATTGAATAAAGTTTATGTACTGGCTACATAGTAAAAATATAATAATTTATGAAACTTGTTTAAAAGAAAGTTGTCATTTGAAATTATTGTCCGTTTATGAGATAGGTGTAGTAAGGCTCTTATATTACGTATTGACATTTGACATCATAAGTATAATGCAAACATTATACAAATTGTAAATAAAAGTCGATTAATTATTCTATCATAATATCATACATATATACTACAATACTACTTTATGACCGTGATCGAAAATGATTAAGCAAACGGTGCTTTGTACGTTCTGACATAATATTTAATAGTACCACTTTGTTGAGTTAACAGTAATAAAGCCCCACCTCTATGTTCGACCTCAAGAGTAGGTATTAGCAAAAATTAACAAAAACCGGGTATGAATATTGTTTTGTCGTAAAGGCATCTCACGTATTGAGTCTAAACCACCTCGTATTCCACTTAGCGCGATCGGCACTGCCACCTGACATGATTGTTTATTATTGATATTAGCGTTCCATCATGCAACCGCATCGCATGAACTTTATACGCATATGCTAAGGTTGATATTGCATGATCATGCTACGAACATCATAGCGCGTCTAATTGTGTCGTGCTTCAGCGCTTTTGTATTCAATTGCCCTTATTTATGTGTTCCTAATTGAAAATGCGCTGAAAGTCAATGATAATGTCATTGATTTGTTGAAAGATTTCTTTGCTTAATGCGATAATAGGTTATTGATAGATTTGTGGTAGCTTTTCTGTATATTGATTTGAAGGTCTAGGTGTCAGACACTAATACATAAAGCATTCCGATTTAGCGCCTTATAAAAAAACGCGTTAGAAGGAATGTCTCATCTACGTGCCTATAATCCTGTACCCTTCAGACAGACAGGTAATTGACAAGCAAGAAATAGCCAGCATGGAATAATCTGCAGCACTTCCCAATATGTAAAAAGACCCGTGTCCAGCAGTGGGACTTAAAAATTACATCAACGATGGTCATAGTTCTAATTCAACCTCGGAAGTTAGTAAACCGCTGGAAAGTTCCACTACTCTCCTATTATACTCTATCAAAACCAGATACCAACACAATTATAAGCTTTGCCAACTTTAATTACACGTGTTTTGCTTCCACAAGCAGATTATTATCAATCTTAATAGCACGCGATTACAGAACAACTTTTCCTCGGCTATGACTACAAAACGTGGTTACGTAAGATAAAATTAAACTTTTTCGTTCGCACGTCGTGCGTTCTGACTGGGTAGTGTCGAACCGTCCGCGGGAAGAGAGTAGTTATTCTAAGTGAGATAAAGCATTTACGGCGCTCTTTTAAATATCACTAACTAGCTGACCCGGCAAACTTTGTACCGCCTCAAAATCTATTTATCAAATATATTTCATATAAAATATGGCCTATGTTACTCGTGGATAATGTAGCTTTCGAATGGTGAAAGAATTTTTAAAATCGGTCCAGTAGTTTTTGAGCCTATTATGCCTATATACTGCCTTCTATTCCGGCGTTTCCTCGAAAAATAGTCTTCGTACCTTAAATATCTTATTTGCAACATTCGTTTAAGTAGCTCAGATAATTTAAAACTGAAGAAATTAGCAAATACTGTGTTTTTAGTCAATATAGATATGAATTTGGTAATGTTATTGACTTAAACGAGAAATCTATCGTTCGTCGCTTACGTTCTCGTGATAGAACATGTATCTATACAACAATTAGGTCTGATACGCAAAAGCAACATTCTTATAGCCTTTCATTGTCATATCTCGTTTGTTATGTCGATTTGTTCCAAGAAATTGTCCTCTTCCTCGATTCGGTATTATTAGACCATTTGTTACTAATTGGCCACTAAGGTAAAGAAATCATAACTTGCATAGGTTTAACGATTGTGTCTCTGTTACCTCGTTTATATATACATTGGACGTGTCATACACTAATATTATATTTTCTTTACAATATTTTGACAGGCATAGCCCGTGTCTGCGCTGTGTTACGGTAGATTTCTACACTCAAAAACGCACAACAATACACATTTTATCAGAGAACACTTTATGTCTATTACGACATGCATCTCACACCCTTTGTGAATGAGCCCTTAAGCCGTTATTAATAATCAATCTATCCTAGTTAAAGATCGAAACTTGACAATATCTAATATAGAGAAATTGTCAAATATCGATATTTGACACGCAAAACATTGGATAGATCCATTATTATAATAATTACGGGCGTTACTCAGTGCATTATCTGTCGATAAGTAAATACCACTTATATAAAGTGGTTATTTTTAAATGTTATAATTATTATCTCTAGCCTCTGCTTACTCCAGTAAGCATGGCCAGTTACTTAACGGTTAGATACAAGCGTTATCAGTTGCTCAACACGAGATGATCTTCAGGTCCGTGCATGATCATTATGGCAACAGATTAATTCCGCTTCCTCGGTACCTACCCCTTTGTGCTCCGTACTTCGTATAAATGATTACCTGTTCTCTATGAAGGTACGAGGTACATAAATTATGGAAGTAAGTAGAAACGCTTTTTACCCGACTGCGGAAGGTAGTGTTTTTCGAGTGTCAAACTCACACACACATATTATTGTGTCTGTTTTTCTGTCACGGGTAATTTAAGAATCCTTAACTCTAACACTTTAAATATTTTTCCGGTTCTAACTCATTTTTCTATCGGGTAATAGTATGTATTGTATTATTATATTGAGTTTGAATTATACAAATTGATGCACTTAATAATAATTATAGTTAAAAACTAAAAACCACGCTAAAATCGCACAAGCAAATTCGGTAATCCTAAGTAACCTATCCTTCGGTAATCCGAAGAATGGAACAAAATTATTAAAATCGTGTATTGTCATCAGTTCCTGATAAGTGTCCAAAATTTTAAATAATTCGAACCTTTCAAAGTGGGTAAAATCGTGTTCAATGATTCCGTTACATACATAAATACATAAATACACTTGCGTAATAGGAGGTACATACAATTAATACAGATGTAGTGGCGTTATCATTAGGAAATTGCAAGTTAAGCAACAAAACGTGGTCTATCTTTTCTAAATAGGTACAAAAGATATAGGCGTGCGTTCACGTTTAGTTCATGTGAAATTGCAATCAAATAGAAATTTCGCTATTATTTTAATAATAGTTATATCTATTATGATGTACGACGAACGTAAAATAAATGGGATCATTTTTATGGTGGTACTTTCGCGCTATCGAGAATATACCTATCTTTGTTAGAACACATTATTATCTTGACAAGAGATGCACGACACTAATCGCTGTTATTCTCAAATCAGTCAAATATTTTTTATGTACCCAAATCATAACTTGTTATTTAAAAAGTGGCACGAAATTTACTGGACTCACACTTGACAGGACACTTGCATGATTCTCTGGACATTTTGTTTGTAAATAAACTTCTAGTCGTATAATTAAGGACTACAGAGTGCAACTAGTGCATTGTACCACAAATGTTAAATGTTTACGTCGAATTTAAGAGTATTTATCATCCGCCACAAAATTTCACTAAAATTGTACAGTAGAGAAAAACCTCTGTAAATGAGTAACTTTCTGCTACAAAGTTTTATTTAGAAAATTGGTACCTATTTATTTATCTTTTTTAATTGTTTAATACGTAACAGACACGAATACAAATCAAACACACCAGACACGTAATACAACACAAAACTCCATATTGTACACCAAACTAAAAGTACCTAACGAACACATAATTAAAACTAATCTAAGTTACTTTTGTTAATATCTATGCTCACGATGTCTCTCGTCTTTGCAGATCATGTTCCGCGGCGGCGTCGTGGGCGGGCTGGACGCGCGCCGCGACGCCGCGCTCGCGCGCGTGCTCGTGCGCTTGCAGGCGCGCGCGCGGGGATTGCTCGCAAGGCGACGAGCCCAGAAGCTGCGTACACAACACACTGCTGCTAGGTGAGTGAAGATATACTGTACTATCACTGATGTTGGTCTAGACTGGGTCCAGGCTCTCAACACAGGGATGTTGTAGAAGGTAACGCCCGCGCGCGGGGGCTCCTCGCGCAGCATAGAGCGCTAAAATTGCGCACGCAACACACTGCTGCCAGGTTAGTGGGGAGTGTCCCTGTAGTGCCGGCCCAGAATAGGGTTACGCTATCCCCAGCCTGTCGTAAGAGGTGACTAAAAGGGGGCTACCGGGGCTGCGGATGGCAAGAGCGGCAGCTTGATACGCCCAACCAGCGACACCGGGAAGAACGGCGGTATGTGTGGTTGCATACCGTCGTGTTGTCAGGGATGTCAGGGAGGGCTTTAGTGCGGTAAGAGCCGTGCGATAAGGCACCGGATACATTTTGATGGTTTCCTCCTCGTTAACAAAAAAAGATGAGTGGGGAGATGTTGTACTATCTTTGCAGTACTTTTTAGTTGTCGCTGAGTGGTGTTGGTCTAGAATGGTACCAGCCTCATGACACAGGGATGTAGGAAGTGACGCTTTTGTAGCAGTATGCAGTCTACCTGATGTTGAGAGTTCGATGTCGTCAATGGCTTATCTGTAAACAACTCTAATGTTGTGTTAATGTATGGAACAGAAATTGGACCTAGAACTATGTCCAGGTGTACCACACATATCTCTACCACATCCGTTACCACTCCTGTGAACTCGCTTCATGTGTAAGTCATCCATACCCTTCCCATCTAAACGCATGAACTGCTTCACACTAAAAAGTGTGCTGATGGTACCTTACCCGTTCAAATGGCTCTATCATCTTTCAAAAAGAAAAACCTTCAAATAGCGTCCTAAAATCAAAATAAATTTTTGTCAACAATTTTATCGTCTTGCGTTGCGGTGAGCGGCGCCACCGATTTTGGCAGTACGGTACCGCAACGCATTTACATGCCGTTCCTATAAGTATATTATATGATGAAAGTAGTTGCATTGATGAAGTCACAATATAATACTGTGTATTATCCCAGATGCGTGCAACGCAACGTGCGCGCGTTCCTGGCGGTGCGCGACTGGCCGTGGTGGCGGCTGCTCGTGCGCGTCACGCCGCTGCTCGCCGTGCACCGCACCGAACACCGGCTCAAGCAGGCACAGGTGAGACTTACGCATCATACATTAGCTAACTGACTGACCATCGAAATCTTAGATAAGTAAGAAACGTTTCAAAATCCTCCGATCAAAACAGACTCGAGCAAACCTGGGGAGGGTCCACTCTAGGGATGGTAATTCTTTCCGAAAAAGATTCTTGAATCGATCCGAATGGAAGTGGAATAAATCGATTCATAAAAATATCGAGGCGTAAAGAAAATCGATCTTCGATCTTTAAAGCTAAAAAGGGTGAAGGTAGCGGAAAAAAAAAAGGTCATCAGGATCAAAAAAGCACTGAAATACGTATCCATCAGCAAAAAAAAATGTCTCGTGTTTGTCAAACTGAACTTTACGCTAACTCGAGCAGACAGATGATGAACCGTCCATTCACCAATTTATTCTAAAACAATAAGAAAACACTTTGAACATGAAACTATTAACGTTTAACTTTTTGAAAAATGTCACCTGATAAAGCTATCGGTTTTAACGGTAGACACCTTACCTTAGGTAAGGTAGGTACCTTTTGAAGGTTTCCCCCTCGTAAACAAAAAAAAAAAAAAGACAAACATAATTTTTCAAATGTACTGTGAATTGACGAAAAGTCTACTACAGTTACTGACAGTCGAAATTTAAAAAGAAATGGATTCTGTCATACAAATAGGTTATTTAAAATAAACTCGTAGAATCTTTATCTTAACTGAACGTATACAAAAAGTCACTGTGTCAGTGATGTGATGTAACCCGGCGGTTTAATGATAAAAACGCACTGTTTCGAATAGGGTCATCATTATCTTTATCGTTTACGATTCGTTTCGAACGCACTTCGAAAGCTCGGTGATGCGGTGAAGCGTAAACAATTACATATTACAAGCTGTAATATGTAATCTTTTGCCTGCGACTTCGTTTGCATATTTTTGAAGTGAAAACTTCTTTCGCGGCTTTTTTGTTATGGGTAAAAGGCCTCGCGTCAGGACATGTGGCCCGATCGAAAATTCGTAAGACGGCAAAGCAAACTGCAAAAGTCAAGATGTCCGGTGTCAGCATAGAAAAATATGTCAATGGGTGTCAGTTTCATTTTTCATTTATTATATTTTATTATTCAGGTTAGGTTTCGAAAGTTTTCACTTCTGCTGGTACTCCCGGAGTGCAACCCGTTGTTTATATTGTTCAGAATATAACATCAATCATACCACGTCTTCTATGAAGCTTACCCGGTGGGTTTTGTGTCTGTAAACTGAATTTTTCCATACACAAGCAATGATAGATTCGATCAATTTAAATTAAGGCTAAATATGAAATCAACATACGGACAGTGAATATATTGTTATATTATTAATTCGTTGAATTCAATTTAGTTGTTTTAATTTGATTATATTTCAAAGACACATACAAACAGACAGCCAAACATTTTAAGAATGCAGAAAATTGCTATTATTACTTATTGTCAGTTTTAATTATAACTGTTTTTTATGTTCTACAGACTCGCGCATTTTAATTATATGTGTAGATTATATATACGTATATTTACAACTTTCTACCATAAGAACAACGTTACGAAGAAGCCCACCAATCTACACTTAACTACCATTGGATATTACGACATAAACCGTTCTCATTCTGAGAATCTGTGTCACTTTATCCCAACACTAAAACACTTAAGAGTCCATGATGACACTTGTAAAAGTGTACATTTTAACGTCATTCACTTTTTGTTAAATGCACTATTTTCAAACAGGTTCACAATTGTCCGTGGGAGAGCACCCGATTTCGATTCGTTCCGGATGCGTTTCGAACGGTCGGCGATGCGAAACGATGATAAAAAGCATGCTTGGAAAATTGGAGCCATTATTTAAAAATTGTACTATACATTATTAAAAAAAAACGAAAGAACTGACAGCTTTAGAATATAATTAAACATGGGAGTAACCCCATGATTTACAATCCATCCACATCCATCGATAGCTCCTATATTAAATCGATTATGATATCGGAATAAGGTAAATAACGTTTACATAACTATTTTTTTAGAAGATATATTTTTCGTTAATTATTAATACTATATGTTATATATAAATCCCTTTGCCCCTTTTATAAGCTCCACAAATAACGTAGAATACAATCAATAACAGTTTTTGATGATAACATTTCAAAATAGGTCAGATTCGATTGTTATTAATTACTAAACTTTCACTAGCGATAACAAAATGCCCTATTTCAAAACAGGGTTATCTAGTGTGGGAGAGCACCCCGATTCGTCTCGAATCCATTTCGAAAGTGCAGCGAAGCGAAGCGATCAACAAAAACGCATCGCATCATTCGAGTGCTATTCGCTTCGCTTTACTAATGACAAACGTTTTATTTCGAGGAACGAATTATTTTTTCGAGTAATTTTCTTGTTCTGAGATACTCGTGCTCGCCTGTGGGATACTAATGTATAGTTGATGATGATGACGATGATGATGATAATTATCATCTTGTATGTATAAAATATATATATAATGCTGGACAAGTTCGTATTTTTATCTTCCATCCCCTATTTATCCCCATTAAGAATAAAATTTCCAAATTCGTTTCTTGGTACTATTTACAACACCATAGGAGTAGCTAAGGTTTCCCCGTCTTTGAAGCAACGTTCTTTTGCACCTTTTTGTCAAGAGTCTCATATACATATGTATTAAGTTTCATATTTTTACAGAAAACTAGATGACCCGGCAAACGTTGTGTTGCCATATAGATAAAAAATGTTAAGGGTGAACAACCCTTATCACTTAGGAGTATGAAAAATAGCAGCCGATTCTCAGACCTACTGAATATGCATATAAAATTTGGTGAAAATCGGTAAAACCGTTTCGGAGGAGTACTGTAACTAAAATTGGGACACGAGAATTTTATATATAAGATATACCATCATTTGTCGCTATGGTTATCAAGTTATTATTATTTTACACTTTTCCCCAATGAAGACACCGCAATACTTCAAACCCAAAATAAAATTTACCAATTTACTTTACACCGCACGCTGTAACACTATCCGACCAACACGACACGACAATCGTGGTCGTAACGACCGTGTACGATGAATCGCAAACAGAACGCCAGGAACCGCAGCTGGACGTTTTATAAGATTACGTATTGTAATCGTTAAATGCGAGCGCGCATCAAACTTAGGGTTGTCACATCTAACGTCGGATTTAAAATTGGCGCCACTATAGATATTTTAGAGGATTTATTTAAAGTTCTTGCCCACTATTTTTAGCTTTCATGAGTATTTAAATGTCCAATAGAAATGAGAATCTACCATTATTCATTAAGTTTCATCAGTCTCTGGGTTGTTATCTCACTTACTGATCAATCAACTAGCCATTTTTAGATCAAGAATGTCATAGAGGCAAAAATATACAATAGCAGTGTATTAGCTCATGTGTAACTAATCAAGCAATAATGTAGATTATTTTATTTTTATCCTTTTTCCATTGATAATTATTATCAACCATCAACCATTATTATTTACGATATTATTGATTTTTCGTTAAAAATGTGTCCGACCAAGTAAAGTTATACAATTTTATTATCGTGCGTGACAACCCTAATTCACCCAAGCACCTGATAGTACTTTCACCGGCCCGCCATTCCGCCTTCCCGCCAGCGGCCGTCCATTCAGCCGTCGCAGACACAATGCCGCCGCTAAGTGGGCAAAAAATAAACAAAAATGCTCATTAACGCTCGGCTTTCCTTGTGATAGTGGTTGAGATTGGTAGGCACATGTGTGTTGGAGGAGAAGTAGGTATTTAAAAGACTTTAAATTTTTTTCGTCGAACTATGAATAAATATATAAATTGAAGAAACTACCCTATGTTAGGGTTTTGTTAAACTATCTTTCCGTTATAAACATATAATGTGATAGACAATTCTTTACATTTTTTTGATTCTACTATTTCGTGTCTAATTTTGGCATCCCCTCCATTTTGAGACAATCATTATTAAAAACGTAATTTATCATTTATCCTTTTGATGACGTGAATGATGGTTTCGCCCTCTCAAAATGCCAAGTCTTGATAAATTGGAGGACATGATACCTATTCATAATTATTTCCTGGAGTTGTTCCCTGAACGGTACGGAGGCATGATTTTAAAATTAAGAAACTTGAATTTGACAGACTTTAATTTTAAAATTATGAACAGTCCAGTTAATACATTTCCCTTAGATTATATCATTGGCAAACCTTCACTGATTCTCATTCGATCAATATTCTCAACCTACGCAGAACTCACTACGAAGTACTCTAGTAGTAGCTCTTGAGAAACCACTTCCTGTATCTTGTAGTAGACAAATAATTGGGTCAGTGGCCGGTAGCAAAGATCAGCCGATTACGTTGTGCGGTGGCGTAATGCATGGGTACTAGATTATTTTTGAAGCTTCTTTTGGGCTGTTTGGAAAAAAATAGTGTGTTTTTATAAAATTGATAGGTAAAAAAAACATGAGAGTGATTTTATATAAAAACCGACAGATAAAACTGACACTATGAAGTTCTGTTGTAAATATTACAACTTTTGTTTAAAAATATTTTTAGCTATGCGATACGATACTTTATTTTACATGCGTCGTGTCGTGTAAATTTGTAATATTTTTTTGTAAATTTTTGTTTGTGTAATAGCTTCACTTCTAGGGCGTGTACATATTGAGACAGAATTTAGACGATTCTAACAACGCTTCATATTATTATGTTAGAATCCGTCAAGCCGTTTAGTATATTATAGGACATGCCAAAGAACGAAACTTATACGTATGGCTTGAAAAACATTACTCTCCAAATTACAGTAAAAAGATTAAAAAAAAACAAACAGACACATCAATTCGTTTCATTATTATCTATCCACATACAAATCAGTACATAACTATAGACGTATAAATAGTTATCTGACTACTATAAGTGAATGAGTTCGTTGACCCCGCGCAGATGATGCTCACAAGATTGCGAGAATGCAATGAATAGCATAGGAAGTCGTCTTAATCGTGGAATAAACACGTTTTAATGGCACACACTGTATTGTTGTTACTGCTTTTCCTTTTATGCATAAGTAAAAGTTGTATGTGATTTACGCCAGGTACAGTAAATATATACTTACTTGTTTGCTGGCTAACGACGCAATATACTTGACTGATAAGCGGAGGATTGCGGGTTCGATCTCCGAGACAGATAAATTAGATTTCTGTTTTGAGACCCTTTGTTTTGTGATATTGGTGCTTAGCGTTTGGCAAATATTACAATATACAATATACCTAATAAATAGTCGCTATGGCCCTTGGACGTCCATAGTAATAAATGGCAACTGCCGCCCATTGACATTTGTAATCAACCCCTGGTAAAAGATAAAAGATATTAATAATAATTACAGTTTAAAAACTAAAACCCGTACTAAAATCGCAAAAGGAAAATCGTTAATCGTGATTTCTGACGATCCTGATGATGATGATGAGGAGAATAGGATGAAATTATTAAAATCTTGTAATGTCATCGGTTATTGGTAATTGTTCAAAATTTTAAATTTAAAGTGATGAAAATCGAGTTCGATTCCGTACATACCAAGATCGAAATTTAATACCTTCTAGAAGGCACAAATTGTCATATTTCGATGTTTGGTAGGCATAACACAGATAGATTATGTATTAATAACGGACATAAGTTGGAACACTTCACGTAAAAATTTAATTACTTGAACTTATAATTATTGTGGCGGTAGTAATGCCGTAATTGACCCACAAAGAGTTCTATCACCTTTCAAATTAAAGTATTTTTTTAAATATTTCAAACATTTACTTAACTAAAGTTACTTAAATTTTCCCACAATAATTCCATATCTCCTCAACGATCAAATGTTCGCCTTCCTGTCTAAATTGTATTCTACTTGACAACCAACTAACCAAATAAATGAGACCCGTTTAAATTGTCGTAATAAAAACTAAATTCGTATGTCGGACATGTCAAGTAGAGTTGGTCACTCGTACAAAAGATACGCGGTATCGAACATCAAAGAAAACATTTCGTTGGTCAAATAACATGATGGAGGAGATAACAGAAAGTTCTAATTAAATGCGGAAGCAACTTCGTATAATATGTATGTAGGGTAGGTGTTCTGGTTTGAAGGGTGTGGTAAGGGAGACATACTTTTCCGAGGAGTTCCAGCTTAGTCCTCAAGGATAGCGGCGCATCTGTGGCCGACCTCAGGTAGGAATATCTAATCCTATCTGGGGTTTATTACAGACGTCCATGGGCGGCAGTAGCCACCTACCATCAGTGGACTGCTTACTCGTCTGCTACTCCTATATTATAAAAAAAAGCCCACACATTGTTACTCTGGTAGTTGACACTCTTAAGGGGTCCAGGTTCGGATCCCAGACACGCACTTCTAATTTTCAAAATTATTTGCGTAGACGAAATTAATTATTATGTGTTATAACAGTGAATGTAAACTTAGTAAAAGCGTAATAAACACGCGTAATTAGAAAAGTTGTCAAGGATGGTTAAAGTCATCGATTCCCAATTTGCCAGCGCTTAGGACCACGGCCTAAGCCCCTTACACTCTTACCCGTACACAGAAGTGGGAACGCAATTTGTTGACGATGAAGATTGTGACACAAGCTACATCTACAGTCTCTATGCATTTCAAAACACATAATACTATTTGTCTAAACATTTATCGCCGATAGCTTCCTACATTCAAACATATTTAGTTAGTGTTGATTCATTTCAAGAAGTCGCTTTCAAATCGTAAGTATTAAGGTTCAAAGCAGATCGCACCGCACTCTATTATATCGTTGTATTCTATATACTTAATATTATATTTTCTCTTATTCCATTAGTCCTCTAATTGGACGATCGTACAGTAAAACAAAATTTATGGTTATTGCCTCAAAAGATAATCAACACTCATTTCCCAATACAGGTAAGACGAGATACGGTATATAGCTTTGAATTTGTTATGTACAGTCCTACACACAAGTCGTTACTCTGTTATATTGTAACTCGTAAAATATAGTAGGAACTTGAAAGGTGCATTGTATACGTGCTTTAGAATGAAGGAAATTACTTTGGTATGCTCTACGTCAGTCTTTCCCAAAGTTGAGTGATAACGTCCCCCCGAGGGCCTATAGGGGCGGTAATGTTCAAGAAATTGTGACTTGTTCAATCATATTTTAGGCTCATGATGGCGTTTTCCTAATATTTATTAAATTTAAATTAAATACTGCTTACGATATCCTTCGATTCATTCATTATTACACTTGTATCATTTATTTTTATTTACTACATTAATTAATACGTAATTTAAATTGAATTGAATTTATAACCAACAGCCTTATTTGATTAACTTTGAAATGGTCTTATTTGTAAATTTTGGAGGCGCTATCAGTATAGTTAAAGGCATAAATGACGATGGACGAGACAACTTTGAGAGCCTCTGTACCCCGGGTAAATGATGCCGGTCTATCATTAAACTTATCGGTGCACCGTACGTGATGATCGCTTCCTACGTTCACTGAATTCGGATCGGTTGTGGGAAAGTTGTGTTGCGAGGTAATGATCATCTGTTTCGCATTAGGATAGGTAATAGATGCATTGTTCGAAATAACTTCCTATTGGAAAATTTACGTTTCTTTCTTGAAGGATTTTGTTGATTTGCATCGGAGGGCAGGGCCCACTTATCTTTAAGGTGTCAGTCATAGCCCGTGCCAGACATCATCATATTTTTCTATGCAATATATTGAGGGGCGCTGTCCGTGTCCGTGCAGTCATGTTACGATGAATGCGCATTGTTCAAGAAAATACTATTTTGCCTGCTAGGGCACGCTTCTGACACGCTCTTTATCTGGAGATGTAAATGAACTTTAAGATATAAGCCCAGTCGTTAGTCGCTGACTAGTTTCTGCTGCTGACTGTTAGTCAGACTCATTAGTCGCTGTGATTTGTACCAGAGATTGCATTATTGCGGCGTGGTAGAGGGTGCTTCAGACGCCTACGTAGAGAGATAGGTATCTACCCATGCACAATAGTGACCGTCTTTTTATAACGAATTAATGAATTTGCTTAATTTAATATTCCGAAACAAATTCTTATTCAGACAATAGTTAATAGCGTAGAGATACCCAACGATTCCTCCAAGTCATCACACATGTTCCCAAAAAAACGAGGAGAGTTAAAAACTGTCGTAAAACGTGATTATTCGTGATCGTGTGATTTAACTCGTATATCACTCGACGCGGGTGGGAAGGATGCTACTTTTTGTCCCATTTTTGTTATTAACATGTGTTATGTTTTAGATTTGTTTGGTTAATATGTCCTTAGTTATAAATTATAATCAATCTTAATCATTTTTTTGACTACCCCAATTTGTAACTTGACAATTCGCCTTTTAATCAATTTTCGAAAAGGCATCCGAAAAGGCGAAATTCATGACGAATGTAGAAGAAGTTAAATCTTTGTGAATATACCTAATGTAATATGTAAATACAATAAAATTATTTTGTATAAAATCAAAACTCGGTCAGATGAAATAGCATTTTAATTTTTATATTATAATTGTTTTATTTCAAAGTAAATTTAAATATATTTGAACATAATTAATGATAACTAATATTGTTTTATGAATTACACAATAGTAATTAATGATCAACTTTTTTTTATATAAAACCAAATTAAGCATTCACACATTATAACGAATAATTTTGCTAACCAAAAAATGCGAGTTACTTTATTTCTCATCAAATTGATGGCTTCAGAGAAATTGAATTCGGTACGTTGCCCTCGCAATTATTGTGTACATTTTGCAATTTTGCGTGTATCATGCCATAAACAAAGAGCTAAGTGTTTATTAAAATTACGTTTATTTATAATTTCAATTAAAATCCAGTCATTGTCTTGATGACTAACTTTTAAATTGATAAGCTTTAAATATACTTTTAAGATGGTAGAAGTCATTTGCAGTCATGCAACACTTTTTGATATAGGTACGTAGTTATGCTTTGTTGTGTTCTAACTTACTCGTAGTAAAATGTTACCATTATTACTTTAATTCTATTATTGCCTTTAAAATGCTTCATTTAAATCGTACCAAATTTTAAAATAATAACATTCACAAAATTTAAAAATAAAATTACATAGAGATGTAATACTCGTACTGTATGTATTTTTTAATATTCTGTTAAATCTTTTTTACGTTATGTCATCCGTATATACGTTTTACTGCGCTACATGTCACAATTTAAACTTTTCCTTCGTATTTAAAAGACATTGTTTTTGGTAGGTACTTAGTCTTTGTAAGAATAACTATCCGTAAGAAAACAGGTGTAATAAAGATAATTTTATGAATATATCTATTACGATTAAACGATAGATATAGTTCACTGGCCGATCATTAAGATTACGAGATAAAATACATGAATAGATAAATCGATATTAATCGTATCGAATATTTTATAGTCCGCAGTGAGAGTTGAGTATCGTATTAATTTATTTTAAGATAGACAAAAGCTATATAATAGTCCAGTGGTTTAAATTTTGCCTACTACGCCGGTGGTCCGATTTCGAATAAAAAAAGTGACTTGCAGTCATATTCGTATTAGAAATTATTTTTAATAAGTAAATGGTCTTTAGAACGGACCTGACAGCTTTCCTTAAAACCTCGAATGGTAAGTAGCCACTACCGCCTACGAACATCTATAATCAACCTCAAATAGGTCCGAACTAAGGTCAGCCGCAGCTGCGTTGTTATTCCTTAAGACTATGTTGGTATAAATTGGTCTTCATTCTTTAATGTGTAATAAATTCATTAGACCTCTTTTAGTCCAAAATTTAGAAGCGAAATCCACAAATTTTAAAACCCGCGTATTGCACGCTCCTCTAAACCGAAGGCACGCCTCGTACAGTCGTTTTGTTGTGATGTAAATAACGAAACTACTCGTATCATTGTGTGAAATGGAGCGTGTCATTCGATGAGATACTTTTACAATGATGTCCGTTCGAATCGCTCCAACTGTCAACATCTTTGTGATGTAGGATTTAGATCAGCGATCGGTAACCAGTGGCCCGCGGGCCGCATGTAGCCCGTCTTTGTGATATGGGATTTAGGTTAGGTTAGATTAGGTTAGGTTAGGTTAGGTTAACGGTCGACAACGCATGTCCTGTTGGCATGATGGGACCTTTCCTTGCGACCGTCGGACCTACCTAACTAGAATCTAATTTCTCAATCAATTTTCTGAACCCTGTTTCGTATTCCGCCCGCCATTGCCCCATTTAAGTTACCGACCGCTGATTTAGATGTCTCGATGTAATTCTACAGAAAAGTAATACTTTCATATTTCTTCCAGTCTGGCGCTATTATCTCCATCTGATATTTTCAACTAAGTCTTGTGGAACGCACAAAGTAGACAGTCAAACTACTTTCTTTCCCGGAAGACGCGATGCGTTGAAAACTCGGTCCTATTTTCTCTTAAACTATGGCTTCTGAAATACTACTCTTGCTATTAACTTACTTCACGTGGACTTGAACGTGGACGTAAATTAATTGTCTGAAAATTCTGTTTATTACTATGTAGGTACTTATTTATAATGAATTGCTTGAAAATAGGTGCCCATGAATTATTTTTAGTAGAATTACGAAGTAGTTTTTTTAATGTATTACGTATTACGAAGTTAAGCTAAGCACCCTAATGAAATCCTTCTGGTTTCAAAGGGCACGGTATACTGAGCGTTTAATGTTAGTCCAAAAGAGTAGCACTTATTGGTGTCTCAAGTTAAAAGAAAATATAAAGTATTGGTTATCCGTATTCCGCAGTATTTTGGATTCGAACCCGGAAATATTCGATGTGGGAGGTTAAAATTCCTACCACTGGAATTTTAAAATAAAACCACTCCGCAAGAATGTGTGACCAACATTCGAACAGAAACCACGTACATTTCTAAGCTATGATACAACTCAGTAGTTTTAGTGTAATTTAATTATATGAAGTTGCCAACGCATGTCTTCGCATGAAAGATGCATGATGCATAATATGCGATGAGTTGATGACATATTGTTTGCATGTGACATGCGAACATTAAGATATGTGTAGAGTCTCGTTTTAGAAAACAAAGGTATGCTTTTCAAATCTTACAAGCGGAGGATAATTACTCTTTATGTACTAGATGGAGATTTACCTAGAGTTCTATTGGCATACAAAGATAATTCTCCTATTCCACCTGATGCCGACTACTGCTACCTATGGGCATCTGTAATCTACCCCAGATAAGATTTCATTACTATTTGCACTTGTCCGCACACGAGTTGCTACCCCAGACTAAGTAGGTAAGGCCTCGAATAATCATGTCTACCTTAGCATAACTAAATAGGTACAGTGCGTAATACCGTCAGGCAGTGATATCCTAGTGGTTAAGAAACTCGACCTCTCGATGGAGAGGTCCGAGGTGCAAATCTGCGCACCTCTGATTTTTCGAAATTATGTGCGTATTAGAAATTAATTATCACCTGCTAAAACGGTGAAGGGAAACAGGGAAGGGAAACATCATGAGGAAACCTGCATACCTGAGAGATTTAGAAGAAAAAAAAGTCTCAAAGGTATGTGAAGTCTACGAATACGAGCTTGGCTAGCGCGGTGGACTATGGCCTAATCCTTCTCATTCTGAGAGGAGACCCGTGCCCAGCAATGGGACAGTAATGGGTTGATGATGAATATTGTTAAGCACAAATAGGAGTGGCGGTGATGCCTCCAGAAAAGGACCAAAACTTCTTATACAACCTTCCGCCTTGTTGTGTTATTTTACTACCATTTGGTCATAAAATAGATACAGAGGACAAACAAACGTACAGTTTTAACAAACTATTCAGTGGGTTTGAAAGCGAGAGTGCAGTAAACATATGTAGATATCCACTAGTGTGACGCATAGTAACAGTTTGCGTATGTCGGTCAAATTGTCAGGCTGTTCCACCGCTGTCCTGCCCATCGTTCGACCTACATGCCGTCGTTGAAGTGTGTCAGTGGATAATGTAGCTTGTCCAAAGGTTCACATTCACTATGAGTTGTGCTTACATACCTATGTGTGTGTGTCTAACTCTAGTTGAAAGGTGATAGAACCGTTTCTTCTTTATCCGCAGCCATTTTCACAACTGTTTCTGCCTTATCCTATGTCAGGCACTGTATTCTAATTCGAAGGGTATCAAAGATATCGATGACCATCAAATCCAGATATCAAAGAGATCCAAAGACACAAGGCGTTCCAACTTAGTTCTAACGGATAGCAACTCATCTGTAGCCGAACTCATATGTCATTCCAATACTATTTTGGGTGAATTGCAAATATTCATAGGCAGCAGTCATCCCTAACAATTAGATGGATGGGGTGTTGATTATAAATATTTTGGAGCGGCAGTACTACTTACCACATCTGTTCCATGCTACTTACTATCAGGTGGACTGTTTGTTTAATACTTCAAATATTAAGAAAGCTGAAGATACATATTTAGCTGTGAAACGAAAAATATCTACACCATGTGTAGCTTGAATTGTTGTAGGCTTAAAGGTGGTAGAACCCTTTGTGGTTCGACTCCGGCGGCACCACCGCCACACCTATTTCTACCTAATAACAGCAGTGTTAGGCGCTGCTGTGTTCCGGTTTGAAGGGTGTGGTAAGGAAGAAAGACTTTTCTGAGGCATTCCAGCTTAGTCCTCAGGGGTAGCGGCGCATCTGTGGCCGACCTCAGGTAGGAATATCTTATCCTATCTGGGGTTGATTACAGATGTCCTTGGGCGGCAGTAGCCACTTACCATCAGGTGGACTACATGCTCGTCTGCTACTCTTATATTATAAAAAAAAATACGGTGTGAAGCCAGTCAAAAACGTATTTACATAAGTACACCAGCGTTCCGTCCGCAATTCCGAAGTTACGGACGAAACTACGGACAGCTCTCGTGCGTACAGAGCAGCTCTCCATGTGACAACGATCACTCAATCATTCCGCTCCGTTTCACTCTAAACACACCTTGTTTTATTCTGTTTTGGAACCAAACATTAAAATGCAATCATTGATGTCTCCGCGCTCGTGGATAATGGCGCTGGTGTAATAAAAACAATACTTCGAATAAGTAATGTTGAGTTGATTGTAATCACGGCTTCTGTGTGATTGTTGTTGTTTTTGGTATTGAAGGCAACCTGATGGTGAGTGAATGTCGTCAATGACTACCTCGAACTAACCTTAAATAGAACGGGAGAAAAAAAATCTTTCCATTATTTTCAGGGCCCCCGAATACTTGTGTGCCCGGGAGCCCCGGCATTCCTCAAGACTGCCCTTGCTCATATAAGCTAAGTTCTGATTTGAAAGGGGTAATAAGAAAGATACACTTATACTTATCTGAGGTGTTCTAATTTAGTCTTCGAGGGTAACAACGCATCTGTAACCTACCTCAGATAGGACTTATCTAAGGTTGATTTTGGATGTCTGTGGACGGCCGTAGTCCCGTAACATCAGGTGCACTCCATGCTCGTTTGCTGCATCTATAATATACAAAAAACTCAAACGTCAAATACTTCCTCTAACACTTAGATATAATTTAATAGCAGTTAGACACATATCAGATTATATAAAAGATGCCTCCTTGTTGTGACCGCAACCGCAAGTAAGCTATAAATTGTTATGGCCGTCTTCCTGAGCTGTCACCAACGACACCTACATTATATCTCACAACTACGAACTCTACGTTCTAGCAATAAAGATAAAACTACCGTGATGCGGACAATGAAAAAGACTATGAAGCTTAGTTATGTATTTTTAAATGGGTATTTTACGCGGGATATTAAAATAGGAATATAAACTAAATATAGGATTTTTATAATATATGGTTGACCTGAAAGTTTGATCATTAACTTTCAGATTATTCATGGATGTTCGGCGGCAAAGACCACATCTTTTGAGGTAGACTGTACAGATATTTCTGTCTACTTCTTTTCCCTATTCTGACAATTATTGCCTCGACAATTAAACGCTTTCTAAACGCTTTCTACACTCACAGCCCCACACTAGGATTCCCTGTATCGTGGGTGCTATGGACACACACAGAGACAAATATACAAACACCCAGACCCAGAAACAGAAATCTAAATTAATCATTTAGAAATCTGTCTGGCCGGGGATCGAACCCGGGACCCTCTGCGCGTCAGACCGGCATGGTGACCGCTCCGCCACGCGGGTCGTCAATGTCGTCAATTTTCGTCGTGTTTAGTCAAATAAAAAAGACAAATTTTGATCTTTGGTAAACAAAATTTGGTTATTATTAGATACTAACGAGCTAAAATGACAGGCGTATTTGAACCAGTCAAATCGAAATATGAGATCAACAGCGCCCTCTTTTACCGTATAGCTCAGTGAATTTAAAGTTACACTAATTTCATATCCATGTATCATGTATCCTGTATGTATCCTAATGAGAGAAATACACTCATACATACATGAGTGTATTTCTCTCTGTTACCACATAACCCTATGAATTTAACACTAAATCCTATGTTAAAAACGATTAGGAGTCTATTTAACTACCCCGTCAGTACGATCAACTTATGTAAACTTGGAAGATAGGGACTTCCGACGTGGGCGACAGGTTTGAGCTACTAAATAACCCAGCAAAATTTAAAGTTACACTAAGTTTACAAGCATCTTAAAAAAAACATAAAGCGTGTTTTGCGCTCTGTTACCGCATAACTCTATGAATTTAAACTTCCCCTAAGTTATCCTAAGTTAAAAACTATGAGGAGTCTATTCAACTTCCCCGTCAGTACGATCAACTTATGTAAACTTGGAAGATAGGGACTTCCGACGTGGACGACAGGTTTGAGCGGTTAGAAAGCCGATACTGGACTTTGACGTACTTACTGTTTGTTTACGAAGAGAATCAATTACTGAGTTAAAGGTGGGTACTGACTGGGGGGAACGCATGTAACGCGCAAAGCAAGTTTCACGTCAGTAACCCGACAAGTCGTAAGGAAATTTTAGTCAGTCCAGCAGTGAGAAAATTGATCTCAAGATATTTCGTATCACTTCGTTTTATAAAATCTGACAAATTGTAGTGAAATTTTAATCAGTGCAACGGGAAGCTGAAGATAATGCAAATCACTTTAATGTGTTAACTTTTATTTAACTGTTGCGATCCATACATAGTGCATTCGAATGATCCTTCTATCACGAATTTGAGCTAACACGGGAAGAAATTGTGTGCACATCAATCATTAAAAACTTCTAGCATTCCAAAATTGTCATTATCATCAGTATGTTGTAAGCGGAATTTAGCCCCAAGCTTGAAAGTTCTCAAAGAAGTGTGAAGTCATCCAACAGCATGTAACCAGAATAGTTGATAACGACCTATTCATTTATTTTTGAGAAAAGACTCATAGCTAATGGTCTCAAACTCTCATGTTCTATAGAAGACCCGTTGCAGTAGGACATTGATGGACTGACGGCATTACAAGCAAACAGCCTAAGTCAGCACCCATCATAAAGACAGCCGCTGTCACTGTGCTTGAGATATTACTGAGCCGGTTTTTCCAGCGATCTTGTAACGGAGAAATATAGATCTATGTAAAGCGTCAGACCACTTCCGGATACCGCGCTTGTGGTTGCAATCAGTCTTGTTTTTTTGTAAACCAGACTTTGCTTCAAGTTTACAGTTTGTTGGAACCCTTTGTGGCTTAACAACAGCGACACTTGCGACATCTATATCTGCGTTATGACAGCAATGTTAGCACTGCTGTGTTCTGATTCGTGATTCCCTTGACCCGTCTAGGCGTAATGCTTATCGAATCTATGTATGTCTCATTCTTTGGCATGCCCTATGGCCCAAAACGCTTGACCGATTTTACCACAGTATGATGTGTCGTTAGTAGCGTGTGTAGCGCAGTGATAGCCTAGTGGTTAAGAAACTCGGGCTCTCGATCGAGGGGTCCGAGGTTAAAATCCCAGGCACGCGCCTCTGATATTTCGAAGTTATGTGCATATTAGAAATTAATTATCACTTGCTAAACGGTGAAGGAAAGCATGGAGAGGAAACCTGAGAGATTGATATAAAAAAAACTCAAAGGTATGTGAAGTCTACCAATACGCACTTCGCCGGCGCGGTGGACTATGGCCTAATCCTTCTCATTATTAGTCCCGTGCCCAGCAGTGGGACAGTATTGGGTTGATGATGATGATGATGATGATTTTTGTATCGTAAGGAAGACATACCTACATTTCCCATGCTTTTCAGCTTAGTCCTCAGGGGTAGCGGCGCCTGTGGCCGACCTCAGGTAGGAATATCTAATCATATTTGGTGTTTATTAAAGATGTCATTTAGCGGCAGTAGCCACTTACCCTCAGTTGGACTGCATTCTCGTCTGCTACTCCCACTTTATAAAAAAATCTAAAATATCACTACAATTTTCTTGATTTCTTTCTAATTGATTAAGGATATCCAAAGACGGTTGTGATCAGTTACAGATGAGCTATACGCTCATTTACAACTTGTAATGTACTCGTACTACTTACCACATCTTAAAAAAGATTTAATTTATTCTCATCAAAAATGTAAGACATTCACTAAATCAAGACGACTTAAAATCAGACATCATGTTAACAAGCACATTTAAGAACGAAAGTTTTTAATAAATAAGTGAGATACTTACATTAATTCAGAGATTGAGTGAGACAAAAATGAAAGCGAAATCGTAATAACTTTGAACCAAAACAACCGCTGAGTTATCGCGCTGTAAACATTTTATATCATTGTTTATTAAATCAGTGAGTTTATGGCCATAAATTAGATTTATAAAAGACGTTAATTGAAATATTATGTTATTTTTATATTCGAAAGAGAGTGTCTGTTTCTTTTGACTTTTCCGAAATAGTTTCGTTTGCCGCTTCTTCTCCATTAATTAAATTGTTTGTTGTCGTCCTACGACATGGCAGGTTTACACTGCTATTGTAAACCTGACATAGATGAAATTGTTAAGGTAGTATTGCCGCAGTCAAACTACAAAGAGATCTACCTATCTACCTTTCAATAAGATTCCCGAAGTCACACACATCACATCATCATCATCACACATTGACATCACATCATCCAACTATAACTAAGTACGGATGAAGTATTGAATACGGATGCCTCATATGCCAGTGTCATTAGAGGTATTTGATTAAAACACAGCACGGCAAGCCCTTTTGTTGTAATTCGGTGCGTGTGGAGACATACTTATCGAAAACGTTCTAACTTAGTCCTCAGGGGTAACAACGCATCCATGGCCAATCTCAAAGAGGTCTCTAATCTAAAGCTTGATTACAAATGTCCTTTTGCGGCAGCGGCCACTTTTTTATTGATTTATTTAATCACAAATTTGGTACACGTAAAATATATTAAATTATAACTTGCCAAACTATACATCCAGTTTGTTGGCAATTTACTATCATATTTTACGCTTCTACATTATAAAATAAATCGAAACAGGAATCGTAGATCCTATAATCATGGACGCTATGCTAATGCTTGTATTTATAAGCAAATATTTACGGTACACAACTTTCTCATTTAGTTGTGCACGATACCTCACGTTCGTGGAAATATCATCGCAACACATTATTTATTTACGCTCAGAACATTTATTTAAGCCATCATCTCTGTAATCTTACTCTATGTTGCTCAACATCTAATGCTACATATCACCTTAGTAATCTTAACATCTTAGCATCTAATGACTGCACACATGTACGTGTGTGCTACGTAAAATACACTTTTTACGTTTAAGCGAAAGTACGCCTTTACCGATAAACATAAAGGTGGCAATAGATTGTCAACACATTCTAATGTATTAACTACTATACTTGTAACCAATGTTGTAAAACATACAGCGTCCTATACAACAGTTCCACCGCTGGGCATGAGTAGCCTCTCAGAATGAGAAGCTAATCTTTCTCCATAGTCCACTGTGCAGGGAACCTGTATGTGTACCTGAGGGATTAAAAAAAGTTTTTAGTATTTAGTTAGTTTTAGTATGTGATATTTTCTTTCACCTTTGAAGCAAGTGATCATTAATTTCTTAAACGCAAATAACTTTGAATAATCAGCGATGCGTGCCTAGGTTTGATCTTCGAACCCCTTGATCGAGAGGCCGAGATTTAACCACTAGTCTGAAGGTGGTAGAACTCTTTGTGGTTCGACTCCGGCAGCACCACCGCCACACCTATTTCTGCCTAATAACAGCAGTATTAGGTGCTGCTGTGTTCCATTTTTGTAGGTTGTGGTAAGGGAGACGCAGTTGCCACTTACCTTCAGGTGGACTGCATGCTCGTCTGCTACTCCTATATTATTAAGAAAAGTCTATCATTGCTTATCTCACTGCTTCAATGGATAGATAAAACAATAAAAGCCCTTTAGGTGTACACTGTACACTAACAGAGTTTTAAATAGCTTGTAAATTAAGATGAAGAGCGCTAATAGTAGATGACTACGATACACCTCGCTGCAAGTGAAGACACTTCCGCCACGTCTAATGATCGATGTGAAGTTTCGTCGTAATTACGAAGTGTAGCTGCAATAAAGTGCTACTGAGCAGTTGTAAGCAAAACGGTATATTTATGATGGTATGTTCTTGACTTTAATTGAATGCCGAAGGGACATTCTTTAAGATTTATGATACTATTCGACGATGTATTGCAATAATATTTACAATTTAATGTCGATTTATGCTTAAATTTCCGTGTAATAAAATAATAACTATTATATTTTATAATGAGGCGCCAAACATTGAGATTTTCTCAAAAATTGAAAGTGTGATTTATGGCCTCGATTAATTCGGTAACAGATATGCGCTAAACTTAGATTGCATCGCATAAAGAAACAATTTTAATGAAAATCATAAACTTGTTTTCACTCATATTTTATCGATTCATAAAATATACCAACTCATTATGTTAAACGATGCAGATTATAAAAATAAAGCAAAATTAACCGCCGATATCATTTGAAACGTTTAGAATGTTCATCTGATTATCGGCTATAAAATTACCATGAACTGTCCATTCGTATCCAAATAAAGCAATATATCATACAGCTGAAGAATGTATAGATAATTAATGGGGAGAGATTATGAAATTGAGACACGCGATCAACGCTCCGGCGATCATCTCGATCAACCACGTTACACATTTTACTTTAAATGTAATTACGATTTTATGCGACGCACACTAATTACCGTTCTTTCTTCTTGTAGTTTTTTTTTTTACTAAGTGTTGTTAATCTGTCGCCTGCTTTATGGTTAGTTTTACCTACATGATTGTACGATCTAATTTTGAAATCGTCTAATTCGATTTTAATCGAAACTTTTCGCTTAGGGCTGTAGTACGAGTTGATGACGCGATGTAACCTTCCTATGAGAGTATAAGAAAACAGGATAGCTTTTAACCCAAAAATATTTAATGTAAATGTACCAGAGGAAGTTCGTGTAGTCTATAAATATTAATACACAAACGTAAATAGATGCTTTGACAATACATATGGTGGTTCAAAGATATGAACTACACACACACACACTACTATACACTTTAGATAGTCACACATGCGAATGATATCTCGGACAAATTGGTTCAATTGAATGAGCGATAAATCAAGGAAGATAGCTTTATACGAGGAGAATCTTGTCTAACATTGCAATTAGTTAATCTCTATGATGTTTTGTATCCATTAACGTGTCCTTATTTAAACACTTTAAGCATTAGTTAAGTGATAATCACAGAGTAAGTGTTCAGTTAATAAATTAAAATATATTTCTAATGTAAACTATACCTACTTGCATATTATATACTTCACGCTAGAAAAATCTAAGTGTATTAGGGGTAGCACCACCCTGGACGAACCATATTGGTTCTACCACCTTTTAAATATTATGCATGAGACATATTTATTTATTATCCCTAATATTTACAAAGAATATCAATTTTATTTAATTACATACATATTGATATACTCACATAAGTATTTTATAAAGTTTAGTTGGAATAGAAAATTTAAACGATTTTGTTTTCTTTACAGGAGGAACTGGAAACACTACGAGCGAAGTTGGAAAAAGTCGAAAATGAACGCACACATTACAAAAACGAGACTGAGAAGTTTGAAACTAAGGTAAGAAAATATTATAATACTAGGAAAACATCCTGCTACTATATTTATTTAATTTTACATTTTCGTAATATGTGCAAAAATATGTCACTATATTCGTACACGGTAACATTTGAAACCGCTAAGTCGATTGAAAATGTTTGTGTATATATGGTTGGTTGTAACCTTTTTTAACAAGGGGAAAACATTTAAAAGGTACCCAACGACGTGGGAGCGACTTGTAACCTAAGGTTACGTTCGGGCCCTTTTTTAAATCTAAAAAAAATGTGCCAAAACGTTTATTAGTCCCTTTATATATAGAAATGGATGATTCAATTGTAATGTAGAATTTGGTAGAGTAAAAATATTCTCCGTGCTCAAATACCTAGGCTTACAAAGTATAGTGATGTGTTGACCGATATAGAAGTAGATGTGTTGCAACGCCATCTAGTAGCGACACTGTGACATACAACAAATTGAATGTAACGAACATGAAAACATTTTCCATAAAAAGCACTCTAATGTGTCTACTTTTACGATATTCACTCGAATAATGTCTGAGTCTATGGATATTAGAAAACATTACGTATTTTTACCACACTTTTATTAGCTTGGCTTGTATGCATGTATGTAACGGAATCTTAGAATTCGATGTTTACCAACATTGAACGGTCAGTTTGTTTCAAAATTTAGAACAATAATCGAAAACTGATGACGATATACGATTTTAAAGACTTTTGTCCCATTGCCCTCATCAGGATCATCAAGATGTCCTATTTTCGAAGTGGTGTTGGAGCACCTTAGAGAAAGTTCATGGCAAAGTTACTAAATTGCAAGAATTATAACTTTTTAGTTTGATTAAGTATAATAGCGCAGTTTTTTTGCCTTTTTAAAAGCATAATAATATTATTATATGTTCACTTTTCACTTTAAATAGACTTAAGTGACTAAATCTAAAGACAGCACAACGAAAACATAGTGGTATTGTTATCAGAACAGTAATTTGTTAGACAAAGTGCGTACACACATTAAATTTAATCGTAATGTTATTTATAATCATTTATCATTTGTAGTTTCCCTGGCGCCGGTATAAAGCAAATGGCATATCGATTTAAACAAGCAATTAATAATGTAAGCAAATAATATGAAACTTTTATGAAAATAATGTTTGTTATGGAGTGTTTTTGCTGCTTTATGTTCATGAAACTTGCAACTAGATTATTAAGGTTCAAAAATAATGCTCAAAAATGGATTTCGATTTTTTTTAAATATATTGGTTGGCACATTAATCTGCTAATCTCTAATATTTTCGTCGTTAATATTATTAGTGACTATTAAGTATTGTTGCTGATTTAAAGAGGTCTAAATCTAAAAATTAGTTGAATTTTTAGATCTATCGATTTATGTTAAGTGTCTGTCAATCAGTCAGTTTTAATTTTAAGTAGGAATATTAATTTATAAATTAGAATATTTTTATATGTGTAACAGTGTAAATAAACACTTAATAAATGGCAAACACCTACATCTTATTTATTAATGACACTCGTTTATCTAATAACCAATTTGCAAAAACGAACACAGGCCATTAACGCAAATGTTTTTATTGTATAACCAGTTTTATTTCGATATCACAATAATGGTGCGGTGCCTTAGTGGTCAGCAGGTCTGGTCAGACCGGATGGGGTTTGTACAGTCAGCACTAAAATTCCATTGATAATTTTCTAAAAAAAAAAACAGATATACCTACTCAAAACTTAGATAAACATTTTAAAATAACGAAATTAGCTGAAACTTATTCTACTTACGGCAATATCTTGTTCAGGTTGTCGTCACCCCATTCTGGACACAAATCCCTTTTTAAAAGGGATTAGGCCACAATCTACCGTGCTAGCCAAGTGATGATTGGAACTTCACATACCCTTGAGAACCCTTTTTATAGAATTCTCAGGCGTAAAAAACTTCTTACGATGTACCCCTTCACCATAATGGCAAATGATAGTTAATGTTTAATATGCACACTTTTTCAAAGTGAAATATCAAAGCATAGATTAGTAAAGATTACTCACTCCTAACAAGAAAATGTACCCAGTTTTGAGAATTGAAATAGTTGCGTAAAAAAGTTTTGCCACGTCTCCGTGCTAAAATGTCCCTAAAATATTTGAAATAGTTATTTATTTATCATGTAAATTACGCAGTATTAGTTATTTATTCGTAAATTTTCTCTAATTTTTTTTTTATTTGTCAAGAATTCAAAAAAAAGAACTTACTAGTAAGCCGTTTGTGGCTTCGTTCAATTTTAAGGCGACGAAGTATCTTTACTAATCTTATATCTATGTATCAAAGATACAAGATTGAACCTCGAAACCACCAACTAAGAGTAGTCAGTTTCGGCCATCACTGTTATGTTATACAGTTAATTAAGGCATTTATGATTATCGTCCAATTATTGTTCTAATTATGTACGTTAAACGACATGAGTTTCGGAAATTCATGTACTTTTGATGCTGACTGTACCAATAATACTACTTATACACTTTACAAAAACTACAAATTGGCGTCTTCGAGTCGTCTTTGAGAAAATAAATCAATCGGTTCTTTTAAAGGAGCCACTGGTCCAGATGTGGTCCTTTTTTGGTTGTGCTTTTTTGCGTTTTTGTTTTGTGTTCGTTGTGGTTAGTTTGTAGATTTCTCCATACTCTAATACAACAGACATGTCGCCTTTGAGGACTAATTTGAAACGCCTCATGTAAATATATGTACTACATTCACACTATGGGGTGTAAAAAGAGCTCTTCTTCAAAGCCAGCGATGCATTGGCAACTCCTCTGCTGTTGCAATGTCCATAGGCAACGGTGACTGCTTTCCATGAGGTAGCCCGTCTGCCTTATTGTTAGGTTAAATATAAAAAACACTCATAAAAGCAGATTACAGTAGCGTTATGCTGTTAGCACTTAGAAATGTGTAGTTCTGACTCCTACCGCCCCCGAAACCACGAAAGATAGTTATACTACGTTCTCATTTTCTCGTTCCATAAAATGACTAAGTATATTTAGTTGAAAACGAGTTAGAAAGAAAATAATATGAAAAACATTTAATCAACCCACTAGTGGCATTTCTCAAACGTTTACCACAAATACCTTTGTATATATTTACGCCATCTGGCGTAGTGCCCGAACATTAGTGATCAATGTAAACGAGCTTACCAGTTTTCCTTGCTCATTCCCACTGGTGACACCAGATGGCACTGGTATAAGCTAATATAACGTGAACGAATCATGTCAACGTATCCATTGAGTTTTTATTTTTAAATGCATACGCATATTATTTTATTCTCTGTATTTTTTTACGCGCGCGAATCACTCATTTAATGAGTTATTTCTGGTCTCGGGTTGTTTTAAGTATTTATATTATTTGAATCTGTATAAGTGCCCAAAATATTTCGTATTTTTATTGTGACAATTATCTATTTCTTCCTTTGATTTTTAAACTGACAATACAGGTACGTCAGTTTGCTAGATATACAATTTTTACCGCTACGCTTCAAGAACATTATAATTTGACTAATTACAAAGAAAGGTGATATTTAATCTTGTATTTCAAATTTTGACTACCGATAATGATTATGAATAAACAACTATAAGTTTATAATGCACGAAACAAATATTAATTAGCATTCAAATTGTTGGCAGTCTGAAATCGCAACGAAATACTCTTCGCTACTATGACCGTAAGTAAACACATCTTACCGTGCATAAACGTAGATTAGTAAAGATACTTCGCCGCCTTGAAATTGGATGAAGCCGCAAATGGCTTATTAAAGTAAGTTCTTTTTTTTGAATTCTTGACAAAGAAAAACATTTTTAGAGAAATATTACGAATAAATATCTAATACTGCGTAATTTATATAATAAATAAATAATAATTTTAAATATTTTAGGGACATTTTAGCACGGAGACGTGGCAAAACTTTTTTACGCAACTACATATTTCAATTCTCAAAACTGAGTAAGTTTTCTTGTTAGGAGTGAATAATCTTTACTAATCTATGTGTATAAACGTAGCTTTGCAATTAAAAGAGAGAGGAAGTATTAACGAGAATCGTTGAAATAGCTGAAATAACTTGATTTACGGAACTCGCTGCAACCTTAATACTTACAATGACGTCGTTTAAGTAATTACATCGACCTCAGGCGAGCGCAATTATCTTACGAATCTGAACGATTGAGTAAAATTTCATTGTATGTCTGTTGTTGTTTCAAAATGTTGCATTTTGATGAGCCCATATGCTTATTAGTGAACATAAAACAATAAAACTATTTGCATGTTTATTGTGGATAAAGATTTTGACACAGTTTTTGCAACGGTATAGCAAGCTTCAAAAATATATATTATTTTTACCGTAGCCCAAATATAAATATTACTAGCTGACCCGGCAAACGTTGTGTTGCCATATAAATAAAAAATGTTAAGGGTGAACGACCCTTATCACTTAGGGATATGAAAAATAGATAGTGGCCGATTCTCAGACCTACTGAATATGCATATACTCGTAAAATTTAGTGAAAATCGATGAAGCCGTTTCGGAGGAGTACGGTAACTAACATCGTGACACGAGAATTATATATAATAATATAAGATTACGTGATACTGTACACTAAAGTAGATCCCGAGTACTAAATTAGATTGCCTTAGTAACTTGGGCAATAAATATTTTTTGCTGTAATCACTTCACTTAATCTTATGATATATCAAAGATATCAATTGCAAGACCGTAATTTAAATATTCAAGATACTAATCCACAAAAAAACGTGAACGAAGCCGCGGGCGAAACGATAATCTATATATATAAAAATGAATATTTGTCTGTATGTCCTTTGTAAAATCGTAAACTAGGCATTAGATCATGTTATTATCTTTAGCAAAGTTGTTGAGCCCATGAAGATATTCAGATATCTTCATCAAAATCAAAATTGGTCGTACCAACTCAGGTTGGTACGACCAATTTTCGACAGATGGCGCCACTGACATTCTAATGAAGGAACAAATTTTCAGTTATATGTATGTCATGTTATTTTTTAAAGCGCGGGCGAAGCCGCGGGTACTACTAGTGATGGAATAAAACGCAGGATATAATAAAACCAGCCGGACATTTCTAACTGTAGAGTTATTTTTATAATCACTCAATATGGTCAACAGTAAACGGGTGGATCCACTTCTGTAATATATCCTCGGACAATGTGTGGAAGAATCGATATCAAATCGAGAACTATAGGTCTGTTGGGTTCATCCAGTGCCGGATTTAGAAGTGTGGAGGTCCTGAGGAAAGAGAGGCCCCTTATTATATTCCGAATTGAACATTTTCCTGTTAAGCCTTTCAAAATCTATTACAGCCAGCAATTAAAATTATTTCAACACTGGAAAAAGATACACTTAATTCTGTTTGAAAAATGTCTGTTTTTTTTAAAGTTATTTTCTGTATTCTCGAGGCCCCTCTCTTGCGGAGGTCTCTGGGCAGTACCCAGTCCCACTTACCCAGCTCTAAATCCGACCCTGAGTTCATCATCAACATGAATGAATCCCGGCGTATTTGAATATTTTTTCTCAATTTTAGGGGCCCCTCTTTTGCAAAGGCCTTGGGTCAGTAACCCCGCTTACACTCACCTAAATCCGGCCCTGGGTTCATCATTAACAAGACTTAACGACGCGTTGTCTTTCCACGCTTTTTAAGATCGCTCAGTATGGTTAAGACGAGTCTGTCCAGTTCTATAATTTATATCCTCGAAAAACGAGTCCTAGAATCGATTTTGAACTGATCAAGGACGATTGAGTTTGTGATACCGAATGATAAAAGCGTAAAGAACAAGATGTTATAATACACGTACCGAATATTGCGTTATTTTTTTAGGAAATCATAACTCAATAAAAATAATCAATCATAAAAAAATATATTCAATTCCCATTGAATTCGTAATTAAGATAGTTATGTAAGCGTATATATTCTGGCGTAAAGGCTATATGGAAACTGAGACAGTAATATGAAGCATTTCCACTTAGACTTCAATGGTAGTACTGTATTTGTGATCGATGTCAGGGAGGACTCGCGACCTATTTGGGATCGGACTCCGACGGCTTCTGGCAACAGAAACTTATCACTTAATATAAGGTAGACAAAATGATAATTGTTCCCGTTACAAAATGTATACAATATTTTTCTAACGTCAAGTTAGCTGACACTTTTAATCAGATTCAAATTTACGACAACAACTCATTTCTTAACCAAAATGCATTCGATAAAAGCCAGAAGCTAGTCGGTTTATCTACAATCATTTCTCCTAGAATTGCATTCTAAGAAGTTTATCAAAAATCATTTACGAATCGATTACAATCGAAACAATAGTGCGATTATCTCGTCTCTGCTCATTGAAGAAGAACGCCCCGCCTACTGTCCAGCTAGTCACTACATCTCATGATACGAGATACACGATCAATTCTCGATCCTATATCGATAGTAATAAATAATACTCGATGTGTCGTGTTGATTTGCAAGACGCTAGTAGGATTCTAGCTCTCCTTGAGCTAAAGGTTTTACTTGTCGACTTCATGTCCCACTGTGTTTACGTGTTGTGTGCGTTTTTATAATATCGATTCTAAAATGATTAATTAGTGCGCCGTGAGATTCTAGCTTTGCGTTCGTTTCGTCGGTAATATAAATGCATGTAAGTTTTTTTTTGGAAATATTAATTGTGTATTTATGCCGGTATTGATGGACGAGATTAAAAGCCCAGAATTTATTTAATGTTTTTCATCTAATTGAAATTTAAAAAATTGGTATAGTTGGTATGTGTGCAAGTACACATTAAAAAATTTATATTTTTTATTCGTTTAGCTTTAATATGGTTTATTATGAAGGCAACTTACTAATAATGATAGTTTGAGAAATATTAAAATACCCATTTTCCAAATTTGCACACTCGCAAAGGTAATAAGTGAAGGCATAACACAAAAATTCCCTTCTACGGCCCATTCATATTACTATTAGTCATGCGGCCTGCCGTTGAAAATTAATTAAAACCTATATTTTATGTAAAAAAAAGTTAGTATAAATAGACGTATCTATTTATATGAACAAGAGTACTCAAAATTTATTAATTGACGTTTATATATTACATTTAAATGCTACACGACAAATGATTCGCATCGTATGTGACATTTGATTAATTCTGGTTGGCGCTTCACTACTTTGTCTTGCCCAATCACTTTAATATGTATATACTCGTACTATAATTAATTTGTTACTATGTATTACATGTATCTGGGATTACATGTAGGTACGGGGCTTAAAGTATGCTACGCCAAAATTACCTAATTTATGGAGAACAAAAGTGGAAAATAATAATGATAATTCTCAAAAATAAAACAAAATGCGTGCAATGTGTATCTTTACGCGCAAGAATTTAAACTATTATAAAACAAACAATTAATTCAAATAGATCATCTATAAATAATAATAATTGCCATGGTTATTATTGGGCTAAAGGATACAAGACAGAAGGATACAGGTGAATAGATGACCTGAAGACGACGCCGGAAACCGGTAGATTCTGACGGCTTAAAACAGGTCGGAGTGGCGTAGATTAGGGGAGGCCTATGTCCAATGGGCTTTCAAATGCTGATAGATGGATGGGTGAGATAATAATAATTAAATAAATTGCACCCGCCCCAGCGTGCAACTGTTTCTGCAACAAACATTTTTTATTCCTGATGGCGCGCCCAAAAAAGTTTGACTTCGATTTATTTCTATATTCGGATTACATAAATTAGTCCAAATACCCCATAGACATGGATGGTATGTATAACTTGTTTCAATAAGTATTTAATTCTTAATTACGGAATAATTAATAATTAAAATTGTAGAGAACGAGCGAAAGATAAAAATAAATTTAAGAATTTCTATTGAAACTAACTTTTATATGTTAAATATAGTATGTATTAATATATGTATTAATTATAGTTGGTATATGTTATATGTAATATAAATACTATCAAATACATAATATGTAGGTACCTATTAACCTACTACCGCATACTATTTCATTCATAAAGTTACACCTACCTACCACATTCCGCGGTTTCTGATGTTCTTAGAGTAGCTAAGTAAATAATGTATGCATGTGTTATGTATAGAAAATTACTGATTACACAATGTATATGCTTACAATTGATAATTTATATTGGTATTTTTACCCCACTCCGGGGGGTAATGATTTTCGAAAGTATATATGTGTGTCTCATTCGTAGGCATGCCCTGTAGCCCAAACGGCTTGACGGATTTTAGTGTCATTTTTTATATTATAACTAGCTGACCCGACAAACGTTGTGTTGTCATATAAATAAAAAATGTTAAGGGTGAACAACCCTTATCACTTAGGGGTTTGAAAAATAGATAGTAGCCGATTCTCAGACGTACTGAATATGCATATAAAATTAGGTGAAAATCGATAAAGCCGTTTCGGAGGAGTACGGTAACTAACACTTTGACACGAGAATTTTATATATAAGATATAATAGTAGCAGACGAGCATGCATTCCATCTGATAGTAAGTGACTACTGCCGCCTATGGACATCTGTAATCAACCCCAGGTAGGATTAGATCCCTACCTTAGGTCTGCCAAAGATGCGCCGCTACCCATGAGGACTAAACTGGAACGCCTCTGAAAAGTATGTCGATTGTTGGATTCGACTAAACTGTCGGAGTAACATCTATATTTAGCAATCGGGTTAATAAAATAGTTTGGCATATTCTTTTCACAATTTTTTTTTTTACTCATTTGTTATTTATTTATTTAAAGATCTCCCTGTTTTGATCCGTCATTTGTGTCATACATATTACATACAAACTAAAAAGGATTTTCCGATTCACCTAGCCTAATGAGGTTTCTTATGTAAGAATGTGAAGTTACTCATTACGTAGGTAATTAGTAACACTGACGCAAAACATACGACCGAATAAACGTCGCGTTCACGTCACAGGGCGTTTTGTTAATCAAAAATAGTTGAGTTTGACGTGTTTTTCTTTTTTGTTGAAATTAAAAATAAACAAAATATGTCATGCTCACGAGTGTCATCACGAACTATCTACGCAAAATAAATAAAATTTTAATGGGTGTCCAAAATTCAAAATAACTAGCACTTCATGTTTTAAGATAACCTGATTGTATATACCAAAAAAATTGAATACTTGTATGAACTAATTCTGAATCCACACAACTAGTCCGAATGGTCATTTTAGGGTTCTGTATTCGAAGGATTGAAATGGAACCCTATTACTAAATCTGCGCTGTGTGTTTCTCTATCACGGGACTCTATCCCTTGAATCGTAGGCAGACAGATTAAATTTTCACTGTGGATTTACTTCTTTGGCTGCAATGATATATGTACTAAAAATTTAAAAAAAATTGGTACTACGGAACCCTCAATGTGCGAGCTCGACCCGCACTTCGGAAATGATTATAAAGATAGGGAATTAGCAATCAGTGACAAAATTTTATCTATAAAATTTGAAACAAATTTGTAAAAAAAAAAATCGTGCCTGGATACACGTGGGTAGAGCCGTCAAACACAAAAATGTGCCATGGCGAACAAATAAACACTATGAGACAATGTTCCCTTGACCGAGAGAGTATAAATAAGCAACTGAAAACTCGATGTACGTAAATAATCCCGCCGAATGAAGGAATCTCGAGGTATGAGTAACTTTTGTGATGTAGAAGCGGTTAAACTAGAAATTTATTTTTGGTTTTCTGTTACGCTTGATACAATCCGCTAAGAATGGTCGCTACATTTTTTTGTAGTATAGATGTTGCAAGTGAATCCATCTGATGGTAAGTTGCTACTGTTGGCTGTGGACGACTGTAACTAATTATATATAGGGCAGGCTGTAAAAAAAATATTAAAATAAGTTCTGCGGTTTTACATATAGTTTTAGTATTGTTGATAAATTAAATTAAATTTATTTTGTATAGGCCTGGGGAGGCACTTACAAATTTTAAATTATGGTATTTCAGCTATTTCGCACACAACTTTTGTATTGTTCATACAAAATAAAATTTAAATTCAAAACCTCTCACATTTATTATGTCAGACTTCAAGTATAGTTTTTTTAACGCAATTTTGACATGTAGGTTTATACGCTTCATAAAACGAGAAACAACAAATAGTTTTTGGCTACGTTATAGAAAAAATAACATAGATTAGCCCCATTTACAAAGATTAATATTATCTCTACCTAATGTTTATGTAGTGCGGTCTAAATATTTTGCGCTTAAAACGTTTACGAGCTTAAAAGTATGACGGACGAAAACCGACCGTAAGTATGTTATATACGAGTTGGATTTTTTGAATTAAAAGGCGCAAATTGGAAATAAAAACGTTCAAATGCAACAAAAATGTTTAGTATTACACAAGTAACTAAGATATGCTTTCTACATCCATAATCCTCTGAAGGATTCTTCATCATGGACACACAAAATAGTAATATTCATAGCTCTCCACCTAATGCTGTCCCAAGGTCCGTCACGGATCTTATCTTAAGTGAAAGGGTTTAGACCAGAGTCATCCCGCTGGCCAAGTGCGCATTTGTAAACGTAAACCTTAACGTAAACGTAAACTATTTTTAATCAACTCTCAGGCATCTAGATTTTTTACCTAACCTAACCTAAACTATTTTTAATCAACTCTCAGGCATGTAGATTTTGTACCTAACCTAACCTAAACTATTTTTAATCAACTCTCAGGCATGTAGATTTTGTACCGATATTTTCCATTATCGGTACAAAATACACACTCAAAGTCAAGCACAAAGGAGTACACAAACTTACGAAAATATAAGGTGATTAAAATACGCCGCGTGTGCAAACAGCTTAAGCGTTAAATTATTCGTGAAATTAGCTGACCCATTACTGACACTGACTTCTTTATTACTGGAAAACTTGTAAACAAATTTTAATGAGGGCGACGCGAATTAATATATACAAACCTAATTTCTTTTAGAAAAATCTACGCTTAGTATTTTTGAAATTGAATATATTTCTCGTATGTCGTAATTAATCTAGTATCTAGGTCATATGACTCAAAGTTGGAAAGACTAAGACTTTTTATTTGAAATTAATTTTTTGTAAAGTTTCGGATCTCGCGTCATTTTTTTTCTTGCGAGTTTACGACTTGTATTGACGACTACGTTTGGAATTTTACCTTTCCTAATTACCTTAACTTGTATCATTGTACTGTATTCGTGTTTAGCTTCGTGTAAGTCTTAACTCCCATATTATTTTACCCGCTGTTATAACATATTAGGACAAGTAAAACTACTTTTTTCTTCGAGAAATTGCCATAAACCTTTTAAGAAATCATTTTTTTAATAATTAAAGGTAATTGTAACCAATTGTTTTTTACTTGTTATTCTGAATTTTGCGCATTTTTTTTTCTCTGCACTAAAGTCGATAAATCGCACGTCGCAATTACAAATCTAACTGATCGCCACAATAAGTAGTTCCATTTGCAATCGCCCTACGCCACGCGCGTCGGTCTCGCCGCGTCGTGAGCGCCCTAATTTTGAATGATTTACTTGTCCAGAAATATGCGTTGCGCTGGAAAATTTGCCGCTACCCATGTCCGCAGACGGGCTAATTAAAATCATTATGTTCCTGGAAAAACAAACATTTTCTTCTACGCTTTTAAATTAATAAACCTCTCTTGTTAGCTTAGCTAATTTATCACGCTGTTTTCAAATAAACTTTATCGTGTTACGTGCCGAATGCTAACGACGCAGTTGAATATTGGTGCGTGCCTTTGGCATAAATTAGTAAATAACCCTCTGAGAGCTATCGGGAAATACCCAAATATTTTCAGCGTGGAAGGTATCTTGTATTAGTCACTTCATCTACAGCGAAATTTTCCTCAAAATCAATTCAGACGTTGTTCGTGCAAACACAGACCTTTCGTCTTTGAAAAATGCATGTTTATACAAAAATCCAACCCAATATTACAAAATAAAAGGAAAGGAACAATATAAATAAAAGGACACTTTATTTAATTTTTAAATTTACTTTTACAAATGAAAAAAAAATGTGTACATACAATAAAAAGATAGAAATAATAGACCGACACTTAATTTTTTATCTGTGTTGATTGGCATGAATTAGCGTTCGCGTTATAAAAAGTCGCGACCCACGCACCGCCGGGATATAATTACGTTTGTCGTCCGTTGGAGATTTTCAAGGATTTACGAGATGTATATTATGTGGAGGAAAATGTCACTTTGTTCTTTGTCGCATTATGAATATTATGAGAGGAAAATATCTTAAATATAATTTAGTTCTTTGCAGTTTTAGAGTTTCGTTCATAGTCGGAACTCATCCCGTCTCGTACGTTTCCGTTTCGTTCCGTCCAAGTCGGTCACATTGCATTACATGATATTTAGAAATACATCTAAGCTTATCGGAATATTATTAAAGGTGGTAGAACCCTTTGTGGTTCGACTCCGGCGGCACCACCGCCACACCTATTTCTACTTAATAACAGCAGTGTTAGGCGCTGCTGTGTTCCGGTTTGAAGGGTGTGGTAAGGGAGACAGACTTTGTCGAGGCGTTTCAGCTTAGTCCTCAGGGGTAGCGGTCCATCTGCGGCCGACCTCAGGTAGGAATATCTAATCCTATCTGGGATTGATTACAGATGTCCATGGGCGGCAGTAGCCACTTACCATCAGGTGGACTGCATGCTCATCTGCTACTCTTATACTATAAAAAAGTATAATTTAAGGCAAGCCAAAATAGTCGCTTGGCAGAAGACAGATCTCTTTCCACTAATGGGGAATGTCTGTAGAATACTCCAACTTGCTAAATAACTCGTACGGAAAGAGATAATTTCCTAATGCCAATATAAATTTTATAATTACAAAAGGTACTATTGTGTAATTTCGGCGCTAGGCTTATGTACAGTCTACATTCCCACGTGGACGAAACCGCGGGCGAAACCTAGTAAATGCTTAAATTAGTATAAGTACAAGTCAAATTTAGATTCGAAATGGTTTGTAATCCTCGTATATGATACGTTTGTTTGATTTTCCTCAACGTGTACGCTCTTCAGTCTTTCTGTGAGATGCCCTTGATTTGCCTGTTTATAGTCGGAAATAAATTATTGCAACCGAATCCGTTCCATGTCTGCTCCGGTCGTTGCAGTAATAAAATAATACTGCACGCGGTTGAAAACATGTTGTTGATGGTTGTATGTCGTTTAAAATAAATGCATCCAAAAATGAAAGTTGGTAGAAGTCTCTATAGTTCGACTCCGGCGGCACCACCGCCAAACCTATTGCTGCCTAATAACAGCAGTGTCAAACGCCGCTGTGTTCTGGTTTGGAGGGTGTGGTAAGGGAAATATTTATCCGAGGCATTCCAGCACGTCCTCAGGCACGACCTCTGGTAGAAATCTTATCAGGGATTGATTACCGATGTCCATGGATAATTGTAGCGTTTTACCATCAGGTGGGCTGTATTATAGTAAAATAAGATACTTATTTTCCTGTCTGCAAATCTTATATTATAAAAAAAAGTATCACTACTGCCAACCACGTAACTGGTAGAGGCTTGAAGTCCTCTCCACTTCGCTTCTTGCTTTGTTCGATCAGTTAGAATTTTCATAAAATACTTCTGAATTGTATACTTAAAAATCTTACTTCTCTTTTACTGTATTTTGATTTCGTAATATTTTGTATTTCAATAAAACCGTACTACTTACTACATATACACAGTAGCAACCTGAGTATTTTCAAAATTGTGCATTTACTTTTCAACCGAGTATTCATAACGAAGCTTTGTTTCGAAATAAGAACAACAAGTTTTTACGAGTATCGCCGGTATATCAATATTTTTGCGTCAATCGGTCGTTCATCTTTGCTAATTAAAATAAGACAGCTGTACGTTATATCGGTTTGATGAAAGATTATTATTAGATTAAGATTAAGATTATTATTAATTTTAAACTTATTATTATTTTATATATCATTGCTTTGCTTTGGGAGGCACGTTAAAGCGTATGCCAGTCATTATTGTGGGATAGCAGAATTTAAACTTTATCAGAGAACTTATGGGATAGACAAGTGCCCAGCAGTGTGACATAAAGACTTTACGATAGTAAAAATTAAAACGTAACTTGGAAACGCGCTTAAAGTTCAAAACTATGAACTTCAAAGTAGGAGCTATAAAACTATTGGAAGAAAATATAAATGTAAATAACACTTTGTGCCACTGTGTGCAACTGTTGGCCACTCACTTCATAAAATATTCAAAAATATTTAATGATAAATACTATAATGTATTGGTTCCAGTTGTAATTTATCTGTTCTTTTTGTAAAGACTTTAAACGTTGACAACGCATACTTGCATCTGATGACAAGGACATTTTTAATACCAGAGAAATCTTTAAATCATCGTGAGCTTATAAAATACTAGCTTATACTTTGGCTTCGGTCAGAGGTTTTTATTTATCTGGTTCGGTTTTTTTTCGGGATAAAAGGTACCTACCCTATGTCCTTTTCTAAACCTATGGTAACGTGTACAAAATTTCATGACAATCAATTTTGTAGTTAAGGCGTGAGTGTAACAAACTAAGAAATAATCATACTCACATTCGGTTAGGTTTAGGATTATTTTTCTGGACTTTCTTTCGCCGCTTCTTCTCCATAGCGAAACAACTTCCGAAGTGGTTGTAGTTTGTTGTCATGTTCTATATGAATCAATTTTGAATAAATGAGATTTGAATTGGAATTTGTGTGAGGCCCTTCTAACCACATATCTACGATGCGTCGTTTACAATTATTGACACAATTTGGTAGTCTATGCTTTTCGTTAACTAAACTAGTGGTAACTTTAGGGTTGCCAAAGACAATTTTCAAATACCCAAGAAATCTTTAGGACATCGGCAACATATAGGTAACATCATTTTTTGAGTGAGACCTCCTAACCACATGTCCACGATGGCTCGTTTAGAACTATTGACATATTTTGTCGCCGGTCCGTTCCTATCGTTACGTAACATATGGTTGACATGGGTTACATTTTTAATATCATAGAAATGTTAAGATAAAGTTTACAAATTTTAAAGTCTGCCGATACAACTGTCACACGTATTTCTGTCTAATACAGCAGTGTTGTGTATGCTGTGTTCTGGTTTGAAGGGTGTCGCAAGGAAGACATACTTTCGAGGCATTTCAGCTTTCTCCTCAGAGATAGCGGCGTATCTGTGGCTGACCTCAGGTAGAAATCAAATCTTATCTGGGGTTGATCACAGATGTCTAGTCGCCATACCATCAGTTGGACTGCACGCTCGTCTGCTGCTCCTATATTATAAAAAAAGATTCTTAAATCTCTTTTTGGGTGAATCCCTTCTGACCAGATGTCCACGATGCCTCATTTACAACTATTGACACATTTTGTCGCCGGTCCGCTCCTATCGTTACGCAACGTATGGGTTCGTGTTGCATCAGTGTAGGACGCATTGGCAGACGGGCCGCTCTTATTTATTTCTTATTCGACACCCAGAACAGTATTCGTCCCAATGATCGCGATGAGATTATAGATGTTTCGACATTATTTAAATAGACTCCACTGAATTTGCTAAGTTTAGATGTTTGTGGGTAACTTTTGTGTTGTTGTTTTGCGTGTTTTAAGTTTTGCGTTGCGTTAGCAGTTTTTTATGTGTCGGAAGTTATTAACGGATATACGATTCTCATATATGTGTTAACGTTTATGAAAATAGAATTAGAGTCATAGCCTGTTGAGTATCTTTCAGAGTCTTCCCTTAGAGTGAAGAGGGGCTCAAGCCCTAGGGAACCGTGATGGCCATTCACGAATTGGTAAACTTTACACACCTTTGAAGGTTTCTTTTCGTAATAACGTGGTGGACACAACAATGGCTCTATGGCAAATTCCCGGATAAAGAATTTGTGTCATATCCATAAATTACTTTTAAAAACTCTAGCAATGTCTGAAATTCGTACGCATAGCCATAACCGAGTTCCAAAGCATAGTTTGGCACGTGAGGTCCCTAATATAAGGTAAATGAAATAAGCTTGCTTATTAAAAAAATCTTTAAAAGCTGCGATCTGTCTGTCCGTCAATCAAAGTCAATCGATTTACCTCCGTTAATAGTAATCAATGTTAACCAATTTTTTGCTTACTAAAGTTGCTAATTTATAAGTTTTTCAAGGAAAAACTTTATATATTTTAAGCACTATGTATAAAATTATATGAAAAATGTGGAAAGTTATATATAAATTGTGTATTTTACCATAACATGCCGAAATCTCAAAGAGTTTTGTACGAGATGAACTCTTCTAGAATACATTAAGATATAGGTATGTATGTATATAACCTCGAAAGGTTCTATAGAAAGTCTCATCAAATCCAAATTAATGTTCATCGGCCAAATAAACACTTCAGAAACAGCATGTTTATCTACGTTACAATAAACAAGATGAGACTTGGCTGTCCTTTTTACAGATTTGTCTAGGCAACCTTTTTCATATTTCCAACAATTCATTGGAAAATATTGGTCGAGATTAATTATTATTTACAAGCGTTAATAGTCTTGGTACGATAAAGTTATCTATCTTTCTAGACAAAAAATTGCGTGGCGAACTTACGAACTTTGCGAACAAATATATTTGCGAGGCGTAAGTGACAAATATAATCTTGCAAGTGTGTAAATATGTAATTTAACATGTAACGAAGAATCCTAAACAATCTTATCCTAAAGAATTTCCTACGAGTTGAACTCTTAATACATAAAGATATATCTATATCCTCGAAAGGTTCTATATAACGTCGCATCAGATCCTCAAAATGTTCATCGGCCAAATAAACACTTCAGAAACAGCATGTTTATGTACGTTACAATAAACAGGATGAGACTTGGCTGTCGTTATTACCGATTTCCTAGAAATTATATGCGTTTCACATAATTTCGTCTTAACCAGTTATAATAGCGAAATTATAACGTTCTGATTTGAATCGGGGCTTATTATTACACACGTTAATTCTGGCTAATCCTAAATCATTGGCGAACAGCCCTCAAATTGTTTCTTAACCATATATTAAATTAAATTATGTTTTGATACGTGCAGTAAAGATGGAAATTGCATGCGGCTTTAACTTTGGATAATAGGACATTTTCGACTTTTGTCACTTTAATAAACATTTGTATTTTTTTTTCATACTTGTTGTCTTTATCATTTTTCGGTCACTAAAAACCTTAAGATGAGATTTGTTCAATTTTTAAGCTTCCTTTATTTTTAATTTACTCTCCACGTTAGGTTGTATGGTATCACAACAATAGTAACCACTGGAAGGCCATTGCATTGCAACTTTACCTGAGGTGTCCTTGGCGAAATTAATCAATTTAAAGAAAAGAAGAACAGTAATCTAAATTATGATGTTACCCCTTAGTACAACAATAGTCTGACAATAAAGCACTAGAAACCAAAATTACATTAGTGCTGCTATAAATCACAAATAGGATCCGAACTGTTTAGCTTCACGCCTTTTATCTCGAATACCTTTTGTCATTCAATTTTCACAAGAATATAACAGTCGTGAAAATCATTGCGTAGGTTAAGATCAAGTTTAGCAAATCGTATTACGATACACACGGATTTATTTTCATCCTCGTCAGCAGTCAACGGTGGTGCTTCAAAATTCTTGGCAAATTCAATATTGTTTTTGCCAAACGTAGCCCGGTTCAACCCGTTTGAAACTTCAGTTAAATGTGACAAAATATCATTTATATTGTTGTCGCTTAGCCAAATTATATCTTGAGAGAAATGCAATAAAAACTTGTTGACAGCGCTCAAGAGGCCCCTAAAAGTTTGAAAGCTCATAATTTCACGCTTTCCATGAATCGTGGAGTTTTTTTAATCTGTACCAATGCGTGGTGGTGCGTGGTTCAGTGGAGCGATTTGGCAATGTATCCCGTAAACAGACGTGCTCATTCGTCGAATTATCTCGATGTATATTTCGTCATATTAAACCTTCTTATTAAATGTACTTGTACAAGTGCATTATAGAATTAGTGAGTCTAGAAATTCGTTTAAAAATTAGTATGATTTTTTCCATTGGAGGTTTGTATTTTCGGAATGTTGTAATTTAACATAGAAGAGCACTGATAGCCTAGTGGTTGAAAACCGGCCCCTCAATCCTAAGATCCGAGGTTCGAGTCAAAGGCACGCATCTATAATTTTTCAAAATTAGGTGAGATGTGTCGTATTAGAAATTAATTAGCCCTTGATACACGGTGAAGGAAAACATCGTAAGGAAACCGACAAGCCCAAGGGCGTGTGTAGTCTACCAATTTGCACTCGGCCAGCATGGTAGGCTATGGTCTAAATCTTTCTCTCTCTTAGAGGGCCACCTCTGTGTTCAGCAGTGAGACGGATCAACCTCACTCACTATCAAATCTGTATAAAATTATACGAGTAGTTGTCAACCGTAACAGGGTTGACAACAAGGACTAAGAAAGGAATTGTCTGTAAAGACATCCCCTAAGGATAATATATAAAGGATGCGTTTTTAAAAGCTAATTTTCGCTACAGCATTAAATGTTGCCCATTACAAAAGCAAATATTATAGCAATGTTATAAATGTTAGTACGTTATTTGATGTACGACGTACTGACATAACTCAGAAATTCCAACACAACGGATCGTTATTAGCAACTAACAAATATTCATATCCTTCACGGTTGGCTGCTCCTGCGCATGCTATAACGTCTCTTACGTCTGTTCCATTGACAATTGACCTAATTCATGAAGACATAATTACTATACTAAGTGATTGTAATATTTTATAAGATAATTTTAAAAGCAATTACAAAGTGTCCCACTTAAAACACTTCTCTGTATCGGGTTTATCGTCTTCAGGCGCTCTTACGAGCATAATAATATGGAAGCTTTATGGACGCAAAAGTTCGCAAAACGACAAAGCGCATTGTCGTTAAACTGATTTTTGAAGGTCCAACGGCCGTCGGTGGAGCGTGCACTTCGACATCTACGTAAACTAAAATAGTCGAGCGCTCATGACTGCCCGGCGACCGAGTTAGCCGGCGCAGTGCGTCCGCGGAGCCCTCTCGCGTCGGTTCTATTTCGAACGATGCCGATGTCCCGACGCATCCCGAGCCGCTCGCGACAATAATACTGCACGCGGCGGTGAAATGGCACTGGACTTTCACCGCGGGAAATACTTCCGCTACTGTAGGAAACGCAAGCGCATCCACGCGTAAACCAACATGCCGCACGCTAACACCATTTCCGCGAACTACGGGATGGACTCCAAACGGCTCAGCATTCGAATACCAGACGATAAAACGAACGGCAATCATCCCACTACCAATGGCAACGGGCTCCTGTCGCCGCCGATCCTGGATACGACGCCGAAGAAACCACCTATAGCTCCGTTAGGACGACCTATATTGCCGATGAAAAAGTCCAAGACCCTTCCCATCCACTTTGAAGAAACCGCTCCGCCAAAGGTTTCCAGTAGTCTCATGAATGGTAAAAAGCTTTTCGTTTACAAACCTTTGAAAGAAGTTCACACTATTCAACATAGTCAACCGGAAAATAGCAAGCTCTTAACAACGCGTTCACCGAGCCCGTCATATAGAAGAAGTATGTCGTTGTCAGTAGAGACGGGATCTATTGCAGAACTGGCAAAGAGGCACGGGTCTAACAGTAGCTTATTAGTCTCCCGGTCACCGAGTCCTTCGTCCTACAGCAGTATAAGAAGTTCAACAAGCCATTACTCAACATGTAGCAGTAATGGGACCTATGTTCCATTATCTCGTTCCTCGAGTGTGAATTCCACACTTTACAATAGATCTCCGACGCCTAGAAGAATGTATCCACAAACTTGTGATCCTGCTGAAAGTGTAAACCTCAACGAACTTAAATCAAAGGAACAAGCACCTGTTGTTTTCGACGCTAACTTATCGTTTGTACTTGGCTGTAAGAAACAGCCTGTACGACAAAAGTTTCAACCTATAGCTGCTCATTTAGAAGAAGGCACTTCTTCAAATTATTTAAGCTCGAAAATCGATAACTTCCTCAAAAGAACCGATCATGTGATGGACGAGTGGCGAAGATTGGGACACAAAGATGAACCTGATCTGGATATGTACTGCAACGGGAAAAGGAAAATCGGTAGATCAAAATCTGCCACAAATATAATGATAAAAGGATTCACGATGTTCAGCCGCAGCGGAAGCAGGGCGAGCAGCGTGTGCAGATCATCCCGAGGAATTTCCGAGGACAGGACAACTGTGTCCGAAATGGACGAGGTTGGTGATTCATCTGTTTACGATTACTTTATTTCTGGTCGTACAAAAATCTTAAGAATTTCATGTTGTATTTTCATATAAAAGTAATATTCTGTAATAAATAATTCTCGAACGTCTTGATTCAGAAGCGCTAACGGTGGCGCTTGCCTAGCGATCGTTGGCTCGAGATTACCGCATCGGCGGCCGCTTGCCAAAATATTTTTTTCTTCATTGTTGACTTCTTACTATAACTTTTACAAATGCATGAGATTCTTGGCTGTTCGTCATCGCGTCCCGACGCTGTCACTTATAACTGTTATATTTGAGGCGGAAGTGTTTATTTTTTGTTGGCTACTTTTGTAATAATATCGTGCTTTAATGCGCGGAAAAATTAAAGGTCTAATCACGGCACAATAAGGTGCTAATCACGGTGTATTCGATCTAATCGCACTAAACAATGGTCATCGTTACATGGCTTCCTCCTACAGTGACGATCCAGCATCGATTAATTTTGAAATGGAAATTATCAAATAACCCACTTAATTTAGCACTTAACAGGCAATAGAACGTGTGCGTATTCTTAAAAAAAGCACTGCTTGAATTTCGCAAACAATTATCAAGCAGCCAAGCCCACTAGTGGGACATATAGAAGTTTCAGCTAATCAAACCAATAAACCATCATACAGTTGTTGCAGATAGATCTCCAACTTCACGTGACTCCGATCCAATTTTAGCCGGTTCCCATTGATATATTGCTTCTGTGGTAATCTTTCATTCATGATCCACGCAAATTGTAAATACTTCATCGCTTATTGCTGCGGCTAATGGATTGTATTAGTGCGATCTGGCGTAATTCCTGATATAGGTCAAGGTTTCAATACATCAGTAACATAATGTTTCTACTATTTTGATTTCGCCTGAATGGAAATCTCCAGAAAGAGCTTCTCTAGCTATTGTACTTTAATGAATGAGTTTTGATTATTGATAATCAAGGAGAAAGTGATGCTTAACTTCAATAATAACTTTAGAAATTTCAGACACGTCCTCTATAGATTGTAAGTAAGATTTAATTCGAACTTTAATGTTTTTATCGATTCTTCGATCGGCATTAAGCCTTTGTAACAAACATTAATTGACAGTGTACTTGACAAGATAATTAGCATTCCATCTATGATAGTAAACGGCTCTCGTGTATGTAGATTTGATGGTACAAAAGCCGTCATGGAGATTTTGCCTACAGCCATATCTGACATTCAATACTCCCGTAATTGTAGTACTTAACGCTTTCGAATTTTCAATCATCGTTCGCGTCTTTGATTTTTATTAATATGTTTTAAATGTAATCGAACGTGGTTTTATGACTACCTACACGCTTAGCTCTTGTTCACCTATATATTGCAGTAGGATAGAATTCATTAAATTAATAATTTTGTACGAATATATTTTAATGGTTTTATTTTAAAATATTTTCAGACAAACATATGTTTCACGCTTCAAAATCGAACTTAAGTTGCAATGAAATATAATACTTTTGAAATCTCTATAACCACTATTTATTTATTAAAGCTTCGGATATTGTGTTTCATACAAAGCCTATCGGCAAACTGAAGTTGTTTAAAATCTGTATATTTATTTGATCAGAAGTCAAGGGCATGGGTACAGCGGAAGTCATTTACGCTGAAATATTTACATCCGTTGCGCTGAAAAACATTACGACGTAACCGATAAAACCGACTTGGCTATGGACGTGTGAGATATTTGAGTTCACAAATAAATGAACAAAAAGTGATATATTAGAAACTATTCCTAATGTTTTTCTTCTAAGTCACATTCAATTTATATGAGATGAAGAAGCACAAAGGGCCCACATAAATACCTAGTGACATTCCTTATCGGCTAGTAGTTAATCTATTTCGAGTGTCCGCAAGGTCGCTGTTATGGTCTAGAGTCTAGACAAGTGTAATTGTACTGGCAAGCTAGCACGCCAGTAGATTTAATTTAGGTTTACCGATGTCGTTTACACGAATTATGTGTTACAAGCCAAAACAAAGATTGACAGGTGTCGTTTACGATAGCTATGTATACGAGTAAGACACCGCGATGTGGGAAGCCGTTTAGTAGTTAGATTTTTACCTCTATTTAGGATACTGGATAATAAACCATATAAACCTGAATTTAAGCTAAAGGTCTTCTAACACATATTGTATATATTGTCTTACATATAATGATCTTGAATAACAAACAAGCATGCAAAGCACATTATTTTCAGGCGTTGTTTTTGCCGAATAACATACTTATAAGGAGTTTGTGTAAGTCAGTCGTATTGGAGTTATTACAGTAAGGTGTAATAACACCAATACGAAAATTTAAAATACAGAGCAGTATTTTACGGTCGTCTTAATTGAAACTTCTATTTTGTCCCCAGTTGTCTGAAGTGGGTGGTGAGCTAGCGGAGGAGAGAGCGGCAGCCGCGCTCGCCACCGAACGCGCCGACGCCGAGGCAGCGGAGCGCCTGCGCATCGAACGCGACAACAGAGATCTGGTCGCCAACAACCAGAGACTGCAACAGGTTTGTTGTTGTTTTTCTAACTTCTGGGAGAAAAAAGAAGAAATAGAGGAGATAAGCGAACAAGAAAGTGAATTAGGAAAGTGCCTTAGCAGTAACGATTGATTGTAAGTTATGGGGAAATTATCAATAATTATATAACGACAATCACAGGTTACCAACGTCATTAATGAAACTCTTTGCTTGATTCAGAACTGGTTTGATGCAAATAACCTACTCCTAAATTCTAATAAACTAAATGTATTTAATTTATGCTACCAAATGTAAGGAGTATGGGGATGAATGTCGCTCTAAATGGTGAGACTTTGCAATCTGTCAATGAAACTGTTTTCTTGGGGATAACCATTGATTCTAAACTCCAGTGGGGTCCTCACATCTCTGCTTTGTCCAGCAGACTTAGTACTGCAGCTTTTGCAGTCAGAAGAATTAGACAGTTAACAGACATCCCCACTGCCAGGCTTGTCTATTTCAGTTACTTTCACAGCATTATGTCTTATGGCATTCTGCTGTGGGGTAGTGCTGCTGACATAGACTCTATATTTACTATTCAAAAAAGAGCAATAAGGTCAATATATAGTCTGCGACGTGGTGAGTCCCTAGGAGAACTGTTTCCCACTATTAACATATTGACGGTACATAGTCAATACATCTATGAAAATATTATGTATATAAGAAAACATACTGATATGTTTGAAAAAAATAGTAACCACCATAATTTTAATACTAGAAATAGAAATAAATTAGCAATTCCTAAACATAGATTATGCAAGGTGGCTAGATCTTTCATGGGTAACTGTATTCGCTACTACAATAAAATACCTGACCACATTTTGAATCTCACAGAAAAAAGTTCAAACATGTCGTTAAACAAACGCTATGTAAAAAAGCGTACTATAAACTAAGTGATTATTTGGCTGACAAAACGGTATGGTCTGAAGTAGTTCCAGCTCCACATGTACCATTAGGTTAAGTTTAACATTGTAAAATCATTTTTTTTAAAAGTTGTGTGTTATGGAGTTTCTTTCGCCGCTTCTTCTCCATAACGAAACACCTTGTGAAGTGGTGGTAGTTTGACATTCAAAAAGTGCTCTGTAAAGAACCTATTTTGAATAAAAAAAATTGATTTGATTTGATTTGAAAAAGGACCTAATGTAGACTTAGAAGTAGGTTAAAGGTGGTCTGGTAGACCGTTAAAAAGTGTTTCTGTGAAAATAAAGAGAGAGAGAGAAAAAGGACAGTCTAAAAATAAGTTGTTGGCCTGAAATATTAGTCCTTACTAGGATTATTCGATATAATTGTTAAAAATTGATAAGCAAATATTTGATTCCAGCGCAAAACTTTAATTCTGTTCTTCTTCAACAGGCCTCAGAGCGTCTAGAACTGGAACTGCTCCACTGGCGATCAGCGGAGAACGGCGGCGCGGAGGCTTCAGACTCGGAGGGATCCGAAGCCGAGACGGGCGCGACCGGCGACAAGTACAAGAGGCGGTTCGAGAGGGCCCACAGAGAGCTGCAACTGCTCAGGGCCCAGCTGAGGCGACAACACGAGGATGACCTCGAACAGCTGGTCACGGTCAAGAAGCAGCTTGAGAAGAAGGTAAGGTTTAACAACTAGTGGAAGTATTAGATGTTTTCGAAGCTAGAGTAACGTATGAGGTATTGATAACCAAAAATGAATTAGGGTGTGTTCTTTATGATAGGAAATAGTTTAATTGAATCAACAATGCTTAATATAACAGTTACTTAAAGAATGATACTTAAAGAAGAATACCGTTACTTAAAGAAGAAGATGAACGTTCACAAATTTTCTTTTAAATGTAATTTAAAAGTGTCTTTTTAATACCGCTTAATTACCCGTTCCTTACTTCAAGTAATAAGTTTTAAGGTTGTTGAAAGTTTCGTGTTTCCCCCTATAGTAGCACTATTGCTACAATTACATGTATGCTGCTGTGTTCGGGCTTGACAAATGTAATCTGTGTGTTACATCAAAAAAATGTTTGCAAAGTGTAATATGAAATTCTTATTCTTAGAGTTAGTACATTTGGCTCCAATTATTGTTGCTAATCCTATTTACATTAAATCGATAGTAACCATTTATAAAATCGGTAATTGGTATTAATGGTTTGTAACATTAGCTAAATATCAATCAATTTCAACTACTATAGTTAATTATAATTAAAATATTTTTCAAATTTTTCGATTTTCGAATCACCGCAAACAAACGTTAACCAAACAGCGAACGAATACAAATAAAAATCTATTAAATTAAATTAAGTTATTGATATATATTTACTTTAAATAACGTAACTTCAAATATAAAACATCGTTAGATTTTTTTAAATTTAAATATGCACGAGACTGTATGTAGCTATACTATGCGAATTGATTGAGAAAGGTTATACATAGAATAAAAATAAATCGAGATACAAGAAAAAGGTAGATATTTTATCTGAAACCGAAACAGTTATCACAGATGATCCTCGATTGGCCTCCGAAAAGATACGCTCGTTAAATTCAGATAGCATCTCCGTTATCAATATCATACCACTGTGTTATCAACATAGTATGTGCTAGTTTAGGAGTGTTTCGTAAGGAAGAAAATAGATATAGATATTTTTACGTTGTTAAAAAAAATTAACAAGAATATTTTAGTTTTACATTCTATTGTTATTTTCTATTTCTCGTTTCTTCTTTTATGTGATTTGATTTATAATGAAGTGTTTTGTGAATAAGTGAAGTGATAAAATTATCTTTACATAGACGAAGTCTAATTTCGAACGGATTCTAGTTTGTTTGTGATCTCAAAATTCTAACAATAGTCAAGGGATTGACTTTTTTTTAAATAACGTTGCATTTCTATATATAAGAGTGTTTTTTTATATTATTATCTTTTTTTTTAATTTTCACGGGAAGTAAACTGAGTTTAAGTGATGCATTTAACGTTATTACTCGCATATTGATGGTAAAATAACACTTATAAGAATATTTTGAGCATTCTTTGTATATTTTCAAATCGGTTATGTTTTGAAAATCGTAAAAATGGTCGACGAGTGCGAAGAGGTTAGTGCCCCTTAAATATGTAAGGACACAGTAAAATTAGATTGTCAACAACATTTTTACATTTTTGATTGCTTTTTTTGGCGCACACCCAATCAAACTGATTCGACCAGTGATTAGCGATAACAGCTGCTAATCCCACTTTGATTAACGTATATATAAATTGTGCTTGTGATTTATAAACGGGTGTAATGAATAATCAAAGATTTGTTGAAAGGAATCTATCGATGTATTAAAATCACGAGATAATAAAGATATTATAGTGGTTAATTAAAATTTTAATTATTCATACTTTAAAATTGAATAATTCATAATAAATACAAAAACGAACACAACTTTATCATTTGTGTGAAATAAAACCTGAATTGCATTTTTTTTATGAAATAATAAGAAAAAGATTTTTCAAAATTAGATGTAATACATCTGTCTGTATTGCGAATAATGTACCAGTTTCGTATATAATTTCATAAACTTTGAGAACAATGGATTACTTTCAGAGATAAACATTTCCTCACGTTGTTAAACAAGTTATTGCAAATAAAATCATTATTAATGAAATACGCTTTTTGCAATAATGCAGGTGTTAAGTTATTAAAATTATGAACATATAATTATAATGTTGAAAAAACATCAATTATTGGTGTACATACACAAACACTCGATAGCAGTGACAGCATAGTGGTTAAGAAACTCCTGCCTCTTGATCGATGGGTCCGAGGTTCAAATCCCAGGCACGCACCTCTGATTTTTCAAAGTTATTAAACATTAATTATCACCTGCGGAAACTTGCATACCTGAGAAATCCTTAAAAAAATAGTTTTTAAAAGTATGTGAAGTCTACCAATTCGCACTTGGCCAGCACGGTGGACTATAGCCTAATCCTTCTCATTCTGACAGGAGACCCGTGCCCAGCACGGGGACTGTAATGGGTTGATGATGATGACACTTATGATACAGTAAAATTCCTAGTATGAGGCTACAACTACAAAAGCGTGACTTATTTTTTTATACTATTTAGTAAATATTTAATTGATTTTGTATTGTCCCCAGGTGCAAGATGCGTACGAGGAGGTGGAAGAGCAGCGCGCGGTGGCCGCGCAGTGGAAGCGCAAGCTGCAGAAGCTCACCAACGACATGGCCGACCTGCGATCCCTGCTCGATGAACAGGTGAGCGGAAATGCCCAACTTGCCCCGGTTGACCCAAAATTATGAACAGATTGAGTTGAGATTTTAAGTGCACGTTTTACGGTAGTCTCCTAGATGTTTTGCTTAATAAACTGCCTCGAGCAAACGAAATAACAAAATAATCAACTTACCTCAAGTGCTTATTTTATTCTTGATAAGCTGACAAAATACCTAAAAAGTTCATTTTTATACGCAATGTTCATTATACCTTATCCTCGCCTTTGTCAACTCCTCCTGTTTTTTTGCCGCCCCAAAAAATAAGGGGGCAAATTAAGCTAGAAAAGTCCTCTTAAGTAAATACACGTTATACTTATATTAGGAAAAAATATCTTGCCGTCCCCGAAAATGCCGCCTCCGTCCCTGGCGTGCTACGCATCTCCGACTTTATAGGTAAACCTCATATAAACCTTTTGTACGCCCCTATTAAGATTAACCTTTTATAAACCCGGCCGTTGATATGCATTCAAACAATAATCGCATGATTAACGGAATGCTATCCGAGCACGAGATCAATTGAGTGATTCAGTCAATTTGCGCAATCCCTCGTCTCCGCCCAACAATAGTCTGTCGTGCTGTTAATTTAATGGCCACCCACGTGCCTGCCAACGTGTTGCACATTGTTTATGTCTCGTTGGTATTCCGCGAGGTTTTCCTTTGTAGTGGTGATTTGTGAAAAGAAATTTCATGAAAATGCAGGATACACACAATTAAATTCACGATTTTGATTTGACCAAAAACTTTCAAAAAGACTGTTCTCTAAAGAATCTATTCTGAATAAAATATGTTTGCAGAACATAGAACGAACTGCCTCCGAATATATACCGTTTACTTCAAAGTGCCCCATGCCATAAAAGATTGGTTTCTTATGTGACGACCTCTATTTTTTTCAACCTGTTTAATTAAAGTATTTCCTATTATAACGGCCACTGTTATCCATAATCTGTAAAAGAACGGTTCAAGCGATAAAGTCCTGTGACAGACGGACAGACGAACAGACGGACAAATAGCGTAGGCTTAATAATAGCGTACCGTTTTAACCTTTTGGGGTACGAAACCCTCAAAAACAATAAATAAATTGACTTGTTTAATCCCACAGACGTGCCGCAACAACCTGCTAGAGAAGCGTCAACGCAAGTTCGACGCGGAGGTGCAGGCGACACAGGAGGAGCTGAAGCGGGAGCGCGCGGCCAAGGAGCGGCTCTCGCGCGAGCGGGACCAGGCCATCGCGGACAAGTATGCCGTCGAGCAGAACCTCTCTGTGAGTAGCTTTGAGTTGGTTGAGCTTGAGGAGTCAGTCAAGGTGCAAAAAGAACTCTCCACCAGCCGGCGAAGCATTGGCATCTCCTCCTAGTGTTTCAAATGTCCATAGGCGACGGTGATTGCTTTCCATCAAGTAGCATTTCTGTTTCATCTTAAAAAGTCAGCAGTCTTCTGGACAGTGCTATAGGTGACAAAATGAACGGCAAAACGAGAAGAAAAGGAGTATGAAAGGAAGACGCAACCACGAGAAATGTCATCTTCCGAACTTTGAGGATAAAGACTTAGGGGCAATCCTATAGCAGCTTTGTGCAACTTTTCAATTGCAACTTTGTAGAGATACGGTTTCACAGTTGAAGTAAAAGATATCATATTTTTCTTGACACGACAATGACATGACGAGGATTCGTAGACGTCACGCCTTTATTTTTGCTGGCAACATAAAATACCGCTAGCCAAAACATTTTGTGTGTATAAAGAGTTTAAATGTCTTGGAAACAAGTAGACTCTGTAGTAGGCATTTGTAATGCTTAAGACTTTTAAGAGGAGTTTCCGTAGTTGATACATTGAAATATATTCAAATGAATACCTTTTTTTTTTTTTTTTTTTTTTTTTTTTTTTTTGTTGACGAGGGGGAAACCTTCAAAAGGTACCCGACGCCATGGGAGTGACGCCGGGTTATGTGGGATTTTTACCACACTAAAACCCCCCCGGTGGCCGTCCTCAGCGTTTGGTGGAGAACTCCGGGATCTCCAACGGAACACAACCGGAGTCCTCCTAACGCGATGCCCTTTTATCGGGCTCTGCCCTGGGGAGAGCAATTTACGCTCCTCTCACATCCCCTGGTGATTACAGCGATATGCGACCACACAAACCGCTGTCCTTCCCGGGGTCGCTTGCTGGACGGTTTGAGCTCCCACTCTTGCCGCCCGCAACCCCGGAAGCCCCTTTTAGTCGCCTCTTACGACAGGCAAGAGTTACCGTAGCCCTATTCTGGTCCCGGTACTACAGGGACAAAGATCTTTGACAAATTGATTATATGCTAAACAAATGGTGACAGCATTTAATAACAATCAATAACAGCTTTTATCTACATCCATAAAAACATTAAGAATATATTTTGTAATCGTTTGATAGTTGCTCTTGTGTAGGGTGTACCCCTTTAATGTGTATAAAAGGATTATTTCTGTTAATTTGTAATATCTCAAAGACTCGTAGAAACATGAGATATGACAAAAATAAAATCATGTTTTATTTCTGATCCAGCAATCCTCCTTCTGAAGGATTGCTGTGTCATGTACTGCTGTTACTGCTGTTACTCTCATGATACAGATGAATTTTAATTTCTGTATTTTTTTTAATTTTGATGCGTATTTCCGTCAGTGTTATTTGGCACTATAGAGTTAGGCTGAAAAAGATACGAGCTGACCTTCAGCCAAACATCAAAGGAATTGCAATAGTACGTAATGCAATCATTGTGTGTTCCTTATGGATGGCTCATTACTCCTCACATATGGTACATGGCTACCATAACACAAGATAAGTTAAGTCTTAGTATACGCTTAAGTCTGTAGAAAGCCTCTCACTTCTACTTTTCCTTGTAGGTACAATATAATCCGGACCTCTCGCAAACACTTAAATTTAATGTCACCGTAAAAAATCATTTAGCGAAGCAGGTTGTTAATTGAGAGGCCAATTAAACTAAATGTCCACGATTAGTGTAACGATAAAACACAACATAGTGTTCAGTTAAGTCGATAGACATATTTTATAAGTCTAAGTGGGCTGGTAAGACACGATTCGGTAAAATCGTCTTTGGAATCAGAAATTAATATTTATATCAGCGATTCTTCGATGGATCAGGTATTTTATATTATTGATAGAATTTTATATACAGTTAAGTTTCAAAGGTAGATAAAAGCGGGGTTGCGCATATTATTAACTGTTGTGTAGTACGGAAAGTTAGCCCTTTCGTTCACTTTGTCAACTATAATTACTTTTTGTGATTAGAGTTTTATTAGTGATACTATAGAATGGTACAGTCATGTATCCAGTTTGAAAAGGGAAGGTTTACAGGCTTCGTATTCATATAGGTCCCATAACTCCTTTGAGCTTTTTCGCTATTACTTTATATCGCTATAGTTTTGGAAATGGTCATCCACTTATACGTAATATTTCACCTTAATTATATCATTCATTCATTATTTCGTTTTATTAAATAAACATTAAATAAAACGAGTAACCTGAATAATAAATAACCCAAAACTTGTGCAGATTAAGAAAGTTAATTTTGTAATGATTGTATGATGTAACAAAATGTATTACGTTGTACCTTATTGTATTGTAAAGTAACAATTTGTGTTGCAGGAAGCTCGGCTGGAGATCGAGTTGAAGGAAGAGCGGCTGTCGGGGATGGCCCGCGAGCTGGAGGAGCGCGGCGGCGGCGGCGACGAGCTGGCGGCGCTGCGCAGAGCCCGCGCGGAGCTGGAGCGCCGCGTGCGCGACCAGGAGGAGGAGCTGGACGACCTCGCGGGGCAGATACAGGTGAGGGAGAGACAGAGAGAGAGAGAGAGAGGAGATGTAGGTGGAGGTGAGGAGGGGAGTTACAGGAGTGGAGTGTTCGCGCTGGAAGAAGAAGGAGAAACGAGAAGAAGAAGAAGGGAGTTTTCAGATGCGTTATATGCAGAGTAATAACAGATGAGAGAGATGTGGGGGCGATTATAAATGTTGATATTTGTGGGGTAGTAAACGTTGAGAAAGGTGAAAGGATTTAAAAAACAATTGAAGCCAGAGGATAGATATTCGATAGGCGGGATTAAGAGGGGATTACAGATGTAGGGTAGTGGTGGTGAGTTTTAAGAAATGAGCTGCTGCTGCTGCAGTTATAGGGAATGAGCTGAAGGAGCACGCCGGTAATGGAGGCAAAGCAATATTGCTTCGCTGTGCTGAACTAAACGTAAAGAAAGTACTACTAAATATTATTTAAAACATATTTCAAAGATATTATGTAGTTTGTCGTTAATTAAGCTATGTGTTGTTGCAGTTGCTGGAGAGCTCGAAGCTGCGCCTGGAGATGCTGCTGGAGCAGCAGCGCAAGGAGGCGCGGCTGGAGGCGGCCGCGCGCGACGACGAGATGGAGGAGACGCGCGCCAACGCCGCCAAGAAACTTAAGAGTTAGTCGATTGTTTGGTTGTGTTTTTTTTTGTGTTCTTCTGGGCACGGGTCTGTCACGTTATCGAGAGCGTGCTCTACGATGTATTCGTGCAAACTGATGTTGGAATGTTTAGATTAGTAATAGCTAATTAGGTAATCTGGATTGGATACTCTGAAAATGTCTATACATTTCCTATAACAAACTCCCAATAAAATAAGTTGGCAAAACCCTCTGCAGTTTTGATGAAAATATACGATAAAGTTTTGTGTGTTCTGGTGTGTTCTAGCTTGAAAAGGGCACGTTTTTTAACTTCGACTTAGTCGTCACGGGTAGCAACTGTCAATGAACGAACTTAGATTGAAGTCCAATATAATCGGGGTTTCATTTGATGTCTCTAAGAGACACTAGGAGCCACTCTCCATCAAGTGGACCACATGCTCGTTTGCCCCTTCTTTCACACATTAACGCTTTGTCCACAGTGCTGGAGAGCCAGCTGGAAAGCGAGCACTCCGAGCGGAGTCTGCTGCTGCGCGAGAGACACGAGCTGGAGCGGCGGCTGGCCGCACTCGAGGAGACCGCGCGCCAGGAGAACCAGGAGCAGGCGCAGCTGGTGCAGCGGCTCAAGAGGTACGTGTGTGTGTGTGGCCGGTGATGTCACCGCACCCGAGCAGACCGCGCGCCAGGAGAACCAGAAGCCATGATGACGTCACCACGTCACGTGACTGCAGATGTGTGCACGGACACTCGCAAAACGCATCAAAGCTCTATCAACTTTAGATATTAGAAATCGTATCACATTACCATGGGAAGCCACCATAACTGGTAGAGGGTTCTGGCTTAATTTCTGTACAGGCATTTTAATGACGAATATTCATAACTCTTTTTCAGGGACCTGAAAAGATACAGAGCGTTGCTCCGCGATGCTCAAACGATGCTCGAACAGAAAGAGAAGGAGGGTGGCGGCAAGGCGCAGATCAGACAATTGAAGAATCAGGTAATTGGAAAAAAATATCTTAAATCTTGCTACTTTAACTTACTTAAATAAAATCGGCACGTTAAGATTACCTTTATTTTTTTCAACAATCTTTGTACAATACATTACAAATGTAAGTTGAATTACTTAACTTCGCAAGTCAACTCCATAACTCTTCAAGAGATTATCCTTGATGCGTTATTCGACTCCATAATTATACACCTATCCAACATTGATTCTTAATCCCAACTGGGGTTGATTTCCTTAGCGACAGTTAAACTGGTCACCTTGGTAGTATAATCCGCGCCAAACTGCAAGTCCGCTCTGAAGTTAATGCGCGCAGGTGTCAGTCAGAGAGCCAATGCGGTCGAACACGACTACAAGCATTATTCGGTATTATATTTACTATTATTCGGTATTACTTTATGATTAAAATATAAATAATATATCTTTATCCTGTCTCGTGCACGCGTATCCACCATTTGTTAACACCTTTCCTTTCACAGGTCTGCTGAAAGAAATACCTTTGCATAAAATGTTATTTATAAGTCTTTTGTATTGGTTATCTGTGTGCATAAATAAATAAATAAGCATATACTTCGCAGTAACAGTAAGTGTATACTAACTGCGCTAGGGGGTCCCGCGCTATCTTCGTCCCGCTAATATCTACAATTTTCTATTGAGACGCGACGCATTGGTTCTCCGACTACACCAGGCGGCGTGGACTCTACCAGGTTTCATGTTAGTTGCTGCTATGTTAGTTTCTATAATCTATATACCACATTCAGGTGGAGGACCTAGAACTAGCGGTCCGCGCGGCGACCAAAGCCCGGTCCGCAGCGGAGGCGGAGGCGGCGGAGGCGAGCGCCGCGCTGGAGGAGGCCACGCGGGCGCGGAACGACGCCGCGGAGAGGGCGCTCATCGCGACCAGAGATGCAGCGGCCGCGCGTGCGCAGCTGGATGACGCCGAGGAGGAGGCCGCTGAGGTTTGTAACGAATACAAATAAAGTTGTAATTTAAAAAGAAAAAGTGAATGGGTTTTGAAAAAAAAATGACATTTGCATGAGTTTTCATTAATTTTTTTTTATTGTAGGAAGTGAATATATTCTTTATTATTGGTCTTTAATTATGGCTTGGTGTGCAACAATTTATAATTCAATAAATAGTTACAGTGTTACATTATTGTTTAGGCACAGGTCTCCTCTCAAAGTGATTTAGGGAGTGAAAGGTTTAGATCATAGTTCACTGCGCATGTCCTGCGCATCATGCGAGTTTATAGGTTTCTCCCTTGATAACTACATTTTAAAAGCTCTGAGAAATGCAGGTTTCCTTTTTCTTTCAACGTATGAGCAAATAATAGTTAATTTCTAATAGACAAGAAACTTGAAAAACCGGAAGTGCGTGCCTGGGATTTGATCTCCCAATTGAGAGACCAAATATAATATAGACAAATACAATTTATATACACGTATGTAAATTTGTATTATGTAGGTAAATATAGTGCGAGCATCGTCGTGCATTTATCTATAGTAATTTTTCATGTGTGTATGCGTGTGCAGGTGCTGAAGAAATACAGCGCATTGCATTTCATTAATATTTACTTATGTATCTGTGTGTGCAGCTGCTGAAGAAGTACCGCGCGTCAACATCAGCGCTATGCGCGGCGCAAGTGGCCGCTCGCGAGGCGGCGGCGCGCGCGGACGCCGGCGCGGAGGAGGCGCGCACAGCTCGCGAGCGCCTCGCCGAGCTGGCCGCGCGCCTCGCCGCCGCCGAGGCAGGACACCACCACGAGCAGCACGAGGCGGAGCGACGGCTGGATATGAGGAATAAGGTACTGTGACGTCACTAGCTGCGATATAATTCGTTGCTACCAAAGCAACACATGATGGAGCGGCGGTTGAACATAAGGAATTAGTATGTGTGACGTCACTGGCTGCGTCATAGTGCCCCGCCGTCGAGACAAAGAGACGCCTTGACATAAGTTGTATATGACATCACTAACCGCGTCGTGATGCGTGCGTGTCACGTCACTATATAAATTATGATGCTATTGACGACAAACCCTTGTACTTCACACAATTGTTATGATCTGTACGCCTTTATATCACACTAATAATTACTGCAGAGAAAGTACATTGTACTAGTTGTCATAATTGTAACAAGCATTAATAGAGATGTAATATTTTCATCCAGGAGTTAGAATCGAGCCTGGAGTTGGAAGCGACGTCGCGCGCCCGCCTCGAGGGCCAGCTGGCGCGGCTGCGGGACGCGCACGAGCAGCTCGCCACCGAGCTGGCCGCCGCGCGCTCGCGGGACCAGCTCGCCGCCGACGAGGTCAGGAAGCTCGCCAGGCAACTCAGGTAAGATTAATTACGCAATTTTGTAGTAGTATAATAAATAATAGTGTAATAAATAACTTTACATTCCTGCGTAGTCTTTTATTAAAAACAATCTTTAATATTTTATCTTTTCTTAGTAATTTACAGGATATAAACAAAACTGTTCTTAAAGTTTTTATGTTAAATAACAGATTTTACCTTAGACTTCAATACATTTATTATAAATAAATTATATGATTTGTGATTAATATATAAATTTATTGTAATTAATAATAATATAAATTTCAACGCAAATATATAATTTGTAATTTTGATTTATAATTTAATTTATATGAATTTCTCATTAATTTTATAGTGCAAAAAGTTTATTCATTAAAACAACGAATCAATAAAGAAGTTGGTTAAAAATGAAGGCTTTTAATGTTAAACATAAGTTATGTATGCATACGCACAAACGAAAACTATCAACGCGTTACAACCGAACTAAACTTACTAATCCACCCGTCTCACCAAACAGAGAGCTGAAAGAAGAGAACTCTAACCTGAACGCGAAGCTGAGCGAGGCGTGTCGCGCGAAGGGCGCGGCGGAGGCGACGGCGGCCGCGGCGGCGGCGGAGGCGGCGGCCGCGCGGGACGAGGCGCGCCTCGCCGCGCGCCGCGCCGCCGCGCTGCAGGAGGCCATCGCCGGCGACCTCTCCAGCCCGGCGGACTCGCGCGACACCGACAGGTGAGTGAACACGATGTTGTGAAATACATTCATATCGCCGCGGCGGCGGTCGAGGCGGCCGCCGCGCGAGACAAGGCGCGCCTCGTGGATTTTGTGGAATAAATTTACTGTCTTTTTTTTAATTATTTTTATATTATTGTTGTATTGTATTTGTAGTATTATTTTTTGTCAAAAATATATTATGATTGGAAAATGCAGAAAATATTTACATTTTTATCATATTAAACAAAATAATACATGAAACAGTATATAAAAGCGCATACTATAATATGTTCTCACGTCATTTTTTCACTAACTTTAATCAAATAAATCAATAACTAAACAATCCAATGAGTTTTTTTGCAAATCTTAACGATTTTAGGAAGAAAGCCAGCCGAAATCGTAATTACCATCTATGAAAGTATACCTTTAGTACTTTATTATTTTTCTATAATAAATGTATACTGGACATTTAAATAAAATTTACAAAAATATACACAATAATTTCAACAAAACAATCTATCGAGAATTAAGGACCATCTGAAATCTATAAATATAAAATATTAATGCAATATTGCTACTACCACAAACTACAAAAAAATGTACCAATTTAAAAATCCCTACAAACAAAACCACATGCTCCCTTACAAACCTCTCACCTATGTATCATGTTGACAGCGAGAACGACAGCTACAGCTCGGACGAGTCGATCGGCACGTTCCTCGCGAACCACAAGCTGAGCCCCTCCGCGCCGTCGCGCAACAGCATACAGCTGGACTCGCAAAAGTAAGTCACATGTAAAACACTTTTTTATAATATAGGATTAGCAGACGAGCAGGCAGTACACCTGAAGTAAGTGACTACTGCCGCCCATGGACATCTGTAATCAACCCCAGATAAGATTAGATGTTCCTACATGAGGTCGGCCACAGATGCGCCGCTACCTCTGAGGACTATGGGACGCCTCGGAAAAGTATGGTAAGGGAGATATCTCCCTTACCATACCTTTCAAACCAGAATACAGCAGCGCTTGACTCTACTGTTAATAGGCAGAAATAGGTGTGGCGGTGGTGCCGCCGGAGTTTAACCACGAAGGGTTCACGAAGTCATGTTTCATTCCTTCATCGCACCACTCGCTAAAAGATAAAGTTTCATCTATAAAATAAATAAATATAATAAATAAATAAACGCTTTCTACACTCACAGCCCCACACTAGGATTCCCTGTGTCGTGGTTGCCATGGACACACACATAAACAAATACACAAACACTCAGACCCAGAAACAGAAATCTAAATTCATCATTTAGATATCTGTCTGGCCGGGGATCGAACCCGGGACCCTTAGCGCGTCAAACCGGTATGGTGGCCGCTCCGCCACGCGGGTCGTCAATACCAACTGGACTCGTGGTAGTTCTCCATGGTTCGGTTTGCATGAACTTACATGTTGCCAGCGTGCAAGATGTGGAATGAACTTCCTCCTGATGTATTATCGGAGCGCTCTGACATGAGGTTGTTTTAAATCGGTGCAAAAAGAGCTCTCTTTCAAAGGCAATTCACTCTCTATCTTGATCGTATTTCGAATAATGATTAGAACTCACGGAGCGTTACCGTAGCAGACGTAAAATGATGGAAATATAGATCAATAACAGTTGCGGTTTTCACCCCGCGTTTTATTTCAAGCTACGTAACGAAACTGCGCAAATGCTCGTATGGGCTCGTAAATTTTGAAAGAACACAGTTCTTCCGCATCCGCGGCGAAGGCGGAGTCAAACCGCTCCATGAGTTCATTCATAGATTCCATTCATAGATTTGAAGGTAGAAATAACTTTAATTTAGTGGCATGCCATAGCTATTAACCGAGGGCACTAAAGCAAATATAGCACCTATATTTCTTTCCTAACCAACTCTTATTTTCTAGATCCCAAAGCCCCGAAGGCCGGCAGAGCCGCTCGAGCGTCGCGTCCTCGAAGCCGCTATCACCCACGAAGGAGTCGTTCGCATAACAACAACCCGCCGCCGCGGGCCTGCTCACGAGCGCGCTGCCCATACTGTGCGCCGTGTTCTGCGCGCGGCAGCGGGACAACTCCGCACACCACGTTATAGATTGAACGCTGTTGCATCCACCACGATGGAATGGGACTCACTTAGCGCGCAATGTACGCTGAACATATGTAGTACTCAATATAGTGAGCATATTTATGAAGTATACAGCGCTGTGATGTGATGTCGTTCGTTACGAGATACATTGAACGCTACACTGCTTATCGGCCGGCAATGTGACTCACTTAACGCGCAATGTACCTCGTGCGTACTCTAGTACTTGATATGGGAAGGACATAGAGTAAACCGCACGGTGACGGCCTATCGTACACTTCTTTATACATTGAACATCCATGTATTGGTAGAACTTTGTCCGCCTGCTATGAATGTGACAAAAAATATCTTCTATCAAACGTTTCTTATTAACAATACCTAATGAAATAAAAAGAGTATCTAAAGTAAATGTATCTATAAAGCTAAGTGAGTTACATTGACAGACGGTTAAAAGCAGCGGTTAAATTATGATTATGACTAAGATTGTAGTGGTTCGTTCTAGTGTGTTGGCCTAATGTATGCCTGATAACAATTTTAATGTCCTCATCAAAGATAATAAAATAATAAGTCTGTATCGTATCGAAGTTACTATGTAATCGAAGCCATTTTTACATTTAAAATGCATTTGTTACTTTTTATTGTATCTCTCGTTAAATTTTACTACTGGCAACACTGAGACATCGATGTACTGGCAATATATTAATTTGTGTCCGGCGCCTATAAATTAACAGAGAGGTATAATACAAAGTGGTAGAATATTTATATAATCATAATGAAATGGTACTTATACCTTTACTAACACTATACCTACACGTTGATCACAAATTGAATACAATACGTTAAATTTAATATTGAATCACGTAGTGCTATCGAAAAACTATACTCTGCTCAATAATCTATACATTTTAGGCGAGATATTAGAATTTGTGAGGCTTTTACAACATTTTTGATATGAAATTGTAATCATAGAACGTTTTTACCTTGGCTTATACGATTCACTTGTTTTGCATAAAGGGGCTAGTGAGAAACACATACGATAGACTGATGTATGTGAAAATTGTATGCATTCCAGATAATAACTCACTTCATCGAGAATTGGTGAATATTGGGGATGTGCCGAATGTTGGTCCAAATGTTTGGCCTAAGTTGGCCGAATAGATTCGGCCGTATTCGGTACATCTAGTGAATATACTTGACACTAGCGCCACCAAACAAGGCTTGGATTCTATTTATTTAGCTTAGTTTAGAGATACAAGTTATTAATCTCTATTAGGAACATTGTGTAGTACTTCGCCCAGTCAGTATTTAGACAAAATGTAAGTGGGATGATTAGCAAAGTGTAATATTAGTATGATTGTTATTTAGTTAGCTAACTATTGTAAATAACTTAGATGGCATATACATTTTTTTATTATAATTATTATTTAATTTGTAATATTTTGTGTGATCAGACTGTTATACTATGATTATTTGTTACATGTGAGTTGTTGCTTTATCATAGACGATCGAACATATCTGTTAGGTGATAGATTTCTTTTTTATCGACTACCCTCATCGACTGGTTATATTATATTGTGAGACTGTTGTCATAAAGATATGATTTTAGTAATAAAAATAAACATATATACGGTCGAATTGAGTAACCTCCTCCTTTTTTGAAGTCGGTTAAAAAAGGAAATTTAATGAATTTTGAAAATCTTCGAACGGCTGAGCTACTATCATTATTTATTTGGTCAAAAACAAATCTTTATGGCAATCGTCGTAGTGTCATTAATTAGCTAATCTTGAATAATATTTAAACAATTATATTTATCATTAAAATGTCATGTGTCTATGTAACCTTTTCTAAATTCTCATTCTATGTGTACCTATTTAGCTATGTGTCTGTAACCACAAGTATAAATTGTCTATAATATGTGTAATGTATGATAATGTGATGAAATGTTACTTCGTTCAATATCGGTTGTAAAATGAAATTATTTAATAAAGTAACTGACATAGTATATTATGTTTATTTATTTTTCACCCTAATCCGGCTCTCCTGGCTGTTTTCTATCGAATACATTTTGGAGAGGGTGCGTTTGAACTTCACAACTTAATTCCTGCTGCCCCTTTTCATCATAGGACATCTAGACGAACCGCGCGATATCATCGATATTTGGTTGATGTTTCTCTTTTGCGAACCGCCAAGGAATATACTCCCGCTTTCGTTGTTTCCCGATACATACGACCTGGGATTGTTTAAGTCAAGGGTGAATAGGCTACTTCTAGGCAAGCGTGTTTTATCCAAGTCTGCATCTCACTTAACATCAGATAACGTTGCAGCCAAACGCAAGCCTATAGTAAGATAAAAAAATATCAATGTATCATGGTTTTTGTAGCTCCCAGAAATACATCCATTTTCCTGAAATTGTCAACCTGAAATAATCAAAAGGTCGATCACAAATTTCATACACACGAAATTGTCCTACTTTAAAAGGGCGCATACTGTTTATCCAAATCATACAAGCGTCGATATGTACGCAATTGTATATCGTGGATTTTTGACTACGGAATCCCGCTTCGTGTACCCGCGAAGGTTTTAGTCTTCACTTTAGTATAAAACTTATTAATTGTATCAGTACAAAACAGTAACATAAAGACACGGAAATCACTGGTTCCAAAGAGAATTCATGGAAAGTCCTCTGAAATGGAATGATCGCTCTGTTATGGGTTAATTTAGTATTCCTCCCTCATGGTATACCGATTAAATTAATTCGCTGCCGTGGTGCATTAATTTAATCATGTTATTTGATGCCGCGTCCGCACGCTTACCAAATCACAAATTCTAACGTGTGGATGGAGTATTTGACTTAGTTTGTGTAGGTTTGCTAGATTTATACTTTTAACAAAATTACTTGCTTTGATTGTTCCTTAGTAATGAATTTAAATAAAAAAGGCTAAAGAATTTCATACAAAGCATAATACAACCGATAATCATGGTGCTTTATTTTTATTTACTATATCATTTTTATTAAAATTATAATGTACAAAATGGTGCCTTGTATTTTTAGCCACGTCTTTAGTTCGTGTGGCAACATTGTTACGTATACTGTCACACAGATAAAAAATAGTTTTACGCCCCTTCAGTTTCTGTCAAAAGACTGGGTAGTTTAATTTGTGATTTTATTGATATTTTCCTCTATTTTTGTAAAAGGGGCTCGTGAATCGTGTGAAATCTAACTAGTTATTACGTTTTACATGGTCTGAATCAAGGTAGCTCACTTATTATCAGTAGTATTGAGGTAATTATGATTCATCAGATTCATGTTGCAACGATCGATTTTTGTAGTTCCAGATATAATCATAAAAAATGGCTTAAATGTTATATATTGCTATCGGCAGGTACACTTAAGTTAAAATGACGGATTCCAAGTACTTCACGACTACGAAAAAGGGTGAAATCTTCGAATTGAAGTCGGAACTCAACAGCGACAAAAAGGAAAAAAAGAAGGAGGCTGTCAAGAAGGTAAGCTATCTTGCTTCGATAAAGTTGTTCCCTACAGAAGAGAACAGAAAAATATCCTTCGTTGTAAACCTTTCCGGAATATACGCCTACCTAAAAATGATAAAGAGCTCTCTAAAGCCGACGACGTGTAAACGTCCTTACTGTCGTTGTAATGTCCATAAGTTACAGATTTTCAAATTTCCAAACATTTTATCTAAATAAATAGCTGTTAAATAACTAATTAACAACTATTTATGTATAAAAAATTACTATATACTGTATAAACTGAAAGATTATGAAGTACCTATGTTTATACTTTTAGATTATGTTCCACTTTGTGAGTGGCAATTTGTATATTCAAATCTTCTTAATCTCTAACCTCCATACTCTTAGCAGTGTAACAATGTTCCCAACTGGGTTAAGTAAAAACAGTTGCATTTACTATAAATGTTTTGCTCCTGTTTGCTGATTGACTCCTATTAAACTTTCCATATTGTAAATTTGTGCAGGATCAACTTCTTATAAGTTAATTAGTTTTGTACTCGCAGTCATGAATTTATCATACCCTGCCCATATCTTACTACTAAGTATTTCCTCTGCTAGTAGCCCTAAATAAAATAGATCCATGGTAGTTAAATACAAGGAAACATTATTTATTTTTTAAATTTAACAATAGGTGATAGCCTCTATGACAGTTGGCAAGGATGTCTCCGCACTCTTCCCCGATGTGGTCAACTGCATGCAGACCGACAACTTGGAACTCAAGAAGCTCGTCTATCTGTATCTAATGAATTATGCTAAATCACAACCTGATATGGCCATTATGGCCGTCAATACGTTTGTCAAGGTATGTACTACTTCAGTATAACTTCACGCACACAAACACGATTTAGCCGTGGCACCCTTGTTGGCACTTATGACAGCTGCAAGATGGCTTCGAACCCTCATTCTTAAAATATTTTATATTCAATTATAAAAATTTACCCTAGACATAGGGTAACCATTTATTAGTAACCTGTTATGAAATACTGAAATTTTACAGAGATTATTTAAAATATATCCTATGAGGTAAAAATGTAAACCTACTTAAGTCAGTTTTTAATAGTGTGTAGAAATTGAATTAATTGGCAAATCTCGCGCATACAATACAATTTAATATTCTATAAACAAAATGCAGCTGTAATAAGTGCCATCATATGGTGCCACTACCATCAGTATCCAATTAGACACAGTTCTCCTCTTAAGATTTGGGTTGGTTTTTCGCTTTTGCATGAGAAATTCTGATAAACTCTCAAAGCAATTTAACGGCAGGATTATCTTTTAAAATATAAAAATATACTTAATTCATTTAAATATCCGTAAGCCGAGATCTTTACTCTAGCGTTAAGCTTACAAAGTTATAGGTGATATTTACAAAATAATTTTAAATGATTTTTCTTGGGAAAAGATATATAAAATTAGCATGGAAATTGCAGTGAATTCCTATAAGTTTGTTTAGATTAATAATAAATGAATTATTGAAAAGAGAATTTATATGAAAATGTAGTTTAGCTATCTGTGTGTGTGTGACTTGTCTTTTTTATCGTTTTAATGTCTTCTGTACCGTATAATGATGGGTGAAAGGATCTACCAACATACCAGCTTGTTAAGGTAATCAAATGATCCAAAAAACCACTCGACTCATCAATCTGTAGATTTACACATTACAACCATACTTTCGATATAAATAATGTAATAAAACTGTGTAAAAATAATGTTTTTGTGTGGGTGATATGTAACACCATTTATTATTGTAATATTATATGAATCCTAGTTATATTTAATCCGGCATGTACTTGTTTAAAATATTGTTGAATACTTGCATGTTTAATTAGTATCCCATCACTAGCACACAGATGTGTAAATCTACATACAATCAGTTTTTATTATCAGTAATAGAGAATCTCGCTAAAGTGTGAAAAGAATTTACAAATAATAATCCATGCCTCCATTATATTATTATCCAAAATAGAAGCACATCAGCTAATTTTATTCCTATATACATCATTGTGTAGAGATTTGCTGATTTACTATGATTTAAAAGTAAAAAAATCTAATCTAAATTGATAAATAAAATTATAAAGATCATAAAGTTATAGCGCATAAAAATAAGCAACAACCTCAAAGTAAAATAAATAGAATATTTCATAGGTTGCAATTTGCTTTGTCTGTTAAATGTATATAAACAAAAATTTCAAAAAAATATGCAATTTGTTATATAACTGTTATGAAAGGACATGTTTATACTTCTAAATATTAAATTTTGCTTCACAATAAAAAAAATATAGGAGTATCCCGTTTGCCCTTAAAGTGTAAGTTACACTTTGTAAGTTGAAATTTAATGACATCTTAAATTATATTTTCCATTATTGGATCATCTTCATCAATGTGTCCTGTTGATTTAATGGGTTAAAAATTTAACAATATGTTAATCAGGTTCATTCTAAACTACATACTGCAATAGTCGAAATTGAATCGCTTATTAATCTAATAATTACTAACCCTCATGACATCGGTTTTCTAATTTAACATTAACTTAAGTATTAATGCCAAATCAAAATTTAAAAATATGTTAAACCGCATTTCTAAATTTTTGGATCATTTCCCATTATGAAAACTACATTATTGTACAGTCAAATTGTATCAAGTTAAAAACAAAAACAAATCGGCAGGTCGCTACCGCCTGCGCTTCTAGTTGAGTTGCTTCAGTTGATTGATGTGTTGCTTTCTCTTTTCCCCCTTACACAATACAACAACATACAACGTTGACACGCCGGCAGGATTGCGAAGACTCGAACCCGTTGATACGGGCGTTGGCCGTAAGGACAATGGGATGCATACGTGTGGACAAGATCACTGAGTATTTGTGTGAACCGCTACGGAAGTGCTTGAAAGACGAGGATCCGTATGTGAGGAAAACCGCCGCTGTGTGCGTGGCGAAACTGTACGATATATCGTCCAGCATGGTGGAAGATCAGGTGAGGATAGTAATATAATAGAATACGATAGCGTTTTGTAAGCCAAACCATATAACGCAGAATGCTTTCCAGAATATTACATATTATGGGTTATATCATGACATCTGACGACGTTTATTTATTTATCATGACTTTGAGTGTTGTAGTAGATTTTGTGAATATTTTATAATCTTTCATTTTTCGTAAAGTATATTTGCGTATAAGTGAATGATCGATACATGCTTAATTTAAGTGCTTAATATCGTTAACATAGAGTAAAGACAAGATTCCCTTTAAAATAAATGTACTGAACTTAATTGGCCTACCCTTTTTGTTTGAGACAGGGTGTCTGTCAATTGTTCTGATTTCTTTTGTCATTTTCAGGGATTTTTAGATCAATTGAAGGATTTGTTGAGCGATTCCAATCCCATGGTGGTTGCCAACGCCGTCGCCGCGTTGTCTGAGATTAATGAGGCCAGCGTGTCGGGCCAGCCTCTAGTTGGTGAGTCATCCTATTGTATTTTATGAATTGCTCTGGATGAATTATATATTTTTTATAAATTATATGGCATGTTTGGTCAATAATTTGAGAAAATTTGATCATATTGTTTTTGACAAATATTTTTGAGATATGTTTTTCGCTTGCAAATTACAAAGAAGATGCGAGCGTGAATATTATATTTACCAACCTATGCAATCATAAATAAATTTGAAACAAATACATATGTTACTTCCATACCGGTAGTTAGGCAGTTTATAGAAGAAAAAAAAGAAATGTTTGTTTGTGTAGTATTACGGTTTTAGTTGTTTAAAGCCTTTGTTCCATCCGTCCTTTCCGCCTACCTTGCGTCTGTTGGTCTCTATTAAGCTAATATTCATCGTAATTATCAGAAATGAACGCGCCGACGATCAACAAGCTGCTGACCGCGCTGAACGAGTGCACGGAGTGGGGGCAGGTGTTCATCCTGGACGCGCTGAGCAACTACTCGCCGCGGGACTCGCGCGAGGCGCACTCCATCTGCGAGCGCATCACGCCGCGCCTCGCGCACGCCAACGCCGCGGTCGTGCTCTCCGCCGTCAAGGTAAGTCGATTTTGGACCAATGTTGGACAAACATCTGACAGAATGTTAGTCACTGGGAACGCCCCTGCTGTGGTGGTTTTTGTGAAGTTGTGTACCAAATTTGGTGCCAATGTTGCACAAACTTTTGATAGAACTTTGACAGGTTAATCCTGGGAAACGCGTGTCCCTGATGCTGCTTGGAATGTATGTATAGAACTTATGAGCCAATGTTGGACATATGTTTGTTCGATTTTTTATGGAGTGGTCAGTCACTGCGAACGCACCACGCTAACGCTGCTGTAGTTTTGTCGACTTTGAAGGTGCTTACAAAGCTTGTGTGTCAATATTGGATTTATTGGAATTTAGGGCATTAATTTCCAAAATACGTTTGTCATTTGTAATATTAACTTATTTGCTTGTTACATTTAGACACTTAAATGAACCATGTGACAGTCAAAGGTGCCTATATAATTTAGGTATAAAATTTTATCAAATAATGGTTACATAAGCAGTTTTCAAATAAAGTAATTCGAACCCAATCTTCATCCGCAGGTGCTGATGAAGCTGATGGAGATGCTGTCGGACGAGGCGGAGGTGGTGGGCACGCTGTCGCGCAAGCTGGCGCCGCCGCTGGTGACGCTGCTGTCCGCGGAGCCCGAGGTGCAGTACGTCGCGCTCAGGAACATCAACCTGGTCGTGCAGAAGCGCCCGGACATACTCAAGCACGAGATGAAGGTAGGTTTCTGTAGCCACTTACCGTCAAGTGGACAATATCGCGCTCGTTTGCTACTCTAATTTTGTAAAAAATGTTGCGGAGCCCTAATTGTGGGTATACATAGATAGATAGATAGATACTTACTTAATATGTATTTACATTGATAGACGATATTACGTGTACGCAAATAGAAATGAATACGTATACGGACGCAAATAGGCACGAACACGCACGTACACGTAAGCACATATGCACACAAGCGTACATACGCGAGTATTTATTATAGCTGCCTGTGAAATATTACTGTTATAAATGGATAAATCGTCTTGTCGCATGGAGGTAGTGTTCCTCCCAAGCCTTTAATGCGAATATTAGCCAAGTTGTACAAAATTTTCAAATCAAGAGAAATCAATCACCTCTTACTGTGAAGGAATCCAAAGTCTGATAGGTTGTAATGTTTTCAAATCTATAAATAACGTGACAAAGTAGACTATGTACTATCTCATTTGGATAGGATACTCCGCGAATAGCAGTATAACAGTAGAATGACGATGAATATGTTATTTATTTAATTTCGAACAATAAAGATAATTAAGATTCTCCTCAATCTCCCCGCCAGGTGTTTTTCGTGAAGTACAACGACCCGATCTACGTGAAGCTGGAGAAGCTGGACATCATGATCCGGCTGGCGTCGCAGGCGAACATCGCGCAGGTGCTCGGCGAGCTCAAGGAGTACGCCACCGAGGTCGACGTGGACTTCGTGCGCAAGGCCGTTAGGGCGATCGGCAGATGCGCTATTAAGGTGACCGTACTGAAATATCATGTTGCAATAAATTATCTTTGTTTTGCCAGTGATGTTATAGAACGCGATTATGTTGAATTCAGGAGATTGATAGCAAAGTATAGTTATCGCCAAACTGCTAGTCCGCTCTGAAGTTGTTGTGAGCAGGTGTAGTCGTACAATTTGCTTAGGTGACGCGATTAAGTTCTATATATTTGGAGCGGACTAGCAGTTCTACGCGTACTATACCCCTGATTTCAACAACTGCAATGATAAAGGTGTTAACATATGGTACATTTTATCCTGAAAAAAGTATGGTCGTGGTATCACCGACCTTCGATTGCGAGCGAAGCCGTGGATTAAAACTAGTATTGTATATGATAATAAAATCTGTATGTATGTATATTATTGAAAGGTGGTAACCCTTTGTGGTTCGACTCCGACGGCACCACCGCCACACCTATTTCTACCACCTTACAGCAGTGTTAAGCGCTGCTGTGTCCTGTTTTGAAGGGTCTTGTAAGGGAGACATACTTTTCCGAGGCGATCCAGCTTAGTCCTCAGGGGTAGCGGCGCATCTGTGGCCTACCTCAGGTAGGAATATCTAATCCTATCTGGGATTAATTACAGATGTCCATCAGGTGAACTGCATGCTCGTCTACTACTCCTATATTATAAATATATATAAAAAAAATGTCACCAGGTGGAACCATCAGCGGAGCGTTGCGTGTCCACCCTATTGGAGCTGATTCAGACCAAGGTGAACTACGTGGTGCAGGAGGCCATCGTGGTGATCAAGGACATCTTCCGCAAGTACCCCAACAAGTACGAGAGCATCATCAGCACGCTCTGCGAGAACCTCGACACGCTGGACGAGCCCGAGGCCAGGGCTTCTATGGTGAGTTGGAATGTTATGAGGGGTAGGGGATAAAGGAAGTAGAATATTTTATAATTTGGTCGGGAATATTGAACTGTGTCTTTGTTTCCATTTTATTAGGATGTTAAAACGGGGTGTTATAGTATAAAGTATGATTCGTATTCGCATGGGGAGTTAAAACATGACGCGATGTTGATTTTTATTTTATTAGGGCGTTATAACTTGAGTCATAACTAAATTTTTTTGATGACGGAGTTGTTCGAACTCGGAGAGAGGTGAGGGGGTTGAGGGGTTGTTACTAACCACACTTGTAATAAAAACACACTTGTATGTTCCACTGAATATATTTTATTAAATTTACAAGCGGCCTCTTATAGTATCTACGAAAGGTTCTCAACAGCGTGATTCAACGGCTATTTTAGCAGCGCCATCTAGTTGAATATTACGGAACTATCACATACAAATTATTTGAATATAGAACACAAATTTGAATATTGAACATACCGCCCACCAAGGGCAAGATGGACCTTGCCCTTTAATAACAAATTAACAATATTACAACAATTACGACCGCCCACCATAGAGAATCTAGGAAATACAAAGGTTAAATATTTACATAAAACTTTCTTAAATGAGTACCTTTAAAGCACTTGCACATACATAAACATTGTCCAGCAAAATTAGAATGTAGAATCTAATTTACTTATTATATTGTTACACATACAAAAAATATTAGTTTACTTTTCTATTGGTAAGAAACATAATTTCGACACAGGTCGTTTCAAAATTCCAGTTTTAGTTTTTAAAGATACAACTCTAACAACCTTGTCTTCTCCTGGATGAGTGGCAGTTATTAGACCATAAAGCCATCGGCATGGGGGCAAATGATCCTCCTTTATGACTACTACATCGCCCAGGGAAGGTTGTGATTGGCGATCAGTCCATTTATACCGATGTAAAAATTTAGTTAAGTATTCCTGCGACCACTGTCGCCAAAATGTTTGTAACATTCGTTGGGTATGTTGCCATCTCCTCAGACTGCTCACATTTGACTTTTCAAAATCATAATCAGGTGCTGGTTCACCTATTAAAAAGTGCCCTGGTGTTAATACCGTAAAATCATCTGGTTGGTCATTGAGAGCTAACATTGGCCGAGAATTGAGGCAGGCCTCTATTTGGGCTAGTACCGTGGCCATTTCTTCGTATGTCAGCGTCGAATTACCGACGACTCTCTTTAAATGGTATTTTACAGATTTCACACCAGCCTCCCACAAACCTCCAAAGTTGGGCGAATGAGGCGGTATGAAATGCCATTCGCAATGATTAATCGCCAGTGCTTCAGCTACCTCCTGATGCATACGCCTGTACTCATCAGAAGAACGTTTTTGTAACTCGGTTGCTGCCCCAACAAAATTGGTTCCATTGTCGCTCCATAACTGAGAGCAATTTCCTCGTCTGGCTACAAACCTCTTGAAAGCCTGCAAGAAGCCTTCCGTCGTTAGATCAGTCACAACTTCAAGATGTATGGCCCTAGTAGCCATACAAATAAATAAGCAGATATATCCCTTATGGGATTTATGACCTCTGCCCTTGGTCGTGCGGATTTGAATAGGCCCTGCGTAATCTACACCACTATGACTAAATGGACGAGTTGGGGTAACACGAGCAGCCGGCATTTGCCCCATCAACGGATTTCTAGTGACTGCTGAGTTTTTGACACAGGTTACGCATTGTCTGTTATGTGACTTTATTAATTGTTTTCCGCCCAATATCCAATACTTGCTTAGAATATATGCCAAAGTCAATTGTAGTCCACCATGAAGTGTTTGTTTGTGGGCATCAGAAATGATTAGTTCCGTCAGATGAGACTGCCTTGGTATTATTATTGGATGCTTCTTATTTATATTCAACCTTGAGTGTGACAGTCGACCTTCCACTCTTAATACACCATCGTTATCAAGAAATGGATTCAGTGTCTTAAGTTTGCTGCCTTTAGGTAAGTTTTTATTTTCTTTTACTAATTTAATTTCATCATTAAAGTTGTTCGATTGACATTCTTTAATCCAGATTGTTAATGTATCTCTTAATTCCTTCGCTGTAAGATAGTTTATAGTTATTTTAGGTCCTCTTGTTTTGTTGCAATTGACTATGAACCGCCTGCAATATGCCATGACTCGTACAGTTTTCGTTAACGAAGAATATTTATCCCATGTAGATTCTTCTAGCGTAGCACAGTGTGTTTTAAGTGCTTCCATTTCAGTCTGAACCTCTTTTGGTCTGAGATAGATGATAGGCTCACGAGATATAAAGTCTGGACCGTGAAACCATAACTGATTGTTCACCAGTTCCAAAGGATGTAAACCTCGAGATGCTCCATCTGCAGGATTCTGTTTGGAAGATACGTGGCACCAGGTGGTTGGTTCCAAGTTATTGAGAATTTCTGACACTCGATTCGCCACAAAGACATTCCATTTGCTTGGATGGTCATTTAGCCAAGCTAGTACCACGGTCGAATCGGTCCATGCATGAATGTTGTGCTTCTCCACATTCATCACCTGTGCAACTTCCAACAACAATCTGGTAAGTAACACGGCACCGCATAGTTCTAACCTTGGAATGGAAACTACTTTTACAGGTGCAACTTTAGTCTTGGCCGTGACCAAGGTAACAGTCACCTTTCCTGCTGAGTCAAGTACACGGAGGTATACTGCCGCTGCGTATGCCACCTTAGATGCATCGCAGAAACCGTGAATCTCACGACAAATCTCGTTCACGTTCGTGCCATGCCATCTAGGTATACGTAATTTATTAAAGTTGGTCTGCTCTTCGCGGTAAGTCAACCATTCATTTAAGATATTGTCTGGTACCTTATCATCCCAATCAAGTGCCGCTAGCCAGAGCTTTTGAATTATGATTTTTGCTATTATTATGCTTGGTCCTACCCAACCTAGTGGGTCATAGAGACGAGATATATCTGATATAATTCTTCTTTTCGTTACAGGTTTTTTCAGCTCAGGCAGATTAACAACATAGCGAAAGGAGTCTTCACTTCGGTCCCAGGTAAGTCCCATTATTTTTGTAATATCATCTTCTTGTATTTTCAGGTTCCCAGTATTGTCTCCTTTTGTTTCTATACTTTTCATTACTTTTAACAGCTCATCGCTGTTACTGCGCCATTTTTGTAGTTCGAAACCTGCTTTGCTTAGTAGTTCGTTCATTTCCTTGTATACTGTTTTTCCTTCCTCGACGCTATTAACACCGGTCATTAAATCATCTACGTAGAAATGTTTGAGTATATTTTCAGCTGCTGAAGGATAATTTACACCGTGATCATGTGCTACTTGCTGAAGAGCCTTTACTGCCAAATAAGGCGCTGACGCCGTACCAAAGGTGACTCTGGTAAGTCGGTAACTTTTTATTTCTTCCTTATCATTTTCTCTCCAGAGTATGCGTTGACAATCAGCATCCCGCTGGTTGACCTTTATTTGCCGATACATTTTAGCTATGTCGGCTGACATACAAATGGGTGAAATCCTCCATTGCATCACAATGCACCTTAGTTCTGGTTGCAACTTGGGTCCAACCAGCAACTGATCGTTTAATGATAAATTATTTTTCCCTTTGCATGATGCATCGTAGACGATCCTTACTTTGGTAGTCTGTCTGTCATTTTTGACCACCGCGTGATGAGGCAAATAAATTGATTTATCATTATCAATCTCATCCTTAGGTACCACTTCCATGTGATCTAAGTGTAAGTACTCTTCAATTACTTCCTGATATGTTGCTTTCATTGTTTTGTTCTTGTTAGGACGATTTTCTAAAAGTTTCAGTCTTTTTTCAGCTATTTCCCGTGAAGCCGTTACTTCAGGAGTACCATTTCTGAATGGAAGACGTACGATATACCTGCCATCCTCATCCCTTTGAGTTGTTTCCTTGAAATATTGTTCACATCGTTTTTCATTATCTGTGAACATGGTTTCCTTAGGTTGCCGTTGGTCTGACTCAAGTTCCCAGAATCTTTTGAGCATGTCATTGCTTTCCGTGCAACAGTGCATAACTTGGATCTGCGAAATAGGATCATTTGATGGATTCACCATACCTGAGAGAATCCAACCGAAACTAGTAGCCTGTGCTATTAAATTACCAAACGGACCTTTCTTCATGCCTTCTTGTAGTATTTGACTGTATGTTTCTGCACCTAAAAGAAGGTCAATGTGATTTGGAACATCAAATTGTGGATCAGCTAAAACTAGTTCCTTTAATTCTGGCCAATCCAATTTTTCAACTTTTCTCGTAGGAAGAAGAGAAGTTATGTTTTTGAGGACATATGCCTTCACCGGAATCCTGACATCAGAATTAATCAAAGATTTGATTTCGATGGTAATCATCGCCTTGGAAATAATTTGCTTATCTCCACCAAGACCAGTTATTTTTCCTTTAATAAGAGTTTTATTTAAACCCAAATACTGTGCCGTAGACTCAGTGACAAAGGATGACTGCGACCCCTGGTCTAAGAGTGCGCGAACCTTGTATCCTACTCCGTTCCTGGAAGTAGCCTCCACTAGTGCTGTGGCGAGCAACACCTGTTGCTGAACTGTATCCTTTGCAAAACAAGATACTAATGGTGTTGGATTGGTTTCCCCATTAGCATTTCCTGAAGAAGAGGCAACATACCCGTTATTTTCATTGTTATTGTTGGTAACCATAGGACTCCTTCCCTTGGGATGCAGGAGCGAATGATGATTTCGTTTGCAAATGTAACACTTTACCTGAGACCGACAGTCTTTAGCCGAATGACTACCACCCATACAATTAAAACATATATTATTGTCAAAGACAAACTTACGCCTGGCATCTACACACTTTCTTTGGAACTCTTTACAAAAGCTCAGTTTGTGATCATTTGTACAATATGGACAAACAACATTTTTTACATGTAAAGATTTAATTTTGACAAGTTGGCTAACTGCAGGAGTTGGTTTGGTATTTAGAAATTCTAAAGCTCTAAACCTAGTCAATAAGAAATTCTTAAATTGATCATAAGTAGGCAATTCTTCACATAAACTAGCGATATTAAATTCCCACTGTCGACGAGTTTCTGGGTCTAACTTTAAAGTAAGAATATGTATGATTAAAATGTCCCAGCTCCTAATATCTATCCCTAAATTACTCAAGGTAGCTAAGCAATCATTAGTTGTATCGACAATAGACTTTAAACCGGTTGCGGACTCATTAATAAGATTCTTTTGACTTAACAATCATTTTATTGCATGATTAGAAACAAATCGTTTGTTATCATAGCGTTTTGTAAGTAATTCCCAACATCGCTCAAAGTTTTCTTCTTGTATGGGAATGTGTCTAAGAATTTGTTCTGCTTCACCCACTAAACAGCCCTTTAAATAATGCAATTTTTGAATGTTATCTATAGTACTGTTGTTTATAATTAACGATTTAAATAGTTCCTTAAACGAACACCATTCCGAATAACTTCCGGAGAACGATGGAATATTTATTTTGGGTAATTTAGCTATTGAGATTGGGGGAGCTGTATGAGATGGTGTACTATATTTTACTTGGAATTTTGATAACTGGCATTGCAGTTCACATTTGTAGTCTAAATAAATTTCCTCTACCTTGTCATACATCTCGCCAGTGACGTATATAGACTTTTTTAATACATCGGGTGGATAATTCTTAGCTAACTCCTCGTGTCCTAACATAAACCTTGACCACAACTGTTCTAAACCCTCTAACCTTCCATTTACGTATTCTAGTGTAATTCTTTCCTTAGGAGACTTTTTATAATTCAATTTACTTTTGTAAACACGTGCCGCTAAATCATTTTGTAAATTTATAATTGACTCCATTATGAACCAATAACCATAAATTAATAAGTATTAAACTTAATAATAATTAATAAGTAATAAGCATAAGTCAATAAAAACTACTTTCAGACAAAATTGCAAATTCAGAATGTTCAAATTTTACAAGTGTTTGACGTATTTATATTGCTCAGAAATCGGACATAGATTTATATAATTTATATTAAATTTGTAATGTTCTATGTTCTAATATTAATTCAAAAAGTTTTTTAATATCACCAAAGAGTTTTTTATAATGTAAATTACTCACTATTTTCTTCGGTTTTACTTAACCTCATGTGATTTGATTCACACGACCTCGGGCTCCGCTGCCCGTTGTGTAGCCTCGGGCTCCGCTGCCCGTAGTGTAGCCTCGGGCTCCGCTGCCCGTAGTGTAGCCTCGGGCTCTACTGCCCGCCGAAGTTCAATTTCCTCGGGCTCCGCTGCCCGTCGAAGGTTGAACTGCCTCGGGCTCCGCTGCCCGTGGTCGTTGCAGTGCTCCGACAGCAACGCTCCCTGCTGCACCTCACCGCTGGCTCCGCCTGACAGTCACCTCCTCAGGAGACCGTCCGAATTGACAACCATCCACACTTGGTCGTCTGACTTGCGTTTGCGACAACAATCCGCTGCCCGCAAGTCCGTTGCTTCACAAAAAACCCTCCAGTCCAATCTTATAGAATAAGATGGATCCGGCTCGAAGGACCATGTTCGAACTCGGAGAGAGGTGAGGGGGTTGAGGGGTTGTTACTAACCACACTTGTAATAAAAACACACTTGTATGTTCCACTGAATATATTTTATTAAATTTACAAGCGGCCTCTTATAGTATCTACGAAAGGTTCTCAACAGCGTGATTCAACGGCTATTTTAGCAGCGCCATCTAGTTGAATATTACGGAACTATCACATACAAATTATTTGAATATAGAACACAAATTTGAATATTGAACAGGAGTAGTATTCCTAGATGTTTCTTACGTGTCAGCAATGTAGCAGCATGGTGGTGTAAATTCCGTTACTAATTATTGGTTGTGATTACAGTACTATGCCCAAATTAAATTATTTTAATTTTACGTGTTGTCCTGCACGAAACGGTCGTTATTTTATGTTTATTAACTTCATTACATTTTTTGTAGGTATGGATCGTGGGAGAATACGCGGAACGTATTGACAACGCGGATGAACTTCTCGACTCCTTCCTCGAGGGCTTCCATGATGAAAACGCACAGGTAATTGACGAATGCTTTGAATATACTAAGAAAAAATGTTTTTTTTTTGTACCCCGCTGCGGAAGGTTATGTTTTCTAAGCGTAAGTTTCATTCTTTAGCATGCCCTACAGCCCATACGGCTTGTACGATTTTAACATAGGAGGTGTCGTTGGATTCGGCTAAATTGTGAGAACGACATAGACAGCTTTATTTTTAAACATTCCGTTTTTGTTTTTGTAACAACCACTGGCATCCTCCGCTGCCCGCTCTCGCCCGCGGTAACATAACTGCGTTAGTGTGCGGTTCCGGAGTATATGCTAACTAAACCTGCGCGCAACAACTTCAGAGCGGACTAGAAGTTTGGCGCGGACTAAACAAATAAATATCGTATCACAATTGAATATTTTGTTTTCATATGTTTTCTCATATTATTTTGATTTTTATTTCCATTATGTGTTTTACTAAGTTTTCTCATATTGTTTCGATGTTCGTTCGCAGGTGCAACTGCAGCTGCTGACGGCGGTGGTGAAGCTGTTCCTGAAGCGGCCGGCCGACACGCAGGAGCTGGTGCAGCACGTGCTCAGCCTCGCCACGCAGGACTCCGACAACCCCGACCTCAGGTTACTAGGGAATATTTATAAATTTGAAATTTGGTTTTAGATTTTTAGGTTTTGTCATGCTATTAGAATTTAATCTATCCAAATTTTACGTACCAAGCTTAAATTTGAGAATGTCTGGTATGAAGAAATTGTTATCGAATAGATAGTTTTATATTATTAATAATGGTCCGTGATTAAATAACCTAATGTAGTGACAGTAATCATACTCATCTCTGCTACTAGATAACATTTGTTGATATTGGGACATAAATTCTTATGATGTTAATTATTCCTATGAAATTTAATATTTTTTGTGACTCTTATTAGATAAACTGTGATGTTAAAACGTTTTTCATAACTAAATTTATCTATTTACCATGTTTCTATAACCAGTTATCTCATGTTGACGTACTATTGTCTTGAATTATATTTTTCAAATAAGCATATATTGATTGAATTATTTTTTCTTATTCTCTATTATTATTATTACAACAAAATTTCAACTGCTACCTTTTTTTTTCAAAATATGACGTAACAAAAATATCTCACACCCCAGGGACCGCGGCTTCATCTACTGGCGATTGTTGTCCACGGACCCAGCGGCGGCCAAGGAGGTGGTGCTCGCGGACAAGCCGCTCATCTCCGAGGAGACTGACCTGCTGGAGCCCACGCTGCTCGATGAGCTCATCTGCCACATCAGTTCGCTCGCCTCAGTGTACCACAAGCCGCCCACTGCGTTTGTTGAAGGTTTGTTAGATAAAAGGAATTGAATAATGAAATGTTCACAGATTTTTTAGTGTTGGGCTGTGTGTTGGTTACGTGACAGTGTCGCGTACGTTGCGTGTGCTTTTGTGTTGTTGAGTTACGTATAGACATACAAATAATCATGTCATAATTTGTCTAATTAATTATTTTTTGCGACTGACAAATTTAGAATTCTATGCAAGACAGATTGAAATGGTGACCGCTATTTCTCTAAGTATTAGAAAAAGGTATTTTATACTAAATTAACATTTAAAGTATTTACATTAAAAAGTTACCTGTCCGTTTAAATAAAATATTTATTGAATACATAGATAATATTCAATTCTATATATACATAGGTAAGTAGTACCAATCTATGATTGAATAATACTTATTTATGGTGTCGTGTGTTTGCAGGTCGCGGTGCGGGTGTGCGCAAGTCGCTGCCGGCGCGCGGAGCGGCGGCCGACGACGCTGCACCCGCGCAACCCACCGTCATACCCAACCAGGTGAGGTTATACACCGTCAGGGCGTTTGTCCACCGCCGCCGTCACCGAGAACGCGATTATTTCCGGCCCACTTTAATATGAAGTGATGGACGTGCGGTGGACACGCGGCTATAGTAAATATATGTAACGTTACTTTGGCGACGTCATTTCGTTCTCGGTGATTGTCCGATGACAGCGGCGGTGGACAAATGCTCTCACGATATAGCGAAGATAGCATAGCGAATGATAATGGATATATCTAAACTGTTCTGATGACCTAGTTCATAAATTCAATATCAACATTATTTTATATCATTGAAATGGGTTCAGGTCAGCTTTTAACGTCACATCCATTAAGCATGATAATTTTTGAGACCTATCTTTTAAATGTGCGAAAAAGCGTGTTAATACGTTTTTGCAAAATTATGTTTGCCATGCATAAATGCGTCTATTTCTATTTCTACCTCGTGTCAGTAATATTTGTGTTCAAGTTGATTTAAAATTAAGAACTTCACATGCTTGTAATTTAAAATTTAATGACCTTTTTAGATTTAAGACTAGATAGAAATAACATTATCAACACGCCGCTCTAGACCGTAACATTGTATTCATCTAAATTTGTTTTAATTTCCAGGAATCACTTATCGGCGACTTACTATCTATGGACATAAGCGGACCGCCGCCCGCCCCCGCGCCCGCCTCCAACTTGGACCTACTCGCCGGAGGACTCGACGTACTTGTAAGTTACAAAAAAAATTACAATTAAAAAACCAATTACATTGCTATCCTTAGATTTTATAAGAGATTTACTTAAATATATCTTTGATCAAAAAATAAATAAAAAATGAGTACGTTTTGGTATCGTAATTTAGAATTAGTAGCCATCAGTCATTTTAGTAAAAAAAAAGAAATGAATTCGCTAAAGTAATTATTGTTTTAATTTTGAAACTTTCTTAAGTTATTACATTGTTTGTCTGCGCAATCCCCACATCCGCCATATCTAGATAAAAAAACACAACAATATAGCTAAGTTGTACTGTTCTTTGGTGTGAAGCGTAGGGTAAGTTGGTGACATCACATTTCCTAACAATCTGTCGTTTGCCCACAGCTAGGCGGCACAACCACGACAGAGTTAGCGGCGCCCAGTACTACGGGGTTGCTGGGCGATATATTCGGCCTGCCCGCGCCCGTCGGCTACACGCCGCCCAAGCAGTGCTGGTTGCCCGCTGACAAGGGGAAGGGTGAGTGGCACACACACATATATACATGTACACGCACATATGCATACACACGCACACACAGACACAGCATGCACACAAACACATACGTGCACACGAATGGAGCTTAGTGTTTGTGAAATTTAATGGAACATTATAGTTCGCTTTCAGAGATACCACCGTTCTCTTATTTCTACCCAATAACAGCTATTTTCTATTGAGAATCTGGCAAGGACGAGTCCATACAACGACGATACGATACAACCTTAGTCTTCAAAGTTAGCAACGCATGTATACGACCCCAGATAGGATTGGAATCGTGATTACAGTTGTCCGTATAATTTAGTTCCTATTGAAATATCTCATTAGAATTCAAGCGTATTTTATTTTCAAGGCTTGGAAATCTGGGGTACATTCAGTCGGCAAAACGGGCAGCCCAAGATGGAGATGACGTTCACCAACAAGGCGATGCAGGTCATGAGTGGTTTCGCTATTCAGCTCAATAAGAACAGGTATTGTGATCAATTTGTTTTCTAGTATGTTATTATTGAATTCTCATTTATTATACTTTGAATGATTATTTTTTGTATGAATGTCAGAGTTTTTGCAAATCTTTGTTATGTAATGTTTTATCGAATTTGAATCAAATTGGATTATAAATTATTTTGCAGTTAGAAATAAAATAAATTATGTCTAATTTTGTGATGATAGCAATAAAGTTATGGTTCTGTTGGCTAATGGTATCTAAGTCACCATAAAATTAGTAAGTTTAAAATTATTGGCATCACTTATTTTAATGATAATGCTAATTAATGATAATTGTTTTTTGGGTCTAGCAAGTTGGTTATGACTCTTTTTATGTTGCACTACTGATAGGACATTTGAGCCCTCTACAATGTGGCGAGTCTTTTTTATATATTCTACCGTGTTGAGACTATTATAATACAAATTGTATTAGTTTTAAAATGCCCATTCTATCTACTTTCACGGTACTGCCTTTTAATACGCATTAATTGTTTGAACTGTTGTTGGCACGTTACTTGTGCAGTTTTATCAATTTTTTTTTTATAATATAAGAGTAGCAGACGAGCATGCAGTCCACCTGATGGTAAGTGGTTACTGCCGCCCATGGACATCTGTAATTAACCCTAGATAGGATTCCTACCTGAGGTTGGTCACAGATGCGCCGCTACCCCTGAGGACTAAGCTGGAACGCCTTGGAAAAGTCTGTCTCCCTTACCACACCCTTCAAAACGGAACATAGCAGCGCCTAACACAGCTGTTATTAGGTAGAAATAGGCGTGGCGGTGGTGCCGCCGGAGTCGAACCACAAAGGGTTCTACCACCTTGAAATGTTTAAATTGTTGTCCCGTTACGTCCCAGTTTCGGCGTGTACCCGGGCGGCGCGCTGGCGGTGGGCGCGCTGGCGGCGGGCGGGCGGGCGGACGCGGCGCTGCCGCTGGCGCTGGGCGGGCCCGTGCAGCGCATGGAGCCGCTCAACAACCTCCAGGTACGCACAACTAGACTCTTTTGTTATTTGTAATATTGAACAAGGTAATTAAAATGCAGTTTACTTGATGGTGAGTCCTGCCACCCATGAATATCTGTAATTAACAGATGCGGACACAGATGCGTTGCTACTCCAAAGTACTAAGTTAGAACGCTTCAGATAGCTTTGTCACTCGCAATCTTCAAAATTAAAACAGCAGCGACTAACAATACTGTTCTTAGACAGAAATAAGCTATAGAACCACAAATCACAAAGTATTCTACCACCTTCAAAAGATACTGCTTATTGAGAACATCTATCGAATATCAAGTAGACAAAGCTCGAAATAACCCTAATTATCATACAATAAAGTATACCCTGCATCAAGTGCACAGTCCTCGCAATTACTTTACTTATATGATAAGTCTCTCACAGATACAGACAATATAAAGTTTATTTTATGATATTAAAATTGATGTACATTCCGGCACGCAATCTATCCAACTATAAGTAAGTAACCACTGTCGCACATGGCCACCTATGGTTTAATTAATAAGGGTTTCTACGTTTAATTTTCCAGGTGGCGATCAAAAACAACGTGGATGTGTTCTACTTCGCGTGCCTGATCCCCGCGCACATCCTGTTCACGGAGGACGGGCAGCTGGACAAGCGCGTGTTCCTCACCACCTGGAAGGAGATCCCCGCCGCCAACGAGGTGCAACACACGCTCTCCAACGTCATAGGCAACGCAGATACCATCGCACAAAAGATGACACTCAACAACATATACACGATCGCGAAACGTAACGTCGAAGGCCAGGATATGCTCTACCAATCTCTGAAACTGACTAATAATATCTGGGTCCTGTTGGAGCTGAAACTCCAGCCCGGCAACCCGGAAGCCACGCTCAGCCTCAAGTCCCGCACGGTAGAGGTCGCCACCTGCATATTCCAAGCGTACGAAGCAATTATCAAGTCGTAATCTCTCATTTTGTTATATGTATATGTTGGTCTGTTGATTTAAGATACACGTATACAGGTCAGTACACACGTCATTACGATGAATAGTATTACAATAAAATCAATATAACATATACGTTACAATGCAAAAAAAAAACAATATGTATTGTCGTAATGTTTTGTTATTAAATAGTAAGTAACCTCGCTTATAATTACGCAATCATTGTGCACGACGTTTTTTTTAAAAGTAATATTTTTAACGTTTAAAAAATTAACACACATGAAATCAGGAAATGCACGATTGGCTCGTACAGACGACAAAAAAACTATTGTTTTAATTTTGTTGTTATCTTGTAAATGGAAAAATGGCAGTTACTTTGAGATGACAAACAAACATTGTTATTATTTGTACAGATAAACGATACAGACACGTGTGTACTCATCTTAATGTATTCTTCTGTAAGTTATAGATATATAAAGATTATATGACTGTATGTAAATTCCACTGTAGAAAGTTTAAAGTATGAATGTTATTAGAGGTATGTTTGTATCACTAGCGGCGCGCGTGGTTGCGTGGTGATTACGTTCGGATTATTAACTCTGCTATAGGTATTTATGGCGTTAATAAATTACTATGTTATACTTGATTTATTCGTTTTATTTTGAAATCCAAAAACTGTTAAGGATTCGTTATGATTTAATTAAATGTGATGAAATATTCTGATACAATACGATATCCGATGAATTAAGAAGTACTTAAGTTTTTCAATAGATGGCAGCATGTTATTGTTCGTTCCGTACTCGGGTAATATTATCTGTCTCACTCGCACGCTAACGTTTATTGTAACGTAAAAGATACAAAATTTTAATAGACCCACCTCTATTATGTTTTTGCGTCTCCCTCGCACTTTATTGTTCACGTGTAGAGTGAGCGAGATGCACAGTAATATGAATCGATTGTATGTACCAAACATCGTAATATCGTATTTGAAAAACGAACTGGCTAGTAAAAATATTTTGCAAATCCTTTGTGATATATCGCTTTGGAAATTTGTGTCCTTTCTGTACAAATATATCTAAACAGTTTTCGCCGTTTTTGGAAAATCAACCCAGTCAATTTGAACCAAACTTCTTATTTGACGTCCTGGATACAAATAAATGAAACACTCACGGACCGGAGAAAACAAGGATACACCTATTTCGCATATTTGGAACAAAAATACTCTTCGGAGCAGAATAAGGGTTCATATAAAATTTCAAGAAGGTATGAGAGCCCGCATAATGAGAGTTCCTAAGCACTGCTGTAAAATGTTAAACTCCAGATTGACATTTATCGAATTGTAGGTCTTAGGACATGAAGGCTTCCAACGGGGTAACAATGTAATTCATAATTAATAACAGACCAGTAGGTAATAAAATAGGTAAGGTAAAAGGTAGTAAAATATTTCTCAGAATAAAATAAAATCACTTGATTATTTATCAAACATATATATTTTCATATTACAACTCTTTTACATTTTTTATATGTTCAGTTCTCTTATACAACTACACATCGAGAATATCGTTTTTATTCCATTCATAGAAAAATATTACAGTTCATTTTAAACCTTACAACAATAACAATTATATTGCAATTCTGACAAAACAAAAAACTTTGAATTACATAAAGAATCTGGAGTCAAAAAAATTAAATCTTCATGGAAATTATCCTCTTCCAAACAAATAAATAATATTTATAATCCATAAAAGCCGTTTAAATAGCAACATGCATACAGAATTCCATTGAGAAAATAATGAAATATTTATTGAAAAAAATAATCAAAAACAAAATTCATCATATAATCAACATCACATCATAGAAATTTAATATAATACTTATTGAGATGAACACTGAATACAGGGCAGTACGCACATAACTACAATATTACATTAAAATAGATAACTCTTCACATTTACAATACATACCATCGCACATCCATGGCATAAAGATATGTAAGACTCGAAAGTCTGATAACAAACACGGAATCCCCTGCATGGTACGTACTTACAAATTATCATATTCGAATTGAACGTAGCCGTTCCTTTAGTCTAGAAAATTTTGCTAAAATTTATTTAATATGTACAGCAGGCATGTGTGTACTGACCCTGAAATTACTAGTCTACTTGGACGAGAAACTCTTGTATCTCTAGTTTCTGACGCATGATGGCAGAGAGGACCACTTCGGTGTTGCACACAATGTTCAACGTCTTTTCCGACTGTAGGAGATAGTATACCAAATGCAAATCGTTCGGTACCGTCAATATGAGGTAACTGTATGGTCTCTGCGAATGTATCTCTTGGATGGAGACGAATGAACGGCGATTCTTCTCAACCTTTCCGCCGCAAAGCTCGATCATTTCAGTGAGCGCAGACTTCTGGGGCATCACGCACGGTGTCAAGTAAAACGTGATACCTTCAAACAGTTTCCTCCGCTGTTCGCCGCAAAGCAACACTTCGGATACATCGCAATTGTACTCCTTGGCGAATGCTTCGTCTCGTAGAGCGTGTTTCGCTTCGTCGGCGAACTTATTGAGTCGTTGACTCTCCAACACCCATTCGGGTGTGAGCAAATGCTTGACCGTGGTGAGGCAGGTCACCAGTTTGGCCGTTCGAACCAATTTCTCCATTATCAGGTGAGTCGCTTCAGCCGCTGATGTTACTACGAGGCCGCCGAGTTGCCTGTAAGAGAATATATAAATCAACATATATGTCTTACCAGACACTTTCAAAATGTTTACTACAGTAATAGTGAAGTACATATAGTTTTGAAGGCTACAGTATTAATGCAATGTATGAATATATTTTTTATGTTAGTAATATAGCCGGCTTATCCTATTTTTAGAAGCTTAGCTTAGAAGACTATTGAACTATGTAATACTTTTTAGGAATCTAATTCAAGATATAGATTTACCTAAAATGATAGTTTCGTATCGAATTATGAATGATTTTAACTAGATGAATTACTTTATTTTTACTTATTAAATGCAATATTTGAATACCCTTGACAATTAACCTTAATTAGAAACAGTAATATTTTTTTCATCATCTTTAGCAGAATCGTTTCTATTTTCATCACAATTATTTGTTTCGTCACTGCAATATATAGAGTATCATATTAATTATAAGTTGCATTACTTTCATTTGGCACCATCATTGCAGCACATCTAAGAAATTCTATAATTTGGATTATATCAATAAATTATTTATTTAGTTACATGCCCAGTATTAAAAATCAATCTATTCAATATTTTGGCAAACAAATACAGACATTTGACGATTTTTAAATCTATTTTGATTTTGAATGTCGATTTTTATAATTGATATTGTTACATTTCGATCTTTGGATACGAAGAAATTGTCAAATGTTGATTTCTAGTGGGCAAAACATTGAATAGATTAAATATTAATAACGTGCATAGACAGACATTGCCAAATTTCGACCAGGTTTTTGTAGGCAAATTTGGATAGATACATTATGAATAACAACAATAGTTAGAAATGATTAATGTGAATATATAAAATGATTATCTTATATATACAATTCTCGTGTCACAATGCTAGTTACCGTACTTCTCCGAAACGGTTTTATCGATTTTCATCAAATTTCATATGCATATTCAGTAGGTCTAAGAATCGGCTACTATCTATTTTTCATACCTCTAAGTGATAGGGTTGTTCATCTAAACGTTTGCCGGGTCAGCTAGTTATATCCTACACACCTGACGATAGCCGCGAGGCGTGCAGCATCATGCTGCGGCACCGCGGAGAAGAGCACGCGCGGCGCGAGCTGCAGCGGCGGCGGCTGCGCGGGCGGCTGGGCGGGCGGCGGCGAGGGCGGCGGCCGCGCGCGCTTGGCGCGCCGCCCGCCCAGCGCCGCGCCCGCCGCCGCCGCGCTGCGCTTGGCGCGCTCGTGAGACTCCTGCGTTATGTTTATAGGCATCTTCCATGCGTCTGGAAAGATACGAGCATACGCTTTAATGATTTATTTTGTAGTATAGTCCGCATAAAACTGCTAGTCCGCTCTTAATATAGAAATGAATCGAGTCGCCATAAGAAATTGTACGACTACACCTGCTCGCAACAACTTCAGAGCGGACTAGCAGTTTGGCGCGGACTATACTTGTAAATTATGATTGATTAATTTGCTTGGTTTCATTTAATACTCTAACTTATACGTAAGATTTAAAATCGTATAAGACACGCTTAAAACTATCTATAATAGTCTTTTGAAAACTAATATTTTTACAATATTGTCACAATCTCCCTTTTTAAAAGAATAATTAATTAATTATAAATCGTACAATATACCAATCAGTAAATTATTAATAAAAATTGAACTTACTCATGAGATGTGATACCAAGCTGTAATCCATCCGAAAAGGACTTGCTAAGTTGAACTGCTGATACTTGGCATTTTCAATCTGTAAATAAATAATAAAGATGATTAATCAATGCCCATTGTTAGTAATCAATCAAAAGTCAATCGTCTTTAGTAGCAAAGATCGTAATTTAAAATAAAATTCTGCACACTAGAAATTCTACCAATTCACACTTGGTCAGGGGGCTGGACTGGTAGTCGGAACCCGTCACTCTTAAAAGGTAGACCCGTGCCCAGCAGTGGACAGTAACGGTTGAAGACGTCGGCAGTTAAAAAAAGAAAAGCAATCGCTACTCACCACTCAAACCCCGTTCAGACAGATCTAAATGACGAATTTAGATTTTTGTTCTGGATTTGGGTGTTTGTGTATTCTTTTGTGTATATTATATCTTCGTGTGTGTCTATGGGACTCACGACACAGGGGATCGTATTGCGGGTGTGCGAGCGCGGTCATGTTGTGGAGAAGCAGGTCTGGGTGTGGGGTGTTTGTGTATGTCCATCGCACCCACGTCATAGGGGATCCTAGTGTGGGCCGCGAGCTTACCTGAACGAGCGCTGTCATGTTGACGAATAGCAACTCTGTGTGTGTCCATGATACCTACTCCACAGGAGATCGTAGTGTGACTCTGTGAGCGTAGAAAGCATCTTATAAACATCACCTGTGCGAGCGCGGTCATGTTGCCGAGCAGCAGGTCGGTGAGCCAGGCCGCGCTGACGACGGGCACGCCCCACTCGCGCGCGCGCCGGTACTTGCCGCCCTCCGCGCGCTTGCAGATCAGCACCGTGTTGTCGCGGCTCATGTACGGCGTCAGCTGGAAACATTCAAGAGTTTATATATTAACAAACAGTAACATTTATGGAACTGAAAAAAATGTTAAATCTGCTGGAAATGTTTTTTTATAATATAGCAGACACACTAGAGCATGCAGTCCACCTAATGGTAAGTGGCTACTGCTGCCCATGGACATCTATACTCCACTCCAGATAGGATTAGATATTCCTACCTGAGGTCCACGGGGCGTCCACAGATGCGCCGCTACTCCTGAGGACTAAGCTGGAACGCCTTGGAAAACTAAGTTTCCCTTACCACACCCTTCAAACCAGACCACAGCAGCGTTTAACGCTGCTATTATGAGGCAGAAATAAATGTGGCGGTGGTGCCGCCGGAGTCGAACCACAAAGGGTTCTACCACGTCCATCGCGTCCGACAGCCAGTATGCAGTCACGGAGCGCCTGGTGAACACTGTGTACACACACCTTGGCGCCCAGATGCCGCAGCGAGCACGCGAGGCGCCTGCGCTCGTCGCGCCGCCAGCCGGAGAGCGCGGCGCGGTGGTGTCGCGCGGGGCGCTCGCGCGGCGCGTGCATGGAGGGCAGGTGCAGCGCCTGCCAGGGCGGCGCCACGCCGCGCCGCTCCATCGCGTCCGACAGCCAGTACGCGGTCACGCAGCGCTTCGCGTCGCGGAGGGCCTGGAGAATAATACACAAATACTTATTGTATAAGTTATACAAGGATTTGTCATTGCACGCCAGAATAATTTGTAATCAAGAATTTATCTTAATTACAATTTTAAATAATATAGTTATAATTTGTCTTAAAGAATTCGTAGTGCTGTTTTTTTAATGACACAGTTATAGATTTTTGTTTTATAAATAGTAGTAATAAAAAAGGTCAGCTAGTTACAGATTTTTTCTTATTCTGTGATAACTAACGAGGGCGCAAATAAGTAGTGTCTAAATTTATTGACAGAGGGCAAAAAGTGAATACTTTTTCTTTTCAACAGACTTCAAACAATTTTTAATACAAACACGCATACTTACAGACATACATACTAGTCGAATACAGAACCTCCTTTTTTAAGTCTGTTAAATTAAATTTAAATTTATTTTCTGGGGGAATTGGGGAGGGAATTGGAATTGGGGGAAATGGAGGAACTTCCGGGCACTCAAACCCCCGGTTATATACCGCACCTGCATGACAACGCCGTGCCGCTGCGTCTCGCAGAGCACGTGCGTGACGCGCGCGCAGTACACGGCCTCCACCTCGCCGCCGCGCCGCTGGATCGCCTCCGTCCACTTGGACACGCGCTCGCTGCCCACCGACTGCTGGTACTCCACCTGAAGTTGCATTCGACTACTAATAAGCTTGGGTAAATAGAAAATGCACATTGGATCTAATAGTAATATTCATAAAAATAAAAATACTGCAGACAAAATACTGTACAAATTATTTCATTTCTAATTTTTTTTAAGTTATAAACTTAATAAGCTTTTTAACCGATCAAGTGCGAGTCATACCCGCGTTTATATTTAATGTATCGTATCGTTTATGTAGTTAAAAAAAAAAGTTTTTGCAAAGCTAAAACTATTTGCAAAACTTAAATGCCTCAAAAGAAGCATAACTTAAAAAAGAAATCTTAAAAATTAAAAGGCGACTCATTTAAAAAAAAAAAGATTTATCTTAACATAACAAAAAAAGAACAGCCACTCACAATATGAAACACGCAACCGAGCAGGAAGAGATCAGGCGGCAGCTTGAGGTTGGGGTTGTGTCCGTAGAACTGCGCGCGGGGCGGGGCCGCCCGCACCGCGCCCGCGTACACCTTGTTGCCCACCACACCCGCGCTGCCGGCCTGCGGGGATTATAAAAAGATTTTTTTTAATAGTATAGAAGTAGCAAACGGTAATGACGTAAGTCTTCGCCTTTCGCCTTTCGTCCTTCGTCTTTCGTAAGTAGAGGTCGCGTTCCGATCCGGTAGTAGTTTAAGAAAATATTGTAACTGACAATTTGTAAGTGCCGCCGTTGGCCTATACAAAATAAATATATTTCATTTCATTTCAGACGAGCATGCAGTTCACCTGATGGTAAGTGGCTACTGCCGCCCATGGATATCAGTAATCAACCCCATATACAATTAGATATTCCTAACTGAGGTCGGCCACAGTTGCGCCGACCTCAGGAGCTACCTCTGAGGATTAAGCTGGAATGCCCTGGGAAATGTATGTCTCCCTTACCACACCCTCCAAATCAGAACACAGCAGCGTTTAACTGCTGTTATGAGGCAGAAATAGGTGTGGAGGTACTGCTACCGGAGTCGAACCTATTCTACCACCTTCGTCACCGTTTTTTTTAGAACTTACCTGGGACGGTACCGCGTATATCTTCTTGTAAAAAGGATAAAATCAAAGAGACTTTAATCCATAATATAAATAATCGTTGGATTGATTTTTACACAATGGGCATTATTGGCATTTGGTTCAGTGTTAAGGAAAATTATAAAATTTGCAGCAATTTACGTGTTCTGTAAATATGACCCTTATTCGTTTTGACATTTTTGATCGCTGATCGAAGGGAGAAAGACCGTTGAGGGTAGATGGGTATACAAGGGTAATAACAAGGAAACCATTCACAAGGTACACCTTTGCCTGCAAATTCATTTCTTTCTTTTTAAAAATCCTCCATGTGGCAGTCGTTAAGGGTTGTCCGAAAAATCATAAAATGAACCCGTTTTTTCCCCGACGTTATTTTAAAAGCGTCGAAGAAGAAACTCAAATATATCGTGACCATAAATTACATTATGAAATTTCAAATATGAGTCCGATATTAGCCGAAATCAAAAACACAAAGTGGCATCTACAGTAGTAAAAATCTGATCGTAAGCCAATCTTACCGGCGTCGGTACTTGATGTGGATGGTGTGCGGGTCCCAGTAGTAACCGCGCCGGGGCGCGTACAGCGCTTCCCGCGGCGTGCGCGGCCGTCATCAACCTGCGCGCAACACACCGTAGGGCTTAAGCGATCGGGCGGGTTAGTGTCGCTACGTGTGCCTGTCTGTGTTGCGTATGTGTGAGTGTGTGCTGTGTGTGTGTGTGTGTGTGTGTGTGTGTGTGTGTGTGTGTGTGTGTGTGTGTGTGCACGTAAGTGTTAGTTTGTAATCTTATCGCGCAAGCCTGAGGCCTTATACATCCCTCAAACCAGAACAGTAATACTTATTTCTGCAGTTGTTACGCAGAAATAACTTTTACTGAAACGCAATATCTGTCATCAACCTGCAACAGACAGGTGTGTATTTGTTTTGTCGTATCGTATCGTTTTGTGTATTGATCTTATCACTCATATCAGTGTTAATTTAATAACAACAAAAATAAAACATGTTTCAATCTTTGGATAAAAATGTTTTTGAGAGTATATTTGGATGTATGTTACTTTGCGTGTATGTATGTGTGTATTTTTTACTCATTTAATGTGTGTATCATTAGGCAAATTGCCTGTAAAAATATATTATTAAGCCAGGTGAGCAACCTCGGGTACCCAATAAGTTTACCAATATTGAAAGATCACTATTGGGTACATAAAAAAAAATTGAATTAATTTTGTAAATCAACATAATTTTTGCATCTGCATATAAGATAAATCGTTAGATCGTATTAAATATAAATATGTTGTGAAGGATGTTGTAAGTGTATTTAATTGTGTGAGTACTGTATTGTATGTATATTGTGATTATTTTGTATTTATTTAATAAAGTTGCGAAGAAAAGTGGATGCATTTTTATTAATACACGGTTTGATAAATTGGTAACACAATAATCTTTCAAAAAACTTCTTTAACAGATTTTATTTACATGTTTATTCTTATTGTGCTGTTCAATAAAAATAAGGAATATTAACATTTTGAAATACATATCCACTTTTCTTGACTTCTTTCAGCAAAATACCATTCATTTAACATTTAGAAAAAAATCGATCTAAGAATTTACAATAAAAAATGTAGATACATTAAAATGTTCCACCATCTACAATAATTAATAAAAAAGACATATAACATCGAAGGCCAAAATCGAAAATCTCATCTACAAAAAATACATCGAGATATTGTAAAAAATTACAAAAAATATTTACTCTAATTACAAAACATTAATATTATATACGAAACGCTTAATTTACAAAAAGAAAATAAAAGAATTTATAGTACACGACATAAAAAGCGCTTTGCGAAGCCGACTTGATCCATAATGACACCAATTCGAATCCAAATTAATTTTAACAAATCCAATGGTTACCTGTTATCGTCGAACATTAAAAAAAGACCCATTGTGATGAGTTTTTGAAGGAATAGCGTATGAACAGCAAGCAGTGGACGATTTAGTCACCATTCTCATACCTCAGTACAGGTCACCCACGGTACATTCTTTCTCAAGCAGTTAAACATACAAAATAAGCTACTGTCTATTAGTGCTAGTATAACATATTGTTATTTTAACAGGGCTAGTCGTTTAACCATGCTGGACTCTAAGAAAATCTTTTTCCAGTCATTTTTTTAACTGATGACAATTTGATCGCGTGTATGTCCACACACCTTCCCGAAACCATTATTAAAAAGATTTAAAGACTAAATGTCTATGAACACTCATCATAGATCCATAATTATAATACTGAAGAATATAACGATAATGGCATTACGTTTGAAGGGCACATTTCAGTCACTTTACAACGCCTATTTCTGCCCAATAACAGCAGTATTAAGCGCTGCTGGTTTTGTTAATGAAAACTTTAGGACCTTTCATTTTTTGCGCCATTTTCTTACTATATGGGGCGACACGAACTCACTACCACCCTAATTGATTTGACTGAAGTAATTCATAGTATTTACTTAAACTTTACATATAAATGCTTTAGGACAAGGTGACCAGTACCGACGCAGTTAATGAGTGACATATTTATACATTGAAATGATAAGCCAACATTTATTAGCTAGGGCATTCCGTCTCCGAGTTTGTCAAAACATACGCCCAAATATAACATAGCTATGGGCCGCGCTCGTAAAGAATTGTATTAAAGTTTATATATGTTATTAGTTTTTGAGAACTAAGCATTTAATTTTTATGTACATGTTATTTACTGATTTTTTTATTGTATTTTCCAATTTAAATGTTAATAATATTTTGTCATATACCATTGTAATCATAGTGTTTGATGGAGTCATTGTTTTGTTTAGACGAAGTTTATTTTATCGTTCATTCGTTAAATTTTTTGGTTTATGTATTTAATTATTTTTTTAATTCACACTAAATTCGACCATATTTATAATAACGAAGTGTATGTAGGCCACTTCGATGGTAATTTAAAACGAATTTTATTAGATTATTTTTTTTATTTTTAACACGCTTTTATTAGCTTGGGTTGTATATATGTACGTAATAGTAACGGAATCTTTCAACCCGATTTCTATCCACTTTGAACGTTCAGTTTAATTCAAAATTTTGAAAAATTATCAAAAACCGATGACAATACACGATTTTAATAATTTTGTACCATTGTCTTTATTACATATAAATTGTGCTTTTCCATCTGAGAGAGACTTACATGAAACTTACAGAACGAGATTTTTATACCACCATAATCTATTAACATGAAATTCCCGCGCTTTTGGAAAAAATAATTGAAAACTAAAAGAATACGAACTATTTCTCATGAGGTTTGACGTCACTATTCAATTTCGTAGCAAGTAACAGCAAACCATTTCAGTTTCGTTTAAATAATTATAGTAAAACACTACTCTACGGTGCTACTATTAAATTTGCTGATTTGAAAAATTTATTATATTTTTGAATGTTATTTAGAAAACAGTGTTTTATAACTTCGACGGTTACCAACCTAAGAGCACCCGCGGCGGACGTCTCATCTGGTTTCGACATTACCAAACTGGGGAATAGAAATATGGTATCTTTACCTAGTTCATTTTTTTATAAAATATAATTCTCGAAGGCACATTAATAGAAATTGTTCAGTGTATTTTAAGTAAGCTTCAGAAGTTGAGCACTGGTGTAAAATTGAAGTATGCGTAAGAAATATGACATCTTTATATAGTTCAATTATGTTAAGAGTTCTTTTGCCATTATAGGAGAAACTTTTTGTGTATTTTCAGTAAGTTTCATAAGTTGCAAGTTGAGGTTAACTTTAAAGAAACGCAATTTAAGATATTAATATATTTTTACATAAACATTATGTTACTGATAATGTTTATATACTAAATAGCTAATAACCACGTTACCATTGCTTTAGAAATACACGAAATTTATTAACTTATTCCTTTATAAAATATTATGTACTTAACTTTGTGAAATGTGTCATTAACATTACTGTATATTACTTTATAGTATGTTACCAGCCCTATTTAAAGACCTTAAGTAAATTTCCCTTTTGTATGTGATATTATTGTATTAATTTTGTTAGTTGGCAATACAATGGTTTAAGAGCGCGACAAGAGGCTACCAACCTAAGAGTGCCCGCGGCCGAAGGCTCATTTTCAGGTTTCGACATTACCAAACTGGGGAATAGAAAAAAAAAACATTTTTATCTAATCCTATCATTCTTTAGCACTTTACTAGTATTTATACTTAGTAGCAAGTAATCAGGTTTAGTAATACCCTAGTCTAGACCCTTTTCCTACCACGTGGGTTTATTATGCCTGCGTGCCACACGTAGACAATTCCTTCTTAGATACGTGCGTTTATATCGCTAGTATGACAGACAAAGTGTCTATAAAACGAAATGGGTTCGAGTGGCACACATGCAGACCAGATCTGCGCGCACATTCAAACCTGTGTGATCGAGAAAAGGAACAAAAGTCGTGAAAAAAATGACGAATGAATTATGCCAAATTTGAAGTTGATTTGCAACTCAGTCTATTGTAAGGCATGTTGATTATGTACTTAATTGTGGAATAATGAAATATTATATGACTTGTGTAGTGATTGCAAATTTTATAAACGAAACACCATTATTCAGTCTGTTGTTAGTTAATTGCAACTGATCCCCTATTAAAGGACATATTTTGTATCATTTTCGGAGTTTTTGAGTAGGGGTCCTAAATATATTAGTTCCTAGATCAGAACCCTAATATGACTAAAATTCTAAACACCTGAGATATTTATAAAATCACCAACGTAACATTAATTTTAAATGTAAAATGTATTCGTTTATTTTTTAGTTTTTTTTTTTTTTGAGTTTTTCTACTATCAACTTTGTTTTTAAATAATACAATGGTTTATGAGCGCAGCGGGAAAAGCTACCAACCTAAGAGTACCCACGGCTGAAGGCTCATTTTCAGGCTTCGCCATTACCAAACTGAGGAATAGAAAAATTGTATGTTTATCTCGTCCAAATATATTTAAATTTTATTTGTATCTATACTTAAACATCGAATATTATTTATTTTAAATATCGCAAAAAAAAAAAAAACATTTAAATCAATTTGTTTTTGGCAGTGAACATTATATTAATTTTATTTCTGTTATTGTTATATATTTAGTTTGTTGTTGTAATCTATTTAATATGTTGTTGTAATTTACGTTAATTAGGGGAAATACAATGGTTTATGAGCGCGGCAAGAGGCTACCAACCTAAGAGTGCCCGCGGCCGAAGGCTCATTGTCAGGTTTCGACATTACCAAACTGAGGAATAGAAAAGTTTCATATTTATCTCGTCGAAATTAATTTACCCTTCAACGCTATTTTTAATTAATAATCATATAACTGCATTATTTTGTACAAATGACATTAAATCACATTTTTATTATTTCGGAATTGCAATTTATTTTAAATTTAATTTATTTTCTGTTATTGTAATATATTGATTGTTATGTTATTGTAATGTTAGTCGGGCAATACAATGGTTTATGAGCGCGGCAAGAGGCTACCAACCTAAGAGTGCCCGCGGCCGAAGGCTCATTGTCAGGTTTCGACATTACCAAACTGAGGAATAGAAAATTTTCATATTTATCTCGTCGGAATTAATTCAACGCTATTTTAATTTATAATCATATAACTGCATTATTTTGTACACATTACATTAAATCACATCATTGTTATTTTTTTCGGAATTGCAATTTATTTTAAATTTAATTTATTTTCTGTTATTGTAATATATTATTGATTGTTATTGTAATGTTAGTCGGGCAATACAATGGTTTATGAGCGCGGCGGCAGAGGCTACCAACCTAAGAGTGCCCGCGGCCGAAGGCTCATGATCAGGCGGTGCGTTTGTGCTTTGCAAGCGGATACTCAACATGTTCGCCAGCGCTGTCTTGGTCTTCGGGTTCACGAGGAGAGCTCCTGCGCCTGAACAATTAAAAGGTTTTAGTTGATTAATCGTAATTGAAAATGGTAGATTATATTTATTAAAATTTTAATTTATATAAGGAAATTTTTAACGAGCGTTATACATATATAAGTTATTAAAGAGAATAAGAGTTACGATGTAAGACATGAAATATAATGCACATATAATTATTATGTGATACTCTTTATGGTTGGACTCTAAAGGCACCATTGCCACATCTATTTCTGTTTAATAACAGCAAAATTTTAATTTTTGAAGGAGGCATATTTATCCAAGGCGTTCCAACTTTCAAACTCATCGCATTTGTGGCCGACTTTGCACAGGACACAAACCTTATCTGAGCTTGATCACAGATGTATATGGCCAGCTGTAGCCAGTGACAATCTGGTGGCTGGCGCAATAGTTTGCTAATTCAATATTGTAAAAAAAAACTTTAAATTGATTAAAGATGTCCAGATGAACTTACTGTCAGTTGAACACATATTACATTTGGTGTTAATGTTTACAAAGCCCACTTCTGTTTACTATCAATCAAGAAGACCACAAAAGTGCCTATTGTAGATTTGTGTATAGATAAAATGAAGTGCATTACCTTGTTGCTGGTCAGGCGTGGGCGGCGTGAGCAGCGCGTCCACCTGCTGCTCCTGCAGCGGCGCCGCCACGTGCTGCGCCACCGGCGCCACCTGCCGACCACCGACACATTGTTACTAATGCTACATTTGACTATGCAGAACAACCAAAATGTTACTCGTATTAATATCCCCGTGATAATAGTAAGGTCCACGTGTTATAAGGGGATCATATATATTATGATCAAGGAAAGGCAACGACTAAAACGTAGTGGAGCTAAATATGCCTTTTCACTGTTTTCATTAAATAAAAAAAACATGTGCATCTGGGGACATCCGATAGAAATGATAATAAAACGTTTTCTACGCTTAGTAAGTTCAACTAATCTAAGTTAAACTATTTAATATATTTTTTTAACCTTTTTTTTTTTTTTTTTTTTTTTTTCTCGAGGGGGAAACCTTCAAAAGGTACCCGACGACGTGGGAGCAACGCCGGGTTATGTGGGATTTTTACCGCACTAAAACCCCCCCGGTGGCCGTCCTCAACGCTTGTTGGAGAACTCCGGGATCTCCAACGGAACACAACCGGAGCCCTCCAAGCGCGATGCCCAACGGGCTCTACCCTGGGGGAGCAGTTTTCGCTCCTCCCACACCATGTATGTTTACGACGGTATGCGACCACACATACCGCCGTCCTTCCCGGGGTCACTTGCTGGGCGGTTCGAGCTCCCACTCTTGCCGTCCGCAACCCCGGAAGCCCCCTTTTAGTCGCCTCCTACGACAGGCAGGGGATACCGTAGCCCTATTCTAGTCCCGGAACTACAGGGACAATATTTTTTTTTTTTTTTTTTTTTTTTTTTTTTTTTAACCTACGAAAAGATTAGGTTATTACTTTTTTTTTTTTTTTTGTATAGTAATAATATCCGAAATACGGCTAGCGCTGGGGGTTAAAGTAAGAGAGGAGGAGCCTGCCTGCCGTTGTCGTATGCGTGGAAGAAAAGGAAGCCAAACAGACCCGCCACGTCATAACCCGTTACGTAACGAAGCGGTTTACCCTCCTAGAGACAAGTTGTCACTTCAAAAATCAGATAGCGTCTAGCAGTAAGCCAATAATTCTTTGACAGCAAGTGCTATATTTTACTATGTAATGGGTATTCACAATATGGATGTTACATAGTAAAATTTCTCAATTCCGCGATAATTTTAATCTAAAATCATAAACAAGTGTCATACCTGTTTAGCCGCAGCGTGATGATGCGCCGCGTGGTCCCGCTGCGCCTGCAGCTGCTGCAGCCGCTGGTACTGCTGCCGCTGCAGCAGCGACGACTCCACCGCCCCGCCCACTGTAGCTCCACCCACCGCGCCCACGGTACCGCCCACAGCACCAACCACTACATGTAACACGACAATCAATTACCATAATATACAAGTAAAACTCATTATTAATCTTTAATTTTAATTAACTTTACTAACTATCAACCTGTCCTATTTTTACCTACAAAACATAGATATTTGAAAATGTCCCCTAACACCTGTTATTAATATTAATAAATAATTATTCAATCTATCTAATGTTTTAGTCACCACATTTCACATTTCACAATTGATTCACATTTGACAATTTGGTTGGTATGCAAAAGTAAATATTATACACTACATTATTTAAACAAGCTAAAATAATTTAGTCCCCGATTACGACAACAACATCACGAAACACTAACACAATGATATTTAGACAACAATCTAATTAATATTAATAGTTATCTGTATAGACACATACATACATGCCTTATTCACAGTACATTACAAGTAGACTAAAACATACATGAAACACAAACGCACAAATTACAAGTATACATTAGTCAAGAGAGCTTGACAATATCTATTTTAAATGTTTGACTGTAAACAAGCGTCCCGCACGCAACTCCGCCCCCATGTAGGAATTCGTATTATTGTGTACTCACACGGCGTATGTACGGATAATATTTTATCCAATCTAAATCGTCAAAATACCTACTTTTACTAAGGTAACGCGCAAGAAATGAAACTTATACAAAACAAAAAAAAAAAAAAAAAAAAAAAAAAAAAAAAAAAAAAAAAAAAAAAAAAAAGAATACAAAGTGATTTGTACGAGTACATATCATATCGTATCCTATCCATATTCCGTATTCCGTATTTAAAACCTACAATATCGATATCGATAATTTATTTATTTATTTAAACATACCAACAGCAAAACATATAAACACATTTACATTGAACATACAACCAGACAGATAATACTTATATGTAAGTATGTAATAATAAACAATTAAACTTCAATATCATTATCTAACCACCTGTAGCCTAACCAATCCCCTTACAAAACGCTACACCGTTGCACACCTACTTGTTTCCCTTTCATGACGTGATTAAAGATACTTCTTCAATCACGATTGACGAATCACGACAGATTGAAGGTATTTCGAAGTAATACTTTACTTCGAAATACCTACCACCTTTCTTTCAAAGTTTTATAAAATATTTCATGCTTAGGATATCATGGACAACTATGTACAATCAAAAATGATAACTATTTCAATTAGTTTAACAATTTTATCACCAAATTCTATCAATTAAAAAATCATAGCTCTACAAAATTATTTCTTTTGCCATAACCCACTACAAATGTTCATTATTTAAATCCAACATTTACAATAGTAAAATCCAAACTAAGTAACACCCAATACCCACTACCTAAAACCCAAAAGAAATAAAATTTTAACAGTAAAAACAAATTTTACTTACATCCCGTGTCATCTAAATCCATATTTCAATACGAATCGCGAATTCTCAGTCAAAATGCACCTATTCGAACATACACTTGTCACTCATTCTTGAGAATACTCCAGAATTGAATTTGTGACGCAGAAATATCTGAGATATGCTTTATTTCTAATAAACTGTGTTTAAAAAAATATTTGACCAAAGAGGAATTCTTCAAGTAAATTTACGTGTGTTTAAGAAACCGCGGTCTGTATAACTTGGGTTAACTGTATGCCTTTAGAAATCGTGGACGTAACGAATGTGGATTATAATTTTTGATCAGTGTAGATGCGTCACTTCAGATCCTTATGCATGAGCGGAATCTGAATACCAAAATTTCTAAGTCGACGTGTAAGTGACGCCTTGATTTTCAGTGGAAGAATTCTAATGTAACTGAAATTGTGAGCGAGAGCAGAGGGATTTGAAATAAGCTTTATGGTGACAACGCCACTGAGTTAACATATTTTTATCTTGTGCTATTGAACTCTTGGAGAATTAAAAAAAATGAACTCAGAAATCAACTAAGATTTGGATTAAAGCATATATCTAACTTTTTCCTTGTTATAAATAAAAAGTTTACTCTTTCATTGTTTTAGCATTTTGTTATATTCCTGATATTAATGTAAGAACTTGCAAACCACTTTTTATTCTATGGCTTACTTACTATACTAAATTTGAAAAAACAATATTTTACTCATGAAATATATATAGAAACAGTATATAAATAAGAAATGTTATCATACTTGCCGAATCTTCGTTGGACCTATCATATTGGTCTTCACTCTACAGTGATCAATGTAATATCCAAATATAATATAATATCAGTGATAATCTAATATCCAATAACATAGTTTAAGATTAACACAGTTTTAATATTGAATCTTAATTTAAAAACCCTATATTTTAAAGTTATTGTTACATATTTTATTGTTTGCAAAATGTAGTGAAATTAATTATCACTTGCTTAAACGGTGAAGGAAAACATCGCGAGGAAACCTGCGTACCTGAGAGATTTATGAAAAAAAAAAAAAATTCAAATGTATGTGAAGTCTACCAATACGCACTTGGCCAGCGCGGTGGACTATGGCCTAATCCTTCTCATTCTGAGAGGAGACCCATGCCCAGCAGTGGGACAGTAATGGGTTGATAATGATGATGATGAAAATGTAGTCCACAAATTGTAGTGTCGCAATTAATGTGTTAATAGAAGCATTGGCAATGAACTAACAATAAATAATGAAACTACATGAAAATAGTGGAAAATGTATTCGGATTACAAATAATAACAACAAACATACCAATTGCAGTAAGCAACAAAAAATGTGAGCAGAAATAAGCGGTGAGTTAATTTAATTAGCTCATAATTAGAAATGAATAAATAGAATGAAGGAGATAAGAAGAATAGTAAAGATTTTGTCAAGCACATACTGTTTTATATTCTAGCAAAAAAAGATTCCACCAGATGGTAAGTAGCACTTGCGCTACTGAACATCTGTTATCAACTTCAGGTAAAACCCAGAGAACATACCTGAAGCCAATCAAAGATTTGTTCCTACTCCAGAGGACTGTAATAGGCGCCCGAAATGTAAGTACATTGAAACTTCTATGGTTGGGCCATTACGAACGTGCGACCCGAGTCATAAAACGTGACGTCAAAGGAATGAGACAATGTAGGACAAGTCGTTATCGATAAAGGGATGCCACTCGGACACAGGTCCATTATAGCTATAAGCGACACGGTCGTAATTAACTATATTAATTTAAATCGTATAACATTTGATATACTGTTTGTTTTAGAAGCGGGTATTAGAAATACAATCTAAAAAATATTATGCATTATTTCCTTAACCTTTCCTTGATTGCCTGCTATTGACTATCGACAAATCTCTTTGTTGCTACACACAACAGTAGAAGTGCGAGCGGGAGTTCCGATATGCCTCTAAGTGTAAGCGAGAGATCTGATAAAAATGATTTATAGCGTTCGTAATGGCCCAACTATAGCAATGTGATTATGACCAGCCTTACGTTTTAATATACGGATGTTGTTACATAGTGCATTGGTATACAAGCTATTCCAGTATTGATATTGGTTAGCAGTGCAACATTATTAAATAAGGGTGGAATATATTTCTTCTCTAAGTTTACTTAAATATAATATAAAGATTATTTAAAATCAGGTGGGCTGTATTCAGAACTTACTAATATTTTCTAATATTTTCTACAATTATCGTTTATAATAATTATGTTTTTACATAGCTTTTACCCACAAAAGAGTATAACAAAGAAGCATAATTTATCATTTACTAAAATTAGTCATACAAAATTTAACAAACATAAATGGAAACATAATATTTAAAAAGATTTAAATAACTGAAGGTAAATTTGTGGTTACATTTATATAAATTACTGAAATACAAGCAAGCAATGAAGCAAGGGATACTTATGTTTACCCTCATGGTAAGCGATTACTACCGCCCATGGAAATCTATAATCAACCCTATATAAGATCAGATCCAACCTGAGGTCAGCCACAGCCACAGGTTCAGAACTCAGCTGGAATGCCTCGAAAAAATATGTATCCCTTATCAGAAAACAACAGCGTGTTCTGGTTTGAAGGATGTGGAGTTTTAAATTGACCCCACCTAGGTATAATATCGTAACCCACAAAAGTACCTTTTCGTTTTTATTGCATATATTGCCTTATTTTTATGTGTTTTATCGACGCAAGTAACGTTATAAAACGTATAAAATAAGACATATATACCGAATTTCATAGAGATACCTGAAGAAATGCAAATTTTATTCGCATTTTAGCATATTCGAAACTCTGAAACGCTCTCCTGTAAATTTGTCATTTTGCAGTTACGATATTATATGTATAGTCTGATTCATAATTAGGTGCCCCAAAATGTAAACAAAGAAATGTCATTGTCAAAATGCGATAACAGGTATTGTAAACCTTAACAAATTAAAAAGAAACAAAGACATTAAACTCACCAAAAAACAAAAACTTCAACAACTACACATAATTTAACAAACGCGCTATGAAATCGAGAAGACATTAGAGTTCAACCAAAATCACGAAAATGAAAAATTACGGCTATGAAACTTAAAAATGGCGGCACAAAAAATCTTTTGGATCGCGATTGTGTTACTATTATCATATTTTAATTTTCTACCATAAAAAAATCAAGTTTTATGGTAGAAAATTAAAATATGATAATGGTAGTATGGAATGAAATTGAGTTAATATAAATATTTAAAAATGTGAATTGATCTTAATTTATTTATATTGTTATTTTATTATCAATGTATTACTTTAATATCGTCAAAAATAAGAAACTACCATTTGAAACGAATTTTCTTAATAGGTCAACACCTTTGTTTACATTTTCGACACCTAATTATGAATCGGACTGTAGGAGGGGTCGAAGTGTGTTAAGTGTCACGTGTGCGTGGTCTCACCGGGCGGCGGCGCGGGCGCGGCGGCGGGCAGCGCGGCGCGCGCGCCCTGCTGCTGCAGCCATTGCACCTTCCGGAAATGTTTTACACACCGTTTACATAACATGTCGCGATTAATTGGACGTAGTTATGCAAAATAGATCCAACAACAAAAACTGGCTTTTGAGAAAATAGGTCTTTCAGTAAAAGCTTAATGGTTAAATAGCTTAATGGTTGGTATCACTGATATCTGTATATTTCAAAAGAAAAAATGTACCATACATGAAATACGAAAGTTGATGTGGAGATGCCATTTTTGATAGTAACTAAATAAACGGTTTTTGTGGGTTGGATCCATTTTACATAACTATGTCCAATTATTATTAGTGTATGTTTATATTCATGTCAGATGTCATACTTTCGTATATTGTGTGAAAAAGCAGTGATCGCCTAGTGGCCTTCTCATTATGAGAGTAGACCCATAGATGATGATGATATTGTGTTATAAAATAGAAAGACTTCTACCCAGCAAGAGCAATGCGTTGACATCTAACAGACTATCTAACGGAATTAGAGTATATATACAAACCATACTTTTGTTTATTGTTATAATAACGTTTTACTTTTTTTGTTTGTATGCTTACAAGGATTCTTTGATACTCACCTATAAGGGATTATGCATTTATTGTTAACTGTATTCCTAGTTCTTAAGTAATGGTGGCGCATGTAAATGTAATAATCGTTGGTGATTTTAATAAATAAATAAATAACAAAATTTGAGCAATAACAAATTAAAATTATTGACTTCCAAAAATTTTAACTTAGGACAACAGAGTGGACCTCTAGCAAATTATATAATTTACAAGCATTTATTTCAAATGGTAACTCATTTAACAATATCAACATTTCGTTAAATAATAATGTTATGAATTCATATGAATATAATAATGACAAGCAAAGAAACTGACATTATTATATAGAAATAACTAGAAATAACAACCTCCTCCTACTTTGCCTCTACAATTTTATGTTTGTTTTTTTTTTGTAAATTAAATGTATATTGGAGGCAATAAAGTATATTATTATTAAAAGTGATAAATTTTCTCTTCTAAAAATATTGCACCAGAATATCTAGAGTGTTTCAAATAAGGAGCTGGAACTGAAGTTATTATTAGGACTTAACTATAACTTAAACATGACATAATATGTTTGGTGGCAAGATACCTGTTGTTGCTGCGAGAGGCCGGGCGGCAGCTGGCTGCGGATGAAGGTGACGCTCTGCGGCGCCGGCGCCGGGGACTGCGCGCCCGGGGAGCCCGACACCACGCCCGGTTGCTGGAATTTTAAATATTTTGTTGATTATTATGCAACACTTATATACGTTGAAGGTGGTAGGACCCCTTTGTGGTTCGACTCCGGCGGTTTCTGCCTTATAACATCAGTGTTAAGCGCTGCTATGTTCTGGTTTAAAGGGTGTGGTAAGGGAGACATACTTTTCCGAGGCGGTCCAGCTTAGTCCTAGGGGTAGCGTCGCATCGGCCGACCTCACGTAGGAATATCTCATCCTATCTGTGGTTGATTACAGATGTCAATGGGCGGCAGTAGCCACTTACCATCACTGGACCATGGTGGACTGCATGCTCGTCTGTTACTCCCCTATTAAAAAAAAATCTAAGAAACAGTCCATGTCTCCCAACGAACAACGAGGAGTGACTCGCCCAATTATGACGAGACGGGTAAACGTTGCGAACGAGTATAGACGCCTAATCTATTGCTCCGCGCTGAAAGAACCTACATATGTCCCATGAAGAATGGACGAGTATTGTGGTGAGTACCGAATATACCCAAGCAGGATATCGACACGTAATCGTCTGTATTCCGTGACTATTTAAACGTTAAAATTTAGTCCTCAGGGGGTAGCAACGCATTTACGCCCAACCTCAGTTGGATGGGATCAAATGAATCATACAGTCATCCCTGGGCGGCTGTAACCACTTACCATCACATGGACCGTGATTATTTTCAATGAACTGTCCAATGAAAGTAGTATTGTGTAATACAATGAGGTGTATTGTGTTTTCGTTACCATTGCATCTTCAAAAAACAAATATTAGTATAGTCCGCGCCAAACTGCTAGTCCCCTCTGAATATAGAATCGAGTCGCGTTGAATAGCAAATTAAAGATATTAGCGGGACGAAGACAGCGCGGCACCCCCCCGGCACCGACCGCTGCCCGCTCTCGCCCGCGGGTACATAGCTGTGTTGGATCATATTATGCCCTTATTTATCTATTTATTTACTCTTTATTGACCATGTTAAAAACAATGTGGTGCAAAAGGCGGACTTAATGCTAAATAGCATTTTCTCCCAGTCAACTTTAGGGATGTGCAGAAAAATTAAAGGCGGTACAACTATATGTTGCTACCTTATGTTGCTACTGAATATTATGCTTGTAGTTTTGTGCAACAACTTAAGAGCGTACCAGCAGGTTGGTGCGGACTATACAAAGCTAAGTATACTAAAACCTTTTGTTAAGGCAGACGAACATAATTCTACACCAAATTACACTGTTTATTAAAATGTACCTGTTGTTGGGCCAACGCACACGCCCGCTGTATGGACAGCTGCCGTCGCTTCTGCAGCTGAGCTACGAACATCGCGCGCTGCTGTGGATCCATCTGTTGCAGCTGGGCGTGAGTTTGCGCGTCCAGGTGGATCAACTGCCGACCACCGCTGCCCGCTGTCCATGACACCTGGAAGTTATGTTGAGAAATAAATACAAAATAATGAAAACACTTTAAGCGTGTATTGTTAGAAATAAATATAATTTATTGATGTGGAAATATCAAGATATTAAGTACAGTAGTGCATTTCAAGGGCGGCATCGTCCAGAACAAATGCATTATCGTAAAACACCAACCACTCTCCCAAGAGTGAATGACTGAAGAAAGAAATACAGTAGGTGGAAAGTGAAAATGAAAGTACCACTGCTACACTTATGTCTGCCTAATAACAGAAGGGTTAGGTGCTGCTATGTCTGTGCGAGACATACTTAAAATACCTGAGATGTTGAAACTTTATCCCAAGGGGTGAACACATCTGTGAACAACCTTAGTTGGGAATTTAATCTTATCTGGGGTTGATTACAGATGCCCATGGGTGGCAGTAGCCACTTATATTTAGGTAGTATGCATAGTTACTACTTCAATATTGTAAAAAAAAAAGAAAATTATGAGCAATTAATGAATCAATGAATAATAAACATTTAAATTGCAAAATGAATGGCTCTCCTGTTATTATATTCATATTTATACCAGAAAAATTATATTGTTTGAAAAAATCATCCAACTGTAATAACTGATTGAATTAAGATTTTATGGATTTTAAATTTCTAAGCAATCCATTGGTATTATTTATATTCGCTAGAAACAGCATTCAAATATTGTTAACTCTTATGGAATTGGAAATTATAAGATAAAGTCTTTACAAATGCTTACCCTAGGCCCAACGGATCCTGGTTGCCCAAGTTGCTGCCTTTGCTGCAGATATTGTTGCTGTTGCCATCCAACATTCTGGCCCCCTTGCACTATCTGCTGACCACCCGGAGACACAATTTGCTGTCCACCACTATGTGTGATGATCTGCTGAATACCGCTACCGGAGAGCTGAGATGGCTGTGGTGATTGAGGAACTTGTGACAACACTTGCTGTGATTGACCCACTGTCTGACCAATTATCTGCTGACCAGACTGAGTCACTATCTGCTGGGATGACTGGGCGATCACAACTTGGTGTTGCTGACCCTGCTGTGTGATCACATGTTGACCACCTTGAGATAAAACTTGCTGACCACCTTGAGTAATTATCTGCTGACCACCTTGATTAACAATCTGCCCCCCTTGGTGAACAATCTGACTTTGGGAGACAATTTGCTGACCTCCCTGTAAAGTCACTTGTTGATTCCCGTGCACCAAGATCTGCTGCTGCCCAGTGTGCTGGTTTATCAACACCTGCTGTGGTGTTTGGACAATTTGCTGCTGCCCTGAACCATTGAGCAACTGCTGTTTCTGTACTAATATCTGGTGGTGTGTCTGACTTATGGTCTGTCCTTGGGAATTAATAGATTGTTGTAGAATTTGCTGTGGGTTCTGTTGGATTGTGTGCTGTGGACTCAATTGTTGTTGTTGATTGCTAATCAAAGCCTGTTGTTGTGTTTGCATTATTTGCTGTTGTAAGATAACTTGGCTCTGATTCCGTGATTGCACCAATGGACTCCTGATTATCTGGTGTTGGCCTTGAACATTCTGGACCATTTGTATGTTTTGTTGTCTCCAAGCGCTTTGCACTGGCACATTGCCACCTTGTTGTCCTTGTATGTTTTGTTGGACGGTCTGTATCTGTTGTCCAATTACAGACTGTTGTGTAGTGTTCCCAACGAGTTGGTTCAACTGTACATTTTGGTTAGATTGCCCCTGAGATGATGTTACTAGTCCTTGTTGGTTAACAACACCCATATTTATGTTTTGTTGATTTGTGAGCGACTGCACAGTCTGTTGTTGGATCAATCCTTGATTCTGGGAAGACAACTGCTGACCAGAGTTCAGAATTTGCTGCTGATTCAACACTTGAGATTGACCCAAGTTCTGATTAAGCTTAGCGTTCTGTAAGCTCTGCTGCAGATTTTGTGTGGACTGCGCTAACTGCTGTGCAATGTTTTGCACTGCGCTCTGCTGGCTGAGAGTCAAGCCTTGTTTCATTGCCATGTTCTGTTGATTTAACTGTGCTTGTTGTAAATTATTGGCACTCTGACTCAACATCTGGCTTATATTTTCAATTTGCTGTTGGGCTGAGCTCATTGATGTTGCCGGGCTCTGACTGATGTTCTGGGATTGTTGTATGTGATGCTGGTTGCTTTGAATATGTTGTTGAATTTGGCTGGAAATGTTCTGGTTCATTTGGGCAACTGACACATTGGGCTGTGAGAATCCTTGCTGACTCTGTTGATTGCTAATAGTCTTCTGTTGCAACATTTGCATGCGGAGTTGATGTTGTTGTAACAATTTTTGTTGTTGTATTTGAATTGCAGATAAACCATGAGGCTGTTGAGACTGTTGGGTCTGGTAAGTCTGTTGTTGTTGTTGCTGCTGCTGTTGTTGCAAATTAATTTGCTGGCCTTGCACATTGATGCCTCCTTGTGAGGCTATGGTGTTCTGACCAAATTTCTGCATCAACTGAGTATTAGCTTGACTTCCTTGTATTTGCACATTCTGTGTAACAATACCAGGTGGTATTGACTTACTGACAATGCTTGAAGTAGACATAGCAGTGGTGTATCCCATAGAATTTACACCTGACGTTATCACTACTGACGAATTGGCAGTGGTTGGTGGGTGATTCCAAGGCATCCTTTGTTTTAGTTTGTCTAGCAGAGCTTGAGTGCTATCATCTTTGCTTTCCGTCATATTTTGAGTTGGCACCTCGTTTTTCGCAATACCCTCCTCAAAATCAAACCCAGTGATGGCACTGATGCGATCCATTGACTTGGGCGGAGGTTGTGGCACTATCAACAGCTTCGGGTGGAAGACCTCTGCAACAGCTTGAATTCTGGCCCGTAGGCTCTCCAGCACCCAATCAGGGGTCACAATCTTAATACTATGAGGCAGGGAGAGCGCAGCACTATATTTCTTGCCAACAGCAGAACCACAGATGAGGTGAGTGCACTGAGAGTCCAAATTCAACTTGACCTTGCCACCATGATACGTGATGAGCGCAAACAGAGTCTTCGCATCCGTGGAGCTGACCCTCGCGACGCAGGCGACGACGTTCGAGAATACCTTGTTCTTATTGGGGAAGTAGGGTTTAGGACTCGCCAATCTCTTGAGCCGGGCGCACGCTAATACCCAATTTTCCGTTACAGCGGGGATTTGATAAATATCCTGGGCATCGTCGAGGTCCGTATCAGCGGCATTCTGCCCGCAAATTAGATGAGTGACATAGTCAGAGAAATACTTTGTGTTCTCCGCCCCGCCTGACTGAAGCAGGAGCATAATCTGTAATTACAATAAAACAACGGACAGGTTTAACCGCACGCCACCTTGTTAATAAAAATAAAAACAAGAAAAACGACAAAAACAAACCCTTTCAGAGACATCGCCTGAGATGTAGTACTTGACATCCTTGAAAATTTGCTCTTGCAATGTTAAAGAATCTAAATCGTCAACAATCGTTACCATTTTCTATTTCACTAAAATGCTAAAAATCCCTCTTTTAAACAAACATTTTTATTGTATCCTACATTGAAGCGCCGAAAACTGAAATGAAAACGCAAGAACGTCCATCATGATATTGATAAAATGTTGCCATTACATAAAAACATGTTATGACAGTGTATATTTTTGCAAAATGGTGAGCTTTTTATAATCTATGTTAAAAATACAATTTAATATATTATTATTAAGAAAATGTTACATAATTCTTTATAGATAAAGTTTGCCGAATATTTTACTATATTATAGGTACAAATGCAAAATCCACTTTCAATTCATTAATTAAAATGCTGCCATTAATATGTTGGTGAACTTAGCACAGCAGTTGCCAGCAGAGCACTAAAAAATGAGAGTTCTATTCGCATGCACATGAGTTCTATAGTTCCTGATATTTTTCAGGAATAGTTCTGGCGATTTCACGGAGATAAAGCAGAATGAAATAATGCTCTGCTAACTTCACACAGCAGAGCATTTTCTACAAAATTGAAAAAAAAGCTATTGATTAGTGTAATTAGCTAATACCTGGAGTTCCTAATAGTTTTCAGTGATAGTTCTCGCGAAATAAACTTAAAAAATAATTTATTGATAAAATAAATTGACAAAAATTTAAACAAAAAAATCTGCAAAAAGGTTATTTAAGAGTGGAAACTCGTCGATTTTGCAAAGCCTAGTAATAAAATGATACATTTGTACAATAACTGACCCTGGAACTCACACTAAAGTGCCAGCACAGCATACTAGAATAGTACAAATCGGAAAGATTTTCGACAAAACTTTTTTTAATATTATTTTCACGTACCCAGGGGGAAGGAACTCAGCGGTTTTACATAGGCTAGTAATATGGCTACAATTTAAAAATATAACCAATCCCAGAACTCACACTAAAGTGCCAGCAGAGCATACTAGAAAAACAAAAATCGGATGGAGTTTCGACAAATATTTTTTTTATATTATTTCCACGTAACCAGATAGCGGCAACTCATCGGTTTTATATAGACTAGTAATATAGCTAAAATTTAAAAATATAACCAATCCCAGAACTCTCACTAAAGTGCCAGCAGAGCATACTAGAATAACAAAAATCGGATGGATTTTCGACAAATATTTTTTTTCAATCATGTCCACGTAACCAGATGGCGAGAACTCATCGGTTTTATGTAGACTAGTAACAAAGCTACAATTTAAAAATATAACTAATCCCAGAACTCACACTAAAGTGCCAGCAGAGCATGCTAGAATAACAAAAATCAGATGGATTTTCGACAAATATTTTTTTCAATCATGTCCACGTAACCAGATGGCGGGAACTCATCGGTTTTATGTAGACCAGAAACATAGCTACAATTTAAAAATATAACCAATCCCAGAACTCACACTAAAGTGCCAGCAGAGCATACTAGAATAACAAAAATCGGATGGATTTTCGACAAATATTTTTTTTTCAATCATGTCTACGTAACCAGATGGCGGGAACTCATCGGTTTTATGTAGACTAGTAACATAGCTACAATTTAAAAATACAACCAATCCCAGAACTCACACTAAAGTGCCAGCAGAGCATGCTAGAATAACAAAAATCGGATGGATTTTCGACAAATATTTTTTTTTCAATCATGTCCACGTAACCAGATGGCAAGAACTCATCGGCTTTATGTAGAATAAAAACATAGCTACAATTTAAAAATATAACCAATCCCAGAACTCACACTAAAGTGCCAGCAGAGCATGCTAGAATAACAAAAATCGGATGGATTTTCGACAAATATTTTTTTTCAATCATGTCCACGTAACCAGATGGCGAGAACTCATCGGTTTTATGTAGACTAGTAACAAAGCTACAATTTAAAAATATAACTAATCCCAGAACTCACACTAAAGTGCCAGCAGAGCATGCTAGAATAACAAAAATCAGATGGATTTTCGACAAATATTTTTTTTCAATCATGTCCACGTAACCAGATGGCGGGAACTCATCGGTTTTATGTAGACCAGAAACATAGCTACAATTTAAAAATATAACCAATCCCAGAACTCACACTAAAGTGCCAGTAGAGCATACTAGAATAACAAAAATCGGATGGATTTTCGACAAATATATTTTTTTCAATCATGTCTACGTAACCAGATGGCGGGAACTCATCGGTTTTATGTAGACTAGTAACATAGCTACAATTTAAAAATACAACCAATCCCAGAACTCACACTAAAGTGCCAGCAGAGCATGCTAGAATAACAAAAATCGGATGGATTTTCGACAAATATTTTTTTTTCAATCATGTCCACGTAACCAGATGGCAAGAACTCATCGGCTTTATGTAGAATAAAAACATAGCTACAATTTAAAAATATAACCAATCCCAGAACTCACACTAAAGTGCCAGCAGAGCATGCTAGAATAACAAAAATCGGATGGATTTTCGACAAATATTTTTTTCAATCATGTCCACGTAACCAGATGGCAAGAACTCATAGGTTTTATGTAGACTAGTAACATAGCTACAATTTAAAAATATAACCAAACCCAGAACTCACACTAAAGTGCCAGCAGAGCATACTAGAATAACAAAAATCGGATGGATTTTCGACAAATATTTTTTTTCAATCATGTCCACGTAACCAGATGGCAGGAACTCATCGGTTTTATGTAGACTAGTAACATAGCTACAATTTAAAAATATAACTAATCCCAGAACTCACACTAAAGTGCCAGCAGAGCATGCTAGAATAACAAAAATCGGATGGATTTTCGACAAATATTTTATTTAAATTATTTACACGTAACCAGATGGCGGGAACTCATCGGTTTTATGTAGATTAAAAACATAGCTACAATTTAAAATTATAACTAATCCCAGAACTCACACTAAAGTGCCAGCAGAGCATGCTAGAATAACACAAATCGGATAGATTTTCGACAAATATTTTATTTAAATTATTTACACGTAACCAGATTACGGGAACTCATCGGCTTTATGTAGACTAAAAACATATCTACAATTTAAAAATATAACTTATCCCAGAAATCACACTAAAACGCCAGCAGAGCATACTAGAATAGCAAAAATCGGATGGATTTTCGACAAATATTTTTTTTTTCAATCATGTCTACGTAACCAGATGGCGGGAACTCATCGGTTTTATGTAGACTAGAAACATAGCTACAATTTAAAAATATAACCAATCCCAGAACTCACACTAAAGTGCCAGCAGAGCATACTAGAATAGCAAAAATCGGATGGATTTTCGACAAATATTTTATTTAAATTATTTACACATAACCAGATGGCGGGAACTCATCGGTTTTATATAAACTAGTGACATATCTACAATTTAAAAATATAACCAATCCCAGAACTCACACTAAAACGCCAGCAGAGCATACTAGAATAGCAGAAATCGGATGGAATTTCGACAAATATTTTATTTAAATCATGTCTGCGTAACCAGATGGCGGGAACTCACCGGTTTTATGTAGACTAGTAACAAAGCTACAATTTAAAAATATAACAAATCCCAGAACTCACACTAAAGTGCCAGGAGAGCATACTAGAATAGCAAAAATCGGATGGATTTTCGACAAATATTTTATTTAAATTATTTACACGTAACCAGATGACGGGAACTCATCGGTTTTACGTAGACTAGTAAAAAAGCTACAATTAAAAAATATAACCAATCCCAGAACTCACACTAAAGTGCCAGCAGAGCATACTAGAATAACAAAAATCGGATGGATTTTCGACAAATATTTTTTTTCAATCATGTCCACGTAACCAGATGGCGAGAACTCATCGGTTTTATGTAGACTAGTAACAAAGCTACAATTTAAAAATATAACTAATCCCAGAACTCACACTAAAGTGCCAGCAGAGCATGCTAGAATAACAAAAATCGGATGGATTTTCGACAAATATTTTTTTTCAATCATGTCCACGTAACCAGATGGCAGGAACTCATCGGTTTTATGTAGACTAGTAACATAGCTACAATTTAAAAATATAACTAATCCCAGAACTCACACAAAAGTGCCAGCAGAGCATGCTAGAATAACAAAAATCGGATGGATTTTCGACAAATATTTTATTTAAATTATTTACACGTAACCGGATGACGGGAACTCATCGGTTTTATGTAGACTAATAACACAGCTACAATTTAAAAATATTAACCAATCCCAGAACTCACACTAAAGTGCCAGTAGAGCATGCTAGAATAACAAAAATCGGATGGATTTTCGACAAATATTTTATTTAAATTATTTCCACGTAACCAGATAACGGGAACTCATCGGTTTTATATACACTAGCAACAAAGCTACAATTTAAAAATATAACCAATCCCAGAACTCACACTAAAGTGCCAGCAGAGCATACTAGAATAGCCAAAATCGGATGGATTATCGCCAATTTGTTACTAGTCTACATAAAACCGATGAGTTCTCGCCATGTAGTTACGTGTACATGATTGAAAAAAATATTTGTCGAAAATCCATCCAATTTTTGCTATTCTAGTATGCTCTGCTGGCGTTTTAGTGTGAGTTCTGGGATTAGTTATATTTTTAAATTGTAGATATGTTTTTAGTCTACATAAAGCCGATGAGTTCCCGTAATCTGGTTACGTGTAAATAATTTAAATAAAATATTTGTCGAAAATCCATCCGATTTTTGTTATTCTAGTATGCTCTGCTGGCACTTTAGTGTGAGTTCTGGGATTGGTTATATTTTTAAATTGTAGCTATGTTTTTTATTCTACATAAAGCCGATGAGTTCTTGCCATCTGGTTACGTGGACATGATTGAAAAAAAATATTTGTCGAAAATCCATCCGATTTTTGTTATTCTAGCATGCTCTGCTGGCACTTTAGTGTGAGTTCTGGGATTAGTTATATTTTTAAATTGTAGCTTTGTTACTAGTCTACATAAAACCGATGAGTTCTCGCCATCTAGTTACGTGTACATGATTGAAAAAAAATATTTGTCGAAAATCCATCCGATTTTTGCTATTCTAGTATGCTCTGCTGGCGTTTCAGTGTGAGTTCTGGGATTAGTTATATTTTTAAATTGTAGCTATGTTACTAGTCTACATAAAACCTATGAGTTCTTGCCATCTGGTTACGTGGACATGATTGAAAAAAAATATTTGTCGAAAATCCATCCGATTTTTGTTATTCTAGCATGCTCTGCTGGCACTTTAGTGTGAGTTCTGGGATTGGTTATATTTTTAAATTGTAGCTATGTTTTTATTCTACATAAAGCCGATGAGTTCTTGCCATCTGGTTACGTGGACATGATTGAAAAAAAATATTTGTCGAAAATCCATCCGATTTTTGTTATTCTAGCATGCTCTGCTGGCACTTTAGTGTGAGTTCTGGGATTGGTTGTATTTTTAAATTGTAGCTATGTTACTAGTCTACATAAAACCGATGAGTTCCTGCCATCTGGTTACGTGGACATGATTGAAAAAAAATATTTGTCGAAAATCCATCCGATTTTTATTATTCTAGTATGCTCTGCTGGCACTTTAGTGTGAGTTCTGGGTTTGGTTATATTTTTAAATTGTAGCTATGTTACTAGTCTACATAAAACCTATGAGTTCTTGCCATCTGGTTACGTGGACATGATTGAAAAAAAATATTTGTCGAAAATCCATCCGATTTTTGTTATTCTAGCATGCTCTGCTGGCACTTTAGTGTGAGTTCTGGGATTGGTTGTATTTTTAAATTGTAGCTATGTTACTAGTCTACATAAAACCGATGAGTTCCCGCCATCTGGTTACGTAGACATGATTGAAAAAAAAATATTTGTCGAAAATCCATCTGATTTTTGCTATTCTAGTATGCTCTGCTGGCACTTTAGTGTGAGTTCTGGGATTGGTTATATTTTTTAATTGTAGCTATGTTACTCATCTATATAAAACCGATGAGTTCATGCTATCTGGTCACTTGGACATGATTGTAAAAATATATTTGTCGAAAATCCATCCGATTTTTGTTATTCTAGTATGCTCTGCTGGCACTTTAGTGTGAGTTCTGGGATTTGTTATATTTTTAAATTGTAGCTATGTTACTAGTCTATATAAAACCGATGAGTTCCCGCCATCTGGTTACGTGGACATGATTGAAAAAAAAATATTTGTCGAAAATCCATCCGATTTTTGTTATTCTAGTATGCTCTGCTGGCACTTTAGTGTGAGTTCTGGGATTGGTTATATTTTTAAATTGTAGCTTTGTTTCTGGTCTACATAAAACCGATGAGTTCCCGCCATCTGGTTACGTGGACATGATTGAAAAAAAATATTTGTCGAAAATCCATCTGATTTTTGTTATTCTAGCATGCTCTGCTGGCACTTTAGTGTGAGTTCTGGGATTAGTTATATTTTTAAATTGTAGCTTTGTTACTAGTCTACATAAAACCGATGAGTTCTCGCCATCTGGTTACGTGGACATGATTGAAAAAAAATATTTGTCGAAAATCCATCCGATTTTTGTTATTCTAGTATGCTCTGCTGGCACTTTAGTGAGAGTTCTGGGATTGGTTATATTTTTAAATTTTAGCTATATTACTAGTCTATATAAAACCGATGAGTTGCCGCTATCTGGTTACGTGGAAATAATATAAAAAAATATTTGTCGAAACTCCATCCGATTTTTGTTTTTCTAGTATGCTCTGCTGGCACTTTAGTGTGAGTTCTGGGATTGGTTATATTTTTAAATTGTAGCCATATTACTAGCCTATGTAAAACCGCTGAGTTCCTTCCCCCTGGGTACGTGAAAATAATATTAAAAAAAGTTTTGTCGAAAATCTTTCCGATTTGTACTATTCTAGTATGCTGTGCTGGCACTTTAGTGTGAGTTCCAGGGTCAGTTATTGTACAAATGTATCATTTTATTACTAGGCTTTGCAAAATCGACGAGTTTCCACTCTTAAATAACCTTTTTTCAGATTTTTTTTGTTTAAATTTTTGTCAATTTATTTTATCAATAAATTATTTTTTAAGTTTATTTCGCGAGAACTATCACTGAAAACTATTAGGAACTCCAGGTATTAGTTAATTACACTAATCAATAGCTTTTTTTTTCAATTTTGTAGAAAATGCTCTGCTGTGTGAAGTTAGCAGAGCATTATTTCATTCTGCTTTATCTCCGTGAAATCGCCAGAACTATTCCTGAAAAATATCAGGAACTATAGAACTCATGTGCATGCGAATAGAACTCTCATTTTTTAGTGCTCTGCTGGCAAATGCTGTGCTAGTTTCACGGACACGCCATTAATACGTGCTGCCATCTAAACTTTACCAAAGATATGGTAGACTACACTAATATAAATGCTGAATATAATTTTGTCTACACAATTAAAATAAAAGAGATTAAAAATTCAAATGGGTATTTCAATAATGCTTTGTTAAATAAATAAAGTTGAGCTGAAAAGAAAGAATTCAAGTCCATCAAAACAAAATATAAAAAATACAAATTGGCGGCGGGAAAACGCGAATTGTTTGATTTGGTTTATGACTTCATAGTTCATGGTTCATGTGATGTAATCGTGCTTACGTGGGCATGTAGCGTGGTCAACAAATAATGAATCACAATTTAAGCTAATGATTTAAAATAAGGAATATTATATAATTAATTTTCTAGATTCTAAGATTTAAATACTGGTCGGGCATAGTAATACAATTTTCAAACTATAATTCCATATTCCATAATTCTTTGTTCTCTTTGATATCTTAATGAGATGAGGTCATTATATCAAGACAATGAAATCTGGAGTGTTCGCTTTTAATAACCATTAGCAAAACTTGTTAAATAAAGGATATTATCATGTTAATCAAAATTATATAAAGAACACGAAATTCACTAATCTACTACATCACTACTCTTGTCGTGAATTTAAAATTTAAATTAATTATGACGGTATGACGTTAATACCCTGGAAGGGGGGGAGGATGCTAGTGTGGGACGCTACGTGTGTCGACATACTGGCTCCTTCTCACCTCCAGGCGTCTTCCTCTGGCGCGGGGGCGGCGGCTACTACTGCTGAAAACACCAAGCGTCGTAAATATATTAGTTTATGCAATAACTATATATTTGTGGCGTTTGGTGTTGAAACTTTGGGTCCATGGGGTCCGGATGCTTGGCAGTTGTTTAAACAGCTGTCAACTCGTTTGGTCGACGTCTCTGGGGACCCGAGAGCTGGCATGCATTTTGCTCAAAGAATTGGTATAGCAATTCAGAGAGGAAATGCTGCCAGCGTCTTAGGAACCTTGCCCAAAGACAGTGATGGTTACAATTTTTTATGGTAGTGTTTTTGTTTTTATATTTTTGTTTTTCATTTTTGTATATATGTAAATTTTGTAAATAAGTTGTTTTATATTTACTTATAGTTTATTTTATTATAATTGTAAATATTTTTCAGTTAGTAAAGTTACTTAATTAGCAAAAAAAAAAAAAATATGGAAATTATCATTTTTATCTAATTTTGATATTAATGATTTCTTTTCTTTTTTTCTATCTATCTAACTAATATTTTAAATGCGAGAGTTAGTTTAATTGCTACGCTTTCATGGTTTAACTACCAAAACGATTGTCATTGAATATTGTACACTCGTTGTCAGCGGTCCAGAAAAGGACATAGGGTACCTTTTAACCCGAAAAAAAGTACTGTTCCCGAGGGATACATAAAAAACCACTATTGCCATCGACCTTTGACGTTGCGGGTAAAAGGTATATGTTGGTAAATAATTTATGCATATAATTTAATCATTTAGATGCGTGTCAGCCCGGGGGTCGAACTCGGAACATTCCGGACCGCTACGCCATGCGGGACACCCACTTAACAGTGGGGTTGGTTTACTTTTGATACTAGTTCATTATATTATAATGTTTAAAATAACATTATATTATTATGAATAAATATTAAAAATTCAAGGGGAATTCGACCACCTGAGAATTTGCAAAGGCAAAGTATCTTTGAGACCCGAATTTCCTGCCCACCACCCTTATATTGACACTAGTTTTTGCCCGCGGCTTCACCCGCGTTTAAAAGAAAATAATATGACATACTAAAATACATAAAACTGAAAATTCGTATCTTCATTGGAATGACAGTGGGGCTATCTGGCGAAAATTGGTCGTACCAACTTTGAAACCTTCGTGGGCTCATAGACAACAACTTTGCTAAAGATCATCACTTAATCAAATGCATAGTTTACGATTCAATCCTTACTAATATCGATTAAAATATCGAAATATCTACGGGAACTAGGGATCGCCATCCCTAGTTCCGTGGGATTTCCAGGATTTTCTCAGATCTCAGACTATTTTTCTACAAAATTTCATTAAAATCGGTTCAGTGGTTTATGCGTGAAAAGGAGACAACCAGACAGACAGAGTTACTTTCGGATTTATAATATTAGTAAAGATTGCCGCAATATATGTGCACTCAAGGGGTAAGACGTTCCAGGTTAGCTACTGTCCCGAGGCCCTCTCTTGTGAGGGCTTTGAGGCAGTAGCCCCGCTTGCCCTCCCCTAATTCCAGCGCTGACTTAATCATAGAACGAATTAATCAATTAAATACGAAACGAAATGTGGCTGTACAAATTATCATGTACCCACTGTTCCTACTGGTTTTTTGACGGCTTCTACGTCAGTCGACGTATTTATAAGAGCAAGTTTTTTTTAAACAAATATTTCGCATTAAAAGGTCATGTTACTATGGCCGTGTTATTATACGACCGTGAACTATTTCTTATTTTATTCTGAAACCTGTATTTTACGTACGATATAGTTAAATGGTATAATAATATAAAATCATCATTTGTATGTATCTATGTAATTAGTTAATTATGTTGTTTGGGATAACTGGAGGTAGGATTACTTTAAATTGTATCTACAATTTTGTTTCCTATATCTTGTATTATCTTTAATTGTCACGATTACATTATAATGTTTTTAGTAGCATTCTGTGCACACTATTTTTTTTTAATGTAGCTCATAAGACTCATAAGTACCTTAAGTGTTTCAGCACTTATAGCACCTATATATTTATTTACTTAAACAAAATATCTAGGTTTTATTTTTATGTTTTGGGCAAGGTAAGTAATAAAATCTATTTGTCAACGACAGATATTTAACGTAAGTGTAACTATAAATTAATGCTTTCGTTTTTATAAGTACCAAACAATTTTCTATACCAAATAATTTATATAGTTACCTATAAATCTTTTTTACAAAACTCCATCCCATCTACCATTATACATCTATATATATTTCCATGAATATTATATAATTATTCTACTTTACGTGCTCTACATTATTGCACCTGCTAAAACCGTGGTAGGGGCTTATATTTACCATATATATTTCAATGTAAATGGTGTTTCCATTAATATAGTCTACGTGCTCTACATTATTAAACGTAAATTGTGATATTTACCATAAAAATTACTTGCTGAACCTACCCATTTAGGTACCAATTTCTAGTATTGATATTTAGTTCGAATTTAATGATCACGTGTAAAATAATTAAAAACAGGAATAATGATTAATTCTATTTTTGTGGGTACGTACAGACACGGCAGTGCTGACGAGAGAATGAGGATAATGATTTTATTCACAGCGTCATCCATCTAGTTTCAATTCAACTCCAACGACAGTACATCGCCGGTCGAAGTACCGACTGCGCGTTTACTTTGTGATTTAAAAGATGTGAGGCTGTCGTGTTTGTGAGCGTGTTGTTAACTTAGGAAATTTTAAGAAAACGTTAAATATGGAATTAATGTGTTATGACGTTTTATTTATAAGTTCTTTACTGTTGATTTCGGTATACGGCCAGTATACGCAGTCTCCATGCCCGGAGTATTTTGAATACAGAAGCGATGAGACGGGGGTGTACGGCGTATTACATGTGTATCCCAAACAACGTGCCTCCTCTATAACTACGAAAGTTAACTTTACAGTAGCAACAAGACTGCCCTCGGTAAGTCATCATAGTAAGCAAGTATCAAATAAATATAATGTTGTTTTATTTTATTTCATAGACTTACCCAACTTAAGAGATATTAACTTAACTTATTACTCTTAATATGAAATAATACCTCTAACGAGCTTAAAAAACTCAAAGTGGGGGTAAAACTCATGCGTTTCCAGCAAACCCTATATCATAATTTGAGGCTTTTCAGGCTTCGTGTCTTATCTGGCAATACGACTCGTAGTAACTAAGACTTAAACTTCGTTACGAGCTTTAACTTTTGTACTCTACCTATATGTAACTTTGATTTGTACAAAGATAATTTGTGCAAAAAATCCTTATAGAGCTTATAGAGTATCTCTCTGTGTGTTTTAGATCCGAGATAAACGGAATTACAGGTAATGAAGGTGTTTACTTAAATAAAATGAAATTCTGGATGCGGTTCTCATAACTCCTTTCAATAATATATCAAGAAGATAACAAAGTTGTATTTTATTGACTTCACGCCTTTAACAAATTTATATAGAATTCACAGGCATGTATAGAATCTACATTTCTTTACAATGTTATCTGTGACCGTTAGCTAACGACCATTTATTTTTATTGCGCATTAGGAGGACAGATTCTTAGATTTGTACCCGGAGCTCCAACTACTACTTTTAATAAATACATAATAACAAAGACATATAATTATATAGATTTATGTAAAAGAAGTTAAAAAGCAAATAGTAATTATATTAATAATAGTATATATATATATATATTAATAATAGTTAAACAATTTGCTTCTCCATTTAGTCATACATGTTTATAAGTATTTAAGACTGGTAAAGTACCTATTACATGTAAGCAATTATTATGTAGATAACATTTTTTAGAGTTAACCCATGACCTTATGACATACGTCTTAAGTTCTTATTAATCAGTTTATAAACATTTCGTTCTACAAAACATTATAGCCATATAAATAATCACGTGCTAACTTAGCTTAAGATTAGGGTTTCCTATTTCAAACGTGATGATTTTATATGTTCAGATAAATACATAATTTATTAGGAATTTGGTGACGCACTCCATGCTTAATCGATTGCGTGACGCAGTTGTTCATTAGAAAAAAAAAGATATAAATTTGAATATTAACTTTCGTGACTACTACATAAATAACAAGCCCATAACCCTCGTACTACACGTACTAACATTTTGTAAGTGCGTAAAAGACCAGTCATATTTTTCTTCATTTGTTTATCTTATATATAAAATCCTCGTGTCACAATGTTAGTTACCGTACTCCTCCGAAACGGCTTTATCGATTTTCACCAAATTTTATATGCATATTGAGTAGGGCTGAGAATCGGCTACTATCTATTTTTCATACCCCTAAGCGATAAGGGTTGTTCGCCCTTAACATTTTTTTATTTATATGGCAACACAACGTTTGCCGGGTCAGCTAGTATTTTTAATAAATACCTTAGTTTCTATATGTAAATATTTTACATAACATTTTGAGACCACGTCACGCATGTAGTTACTATGGCGCGATTCTAATATTTTAATAATTATTTTTTTATTGTATAGAGACGAGCTCGAAGTTGGTCCCATTTAAATATGGTTAGGATCCATCGATGGGTTCTGGAGAAAATGAGGGGAACTCCTCCACCCATGTAAATATAACAGCCATAACTTCGCCGTTTATGAACCTATTTAATGCCTTTAGTTTCGTGTGTACAATTGCTACAAGTTGGTCCCATTTAAATATGATGAGGATCAGAGTGGGTTCTGGAGACAAAATATGTAACTCCTCAACCGATGGGTATAATTGAGTTTTGTTTGAAGATATTTGGTGTAGGTTCTAATGAAATTGCAAAACCAGTTTATCATTGACTATTTAAGGGTCTGATAATGTGGCTCGGAGTCAAAATATGTAACTGCTCAACCGATGGGAATAATTGAGTTGTGCTTAAAGATATTTGGTGTAGGTTCTAATGAAATTGCAAAGCCAGTTCATCATTGACTATTTAGTTAGGTTAGGTTGGAACATATAAGACTATAAAAAAATAAGCGAGCAGGGTGCGGCAGCGCCCTGCGAGCGGGTGGTTCCAATCAATGTAAATTCAGACCTTACCTTCATTCATGATCACGTTTATACAATTCTATATTGTTTTTTATTTAAATGTTAGTACGTCGTCACTAAAAAGGGTGAAAAAATTTTTTTAACAAAAAAATACAACCAATGTCACTACAGAGTAAAAAATAATTGAAATAAATGTTGGTTTAGTACATATTTCTGAAGTCGGCGCTCATATTAGACACGCTGTTTACATCGTTATCCAACGAAATATATTGATTTTTTTTTGTCAAATATTGTCGAGGAAAACCATAAAATTAGCAGTAATTTACTTGGTAAATGCACAAATTCAGAAGCAGTAAGTAGGTACTTAATAACTTGATTTGTGTATGCATACAATACTTATCTGAGCTTTCATTGTCCTAGTTTTTGTTTGTTATTTTTATTTGTTACGGAATCGCATCCCTTTATACCGACGCGGTATTAACTGGTTTTTACATTATGTACGACACTACTACAAAGTTATTCACGTGATATCAATAATCTATCTTCAACTGGTTCTTTGTGAGGAAAAACAACAAATTTCATTTTGGACAAGTTTTATAGTGTTTATAAAATTCCATCAGTTAAATGTAGAAATTATGAGATCGTCATTTATTGCTTCACATTCTGGTAGAAAGTATGAGAAGTGTGCAAAGTTTTGCATAATCACATGTTATGTCAAAAGCAATTAAAAATATTTAATTCTTGTGCAATAGACGTAGGCCGTGTTAACCTTTCGAATGGTCGTGGAGAATGAATTATAGTATTATCTGGAGCAGGACTATGACTGGAATGCAGTCCAATTTCACTATTAGAAGTCGTAAGCAAGCATATAAAATACTTTTATTGAAGAAAATGCCATGAGCTGCGTTTTGCCAACTGAGGCTATTATCTAATGCTTAATATTTTCCAGTACTTTAAAGATATCAAGATATATTCACACATATTTCTGCTTAATGGCAACAGTGTTAAGCGCTGCTATGTTCTGACTTGAAGAGTACGTATGGTAAGGAAGACATACTTCTAATAATTTCTGAGGCATTCCAGCTTAATCCTCAGGGATAGAGTAGCATCAGTGGCCGACCTTAGGTAAGAATGTAAATTTATCTGAGGTTGATTACAAATGTCCATGGTTAGCAAAGCCATTTACCTTCAGGTGCATTGCATGGTCGACTGATACTCTTATTTTATAAAATAACAGAACACTTTGGGCTACTTCGATTATGTAATTTATCATTAAGTAGATTATAAAGATAATACACCTAATCATAGATTAGTAAAGATTACTCACTCCTAACTAGAGAATGTACCCAGTTTTGAGAATTGAAATACTTGCGTAAAAAAGTTTTGCCACGTCTCCGTGCTAAAATATCCCTAAAATATTTGAAATAATTATTTATTTATTATGTAAATTCATGTTAATTACGCAGTATTAGTTATTTATTCGTAAATTTTCTCTAAAAATGTTTTTATTTGTCAAGAATTCAAAAAAAGAACTTACGATAATAAGCCATTTGTGGCTTCATTCAATTTCAAGGCGGCGAAGTATCTGTACTAATCTATGCACCTAATACATAACTTTTGTAAAGTGAAACAATGAAATCCGCCCTAAGAAGAACCAAGTGCGCGTTTACAGTTATGAAATCCTCATTCAGCGCCACACCCAGGCCAGGGCAAAGCACTTAGTTTATAACAAAGTGGAGAGTGAACATGCATTTTCGGGGTCACAAAAACACGATAGGTATTTATCAATATCAAACGGTATTTCGCTTCGGCGTCAATCAAGGAAAATTAACATTATTAAATGCATTAAGCATGACTGTCAAATTTGAAAGTTCTTTTCAGATTGTGAAATGGCTTTCTTTAAAAACTTTAAAAGACTGACATTACATTTTGGCCTTTTGACCCCTACATAAAGATGAAGTGTGTAATTAATTTATAATTAAATATTTTTTTATAAGAAATAATAGATACTAAAACTGTTTGTATGAACGTACGTAATCGTAATCAATCATTTAATTGAAAAAAATTCAAAAAAAAAAAAAAAAAAAAAAAAAAAAAAAAAAAAAAAAAAAAAAAAAAAAATAAACATACATATTAATATAATTTAAGCTCAGGCTTATTTTCATAATCGTAATACCCAAATACGAACATGTTTCAGAGGGAATCACAAGGTTGTTCATTATAAATATATATTCAATTAAATGATTGATTACGATTACGTACGTTCATACAAACAGTTTTAGTATCTATAACGCTATTTTAGAATAGGTAGTTGTAGATTAGGTAGCTACTTATTTAATAAACTTTGCACGACGTCACCATGTATGCATATGCTTTGAATACGAATAATCAAATATCTAACTAAGCAAAGGTTACGATGTTCCGTAAGAACGTAATAAGTAAATAGATAATATCTGTTCATATTTTAGTAGTAGGTTTTTATTCTAGTCCCGGAACTACAGGGACAGCATTAGTCCCTGTAGTTCCTGTAGTTCCGGGACTAGAATTGGGCTGCGGTATCCCCTGCCTGTCGTAAGAGGCGACTAAAAGGGGGCTTCCGGGGTCGTGGGCGGCAAGAGTGGGAGCTCGAACCGTCCAGTAAGCGACCCCGGGAAGGACGGCGGTATGTGTGGTCGAATACCGTCGTGGACACCAGGTGGTTTGGGAGGAGCAAAAACTGCTCTCCCAGGGCAGAGCCCGATCGGGGCATCGCGCTTGGAGGATTCCGGTTGTGTTTAGTCGAAGATCCCGGAGTTCTCCAACAAGCGATGAGGACGGCCACCGGGGGGGTTTTAGTGCGGTAAAAATCCCACAAAACTCGACGTCACTCCCACGTCGTTGGGTACCTTTTGTTCCCTTAGGTTTCCCCCTCGTTAAAAAAAAGGTGTTTTTATTGCAGCTATCTTGAAAAAAGCGTTCAACAAGTGGCTATAAGTTACGAAATGGTTACGAAAATGGTTAAAAAACTACATTCTACCCTTCATTCAGTTTATATTTAAATACAACGTAGTCCTCAGGATTGGGAACGCAACTTTGATCTGTTTCTGGTATGGATTTGGTCACAGATGTCTATGGACGGTGACCATTTAGGTACCATCAGGCGTACTGAAGCTAGTTTTCTATGCAAAAAATATGCCGTAGGTCGCGTACATTTTTTTACCTACTATCTACGTCGCATACCTACTTACCCAATTTTACAAAATTCATAAGTACCATTATCAGAAACAGGTGTTCCGATGTTACTCACACTTCTCTATGATTCTCTTCACCTATCATTTAATCTAATAATAGTATGAGTAGATAACTGGGTATTATTTAATGGTGATTAAGTAACGGTAGTATTAGTAATTGGGGCTATAAATAAGTTAACGGCCCAGGGTGAAGTGTAGTCGGTTAGTAGGTGGATACTTGTTTTCAAGTTCTTACTAGTAATTACCTTATTATTATCTATAGATACTAACGCATTTAACTCATTATAATATTAACATTATTAAATACCTACTCTGTCACGGTTTCCGGATATGACTACGGTATATCCTGCCTGTCGTAAGAGGTGACTAAAAGGGGGCTTCCGGCGTTGCAGGTGGCAAGATAGGGAGCTCGAACTGCCTGGTCAGCCACCCAGGAAGGACAGCCGTATGTGTGGTCGCATACCGTCATATCCATCAGACGGTGTGATGAGCGTCATGCTCACCTGGGTGGAGCCCAATGGGGCAACGCGCTATGAAGACTCCGGTTGCGTTCCTTTGGAGATCCCGGAGTCCTCTACGCAGCGCCGGGGACGGCCACCGAGGGGTTTTAGTGCGATAAGAATCCCACATAACCCCATGTCGCTCCCACGACATCGGGTACCTTTTGAAGGTTTCCCCCTCGTTGAAAAAAATACGACACAGAGTGTTTTGCCCCCATTAGGAGAATCTAAATAGAGGAACGTACATAGAGTTAAATCAGAACGGAGTATATTTCTATTTCATTTTGGTAAACCATAAAGGTAAAACAAATTCATGCAAAAAATAAACATTATACCATATATGAATTGAATTATCTAATAATGATGACATATTTAAAATGTTTTCGTTAAAATGTAAGATAACAAGTTTAAAGACTTGTATTCGCAAATTACAAAGCTTATAGCATTCCTCGTAGACATTTTCTTTGCAGATTACATTCTAGTGTGTAAAGACTAAAGAGTAAGGTCAGTAATAAATGCAATGGCCGAAGGAGCGAGCTAACATTATGTCAGTCAAAGGCACGGGTGAAGGATATTAATCTTTGTAATTTGTTTCCGGGTCCAGTTTTTACTTTAATGGACCATCGATCATACGGTGCATCTGATGGGCTGACAATCAATCAACGCAAAACCCTTTACCGTTGCAATACCAAAATCAAAATTAAGAATAAGTAGGTGCATCTGCATTGTTGTGAATTTGAAAGATGGTTTGACCGAGGAGGTATAACGAATATTCGTGTATTTCTATAGTCTGATTCATAATTAGGTGTCCAAAATGTAAACAAAGAAATGCCATTGTCAAAATACGATTACAGGTATCGTAAACCTTAACAAATTAAAAAGAACAAATACTTTAACAAACTCAACAAAAAACAAACACTTAATACCTTCACACAATTTAACAAACTTACTATGAAAAGGAGAAAACATTCGAGTTCGAGCACGATTATGAAAATGAATAACATCAGCTACGAAACTTAAAAATGGCGGCACAAAAATGTTTTGCATCCTGATTGTGTTACCATTATCACATTTTAATTTTCTATTACAAACCTTGTTTTTTATTATTACTGTATGGAACGAAATTGAAGGAATATAAAATATTGCAAGATGTGAATTGATCTAAATTTATTTAGATTATTAATTTATTATCGTTTTATTTCTTTAATGTTGTCAAAAATAAGAAATTACCATTTGAAACATAATTTCTTGATAGGTCAACAACTTTGTTTATATTTTGGACACCTAATTATGAAGCGAACTATAGCGTGAAGCAAGTTTTTGCGTTCAGTGGAAGGGGGTAGATGCCAGGTGACATACGTATGAGGCGACCATTTTAGTAATCAAGAGTTGCAAGTTTTGCAACGCATAATTATGTTATCGACTTCACGTACAACTTTTTCATATAGAGTTTACCAACAAGTAAACTGCATCGTCGTGTCCAACTTCATTGTTTAACTCTTCTCATTAACTTAACTCTACGGTAAGTATGAAAAATGCACAATTCCACATATTGCGCGAATTTAGATAATCCTCTAAAAAACCTACGCATTTTAGGTTAAGGCAATCCTCTGTTTTCCATTAAACAACAATAAGCAACATTTATACAGATGCGTAGGTAGGTACGTGGTGGACAAAATCCTCTGCAAAATTAATGCTTTAAAATCAAAAGTGGTAAAGTAGTGGCACAATAATTTTTACTACCCTAAAGTGGGAGTATTCTGCTATGGTCTGGCCTGAATACATGCTTTTATGAAATCATCTTAATGCAGCGATTATTTCTGAGGCTTAATGCTCATCAATGCGTTTATGTAACCGATTTCAAGTTTAACATCTGTCTTGCATGGGCTTGGTTACAGACAAATTATTTGAAGAGTTTTTGGTTTGGAATGGGAATATCTTTTTTGTTTTAAAAAATTGTTTTCTTTCATATACTTAGGTTCTTTTATAATGGGGCAAAAACATGTTTACTTGTCTGGACTTACCGTATAACATATTATTTAGCAATTAGCTACTGCAAATATTTATAATCTTAGTAATAAATACTTGGTTCAGATGATTCTATGTAAACTAAATGCGGACAACACCGCAAATAATTCTAATTTTAGCGGTTAATATAAAAACCGTCAGTTTTTCTCGCGTTTGTCTGACCACATAATTAAAGCGGTCTTTTAAAAAATGTAGGGATCAATTAGCTGCGAACAAAATCAAAATTGTTAGCTTTTTATCAATTACTTCTTGTAAACACAGGGATACTTATTTTCCTATTAAAAACCAATTCATCTCCAAAGATATACAACATGTGGTTATATTTCCAAGATCGCATGAGTAGTTACCCATTTAAATCCAACAGGTTTTTCGTAGTCTGACAATTAAAATGAATAAAAACTGGTATAGGGACGGGTACTCCCCCGTTGTTGGTTTTGTAATTAATTATTTTTTCAAGGGTTTAATACAGAAAGAAAGAAAGTATTAAGTCTATGATGGTTTTTCGTCAATCTGTCTAATCTTTAAAAGGATTTATGTACCTTTTGAACCGTAACAATAAAATAAGTGTAAAGCTTTTTTACATTTACATTTCTTAAGAACAAATTTTTATTAAACTTAGAATGATTTTGAAAACAACATTTTGTCTATAAATCCATTTGTCTATTTCTAGTAAATTTTAGGCATCATCATAACCTAGAATACCTAAAACTTTCATTTTTTCTGCAAAATACTAATTACTTGTCTTGGACGTAAACTTATTCATTCGTATCTTTATTTATGTTCTCCTATTTAGTTAATTCTCCTAAAAATCCAAGATTTTTTGTCAAATAACATTAAGGATATACTTATGTAGAACATCAACGGCATACGCACTTTCTCTCGCGGGGAAACCCAGCGTTTCCTTTGAATTGCCATTAATCATGGCGCAATGTATTTTACACCCATTTAAATACTTTGTAAAGGAAATATCGCGATGAAAATTGTACATCATTCTCATAAGTATGGTTCTCTCCTCTGTACTCTCAACTGTACTCGGTACTTTGAGTAAGGGTTGAGTAATATGTACCAACTGAGACTGATCTTTAGGTGTATTATAATGTCCCTGTAGTTCCGGGACTAGAATAGGGCTACGGTATCCCCTGCCTGTCGTAGGAGGCGACTAAAAGTGGGCTTCCGGGGTTGCGGGCGGCAAGAGTGGGAGCTCGAACAGTCCAGCAAGCGACCCCGGGAAGGACGGCGGTATGTCTGGTCGCATACCGTCATACATGGTGTGGGAGGAGCGGAAACTGCTCCTCCAGGGTAGAGCCCCATCGGAGCATCGCGCTTAGAGGGCTCCGGTTGTGTTCCGTCCGTTCCGGAGACCCCGGAGTTCTCCAACAAGCGTTGAGGACGGCCACAGAGGGGCGTGTACCTACCAACATTTTTTTTACCAACATTAATTTTCCAACAAGCCCACATGTATATTTTTGGGCTAAGTTCAGTCATGTATTTTTTAACGTTTATTTACCCCTTGCCTTGTGAGTTAAGTAAAGTTTTATGACTTTAAAAGGGCCTCGGGAAAGTTATGAATAACGGTAACCACCTTTGTGGTGTGTTAATATTTATTTATGATTCACACATACGTATTGTGAGATATCGGAAGGGGAATTCCGAGGTCCAGCGCTTATTTCAATCAATTATATACCACTAGCTACTTAATATATTGACAAAACGTTGACATTAAAAGAGAAAGTAAAAATCAGACTTTAACATTAACCTGAGGACCTTATATAAAGTTTAATCACGTTTATGTCGAATTAACATTGCTTTCGCAGTAACCTAAGAGTTGAATACAAAACTCCTCCCATAATTTTTATGCCAATGATGTTTTAATATTACATCTATGGGTTAAGCACATTATTTGTTAATACGAGGATAGGAGAAATATTTTTCTTACTGTCCTACGCTGTTATGTAAGTCCAGTATCAGTATATCCAGTAAGAACGTCACTAATTTATGTATTATTTATAAACAAGTTTAACGGAATTATGTAATAGCTTGTTTCCGGAATAAATACACATATAATACACAAACTAAAATAGTATAATATAAATAAATTAAAAACTTAATTAGTGAACAGAAAATTACCTATGTTTGATAGTGGGTACAATATTTTGATGAGATCATACCTCCAAGAGTTCTTAATGCAAGGCTTCACTTTAAAAGTGGTAAAACGATTACGATGGGAGACGACAATTGCCATTTCCATAGCCGCCCATTCAAATCAAATCAAATCAATTTTTTTAAATTCAAAATAGGTTCTTTACAGATCACTTTTTGAATGTCAAAGCAACTACCACCACTTCACAAGGTGTTTCGTTATGGAGAAGAAGCGGCGAAAGAAACTCCATAACACACATCTTTTAAAAAAAAATGTTTTTGACAATGTTAACTTAACGTAATGGTACATGTGGAGCTGGAGCTAATTCAGACCACACCGTTTTGTCAGTCAAATAATCACTTACTTTATAGTACGCTTTTTTACATAGCGTTAGTTTAACGAAATGTTTAAACTTTTTTTCTGTGAGATTCAAAGTGTGGTCGGGTATTTTATTGTAGTAGCGAATACAGTTGCCCACGAAAGATCTAGCCACCTTACATAATCTATGTTTAGGAATTGCTAATTTATTTCTATTTCTGGTATTAAAGTTATGGTGGTTACTATTTTTTTTCAAACATATCAGTGTGTTTTCTTACATACATAATATTTTCATAAATGTATTGACTATGCACCGTCAATATATTAATAGTGGACATTGACTTCTATAATCTGTAACCCTGAGGTCGGCCACAAATGTGTCACGAGGACTAATTTGGACCGCTTCGGATCACAGCAGCGCTTAACATTATATGATGGTAGTGCCTCCGGATTGTAACCACACATATTTCAACACCTTTAAATTACTATTTTGTTCATGTTTATTCAAATTTGCTGTTGCATTGCGTTCATAGGTATCTGTGACCCTATTAAGTCGTGTTGCTGGATTGAACTGTATGTTAATTTCTTTCAATAAACTCTACGTCTACGTAAATGTAGTATTGTAGAAAATAGGCGTCAAATATTTAATTTTTTATCGTAGGTTTCCTCATTAAAAACATTATTTGATTCGATGTTAATTTATTGTATAAAAAGTGATAAAATTCTTGGAAAACCGTTTCTTATCTCTAATATTTGTAGGTAGGTATATAGAATATAAATAGAAAGATAAAGTTTAAGTACTTGCTTAAAACAGCGAGCTTCGTAAATGTGCGAGCCCGTTGTGGGGTTAATGTGCTGGCTAAGGGCTATTAACGTCCCCAATGCAGGCCCTACGATCGAAAGACCAGCCCTATGCTACAATGCCTGTAGGGCTAACAGCAGACTATTAAATTTTATTACGGCGACTTCGGCGAGGAATGCTGTTGTTTTCCCACCTTAATTGCTTTCCGTTTAAGTAGGTTACCTAAATGGGGAAAGGGTAAATAAAGTAGGTACTATTAATAGTTAGGTACTTATTATTTACCTATAGTTTTATATACTTATACCTATAGTTATACCTACCTATATACATATAGTTTAAAGGTACTTATAGTTTTTAACTCTCCACACTTGTAGCCACGGGGACTTTTTTGTGTTGTGGACACACGAACACCAAGACCCAGAAAAGATAGCCAAATTTATCGTTTTGATATCTGTCTGATCGGGAATCAAACCCAATGTCTGTCTCATCGGTAGGACGGCTGTTCGATCGCCGTCAAATTAGAAGATAGTTGAGTCCATACGAAAAAATACATAATGTATTTTCTTGCATTTCTTTCATAAGCCCTAAATTAATTGTTTCAGGCCTATTTAGGAAGGCTGGAGCCGCAGGGCAGTGAGTTGGCGCTTATCCAACAGTTCAATCGTGGTCAGCCAATCGACTACCGACTCTACTTCCCGGTGACTTCACCGGTGCCTCAGATCACTTCGATCGAAGTCAACGATGACTTGATTTGTTCCGGTCCTGGAGGTAAGTCTACGGTACTTGTTCTCTACACAGCGTAAAAACGGAACCCTATTGCTAAGCTTCCGCTGTCTGTTCGTCTGTCACAGCTCAATTTATTTGATATCATTTCAATTCATTAGAATTGGAATAGATACACACTTGAAAATGTTCAATAACAAATACTAAAAATAAAAGTAGCTTGAAAATAAATGGGTGTCGTCATACAACTACTATTTTTCGACGTATTTCGCTTTATCTATTAAACCCTTAGATAATTATTGGTTTAATTATCTAAGATTAAACCGTAACAGAATTGCAGGGATAATTTGTATGTTCACTATTTTCCAGATATCGCAGCACCACAACAGTTCGTGACGAGAGTAGGTCTACGGCACACGCTCTTTCTTAAGGGAGGGTCTAATGTCTTCGACCAGGGACCACAGAATAATAGAGTACCAGTCTTCACGAATGGAAATGGGCAGGACTTCCCTAGTATCTCGTTTGAGAACATTAACAGGCCAACCTGGAGTAGTAAGTGGTTATTGAAACTTCGATCTTTTGATCAAATAATTTAACATAGAGAGGGTGCCGAGTTCAATCTCGTGACTGTTGAATGTTTAACAAAGTGTAAAAAATAAACGCCTTGTATGTAATTAGACTTAATATTAAAAATGTGATCGTGAATTTACTGAAAATAATGATATGAAACACCCCATGCTTTTTCAAATAAGTACAAAACAATACAAAACTAACATAGGACAGAAAAGCTTCGACCAAAACATAAAATCTTTAGTCAAAATTATTTTTCAGTTTTTTAACTAATTATAGTTAACACAGTTATATTATACATATTACAGTTAGAATAAATTATTATTATACTACACACTTTAATGTTCACTGACATAAGAGTCCAGAATACAACAGTAAAAACTTACTTTCATTTTTTTTCAGATACCGATCCATTCTTCATAATAAACAACTCCCAAATCGAGATAGACTCTTTCAACCAACGGAAGCCTACGAAACCATTCGACTACACCATTTTTTACCCAAGCCAGACACCCAGGGAGCCGGTCTACCGGGAACCGTCCCAGCCGATCACACGACCACCGCCAACCACACAACAGACAGAAATGCCGTAAGCATATCTTCTATACTAATATTATAAAGAGGAAAACTTTGTTTGTTTGTTTGATTGTAATGAATAGGCTCAAAAACTACTGGACCGATTTAAAAAAATCTTTCACCATTCGAAAGCTACATTACCCACGAGTAACATAGGCTATATTTTATATGAAATATATTTGATACATAGATTTTGAGGCGGTACAAAGTTTGCCTGGTCAGCTAGTTATTTATAAGATTGAAGAAGCACACAAACATGCACGCAAAACCATTATCTGATTTATTAAAAGTTTAAATTTCAATTTATCATCATCATCAACTCATATGTCCCACTGCTGGGCACGGGTCTCCTCTCAGAATGAGAAGGATTAGGCCATAGTTCACCGCGCTGGCCAAGTGCGTATTGGTAGACTTCACATACGTTTGAGATTTTTTTTAAATCTCTCAGACTTACAACATCCAATAGTGGAATCCTTACTGATAAATGAATAAATGATTATGATTATAAAGTTAAGTAGGTACCTACTGTCGCCTATGGACATCTGTAACCAATTTCCTTTAGAACAGGAGTTCTATCTGACGCCGATTATAGGTACTTACGAGTATTACAATCTAGATACTTATAATGCGTAGCGGTGGTACTTTCCTGAACTATACTGTTTTAACTATACATTTTATGTTACCTTTTTTTAATCACAAGTGTTTTGGGGCGCTTGCGATAAATAAATAAAATGATCTTTCACACAACCGATAGATTGGTCCACCCAACCTCGGAGGATCATGTTTTTCGAATGTCTAATTTTGACGCCTTATAGCCCACACGACTTGACGGATTAACATATGAGGTGTCGTAGGATTCGACGAAATTGTGGGATCAACATAGGCTTCATTACTTCCCATTTCAATTAATTATTTTTAAGAAGTCAGTTTTTTTATAGTAATCACTTGTTTTTATTACTTACGTGTAAAAAGTACATACGCCTTTTTTATTAATAGTTACAGACCTCCAACAACACAGCCACCCCCACCACCACCACGAAGAAACAACAATGAGTGTGGTGTGAACGGCAACATAGACAGCGTTCCCTTGATCTACAATGGAATGAGTTACAACCGCGGCGAGTGGCCGTGGTTGGTAGCCATCTTCAAACGAAAGGACATAGGGCTTAATTACATCTGCTCTGGGACCCTCGTGTCCAATCTGCATGTTATAACAGGTAATATTATTTGGAAGTACTTAACAGTTAATATTATGAAGTGTAGAAGTAAGGAGTCTTTTTGTATCCAAAAATCTCCGTCATAAGTCGTTAAATAATGGTGGCGTTAGTGTAACACGTAAGCAAATTGAGAGAAAGCGCAAAAAATATTTACGTTAATTATATTTACAAAAAGGTAAGGTTCTGTATAACGTAGTTCAGTTCTTACTCTTTTACTAAACTAGCACGATTCTGAGGGTTTGAGACTGCTTATAGCTGGACATTTTTTTAACAGATCCCCTTATCTTAATCTGTATACTCTATACTTAATATGTAAAGATATGAATACTATTTGGACTGCTTACCTAGCGCCACGCTCATTAAATACAACATATTTTATTTATTTATCTCCTCCGAACGTGAGAAGACATCCATGCTCAGCAATGGGACTTAAACAGTTTCAATCACGTGACTACCTTTCTAGATAAAATCCATATCTCATTTTTATCATTACAATGCATTTAGTAAATTACTAACTCTAAATAAAATCTTCTCCCCAGCTGCTCACTGCATGCACAGGAAGACATCCCTAACGTCCATTAAAGACATCGTGGTGAAGGCTGGAGTGTACAACATTTTGGACTGGGGGGACGATGACGTCACTGTCACCAGGAATCTAGCAGCGGCGACTATACACGACTCGTATAATGCATCAACACTTGCCAGTAAGATTTTGCATTTTCTATTTAAACAAATATGCATATTTGTCATGGAACTTAGAAAGCATTTCATTTAAAGATAAATTCGTCCACATTAATGTTTTGTCTTTACAATATTTTCTTTTAATCTATTTAGTAAGAATGTATCTATGAATCTATTTAGTAAGTACTACCTATGTGAGAAGGAGAAACCAACTCACATACGAATTTTACGATCGTTGAAGTTCTTACATCTTTAAAATTATCAATTACATACGACAATTATATTTTTTACGGACTTAATTTATTTATTATCCTTTCAGATGACATATTACTGTTAACGTTTACGAGGTCCATCGAGTTTAACACGTACATAAGACCAGCTTGTCTCTGGAACGGCAATACGGATCTCAATCTTATTGTGGGGGCCGCAGGCGTTGTAAGTACATAGATAAGGTTAATTCACACTTTTGCCTCAAAAGGCACTAGTTATTGGTTAGATGCAACTCTAAAACAAGGCCTGGAACCTGAAACTATCACGATGTTTTAATATATATTTGTGGAGGAAGGTCTGCGTTAGTTGCAAACCGTGTCGAGTGTTTTCAAACTCATAAGGCCTTCGACTACCTACTTAGTTAACAAGTTTCATATTAATTTAGTGAGATATACGGTGTATTTGTCTCGATTTTACTCGTATACAGTAATATTTTGAAAGCTTTAAGGAGACGTTTTTATGTCATATTACATTTCTTGTAAAAATCGGTGCTAGAGACTAACGTAAATAAAAGGGTGCCGCTAGTATTGCCTACACTCAGAACTAAGTAGCTATCTAACATTTCCATCAAAAGCAGAATCTATTCGAAATTATGTTACGTCGTGACATTAAGGACAATAATTCAAGACTCACTTCAAACGCAGATTGAGGCCGCAAAAAATAAAAAATAATTATAATTATTTTCTAGGTAACCGGATGGGGTGTGAGCGAAATAGGCCCCGCGGGCAAGGGCGAGCCGCGCATGGTGCGCATGCCCGTCGTCAGCACCGCCACCTGCCGGGCGAGCAAGCCCGACTTCTTCAAACTCACGTCTTCGAAAACACTTTGCGCAGGTATGACATGGACACAATAAAAATTGTACGCAAAATAAATTACTTATTTTCTGTTTAAACACTATAACGTTACTTTTATTTAGCTTGATCACGTCTGCGTCTGTTTCAAGATTGTAATAAACGCTAGAACGTAGCAATAATTTATTAACGACGAAACATTTAAAAAAATATATACATTTTTGATATTGATTAATGCAATATGTCTTATATATAAAAATCTCGTGTCACAATGTTAGTTACCGTACTCCTCCGAAACGGTTTTACCGATTTTCACCAAATTTTATATGCATATTCAGTAGGTCTGAGAATCGGCTATTATCTATTTTTCATACCCCTAAGTGATAAAGGTTGTTCATCATTATCATTTTATTATTTATATGGTAACACAACGTTTGCCGGGTCAGCTAGTTCCTTGCTTTTTTTTTATGGTTAGTTCTATATAAATGTAATAATAACATGTTTTTGTTTTAGGTGACCGCAATGGTGCCGGACCATGCTTAGGGGATTCCGGAGGAGGCCTTTACATGTTAGATAATGGTCGATGGAAGCTACGCGGCATAGTATCCTTATCACTAGTATCACAAAAGGGTGATATGTCTTGCAATCTTGACGATTATGTCGTGTTTACGGATGCAGCACAATACCTAACTTGGATCAGCAATACGATGGCAAGCTGATCAGTAGTAATGTTATAATTATGTAATGTAAATATAAATAAATTCTCATTCCTACTCTTCGTTTGTTTTCCCCCGTTTTAGAATGATAAGTTTAATATTAATGTTGGTTTGAATAATAACATCTTCATGTTGAAAAAAATTATGAAAAGGTAGTACAAATCGCAATTGTATATTCTAAAATTGTTGTGTTCATGGAAAAATAAAAAGTTGTATTTAAATCACGCTGTGCCAAAAGGAATTAATCTACGTCTGTGAAATAAAGCATTAAAAAGGTACAGAATTATTTAACATCTGTACTTAAGACTTGACATTGACACTAGGGATGCGATTCTTTACGAAAACGATCTATTTTTAAATCGATTCGAATCTGATAAATCGATTCACACAAAATAGAGGCCTAAAATATTGATTTTCCAAAAAACGCTCTTTGTCGTTATTTCAATACAATTACAAACTAAACGATATAAATTAAAAAGGCTACTGTAATAAACGATCTTTTATAGTTTTTAAATAATTAAGTTGTTTTTTTACAATTACATCACAATATAAGGATCTATATTATAGATATTTGTACTGTGATTACATTGAAGTAATTGTAAATAATTTTATATTATAGTTGTTAATTTGTTATCGAAACAGAAACAATCTATCGATCAATCGATCCAGTACTAAATATCGATTAGACTCCATTTTTTGGCAAAATCGATCTCAGATTGCATCCCTAATTGACAGTTGACACAAGTCAAATGACAAAATGAAATCAACAAAGCCAAGCGGCAAAACAAAACTATACAAGTATACACCAATTTTAACTAAATAACAATAGCGAGAAAAGTTCGCGGCCTGCGTTAATATTTTTGTTTTGATAATTTAAAAATGACCTGGAAGAAATTATTGTTCAACAAAAAAGAATTACAGTTGATCGGTACTCTTAACGGTGGTCAAAGCTTTAGGTAAAGATCAACGAACTATAATTTAAAATTACGATTTTTGAATTTTTATGATAAATTTTCTGAATTATTCTAACCGCTTCTTTTTAGATGGATGCATAACAAAGACACGGATGAATGGACCGGCGTATTTTCAAAAACTGTGTGGAAATTGAAGGAGGGCGATGATTATTTACAATACAAAGTTGTAGGTTCTTTAATAAAAAGTCCCAGTGAAAATGAGCAAAATGAAAAAGATAATGATGTATTTGGAAATTTACTACAAAACTACTTTAGATTAGATATGAATTTAGGTGATTATTACAAGAAGTGGTCAGAGAGTGATGAGTTATTCAAAAGAGCATGCGAACAATTCTATGGTATACGGATGCTGAATCAAGAGCCTGTGGAGAATCTCTTCTCATTCATTTGTAGTCAAAATAACCACATATCCAGGTAATAATATGTTTTATGATAAGGTAAAGTAGGTAAGAGAGAAATACTGGTATAAATAATTCTCACATACAATTTGGGTGAGGCTGACTAAAATTGGGACTCCAACTTATCTGAAGTTGATTACCAAAGCTGAATAGACATTTGTTACTTCTACTTCATTAAAAACCAAAAAATTTTTTTTTTTTATAATATAAGAGTAGCAGACGAGCATACAGTCCACCTGATGGCAAGTGGCTACTGCCGCCCATGGACATCTGTAATCAACCCCAGATAGGATTACATATTCCTACTTGAGGTCGGCCACAGAAGCGCCGCAACTCCTGAGGACTATGCTGGGATGCCTCAGAAAAAGTTTGTCTCCCTTACCACACCCTTCAAATCGGAACACAGCAGCGCCTAATACTGCAGCGCCTAACACTGCTGTTAGGCGCTGCTGTGATCCGATTAGGTAGAAATAGGTGTGGCGGTGGTGCCGCTGGAGTCGAACCACAAAGAGTTCTACCACCTTCCCAATATATACTCACTGTAGCAAGATAATTAATAGCTGTCATTTTAGAATTACTTAAGAACTAAAAGGAAGTGAAGGGTTTTTGGTTTGCTTATATTTTTAGCGGGGGAGGAAGAGTTTTGCTTTTGCTGACAATGATAAGGGATTCAAGAATTACAAAAATTATGCTTACATACAGGATCCCTAAAAAAATAAAAATTACTTTTGCAGGATATCAAGTATGGTAGAAAAATTATGCACATATTATGGTGAAGAAATATGCAATCATGATGGAGTTACTTATTATTCATTCCCTGAAGTAGAGAAATTAGCACAGCCTAAGGTATGTAAATAAAAACTTACTTTTAAATACCATGTTTTTTTAGGGTTCATACCTATTTCTAAGGCTCCACTATGTGTTTGTCTGTCACATAGCTATATCTCTTAAATCGTAATGGATAGAAAGTTAAAATTTTTATAGTGCGTTTTCTTCTAACACTGCTATTAAAACAAATACTAAAAATAATAAAAATTAAGTGAAAATTTGGTGGTATTGAACCTTCCCTGTGCGAGTTCAACTAGCATTTGGTCAATTATTTGAAAATGTTTAATGTAGCAACATGGATGTACTTACCAGTATTATGGTGTTTCACCATTGTCATGGCCCATTGCCGGCACATATACGTAAATGTCTGAATTCCACAATAATTTAATTTTAAAATCAAATTTTGCTAACTAGTATGGGCCACAATATGTAAATAAAATGATACTTTATACAATGAACACTCCAGTTGAATTGACCAGCGAAAACTGACTTATTTATAATTATTTTCCTACCCACATCTTTTGACAATCACTATTTATACTAAATATTAATACATAACAATTTATAAAAAATGTTTATATGAAACATTGTGACTTATTTTAAAAATATTAATGCCTCAATTTTCACTTATTGATTTTTTAATATAAATATAAATATAATATTTCTTAATATAAAACAAAACCAAAATCATGTTAGCTTTTCGTAATTCTTGATATATATTATTAATGAATAAAAAGTGTGTTAATAAGTAATTAAAAAACAGGTGGAGCGGGAGTTGAGAGACCTAGGGTTTGGGTATAGGGCTAAATTCATTCAGAAATCAGCCGCACAAATTGTTGAATGGGGTGGTGTGGACTGGTTCAACAGCTTGAAAGACATGAAGTACCAAAATGCCAGGGCAGAGCTGATGAAACTTTTTGGCATAGGTCCTAAGGTAAGATTTTTGGATATATGTTTTAGGTGCATTTGGGAAAATGATAGAAAATTTTATGACGAAATCCATGTAGAATAAGTTCTAATTGAAACCAATCATAAATGCCTTGCTACACCTGAGGATGCAAAGGTTGTCGCCAAATATGAAAGTTAGGAAGTATTCAAGATATTTCACAGAAAAGAAGAACTGCTTCGAACCTTTCTAGAAATGCGTGTAGTAATATTGTTTATTGTCTCCTATGACATACTAACAGAGCCCATGGGCACTTGCAACCAACCATGAATTCAGCTATCCATTTAATCTATATAATAACAATTTTTCAGGTAGCGGATTGTATTTGCCTGATGTCATTGAATCATCTAGAAGCTCTTCCAGTAGATACTCATGTATACCAAATAGCAACACAGAATTATCTGCCACATCTGAAAGAAAAGAAGAATATCTCGGAAAAGACATATGCAGAAATCGGAAATCACTTTAGAAGTCTATATGGAGATTTAGCTGGGTGGGCACATACAGTATGTATCCATTGCCATAATATATATTTCTTGTCGTCTTCAACCCTTTACTGTTCCACTGCTGGGCATGAGTCTCGAAGTGAGAAGAGTTCAGGCCAAGTGTGAATTTGTAGACATCACACAACTAAGAACTTTTTTTGTAAAGGTCTCTGGCATGTAAATTTCCTTACGAAGTTTTACTTCAGGTGCGTACCTGGGGTTCGATCTTTGAACCTCCAATTGAAAGGTCGAGTTTCTTGGCTTATTATTTGTGCAACTGTATATCTATGAATATATATAATTTACTTAAGGAACTCTTTGTGGCTCGACTTTGGAAGCGCCACAGCTATATTGATTATTTCCTTGTAACTGTGTAACGCATAATTCTATCTTCCATTGATTATATTCCCATTGATAATATGTATGTAGCAATTCCCTATATTCTGTTATCATTTTTTTAGTATTATATTTCTTTTCCAGGTCCTCTTCTGTGCGGACTTACAGAAATTCCGACAAAATGTTATTGAAGATCCGGATAAAAAGAAACTCAGAAAGAAAAGAAAACATTGATATATCTCTGTATATGCTAAGTTTTAATACAGTTGTGATATTAAATAAGACTCAAAAATTGATGTGTAATTTATTTAAGATACAGAATCAGTCATGAATAAATACAAAAGTATGAAAGGGCTATTCATCTAGATAAGCTTAAACTTTATTATAAAAATTTGACCACAAGAAAGTATGCAAAATGGTATAAGTATCCTTTTTATCTTACCGGGATTACCATGTTGGTCATTAATATTTTTCTATACAATATGCCGGTTGATATAAATACGAGTATAGTCTGCGCCAAACTGCTAATCCGCTTTGAAGTTGTCGCGAGCAGGTGTAGTCATACAATCTGCTGTGGCGATGCGATTTATTTCTATATTCAGAGCGGACTAGCAGTTTTACGCGGACTATACGTTAATACCTGTGGTTCATACACATTGTATGAACCACAGGTATTAAGGTGGTGTGTTATTGTGTGGTAAGGGAGACAGACTTTTCGGAGGCGTCCCAGCTTAGTCCTCAAGGGTAGCGGCGCATCGGTGGCCGACCTCAGGTAGGAATATCTAATCCTATCTGGGGTTGATTACAGATGTCCATGGGCCGCAGTAGCCACTTACCATGGGGTGGACTGCATGCTCGTCTGCTACTCTTATATTATAAAAAAAATGTATAATAAATTGATGTCTGCCACGGCACGTGACGCGCTCGATGTCTATAGATATCAAACAAACAACCCGTATAAGTAGTAAACCATATCGGAACTAGTTTAAAAATCATAAGACATCTAAAAATGAGAGGTCAATTGCCTTACATAACAAGTATTTTGTGTTGCTGGGAGATTCGTCGTATTTCGTCTTACTGTGTTGTAAATTTGACGAAAATTTACTTTATACTAAAAACTGTAAACATGTCAAAATATCTATACTAATTAATCCAAAAGGAACAAAGGATTATTTTCTATAACAAGACGCAAATTTTGTATTATTCTATGAATTGTTAAAAAAATCCTAAACACTGAAAATAAGGTTATAATTTACATATTCGTATACATTTAAATGCCAGCATTACACCCAAATATACTGTAATAAGTTAAGAAAATCCATAATAGATTTATATTTATTTTTCAATATTAAATTATTGAGGACATAAATAAGTTACAGACTACTCGACTACACTCACATAAATTGGTATATTACTTTTTGTTAAAGATAGATTCATAATTTTCAATAAATTATATTTAATAATCTTATGTAAAACGCGAACAAAGTGAAAAATAGATTTACCACAGGCCAAGTAAATAAATGGACTCCTAATATCTACTATTATTTTGCACAACTTGAGACATGTCTGATAAAGAATAGTTCAAGTAAACCAATTTACAATTTACAAAAAGATTTATTAGCCTTTACAAAATGAGAACATTAAAGAGTCTATTCAGTTACTTCATCTGCGGGATTAATATGCAATAATATGCATTAGGCTCAATTTACATTGCCGGGGAATGGAATGGAAGCAGATTTTTGCAATCAAATTCTGCATAGCATAATGAACTTTATGTCAATTGTGGAACGTACAAACTAAATACGTGCCAATAAAAAGGTTGCGCGTCTTCCGGGGAATTCTCGCGCATTCTCGAGAATTCCCTAAACAACTGTCGGTGCCGTCTGCGGATTTTGTCACGATTGACATAAAGTTCATTATCCTATGCAGAATTTGTTTGCAAAAAATAGCTTCCATTCCATTCCGCGGCAATGTAAATTGAGCCTTACGCTCTATTTAATGCCGCGTCCGCACTCTTGACACTTGACGCAAACTCCAAACCTCTACAAATATCTGATTTAGGGGAAAAAACTGAGCTATAAACTAGCAAACCTACACAAACAACGTCAAACAATCTATCCACACATTTGAATTTGTGACAGTTTGTTAATATTTAACAAGCGTGTAGGTGCGGCATTAAAGTATTTTTTACACTTCCACACAAACAGCCAACTTATTCTAACACAACCTGGAATGGTTACAAAAGAAACATCTTTTAGAAAGACCAATTTTTCCAATATCACAATTTCGATTAAGAACTTAAGTTATTATTGCACTACGTAAAGTAATACATAATTACACAAAATACCTATATTATGAGATTTTACACAATACAACAATTACGTTATTATTATGTAAAATTGACAACTTGTAAAATTTCACAGAGTGTATTCTTTTGTATTATAATTTATTATATATTTTCTTCAGCATTTTTGAGTTTGCTAGAAATGGTAGAACTTAAGGTGTAAGTGAACCATATGGTTTCGGCTGAGTAGGTACTAACGCCACACTTATTTCTAGCGTGAAGATCTTACTTACATATGAGAGGACCATTTTAGTCCTCAGGAAGGGCAATGGTAATTGTCATCATGTATAATCTATTTTCTAGAAGAAGTTGGTGACGGACGTATATGGTCGGAAGTAACAACTTACCATCAGGATGATTACTTGTTTTAGTTTATTTCAAGGTAATGAAAAGAACTTTGTCATTCAACTGCGATGGTATCATGAATCACACTTCATTGTGAATCAGGTACATGAAATCCAGTTATTATTAACTCAGTTTAAAACCACATAAGCTATCCTATGACAACTAGATGAATGACGCTTAACATTACTTATTTCAAGTTTTTCAAACCCAATAAATTATAAGTATCTATAACTTAATATGGGTCCCTAAGTACACGAACAACTTTTAACAATAAGATCTATAAAATATATCAGTCCGATAACTTAAACTTAAATATAGAAAATATAATTTAATACCAATTCTTTACTTATCTAAATATAATGAACATAAATATGGGTAACTTACTACAAATAGTGCTACATTATGGTATTTTACTAAAGTAAGTTTTAAGTGTTTATATATATTAATATTATAGTTTTAATAATATATATTAATAAAAAATAATAATTGACCTAAAATATATGAGTGGACCTTGAAATGCGATACAAAGTTTTAGAAATTAAAAAACTTTCAATTACATATACATAGATGATAACAGCCCCAACACTAAAAGAGGTCGTGTTATAAATTCAATGTGTATATCCTGTAAACGTACAGGATATACACATTGAATTTATGTCTGTAGTGTCATAGCATTTAAACGGATGAACCTATTATAATATACTTTTTACTTTATCGAGTTAAAAGGAATATTGATTGTTGTTATTAATTTAAATTAAGAATTAAGTAAAATCTGTTTAGCTGTTTGAAGATCAACTCTTACGTAGTTAATTTGGGGATTTTCAATTTTAATTTTGTTGTAGAACTTTACCGAATCTCTCATATAAATATTTTGAATTGTCATTTATACATATATTATAAAATAGTATTATATTATATACTATTGTTAATATTTTCAATTGTCATTGAATGATAGTATAATAAGTATAATACTATTGCTCAAATCATTTGTTTCCATAGTAAATCTGCGGGCAGTACTCTATCAGTACTTGCAGCGCTCTGATCTCGCAGGCCAGGTTGGTGATGGCGGGCGGCGTGGCCACCAGCGTCGGCGCGAACACCGTGCTCAGGTTGTAGGGGCTCATTTTGTTCAACTCTGCTTGTTGGGATACTCTGAAAAAATATATTATAGGATACTGAAAGACAAAGCCTTGTAAATACAAAATATAGTTCAAAAAACTAAAAAACACGCTTTTATGATAAAATCAACTAAAAAGCTTTCGGTATTCTATTTCATTCTTTCATACATGCAGGGTAAGATAAGGATATATGTTTATCTCTTTCTACTGAAAAACGGAGTTACTCACTGACAAACATACAAGTGACGCTAATATAAAGCGTGTAATATAATTAGCTCTCGTCATCGTTGTTACAACCTCACTTTTGTCCATGGGCAGTCTTCTCTCAAACTGAGAAGGCTTTAGAAGTTCTGGCCATAATTCACCGCATTGAGTGGTTGGTTGAGTGTCTAAGTGACTAAGAATGCTTGCTAATTATTATTAATAAATTCGTTGTAGAATTACACATGTGTTTAACAAGTCGTGTAATCGGGCCCTTACGCGCCTAGATATTGACAATATAATAATAAGATGAAATGAAAAAAAAATATAAAGAACCAAAGACAAAGACTACCTTACTGAAAATAAATCGTCACAGTAGTGATAAAGTGGCTATTAGATAAATAGGTAACGATTAACACACCTGTGCAGATGTTGCACCATGTACTGGAGACAGTTAAAATGCGCCGGCGGCAACGAATCCAGGCACTCCCGCAACATTGTCACTTGCACTGCCGTCGTCTTCATTTCTGGGAATAAAACGAATAATGTATAATCTCTTATCGTATAAAAATCCTCAGAACACCGAATTTGTACGGGGACTGGTTTAAAAATTAATGCTGAAATCGCTTTTTGACGAATATTACTGCAATGTTGGCAACCAATGATATAATAATATGATATGATATGATCTAGTCAGATCTAGTGAAATCAGACCGTAAGGTAATACTTCATTCAGTTTTTTTTTGTAAATTATAGACGAGCATGGAGCCCACCTGATGGTAAGTGGCTACTGCCGCCCATGGACACCTGTAATCAACCCAGGTAGGATTAGATATTCCTATTGCCACAGATTCGCTGCTATCCCTGAGGACCAAGCTGGAATGCCTCGGAAAAGTATGTCTCCCTTACCATACCCTTCAAACTATAGCACAGCAGCGCTTAACAATACTGTTATTAGACTTATTATTTGTTATTAATCTTATTATGCCCCAGTGCATTACTTACCCCGAAGAATTACGTTGGAATCTATTATAAGTCTTCATCTCCTTATATTTGTCATTTAAGTGTAATCTCCCACACTTTCAACCAGTCGCTTTACCAAATTTTTGTAATATATTTAGTGTAGTTTATCCACCATCTTATCATTGTTTATAGCATATTAAGAGTAGTACATTCTATTATGTAAATAAGTAACACAACTTACGTATAGCGCTGACTAGTTTCGGATGCACCTCGTACGTAATCAACGGCACTGGTAACAACCTGAGGTACAACTTTAAGGTGCCCGCTACCACATTTATGTTACTGTATACACTCAGGTCCGCCGCCTCGCCGTCTGGAAAACGATTCAATAAAGTAGTGATAATTATATACTAAGAAACATATTAACAATAATCTGTATAAGGTTCAATATAAAGAATCTTATCTAGACAATTTTTACAGGAGAGAAGAGAAAGAGATATAAATAGGCGAGTAAATTAAGATCAATGGGTAGATCCATTATGAGTTTTTGTGCAATGAGTTTAATCCCCAAGCCAACTATGTATCTAAGTGATAAAATTAGTCTGAAAAATTTCTACAAGGCACATGTAATCACGCCTAAACAGAATTCGAATCCTACATATATCGGTAACACATGACACTACAGATTTCTGGAGCCTTCAAAAAAGAACTTAGCACTTGACATTGCTTTTGTGATGCTATAACTGTAGTCCCTTTGCGAATGAACCACAAAATATTCCTTTAAATAATTAACATTTTTTTATAACATAGGAGTAGCAAAAGAGCATGCAGTCCACCTGATGGTAAGTGGCTACTGCCGCCCATGGACATCTGTAATCAACCCCAGATAGGATTAGATTCCTACCTGAGGTCGGCCACAGATGCGCCGCTACCTCTGAGAGCTAAGCTGGAACCCCTCGGTCTAGGTGTGGCGGTGGTGCCGCTGGAGTCGAACTACAAAGGGTTCTACCACTTTCAAATTATTAATACGGTAAATAATTCAAGATGACATACCTCTATCAAAAGCCATCTTCAGCGCCTCGATCTCATCAGCGAATCCGGACACCCTGTAAATGCCCTCAGAGTCCATCCCCCTCGCCTCGATCTCATTAACACACTTCTTCACAACGAAGGGCAGTGTACTGGAGTGGGCATTCAATAATGTCGTTAGGTCTATACCAAACACACCTCGTAGTTTCTTTAGATCTGGCACGCAATGGTTTGGCACTCGCTCTGAGCATTTTGAATGTGCTATGAACCCGCAGTCTGGAATTTGAATTCATAATTGAGTAAAATAAATATTGTATTATATGCATTCTTCATGATTAGTACAGAAAAATGTTTATTGATGTTAAAACAACGCCAAAACACCCAAACAATAAAAATATTCAACTTACATCGTTTGATTTGATATGAATATCTACAGTTGATTGATATCAAACAATAATTATTAATTGTCGTTTGACAAATGTTTCATAATCGTTTGACATTCAATCAACATCAATCAATGATGAAATCAATGGATATTGGATATTGACAAGCAATTTTATTAATCTTGTTGGTAATCAATTTAAATCGGCTGACAATTATCCTCCATGATTACTAACATTTTATAAAAATCAAATGTAAAACAATAAATCATTCGATCGATTATAATTGTTTGACAAGCAATCAACATAAGTCAACGACGATATCGATCAATCAAATCACCAATTTTTGTGTCGTGATGAAGCTCACGTTCGATATTGATCATTGGTCAAATATCGATTTTTATCGAGAAAACCGAACTAATTAAATTGTTCGTATAACGAGTTAATATTAGAAGTTAAAAATATTCTCAGAAGTATGTTAGTACAACAATTAATACAATAATTAATTGATTACCTTCACATTTCACCCCTTGCGCAGTGAAACCCCAAAGGAAGTTAGCACAGAGCTCACACCAGTTTAAGCCCTTAAATGTATGGACCTTGAAGCTATGAGACTTATGGTATTTATAAAGAAGTGGATTATCCCCAATGGTAGGCGAGAGGTCCAGAAGGGGTTTCTTTCCACCTTTTATGTCCGGACCAGTTTTAGATTCGAGTCTGTTAAATGTAGGGCTTGTTTTAAGTGAGGGCCTATAAGAATGAAATGAATGGTTCATTAAAAATGAATATTAAAGTCTTCGTTTAGTATAGTCCGCGTAAAACTGCTAGTCCGCTCTGAATATAGAAATCAATCGCGTATCCATAGCATTATTTATGACTACACCTGCTCGAAACAACTTCAAAGCGGACTATTAGTTTGGCGTGGACTATAACAAATTAATTTTGGAAGAAAAAATATCCCATGCTAACATACAAACATTATTAGGTCTCTTGATATGATATGTCACACAAGACAACAGATCCAATATATACCATCAATAGATACTAGTCACAATATACCTACACCACCAATTTCTAGTGTGAAGCAATTTGCACTTCGGTGGAAGGGTATAGGTGCCAAGTGACTTAAATATGAGACAACAATTTTAGTCTTTATGATAATGCATCTTTGAACGGTGTCAGGTGGAACATTAGCTATATGGAGTTGGTAACAGATGTCCATGGGCAGCATGACCGTCAACCCTCTGAGGTTCGACTCCGGCCGCACCACCGCCACACCTATTTCTGCCTCATAACAGCAGTGTAAAACATTGCTATGTTCTGGTTTGAAGGTTGGGATAAGGGAGACATACTTTTCCGAGGCGTTCCAGCTTAGTTCCTCAGGAGAAGCGGCGCATCTGTAGCCACCCTCAGGTAGGAATATCTAATCCTATCTGAGGTTGATACTGATGTCCATGAACGGCAGTAGCCACTTACCATCAGGTGAACTGCATGCTCGTCTGCTACTATATTATAATTATTAAAAAATATATATTATAAAAAATAAAAAAAATATTATAAAAAGAAAAAAAGAGTAGTAGACATCATGCTCATTTGTTACATCAATCTTATAAAAAGTGATTATTTTTTTATTTGATGTACCATTTCTATAAATTGATATTATGTCATAAATGATTAGCATTACCAAAATTGTATAATTAATAATGATCTCAACTAAACAAACACATTACTTTTTGTTCTTTCCTCTATCCTTTAAAATACTAATTTAAAAACCATAATTTCAATCTATTTAAAATACATACAAAAATAAAATACATACACTTATAAAAAGTATAAGATTACTTAGCATTTTTTCGGATTGGAGAACAAGTAGAAAAAGATTCAAGGAACCAACTTATTATTGTAATATGAGTAATAAGTAGGTAAACATTACATTATTTCTTTACTAAAATAAAAACATATGTTTTGTAATGACTGGATTGAAGTAAGCTTTTATATTAGATGTGATTTGGCAGCTAAATCGTTTAATGTATAGTTGATATAGTTTTTGAAACTAAAAAATTGGAAAAGTAAAAATAGAATGGCAATATGATTTTAAGAGTACATACCTCCTCCAAATAATTTTAATTTTTCTAAGTCTCCACATGACACAATGTAATAAAAAATACGTACAATAACACTATATGTCAAATAACTTATGTTTTTACAACATACTAATGATTGAAAATAAATTGTAATTCAATATTATGTAATATTTTCTGTATTTGTCCTGAATACAAAGGAAAATAAATTCAAAATGTTTTAATTAAATTTATGGTTCATCTAAACATTAACCTTGCCCTTATATTCTGAAATCTTTAAAATGCTACATAAAATAATTACAAAATAAAATGTACAATAACCACGCAAAAGTCGTTGTTCAATTGTAATGAACTGTCATAGAAACAAGATATCCAATTATATTTAGTTTGTGGTTTAAGGAAACCTAAATATACAACATACATTTTTAATCATAATACCATCCAATAATAACTATGTTCTGTACAGATAAAATTGGAGGAAAAATTTTAATTAACTTAGTTAATTAAGCTGCTCTGGCCTAGTCTGATATTATTAGGATACCACTAAAGTACTGTTACCATTTACATGGGATAAAATTATAATAAATCATTCTTACATCGAAATGTAAAATGTTGAGTAAAATTTTAAGGAAAACCATCAATATGGAACATGAATTTTATCCAATCTTATCCCAAAGTCAGCCACTATTGCCGACGGACTGCAGGTAATAATTGCTTGCTAACCTTAGAAATTGTTTGCAGCCTAACCCTTTTTTGTTAGTGATTGACAGCATTCTATTTTTACAAGTATATTAAAACTGACATTAACAATTCATTATATAGTTTTGTTAAATAATATAGATGAAAGGGTCAATACCCTAAGGCTTAGATCACATGGCTCATTGTTTTTGTGCCTTCCAACATAAATGTGGGATAACTGTTTTTCTTTTTTGCATGCATAAAATATAAAAACATAAGTAAAAGATTGTTATAAAAAGGTTGTCGAGTCCACTATTTTGAAAATAATATAATAGTCGCAATCACCCATGCATGAAACAAGTAAAAACACAAACTTACTGATGTATTTTGGTCAATGTGTTAATCTTCCGTCTATTTAGTGTGACATAAGGGCTCTCTGTGTAGCTGGCTCTCGAGTTGATCATGTCCAGGATATGATGGGCACACAACTCCATGTGGCACGTGATCAGCCCATCTGCCACTAAGTCGTAGATGGTTTCATACCTCTTTTCCTTTATGTAGTGTGTGCCGTCGTAGTATAATTTATAATGATGTATTTTGTCATTGAATCTGTAAATGTATACATTGAGATATTAGTTAAAATAATTAATCTTTTTCATGTTATCTCAAAGGATGGTGTTGTAACATATTAAATTATATTTTCTGATAAAAAAATATATGTAAAATTTTAGTTGGTAGAACCATCTATGGTTCGACTTTGGTAACACCAATGTTATCTATTTGTGCCAAGTAATAGCAGCGTTAAGAGATTTGAAGGGTGTGGTAAGGGAAACAAAATTATGTGAAGCTTTCCAAATTAGTCCCCAGGAATAGCAATGCTTCAGTTGCAAACCTCAGGTAGGAACTTAATCTTTTCGGACATTGATTACAGATGTATTAATGTATAATAAAAATATGATTATTATATGTGAAATATATGTTAAAAGAACAGTACTAGCTTAGTCTGGGGATCCAAGGTTTGAATCTTAGGCACACATCTCTGATGATGACACATTTAAAAATGTTGCTTGCTAATCAGAGTTAAATTGTCATAAATTTAATTATATATATGGTATAAGAAATAGTGTTTCACTTCTGTTTTGGTTTGAAGAATTATGTGTAGTAGACTTTCTCACAGTTACCAAAGGACTTTAGGTAGGGCTTCTATTTTATTTAGAGTTGCTCATTCATAGTTGTGGGTTACAATGACCCTTTAACGTAAACTAATCTAATTCGGTTAAGTTATAATTTGGGGTTGGTTACTCGTAACTATAACTCAAACTGACCACTTAACATCGAATGATATACATATTTGATACCTGTTCAAAATGTATGTTATATTATCCATTTCACGTAACTGTATAAAATTACCTCCACGTTAACGTATAGAAATCATTGTTTTCGTTTCCTTTTCGTATTAGAAAGGCGCCATTGGGTTCTTCCTCCAAGAGTAACGTCGCTTCCTTATGGCCCATAATACCGTGGTATTCCTTCCCGTAGAACTCTGGTTTATCGGTACAATTCTCACAAATTATCCGCTTCGGCACCGGAGCTTCCATTTGTATACGATATACTAAAATATTTCAACACTCCATCATGATTTTTCGCTCGTAGAATACGGTCTTAAAACATATTAAATTTAAGTTTAATACTCACGCTCCGGTTTCCAAATGTTTTTCAAATTCTCCATTGTTTTTATTTTGAGGAAATTATGTCAAGGAAAACGAAATATTTACTGAAAATTGAAAAATTCAACGGGAGAAATCGTAACGTAAACATATGAGACGTCATTCATTCATAACAAATTAGTGATGTATTTGAGTGATCTGAGTCAGATGCTGGTATCCGTCAGATTATCTATAGCGATAGATAGAAAATCGATATGTTGAAAATCATTTTACTTTTCTTTTTCCTTATCATGTCTTTTTCCTTGATATCTTATAAACAATATTATATTATTATCTAGTATAATTGTTGTGGGGGATGCCATGACAAGTCCCACATCTACGATTAGATAAAATCGATTTTGAAATCGACTTTTTAGAGATTCCTTCTGAACATTTTTTACCAATGTTTGATCGAATTCGATGTTTAAATGATGAACCTCGTATTTAATTGATACATATTGTGTAATAAAAATTACACTGATTTTTAATTTTAACTAAGATGTCGCTGTCCTTGCGTTTGATTAATTTCATTTGCTTTGTCATCCACATTCCACACTATCGGGACTAAACAAGACTATTCTTATTGAATCGCTTAGCGGCTTAATAAATTCTTAAGAGACTGATTTGTTCAAGGACTTGGTGTAAATTCCTTAGAACTAACCACGTTCCAAGTAACTGTTGCAATAATGCTTGTAGAAATGGAGTTCTCATGATAATTAACTTACCACATTTCCGGAAGTCGTATGGGAGGTCGATGCGGAAGTGTAGTAATTATACAGTTTATTTATCATCATTGTCCTGCCTAGAGAAGATAAATTAAATGTATGCTTGAAAACAAAGAGCCGATAAAAACAAAGGACGCAGGGGGCCGTCATTTTACAAATGACTTTTGAGTACAGATAACATTACCTCCCGCTAGTTCGAAAGAATTTTACAGTTCATTATGCAACATTTGAATAGTGTAAGGTCGTTTGTCCACCGCGCCGTCACCGAGACGATACCGAGAACGAGATTATTTCGGGCCGATTTTAATATGTCGTGACGGCGATAGTTTGTCCACCGCGACCGACATCGGCGGTTTATATTGTTCCAGCTGTCACGCGTGTGACGGCAGTGTATGGACAAGTTCCAGTGTGTTTTATATTGCCGGCACATCGGCCCGTCAAAATCTCGGTGCCGATCTAGCGGTCACGCCGATCTACTCGAAATATCGGCGGCCGGGATGACGGTGCTCGGGTGATGGACGTGCGGTGGACAAGTTGCTATAGTAAATGTATGTACGCTACTTCAGCGCCGTCATTAATTATCGGTATCGGTTCGGTGACGATGGCGGTGGACAAACAGCGTAAGGGGGGACTCGCCACATTTATCGACAACTAATTGGCTGGTTAGAAAATTTGAATGGTTACTTATCTATGGGTTTCCACTAGAGAGGCGCAACAAAATTCAAATTCAACGGCTATCACCTATTCTAGCTAGCCAGCTACTTATTGCTTTTTTGCAAACCGTATTATATCACAATTTTACCAATAAACTTTCACTTAATTAATAATTACTATACCTATCCTTTCCTTTCTTGAAACAATTTTATTTGTTGTCAATATTTTTTTGTAATACTTGCCGGATTCACCTGCTTCTTTCATTCTAAAGTAATTATGGTTCTTCATTACTTCAGGGCCTGCCGTCAAGAGTGAACTCCAGTGTAAATAAGAATATTGACGCATGACTCTTTATTTCGTACCGCGTATACGAATGAAATCGTAGGTACACACTCTTATGTCATAGACCAGAGATGATAAAACTTTTCTCGTAGACCTCTTACTATAGTTACTGTTTTCGGTAGACTCCCGCCTTTTAATAATACAACATGCCTAATGGTATGTTGTATTGTACCTATTATAGATATAGGCAAAGAGGTATAGGTATCTTATAGGTATAACATTATGATATTCTACAAAAATACATTGTTATACGACAAATTTAAATGTTTTGGCAACTGTTGCAGTTGCAGTAATTCCCATGATGTGCGAGGTAGCTAAATGGTATACGACGTCAAAACTAAGCTGCTAAGCTAAGCTTAATAAGTAAGATGTGCTATAATAATGAATATCTGAATAAGCTTTTAGTTTTAATGAAATGAATTAGCTAGTTATCTACTGTAGCGTCTTGCCGCTACTTGTCAAGAGATGGCGCTGCTGAATCACGCTATCGAAGTTTTCTAAACATCTTGCATATATACAAGCTCCGAACTAAGACTGTCGGAGCACGGCCGCTCCCCGGGCATGATCACCTAGCCCGGCGGGAGATGTCCCTTTGCCAAAGTACTAATTATATTTAAAAGAACTTTTACGTTTTTTTCTTCGTGGGTACCTAAGTTCAGGTAACGGTGTAGTGAGCGATTTTTCTATACCTACGTCACGTATACGTTACGTTAAATATACGTACGTAGATAACCAACTCATGCTAAGTTACTAGTTACTACCATAGGTTACAACTTGCAGAGCCTCGAGCGAATTGTTTAGGAACTAAAATTTGTGTTGTAAATGTAATGAAACGGAAACCGAGCTGTCGATTCGATTGATCCATTGCTCAGTTGAGAACTCTTACTCAGGTTATACCTATATCTGAACACTGTACGTACTGGATTCTGTACCCATACCATGAGTTTTTACGTTTTGACAAATATGACTATTTTGGTATTGGTATACGTATTTGCACATACAATTTCCAATCAGAGCCCCTAGCGCATTGTATCAGAAGTATCAGAACTATAGTATCAGTAACGTAACATTAAATGTCTAAATTGTCAAAATGGCGCTTTATGTTTTGTCTCTCTTTTTTGCGAACATGTGAAGCAGACAAAAAGACTTGAGGATCTACTTATTGTTACGTTAGCTCAGTCTACGTAAGCAAACGGAACAGAATAATGGATTGAGTAAACGTTACGTAAAATTGTGGGATGTTTTGAAAACTCATGGTAAGGGTACTGAACTAGTATGTCAAATTGTAGGGTCGGTAGGGGCGGCAAATAAAAAAATAATACAAAGGGCTACGCGCCGTCACAACCGCAGAATGTTGCGTTCAAAAAACTTAATTATGTTAACTGTGTGCATATTATATTTATAACACTACTTAAGTTTACAATGTTTATCTTTATAATGAACAAGAAACACTTATGATATCATAAAATATTCCCCTAAAATGTAACGAACAAGATTTATAATGCTTCGTATAATTATTTACAAAAGGTAATTATAATATAGTCGTGACTGACGAAAAAAAACGTAATGTAAAGTAAGGTAACTAAATCTAAAAGCCACATAAAATATTTAAAGCGTTTTATTTACCCAAGCTTATATGTACTGATTCTGTTCTGATTTTCTGGGAATAAAAGCCGGTACTAATACAGCAATTTTAAATATTTATAATCTATTCGCTTATATGTCCAATGGTTATTATATACCTAGAAAATCTATAGTTTTATATCCATAAATTAACATAAATATGTATGGCATTCAGGTGCAGTAACTGAGTCGGCACTCGTCGCTGCGTTATCACCTTCTTACGCTGCGGTCATGGTATGAGCGGAAGCGGGTTACAGATAAACGCTTGACAAGGAACGAAGCTTTATTTTTTTTATTTTTTATGCTGTACATCATTATTACATCTATGTATGTATTTTTTGGTTAATTATTTTTTTTCATTTTTTATGCTGTACATCATCATTACACCTATGTATGTATTTTTTGGTTAATTATTATTTTTTATTTTTTATGCTGTACATCATCATTACACCTATGTATGTCATTACACCTATTTTTTCGTTACTTACGTAACAAAAAGTGCAGCTCTCTAATTGAAGTGCTTGTTATGAGAACCAAATAAGGATGCTAAAATAGCTTTATACAATAAAAAGACACGACAAGGTGAGATTTAGAGATATTTAGAGATATTTTGAAAAAATCTAACTGGAATGATAGGACAATCCTTTCCTAATGTCGTATTATTTTAATTAAATTTATTCACGTAGTTACCAAATTATGTAGGATGCTTAATTCCATTGTTGTGGTTAACACACAATTTTTGTTAGCGTATCGATAGAGCTAATTAACACCCAAATAAAACCCATACAAGGGTAAAACACGTAAATACGTCATTATATTCTAACACAGTCATTAAAAATTGACGCCCTAGGAAGAAGAGACATAATTACGGCTATTCATGGATTTATCCGCGATCACGTCCGTGCAAAACCGCACCCGACAGGCACTACAGAAGTAAGTACATATAAAAAGAGTATTCTAATATGAGAACCCATTATTTACTGAAACCCCGCCTGATTATTACTCCTAAGCCTTAAAATGGCTTATAAAAGTTTACTTGTTTTAATTGGTATATTCCAATTGAGTAATTGCTGGTTCTATAATAATATAAATACTAATATTTTAAAACAAAAACAAACGCGGGCGAGTAGGCAAGAGTTAGAACCGCGAGACATTGATTTCATCTTTCCTGGTAAGTTGCTTGTATTTAATCGATTTTAATATGGGAACGAATTTATGTTTATTTAAAGCGGTAAATATATGTTTATTAAAAAAAATCGATTAAGAAATATATTTAAACCGTAACGAGGTAAAATTGGGGAACTTTAATAAAATCTTTCCCAGTAAAATATAACTAATCGATTTTCTTACCGGTTACTAATCAATTTCTATATCAATTACAAACCTGTATATTCATTTAAACTTCATGCGTTTTTTTAATATATTTAACTTAAAAATGTATGTTTAAGATAGATATTGTAAAAAGCAAACGAGAAACTCGAATTCGAATTCTATTTATAAAAATTTAGTAGGTATGTATACATTTTATGTTTTTTAAATAGTAATTCAATCTATATTCATTAATAGTTAATATATAATATAAATTCGTTAAGAGTAGCCAAAAGGTTGTTGGGGTGCTGTGTCTAAGGTTTATGTTTACTAACGCAATGACATCACAGCTTGAACGAATTCGCGCGAAAATTCTAAATGAATAAATTCTTTAGGATACTTTTTGGATTTATAAAATTTTAATAAAAATATCCAGCTGTTTATTCAAATTTTAGGCATCACTTAAAACACTCCATAATAGTCCGTAATATCACTTGTAGGTACAAAATGGTGTGGCCCTGGTAACCGCGCAGACAACTATGATGACCTGGGGCCCGAAGTGGAAACCGACAAGTGCTGCAGAGCACACGACACGTGCCCGGAGGTCATCGAGGCTGGCGAGACCAAATACAATCTGACCAACACCGCTTTCTACTCTCGGTTCGTATTTCGTATTCCTTGAGGTCCTACTTTCGCTTATTTACAATTCCGGACAAGTAGACAAACAACAGTGATAGGCTAGTGGATGAAGCGCGGTCCCTCAATCAATGGGTATGAGGTTTGAATCCCAGCCACGCACCTTTGGTTTTTCAAAGTTAACGTATTAGATTTTTTTTTATAATATAGGAGTAGCAGATCAGCATGCAGTCCACCTGATGGTAAGTGGCTACTGCCGCCCATGGACATCTGTAATTAACCCCAGTTAGGTTTAGATATTGCTACCTGAGGTCGGCCACAGATGCGCCGCTACCCCTGAGGACTTAAGCTGAAACGCCTCGGAAAATTCTGTCTCTCTTACCACACCCTTCAAACCAGAACACAGCAGCGCCTAACACTGCTGTTATTAGGAAGAAATAGGTGTGGCGGTGGTACCGCCGGAGTCGAACCACAAAGGGTTCTACCACCTTCAAAAGTAAGTGAGGAAACGCCTAAAAGTTCTGAACCTAGCCGAAAATAACATAGCAGTAAGTTTATGACCAAAGCCCATACCTGCAAGTTATCTATGTTTTCTATTTGATATTAAAATAGACACAAACTCATAGTTCAGTAGTAGGAAAAGTACGAATATTATTTAGTGTTCATTCATTGTGTCGTCTTAGATATTTCCTGTTTGTTAGAACTCTAAAATTCTTGACTGAAAATTCCTTCACCATTTGAAAATCATATTGAGGAAACTTATATATTTCAAAGATCCTATTTATTTTAACGTCGGTATACCTCCGTTTTCCAGCCAGTTGGCCTATCTGGCGTAGGGTTCATGTACATCTACAGACATAGAGCGGGTCAGACGCGTGCCGTGGCAGACAAAAAGTATTCTCCTATGTAAAATGTACATAGATGTTATATCTACAATAACACAGCTGCGCAGACAAGGATTTGACAAATATTTTGTAGAGAAAATACTTTCTGCCACGATTCATACCTGACGTCCACGATCTATGGCAATCTATCCTGACCTCATTGGCCAAGTGGTTAACTTCGCAATACCTTCGAATCTTGAGGCATATGGATTTCAGTGTCTCACTGATAAATATACCTCATTTTGACTAAAATGAAATAATATAAAGTAAATATTCTACTCTATGGAAATGAAAGTGCCGACCCTCGTGAAGCGCAGATTTGTCCGATTTCGATCCCTGGTCAGACAGACGGACAGACGGGCACAGACAGACCAGCCAGACAAATTCATAATTTAGATCTCTGTTCTGGGTCTGGGTGTTAGTGTATCTTTGTATGTGTCCATGGCACCCACAACACAGGGAATCCTAGTGCGGAGCCGTGGGTGTAGAAAGCGCCTATTCTTGAAGGTAAATGTGTCATTATCCGATATTTAAAATTATTTCCGGACTTGCATATATTATTGTAAAAGAATAAAAAGATATTAACTTTAGTTTAGTTGCTAGTCGTAGTAATAGTCACGTAGTCATTGTTTATGAGATCCATTGAGCCAATGTCGTTTAATTGTGATATTTTAATTACCATAATAAATTGAATAACATTCAACCATTATGCTTATGTGCATAATGATAAGATAGAACATAATGATAACAGACTTGGCACTAACCTCGCGATTGGCCATAGAGTTGCCTTTTTACCATCACATCAATTTTGCAACTGGCAACATTTTTATTTTGTTTTAAAAGTTTTAATACGTTCTTTATTAGTTCATTTACTCTGTTTTTTTTTTAATTTTCATTCTTGAGGTGCAGATGATTGTAAGAATAGCTTATTTGTGGGATAAAGCATTTTTACAGACTTTGAATAACTTCCTACCTAATAAATTCCTATTAAAATCGACTGTATGTGTTTTTACGCAGTCATTAGTGTTTTAGTGTTCATGTCACATGACGTCATTCTATACTAAATTTCGCGCGTTTTCTACTTCGGGCTACTATTACCATATTTATAGATGTCCGTTAAAAACGGCCATTCATACAAATATTTCCGTTCATAAGAGTATCCAGTAGCTTTTAATTAAAGTAGTAGTAACTTTTAATTAAAGTAGTAGTAACTTTTAATTAAAGTTTCCTTCTATAAATTACGTATTTTACAGGTTGAGTTGTAATTGTGACGAGGCCTTCAGACTCTGTCTCCGGAAGGATGGGAGCGAAGCGTCAGACACTGTCGGGATTATATACTTCAATGTTATCGGAACACAGTGTTTCAGAAAGGATTATAACGCAACTGGCTGCCTGAAGTACGGCGGGTATGTGGCTCTATTTTAAAAGGCAGTGTTAAGCACTGCCGTGTACTGGTTTGAAAGTGGTAAGGGAGACATACTTTTCCGAGGCGTTCCAGCTTAGTAATTAGGTAGCGGCGCATCTGTGGCGGACCTCAGGTAGGAACCTAATCTTATCGTGGACGTCATGAATGAGTGGCTACTGCAGCCCATGGACATCTGTAAGCCTCAGATAAGGTTAGATTAATACCTGAGGTGGCCACAGATGTCTTACTACCCTTAAAGTTTACGGTACGAATGCCTCAGGTATCCCTTACAACACCCTTCAACAGCAATATCCCAGAAATAGGCGTGACGGCGGTGCCTCCGGAGTTGAACCACAAAGGGTTCTAATACATATTTGCTGCACTCTGATAAACGCATAAGAACGTTTTAAGAACGCAATGACATGATTAGTCAAAATGGCGGCTACCGTTTCCGCGTAAAAAGTAAAATGGAGGCTACCGTTTCCGCGTAAAAAAACATTATTTTATAATAATGTTTTTTAATTTATATTAAAGTTTTATGAAGTTAAAAAAAATAGTTTAATAATAGTTATTAAAATCATTTCTCATGAAAGACGTAATATCCATGGAACGAAAAAAACTACGTATTGTTCCATGGCATCCTCTTGAATATTATGAATTTTTAACTAACCTTTATTTTATTTTCAGATTTTTTCACACCAAATGTTTGGAATATGAATACGACACAAGTAGCGAGAAATTTTACCAATGGTTTGATGTCCCGAACTATATGTGATAACCAAAAATGAGTAAAAGCAACCCGGACTCATCGATGCACAAATGCACTGTAACCATAATTAATTTATTGCTACATGAGGATTATTTATTAAACAATTTAATTTAATTAAGTACTTTTCTTTAAACCTGAACAATTTGGAATTATTTTTACTATGTAACGGACACGATATGCGTTTTTAATTTCTTTATTGCCGATATTTCGACCCAGTTGCATGGATCGTGGTCACGGCGAAACTGCGGTGGCAGGGAAAAACTTGACAAGTACTAGTGGTAGATTAATATATCTACCCTACGTCTGGTTCGTTTTTATTTTCTAGGTTCCATATAACGACACAACACTAACAATATTCTTTCGCACCACAATTTGCACTATTTGCGACTTGCATAAACTTAACTTAAAAAATGAAAAAAAAACGCATATCGTGAGTACCTGTTACATAGTAAAATGTATCAATTCCGATATACTTTAGTCTAAAATCATGTATTGGAATTATTAACATTATCACCAATGCATTACGGTTGCATTTCTAGAAACTGGTCTCCTCTCATTATCAGAAATAAGGCCATAGCGCACCACACTGGCCGTAGACTCCACAGTCCACACATCTTTGAGAATCTTTGTAAGGAATGCTCAGGCACGTAGGCTTTGTTTTAGCAATAATTATTAGAGCAGACCCCAGTAATATCACTGCTAACTAGTATCCCAGTTTTAACATTGCAGAAACATTAATGTGACTTTTGACTACCATCTTAGCTGATTAGAGCTTTGATTTTAAAGAAAGAGGTAAAGATTGGAAATATTTAAATTTATCATTCACCATTCGTTCATTAGAATATTTCGAAAATGTAGAACTCGGCGGAGCCCTGCCTATTAGTACTACCTAAGTATGTGGTCTCTGAGCATAATTTTATAATTTTTGCTGTTACCAAAATTTTTTTTTTTTTTTTTTACCTACCTACCTGACCTACCCTACCTGAGGTCGGCCACAGATGCGCCGCTACCCCTGAGGACTAAGCTGGAACGCCTCGGAAAAGTCTATCTCCCTTACCACACCCTTCAAACCGGATCACAGCAGCGCCTAACACTGCTGTTATTAGGTAGAAATAGGTGTGGCGGTGGTGCCGCCGGAGTTGAACCACAAAGGGTTCTACCACCTTCAAATGTTTACCTACATGCAAATTTATATCTGCTATGATAATTTACCATGACACAGCATATTTCTGTACATGCATACAAATTCATGAGGAACTTAGCATATTCATTTTAGTCATATCAAGTGCAGTATAATCTGGTTAGCCTAGAATGAGGTAGCTCAGGTCAGGGCGAATAGAAAAATATAGCTTACATATAAAATACATGAATCAAAGTATGCCAAGATATAATGAATTCAAAATCAGTGAGGTGTATATGGACAAAAACATAATTAAAAGTCGAGTTAAAAATTTTGCAATTGGATGTAGGTACCTAATGCTGTTAATCTGAAAAATGTGATAACAAGATTAGTACTTAAAAATATGACGAGTTTTAATATTTCAGTTTTAAGTACTTTACATAATGCGTTTTAAGTACTTATTTAATCATTTTTGTAAATTCAGGCAGCTAATAATTCTCTATGAAAAACATTTTCTTTTTGAATTCACCGGAAACCTAATCTTTTGTGCAGTATATTCATAGTAAAAATATGCTACTATCACTTATTTAGTTATTTAAATGAACTTTATTTTTCGTTATTCTTTTACAACATTAAAATTAAAATAGAACAGCAAAAAATTAAAATAGAACAAATTTTGGTATTTCAAGGAATAAACAGTGAATAATAATAGAGTAAATAAAGAAGCGGCACTTGTATCATTTATTTTGTATCAGCGTATTATTCGATTGGTACATTGTTAGTTTTGTCCATTATAGATAGTGTTTGCCATAATTCATCATTAATTATAAGTAATTTACATCTCTTCATATTAAATTATGCACACATGAATGCACGATTAATATACAATTTAATTGATTTATATTATTTCGTATAAATAACCATACACGTTAGGTACATGTGATAAAAGATATGGATACAGATTCGTAACAATGTATAAACAGGTGAACAACTTCGAACGGTGTTAGAAATAACACTAGAATATTTAATGATAGAAAAACTTCAATCAATACAGGTTACACGTATAGATATGTAGCACGGAGCTTAGCTAATCCACTCCAGGCGCTTAAATATTTACAGTATACAACCAATATACAATTACGATATAAAGTTAGTACCACGTAAATGAGCCGGAGTCATACAATTTGACTGTACGTAATCATTATGAATCCTAACACCAGGAAATCATAAACGCTAATTGGTGCTACGATTCATAATGCTTATAACAGCGCATCACACACTACGATTGAGCGATGCTTTGTACGAAACGTTTTGGTACTAGCTTTATCAACGATTGTCGACTAAACAGCGTGGCTAAACATGTTCATTACATATAAATGGTTACCACTAGGAATCGTAAGCTAATTCTGAATTTATATATTTATGTGAAAAGATTTAAACGCGAGAATTTGGTTGGATAGATACGAAGCAATAAGGACTTATTAGAGAATCCTTCTTACGAAGTGAGCATCACGAAATAGCCTACACCAAGCATCCTTATCGATCAATATGTACATCAACAATTTTAGAACGTTTTTAAGATATTCGGACCACAACATTATGTTACATGTAGGTATAGCGTACACACTTCCATAAGGGCGCCACTCTTACATAATATCTGTTACTTACAAGATGATTTAGGAAATGAAATGTACTACTGAACACACAGGTCTACTCTGCCATCTTTACCATACAAGACCTAGACCTTTAAGGACCCCTAAAAGCATTTATAAACCAAATTATATCCGTTAAATCTTTGAAGCTTTACATTAAAGTGTAGATCATTTCTTTCAATTATTTGCTTGCAGGAAACTATAAAAATCGTACTGTTACAATACTACATTTCCTTCAGTAACTGCGAGACATTTTCAGTTGAAACCATTAATATTTGTTTAAAAGCTTTTAGGGGTCCTGTACACAAACTTGTATGGTAGAATTGAGTTAGGATCTCACTTAATACATTGGGACGAAGATTTCGTAGCGGGTGGAAATATATCGGATAATATTCGAACCAACATAAAGAAAATATTTTTATTGTATATCTTAGTGAAAATGAATTCCTTTATGTTGATTTGAACAGTACTTAAGGGAAATAGCTTTACATAAAAAAATGCATGAAAACTCAGGGTGTTTTCGCTTACATATTGTTTTCAGCTTTCATGAAGTATGCAAGCAGCCACCTGAAATACTGAATCTAATTTCAATCACACAATAATTACAGATAAGATATCGGATTGATTATAAAAATTGAGATGATTTGTGAATGCATTTACTCACTAATTTAAGCTGCATTATGTCCGCCCGATGTATCTCAAATCTTAGATTACAATATTTTTCCGAAACTACTCAAAATATGTTCTTATTACCAATATTACTTAAGTGGTACTCATAGAAAGTTATTGTCTTCTTTTTCAATGATTTGTTTGGTGTAATGAAAAAAATACAGTGACAATCAAAATATAAGAAATGCATATAATTATAAAGTAAAAATATAATAGTCGTTACTCGTTAAGATGAAACAAAGTATAAGATATTAAACTACATACACCGCTTGTCCCATGAAATTTAAGTAATATAATAATGCTCTCACCCGTTCATTAAATATAATACTGAAAAGAATTTTATGTTTATTTGCATGTAAGAAGGATATGTTCCACTGTATTTAAAATCTACGAAAAACTATATTTAGATTTACGTGGCGAAGTAGATACATTTAGACTTACCCCACCACCAAAGGGCATTAAAATGAGCTTTTTTATTCTCCTCAACCCTTATTTCGATCACAAGGCAAAAAGTATTAAACTGCTCCGTAAAATGTAAGTCTGTATGTATGGGCTAGTCTTCCAAGCTATACCTAAGCTAATTCGAATTTCGAATAGTACTTTCATGCGAAAATAAAAAAATAGATTACTAAACAAGATGTCAAATATTTAGGGTGAGAGCACTAAATATCACGCAACATATTACTCTAGGAAAATTGCAAAAATTCCTACTTAAATTGTAATAACCTCTTAAAAATAGGAGGTAAAGTAAAATTCCTGACATTGAGAAAAGTTTAACACGTCACATTTATTCTTCTGAATGATATTTTAAGACTGGCAACAGAATTTATGTAAGAATGCCGAACTAAGTCACTCACTAGTCGATTACTATTATTTTTTAGCAAGCTTTCTTTCATTTGGTAGATAAAGGTATATTAGATATTATGTAGGTATAGTACCGACTAGCAAGAACATATGGTTGAATATCAACATTAAAATCTTGTATTCTTAGTTGAATACACCTTAAATTATAATGTATTAAGTTGAAAGGGCCCTTCAAAGAAACGTATAGCACAGTATTGTACCTACAACTCACTCGCTCTTATTAAAAAAGAGTGAGATAGTAAATACGAATTAATTTGAAAAGCCCCTAACATTTTCATTGACATGTAGGATGTAAGAAAAATGTCCTTTAAATGATTTTTTATTTACTTTTGTTACATAACTAATGATTTCACGTTATGTGCTTTATCTATGACATTTTGTATAAATAGAAATTAAAATAAAATTAGAGATATTTAACAAAGGTCATTATTTGTTATTGAAGTTTACTCGTTAATTCAAGTCACGCATATGGTAATTCAAAGTTCAGATAAGAATAAATGTCACTTCACAAGTACAAGAACCACACTACACGGCAGCCTCAAAGTGTCAAGCAGCGGTTACATGTAAATAGGCATCTGCTTGTGGCGACCACAGCACAGCTACAAATCCATATCTTTGCAATAGAGTGGCTGGCATTTCACGCGTGATGTCGCTAAAGCGATGTATCGTCCACACCGTTGATTTTGACGGCAAAATGTGGTCCGAATAAAACTATGCATTTTCTTACAAAGCCGCATCTCCCCACGCAGTTGTGCGGTTGTAGTATGTGTGAATAGTTACTAAGAATATGAAATAAAGTCATTTAAAGAGCTTGTCACGTCTTCTTTTTTATATTTACCGGCTGTATGTATATTTTTCCTTTGTGTATTATTACATTGGTCCATAAAAAAAAAACAAAAGGGCGGATTTCTATTTCCACCTTTCTAGTTTTGTAAATTGAAAAATAAAAATTTATAAAAGTAGCAATTGTGGATTATTTTTTATCGAAATAATTAATATAGGTATATAATTAATCCGATAAAATATGATTCATTTGATGGACTAAATTCTTACATCCTATGAAGAATAAAATTATTCTTCATATCAATGAAACATCAATATAAGCAGTCTTATGGCTTACTCGTTCAATTAACCTTAGAATCAACAGTGTTAAGTGTTTAATTAAAACATACTAGTATTAAAATTTATATTCACAGAAAAATTAACATTACAGTAGGTATTTATTACTAACAAACGTAGAACATTGAACTACATGTAATATAAATATTTCTGATAAAAACTATAATAGGGTACTGAGACCAGTATTTTATTATTCAAAATCATTTCGACGTATATTGAACGTTTTATAATAATTATTATACGCAATTCGATATTTGAAGAATGTTTTATTATTATTACTTTCTTACAGACTTGGCTTCCTGCCTTTCTGTCCAAAATAATGTTATGACAATTATTTAATTAAACGTCAAATATAAAAATCGAATTGTGCAAAGACGTTAGTCATATTAAATAAGAGATTAAAGTTGTTGATATATTTTCCATTTTACTGTTCGCTTATTGGCCTCAGTACCCTGCGCATAAAATTTTAATGTACCGCAACAGTAATATTCTTAGACAAATCGTACGATTTAATTCTTTGAAGCAGATTTACAGAAAATAAACTATTATGATTCCATATGATGAAAATAGATTGCAAATATCGATATTGAAATAAATTTGTGTTAATACAGACCTTTCACATTTTCTCAAATTTTTCCCCTTTTCTAAATATCTAATCAGTGCTACAAAATACAAACAACGAATAATTATTTTTCATAGTGTTAATTACTACTAAATAAAATATTTCAAATCAATTAAGTTATGTAATTTTTGATAAAGTATATCTGTAAAGTTCTGTTGTTATGTTCAGTATCTAGTATGTGATTGTATGTATTACTATGTATGTACACTGTAATATTCTCTATTTTTATATAGCTATATCAAAATCAGTAATTTATGAATAGATAGGTACATTGGTGGTTTGTTTTTTTATATATATATTATAGGCACTTATTCTGTCACGTCATATAGAAATTTGGACATACATACATAAATATTGGACATACTGTATTATATAAAGATACCTACGTAATGACTGAAGCAGTAAATGTAGATCTCCCCTTTTCAATTGTGCGAGAAGATTCAGGTATTTTAGGTGCAACCAAGTTAATTAAATAATTGGTTTAATTAATTTATGAAATAAGGTTTATAATATGTACATAATTTTGTACTTAAACCACTCAATCTCCATACAGTGATAACTGGGCATCACTTAACATTCTTACATACCTATTTTCTACCGTAAATTTATTCTTTGAGAAATAACATTCTTTCACTAAAACAAGTTTATAAAACTGTTTTTGTACTTTGTAACACTGATAAGAATAGTACAATTATAAATTGATTATATTTGAAATTATTATAAGAAATTTAAACAATAAAATTGCCTAGGTGTTTGCCTGTTGCAAACGTATTAAAACATATAACATACTCGTATACAGGGTGCTGACGAAAATACGACATGATACCACACTTCTATTTGTACAACCAAGCTCAAAAAACAATAAAATGTATTCCATATTGTAGCCATGAGATTTTAAGCAAATGCTTACATTTTTATTATTATCATTATACAAATTGCACTTAAAAATACAGTATCAAGTGAAATAAAGGAATGGTAACTAACCTAAGATCAAACTTAAGAAATATACTTTATATAGTATATTGTAACATCCTAAATTCCGTAATACCAATGTTTTTGGGTATTTTTTGTCATCCTCCCCATAAGTAGCAACTGCTATAAATAAACTAATTAATACGTAATCATAATGGGAATAAAACAAGTATCTTATTCACAAGCGAATAATTAAGAGAATATTTTATAGTAAGAGACCTGATTAAACAAGTTTAAACCTACTATTAACGTTCATCATTGTCGTATTATCATCACCCTGTATAGTCAATAGTCATCATGCTAAAATTACCATTACAGTTGAACATGCTAAAATGATCATAGAACTCGAAAATCTAAGTGATAAATGACGCAGTTTTTTAATGTAAGTATATTAGAGTAATGTCAGATGGTATCACGTCTACTATCACAGAATATTATTATTTCGAGAAAGGGGGGCGGGGCGGTATATAATATAAATTTATTCAATGCGCTTACATAAAAATCTTATATTAGAAATTAATAGGTATTCGATTAAGTGACGTTTGAACAATCATTTGAACCTGTTTTCTTATAATACACACCTATTTATATGGCTATTAAAGTACAACTTTAAACTTTACAATTAACAGAATTTACTCTTAGTCGAAACGTTTGAAAAACGTTTGTATAACATTCGTAATTCATCTTTCATTTAAACTACAGAACATGCATGTTACAGTTTGAAATATATTAAAATAAGGATTTGAATCGCTAGATATATATTCGAATGTAGGGTAGACATGTTAAGGAATATGATTCATTAAGTATGTCAAACAATTATTTTTTACACATACCTATAGCCCAATACGCAAGAATCCTTCGTCGAATGTGTTTTAAAAAAAAACCTAAAAAATTGAATTACAGACGCAGGTGTCCGCCTTACAGAATCATATTGCTATAATTAGGGTAATTGTTTTCCATAAATATGAAATTTAAAAAAAGCTGATAACTTAAGTATTTATTATATTTATATCATTTTCGTTTCAAGAGAGATTATTGAGAAATTAAATCTTAGTTATTTATAGAAAATTCAGAATTCAGTTTTAAAATGGTATGTCATTACAGAATATATCTAACGATTAAAATCCATCGTTTAACGTGACTTTTACATTATGCCAATTACTTATAATAGAAGAAGTTTTGAGATAAAAATCTGCAAGGACGGTTGCAGGTTTAACAATTGTAAATAAAGGGAATGTACATCGTAACAGTAAGTATGTAACAGGTATTTGGATTACAAAGTTTATTACAACAATTTGAAGTAAAATTTTGCTCGAATCGCTTCTACAGAATAGGGTGGTAGCTAGCAATCGACAACTTAACGAAGATACACCCGCAATATTCTAGGCGACAATATATTTGTGAAGTAACAACGTTTAACTTTACATAAATTAGGTATATATCATAATTGTATATATGAAATAAATTCAAATGTAACATGTAAACAATTCACTCGATATCCTTACAACCTAGACTAACAGACGGGCAGAAGTCCGAAAGATAGAAAACGATTACACGTACGATACGATACGACTAACTTCGGGTGTTTAAACTCCAACCGTGCGTACTATCGAGACTCCACTAATATTTGAATATTCACTAAACTGTGCGTTTATTGAATTTTTTAATTATTTACAACATGTCTTATGGTAAATACTCATGTAACGGTTAATCGAATTGCCTACAGTAGAAAAACTCGATACACAATTCGGCCGAGTTCCGATATATCGGAAGGAGCAGCAGACCCTCCAGCTTCCGAGTCAAGGACAAAACGTCGAAGAGAAGTCGGTTTCACACACTAGAGGGCGGGGGGGCGGCGGCGGTACGGGCCGGGGCGGCCGCACCGCCGACATTATTTGCCTCCGAGGCCGAACTTCATGAAGATGAGCTCCTTACCCTTGCTGAGGATGTCGCCGCCGGGGGCGGTCATGTCCGTGAGCTTCTGCATGAGGTTCGGCTGGGAGGTGGGGGGCTGCGTGGTGGGGACGGGCTGCGCGGTGGGCGCGGGCACGACGGCGGGCCCGCCGCGGCGCGCGGGCGAGGTGCTCACGGCCGTGGTGGTGCCCAGCGGCGGCATGGCCGACAGCGTGGCCGCGGAGCCGGGCGACTGCGCCGTGGGGGTGCCCAGCGTGCCCACGTTACCAGCGGTCGTGCGCGCGATCGTGCTCGCTGGCTGCGCGCTCACTGCGCCTCTCCCCCTCCCCTGCATTCAACACATGTACAGCAACCGCACCACGTTCCTTGAACCACAGCAAACGTAATGTAACCAGTTTCGTGTATTATCCGACGTGCGCCTGCGCTCACGGATGTTCGCTGTTACACGCCCGGTAGCAAACGCGGTACACACAGCAGGCTTGCAAAATTAAATATTTACCCCCAATCTGGTCCCTCATCGGGCGTTTATTCAAAGCTGAACTGTTTACATTATATTCACTGCAGTAGAACTATGCAACGCCTCATGAATGTTACTAGCAAATGTATTAACTAATGATTCTCGAATGTTCTGACTGTATCTCGTCTCTGATAAATGATTTCACACGCTATAAGCAAACCTCTTTGAAAGCTCTAGTAAGTAATGGGGCTAGTAAATTCACTTAATCGAGTTCTTGTAAGATCCAAAATGTGTTCAAACTATGATTTTGGAAGGTTTTCTTAACATTATCATGAGAAAGGTAAATTTTCTATGAAACCTATTGTTAGGGGCAATTATTTTATTTTATGTTTCTAAAAATTCTATAATTATAAGGATTTTGATGCATGCTTTCAAATCTAAGCATTCTGGAAACATTTATATCATTGTTATCTTAAATTATAAAATCTAACATGCATTGCCATACAGAAAGCGGATGAAGAAAGATAGACTGGGAAATAAATAAAAATACTTTTAAAATAGACTAAATAAATAAAATAGTGTAAATCTAAAACACAAACATGCTTTAAAATAAATACACCAAAAGCTTTCAAAGATTTTTCTTAGTACACTAAGCGATTACGTAACGGATGTACAATTGAAGCCGCAACCACACTGCGTTTTGCGGCAGCGTTTATTCCCGTATAAAATAATTATCTGTAGAGCGTTCGCATTGCAGTTATTTTTCCGCCGGAATTCCGTATTACATTCATTCCACCAAACCGCAGTGCGAAAGCTTATTTAGTTAATAAAAGAGAAATAAATTTACGAATGTCTCATTAATTTGATATCAATTTCGTAATCGCCTAGCAATGGACCACAATTCACAGGCCTTGAGTTTGTTAGAATACAGTGAATGAGTCATGGTATATTTGATGTCAGTGAAGTATACGCCAGTGTCGTCTTGTTCTAGTTTATGTACGGTTTGGTCCAGTATAATGACAAATGAGAACTAATGATGTGTTACAAGATAAATGGTCTCCATGATATTTTGTCCGCTTTACGAAATGGACCAACCCCTCGGCATTCGCGCCGAAGGCCACACTGAGCGTAAATGAAACGAAACATAAGAAAGAAAAAGAAAGAAGAAGGAAAGTGAAAATTAAAAAGACTAAAGATATGAAGTGGTAGTCGAACTAAAAAAACGTCTAGTATCGTTGCATAGTATTATTGAAACAGTATTGTTGTGGGTCATATAAACGGTAATTTTTTTACCTGAGAATTCGCCTGTTCTGGATTACTGGCGCATGTGTTGTGGTCTAACTGAGAAGGGGGAAGAGGGCAGGCATCTAGCAAACAGACAATACACACAACATATATAGTGACCACAGAAAACCACTTGTATCTTGGATCACACATCACGCACACCGTGATATCTGTGCCTTATGTTGCGTGTATAATCAGCCTACCCTGCGTGTAACGTGTCGGTTTCTTCCAAAATCAGGAAATACTCGTGATAAAAACAAAATAGGACAGACAGATGGACAGATAACGCAGATAAAAATAAAACAAAGTGGCCCTATCGTTGCAGAAGAACCGTTAAGAACGCGGTTTGCTGATGCCTTTAGTACTCTTGTGTTACTTTAGTCTCTTCTCGTGTATTCAAACTTTGAACGGTGTCTGTGACAGTGTAATCCAAGATAGTGTTTATTAGCAAAGTGTACACCAAGAGTCTTTGTGCTCCGTAGATTGCAACCGGACTCGTATTCGAAATTTCACTCCGATTTTTTAAGGGTAAAACGTAGTTACGTCATTGGATCTTTAACCGTATGTCCAATCGTGTTTACGCCAAGAAAGTTAAAACTCGCCGAACGAGTCCCATCGCAATCGCAACAACGTGTACAAGAAAGATGATAGAGAGTTTCAGAGCGAAATAGCTAGCGTCTTTCAGTAGTCACATAACAAGTCCAAGGTGCAAACATGTAACACTCAAAGCTCTCAGTGATCATAGACGCTGATCGCGCATCGGCCGGACTTACCTAAGCCGTATTATTATAATCGTTTGCTAACAGGGAGAATAACTATAACAGCGAATATCGAAAAGCCGATCGCGGCTCTACACAGTACACAAAGAGTTAGAAATGATTGTACCTGCTTTGCGGTGGTGGTTTCTGGCGGTGGGTGCGACGTTGTCCCGCGGGGGCGGCGGGGGCCCGCGGGCGCCGGGGCCGGGCGGCGCGCCCCGCCCGCGCCCGACGCCGCCCGGCATCATCGCGCCGGGCATGCCGGGCCGCCCGCTCGCCATCCCGGGACCTGCGTATACATCATAACATGCCAGCTATGCTCAAGATACCTGGGATATTACGTAAAAGATGACAGGGATATACTGTTTCATACACCAGCTGAAAAAATGGTTGGCTTTTGACGCCCAAGAGATGTTAGGACTCACCATGATTTGAATATCACACTCAAATCAACATTATTCAAAAGAGCTGGTTAACGTTCAACCTTAGTCCATCAAGGGTAGCACGGTGTCAACTATATTTTTGCTACCCTTGTCTTGGTCGATATCAATTGCAATGGTTAACATAAAGATTATCGATTTGAGCCTTATTTTACTTTTTGTTCGCTTTTTTAGATTCTTTCCTAAGTATTACAGGATGTATGTCGTTTTTGGTCCAAGAGGGTTTTTACCTTGGCTAGTTTGACCAGCAGAAGCGTACTGGTCGTTGGCGTCGGTGAGGAAGTTGCTCGGGACCAGCCCCCGCACGCCGTCGATCTCCGCCATGTAGAAGCCGTCGTCGTCCATTTCACCATACACGTGGATGATTTGGCCCGTTTGGAAACTTAGTTCCGCCTAAAAATAATGAACAGACATTGAATAAACTGGTTGTAAAAGACGTATTTCAGCAATGAAACGCTTGGAAAACAAAGTAGCATACAAACGTTTCTAAATTTTCGTAATTATTTAGAATTTCATAAGAGTAGAGTAGAGTTCCTGTAGAGATAATGACAAATCGCTAACGGATTGTGATAAACAACAATATATAGGTTTTTTTATTAGATTAGGACAAACAGGCTATAGTAGTAATTGATTGTATTACACATATCCAATGTATATGTATATTGTATGTATATTGCTATGGTTATAAAATGAGTGTGATGAGCAATTTTGATGTTTCCTGTTGATCCAATCACTGTCCTATTATTACATTCAATAATATCATTCGTGAAGTTCCTGTAGGGCTTAAAACACTAAATTTTCATGATACGAAGACAGAAATTATGGTGGTTTTTACTCACATCAGCGTCGACATTCGGACTCAACTCCTGTGGGTCGTAGTCGTAGAGCGCGACCATTCGACGCACAGGTTGGTTCGCGTACGCGTCCGTCCATCTGTCCCGGGGCTTCGCGGCCTGCCCCGTCGCCTCCTGCTCCGACACCTCCACCACCATGTTGTGGGGCACGTAGCCCCGACGACCCCGGCACTCGCCCCAGTAGAATCCGTCCGCGTCCTTATCGCCCCAAACCTGGTGAGCCATCATAAATAATTAATTATATGTACTACTATGTAAAATTGTATAATATTTACTTTTTAAAAGATGTAAATTTGCACACGTATGGAGTTTCTTTCGCCGCTTTTTCTCCATAGCGAATCACCTTCGGAAGTGGTGGAAATTTATTTATTTACGTAAGTAGTATGTTTATTTACATTCAAAAAGAGTTCTATAATATGAATCAATTTGGAATAAATGAGATTTTGAATTTGAATTCGGGCAGTTACACGTGAAAGATGTTGTTGAATGAACCAATATGTGAAGTATGTGTAATAATATCATGAAAGAGCCCAAGTAAAAATAAGATCCCAACGAAATTAAGTCCAAATATAAGTCCACAATAAAATAAGTCCACATTATGTAGATTGAAAGTGTCTTCATGAAAGTTTCTGATTATTTAGATTTCGGGTTTCGATTTATGACTTTAAATGCTTATTCTGTTATATGGGCGTCCAAACCTCAGCGAATCTTGTTATGGAGTTAAGCGTAAATTTATATAACTTTAAAAGTGTGTTTAAAACATTTAATACAAGTAACACTGTTTAACAGTAAAATTGTGTTGTATTTAACCGTCAAATAAATGTTTGAAACAAACCTTGATGGTATCCCCTTCGCTGAACGGCAGTTCTTCGTCGCAGCTCTCAGGATTGGGGCTCATGGTGGTTGGATCGTAGTCGAACAGAGCGATGAAGTAGCGACTTCTCTTCGATTGTGGATGCCCTTGCGCCTGGTGGCGAGGCCCCTGCATCGGGCCCCGGGGACCCGGCGGGGGCCCGCCCCGGGGCCCGTACTGAGGCATCGGGCCTTGTCCTTGCAATTGTTGCTGAGAACAATAACACGTCTTTAAATTCGATATTGATTAATTATTTAAATGTATATCATCTGTCTTAACACGCTCCGTGGTAAATAAATGGTTGAACAAGAAGAGTCAGCAGTGGCCAATCTAATTCAAGGATATGATTATAATGAACGGGATTATTCAATGCTACTCGTATGAAGGAACATTCACACATTTTTTGGGACGTTTGAAAGGACGGAATTTGAGTACTTTTGATCCAAATAGTAGGGAAGTTAAGAACTATTTTATAACTGCGGTGTGTATCTGATTTGTTTCCATTTGAAGGATTCGGTAAGGTACTAAATAATCAAAGTTAGAGGCAGAAATACATCTGTGATCAACTTTAATATTACGAGTACATATTTAAGGTTCAAGCGTCTGGGTGGCACCATTGCCAGTAAGTAACCATTTACTTAACGTCAAGTGGATATTACGTTAGATCTTCGCTTCCACAACATGCAAAAAATCGTGTCTGTTACCTGATGAGGATTAGGAGGTCGGCCTCTCTCGTGATGATTTCTCGGAGGTGGGTTTTGGTATTGCTGCGGCTGGCCGGGGTACGAGGGCGGCTGGTTACTTGTGAACTGGCCGGGGGGTGGATATGATGGGGGTGGCTGCGTGCCATGGAAGGCTGGTGTACTCGGGTACTGCTGACTCGAAGGCTGCTGCGATGCTTGCGCAGGTTGGGACGGTTGCTGCTGACGTCCGTACGAACCAACACATTAATAAGGTTAGATTTTCCATAACAAAGCCAATAGCAATTCATTAAAGCTCATAGCCACATCATTATTTGTCTTGGCGGTATGCGTTTGAAAGCAATAAAAACTTTACCTTCTCCTGGTTATTTAAAATCAACAAGACATTCCGCCGAACACTAGGTAACCCCATGCACAACGAAAGCTAGCGTGCAGCAGTTACACTTGAGACCACATAAATCTGTTGTAGCGGTTACATTAGAAACGTTATCAAAGTGTTTCCCAGCGATAGGATATGCGCATTTCAACTTACTTTACAATTTTATGAAACAAATCGTTAACATTGATCACAAACGTTATACATATCACTGTGTTAACCACCCCTTAAAATAGAGACGTTGTGAGGAAGTGTGTGAGTTGTTCTGAGTCGTAAGAGTCGAAGCCAAGACAACATGCAGATACAATCATACAAAGACGCGTTTCACATGCTCAGGTGATATGGTTTTGTATCGAGTGCTCTGTGGGGACGTCGTTTGATCTGGATTACCTATTCCTATACGTTCCAGGGTTACGTGAGAACGTGTGATAAACGTGTATGCAAACTCGATAAGTGTTTGGGACGTGGACCCGTGTCGTGTGTATCGAACATCCAGGACGCAACAGTAACAAGTGAAGATGACAACACAGAAACAACGAAAAGTGGAAACTCGTGATTGAGAAGTCCGCACAAAATTGAGAAAGAGAGAGAGCATAGTGAATAGTGCTAGCACATGGAGAGCACATCGATGACAGCTAGGAGAGATCGCAGACCTGCGTGCGGCGCCGCGACGCCTCCTCATCCTCGCACGCCAGCTCGTTGGCTCCCTCTTTAGTGATTTCGATGGCCGGTATCCCCGATTGCTGATAGTACCACACGGTCATTCAAAATTTAGCACACAGTTTCGATCAAAAGAGGCAACACAAAGTGAACGTTACGTGACATATGGTTGACATGATCGTGCTAGATAATCGAATGATGTGATTTTTCTTCATTCTATTTACCTTTGAGAACATTTAGCCCGAAGCGTGATTCACTGTAAACTGAACTGGTTATTATGAAGCTAGTACCGTAAATACATGTGTAAAAAGTATACTTAAGATTGAAAGACATCATTGAAGAGATATTCAGGCACGGAGCTATAAGCCGCATGGTACAGGAAAGCTGAAGTGGAAATTATAGTATGCTGCCGAAAAGCATGTAGTTCCTGATTAGTTGTGGCCGACGTTCGTTATCTTGCTATGCGACTATTTTTTCTTAGTAACTGTAAGTCTGATGGAAATATGGCGTGTCGATGAGTCGATAAGAGTAAAATGAGTATGGAGTACGACTCGAATGTAATGGATAATCAATAAGCTTTCATAAATTCTAAAGTCGATGCTATTAGAACCTAAATGTTCGTGTCTATAATGACGAAACTATTACTGAAATAAAATGCTGACAATGTTTAACTTTGTCAGCAAATTTACCTATCTAACGCTATTGAACAATCTAGACTCTATTATTATTTATGTTATTAGAAATTATATTGTGATTCCTGTTTATTATTCAGTTGTAAATATGTTAGTATAATTTTTTAATGTTTTCTAATTCTTACAAGTTCTACCGAAGTTTACACATGAATTTTTCTTGTCTAATTTTATATGTACAAAAGCATACTCAAAGAAAATGTCAGTTTATGTGTCGATTTATAATATATGACTACTTTAGTTAATATATACGTATATAATTATTCTATTAGAATACTAGCACACTGTGTAAGTAAATACATATAAATAAAAATAAAAACTAATAACTAAAATAAAAATCACTCTCAAACTAAAATTAAAACTGGCTGAACTCTAAAAAAAAGGTGTGTATATAAAATTCAATTAAAACAAAAATAAAAAGAATACTTGAAAAGACGTGTTAAAATTCCTTACCGAAGGGGTTATTTTGTCGAATATACTCTTTAGGAGGCCTGTGCCGAATCCAGTCGTAGGCTACGGAAAGGTGTATAACAGTTATGTGAGAGAGAGAGGCAAGATTAAAGATTTAGTGACATGATACATCTCATGGGTTCCATGGAGGGTATTTGTCTGTGTCACAAAATACAAGCTCTTTATCTGTTCTAAGTATCTGTAAGGTGTCGTGCGTTGTCGGGTATCGGCCAATAGCACTAGAGACTACAGATCTAGTCGCAAGCAGTATGCATTTAATTTTGAACGCTCGAGCCGAGTGCATAGCTATAGTCGATGACGCGCGTGGCCATGTCGAGGCCGTTCGGCAGAGAACTACTGGACATTTAGAAGATGCCAGCGACAGAACCACAGGAAAAAGTATAAAGAGTGCAGTTTGCAACACCGATTTTGCGGGACAAGCGATTTATGATTAAAAACAAGAACAATCTGAAACAACTCATAATTATAATGCTACTAAAAGTTACAAAAGTGTAAGATAAATCGCTTCTCACGCAAGAAGAGAGCATAATGACACTGATTGTAATTATAATGACATCTAAGAAGACACAGACGAAATCATTAGTTAATCAAATTAATAATATTAAGCTCATATTACATAATAACTGTTAAAATAAAATTACTGGCAAAAATAAATTTAAGACACAGACGTAACACAACACTGATTTGCAAACTAAATGTACACCAAGTGCTGTGCCAACATATATATAGATTAAATATCAATAAATATGGTAACGAAACACATCATGATTCATTATATTATATTTATATGTAAATTAAATAAGCGAAACTATCTCCTCAATATAAAACAAAGCTATATCCATTTAAATTGAAAATCAAAAAATTACTAGATTAAATAATTCAATTCAATCAATTAAACTGCTCTGATATAATTAAATTAATTCAGATTATTGACGGAAATCTAACAAAGATATTTACAAAAAATACTACAAATTCAAAGAGTTTTCACCTGAGTAGTCTGCGGCTGATCGTGTCGGTTAGCCGATGGGAAAATTTCTTTATCAGAAAGATTCTCATCGTGTTCTATGACTTGCTGCTGTTGTTGGTAAGGTTGCGGGCGCTGTATGCCTCGGAAACCAGACCCGGGCTGAGTCGGCCCCTGAAGTTGCCCCCGAGGCATTCGCGACGCGACACCCCTAAGAACCGCCGGCGGAATTGGAGTCGGTTGACTGTCACTGGATTGGCTGTCACGAGACTTTGTACGCACCTGCAATGAAGTCAATACACATAAATAATTACCTCGACATACTTCACATTTAATGTCATCTCATGAAATTTTCCAGCTTTCGTATAAATGCAAACAATGCGTCCAACATAGCGATAACACTTAGTCCACAGTCACAAACAATAAGCGCAAGTACGCGGCGCTCGCAAAGGCTATCTAAGCGGTTACAGATACTTACAGTGACAGACTTAGGGTTCAGGCCGATCAGTTTGCCAATGTCGATGAGAGCGTGATCGCCGGTGGGCGAGTCAACGTCGGTCACCTTCTTGCCATCAGCGTAAACTGCGTATCCGGTGACGGGCCCGGACGCGGGGGGACGTAGAACTGGCTGCCAGGTCACAAGCAGTGTGCCGTCCTGAGGCCCCGCCTCCACCTGCGACACCGCACCAATCACCACCAATAATCCAGCCAATATGTTTTAGGCCAATTGGTTTTGACATTTTTGACAACTATGTCCAGATCATACATACTAAAAGCCACACCAAAAGGGAGGATCCAACATCACAAAGGGATTGCAAATCTAGCAGCAAGGTGAACGGAGACTTATAAATTTATCCTGGCGCTGGATTTATGGTTGCGATTGACGCGACTGCTTCGAGATTGTCCAAGGTGCCGCGTGCTTTGAGGTTGTGATATTACTTTAAAGGGAACAGGGTAGTGTATGTATCGGTGAGAGAGTAAATACGAGTATGAGGAGTTTTATCACACACTGTGAGCATCATAAGCTATCGGTAGTGCGTGTGCTAAACGCTTATAATTTTGGAAAAAGCTTTTAGAAACTTTAAGTCCGAATTATTTACATAACTGTTACACACCACTATTCGGATATCTAAAGTATGATGTAGGTAAAAGTATTATCGTCTTACTGTATGTATTGGCGGGCAGGGGTTGTGGGTGTAGTGTAAAAATTTCGAACAAAAGCATGCTTATTCCACCTCATGCTAAACTTAATGTATAACAATTTAAGTACCATAATTTCGTTTGGTGGATCCGGTAAGCCTTTGGGAAGAGTCCTAAAGTCTGTATAGGCCCCCGGAGCTTCTTCTATAGGTATGCCTGGAGGACCAGCTCTCAAGTGCTTAGCTCTAACGGTGACTCGATACTGAGTGCTTGGTGACAGACCCGTTATGGTATGACGATAAACGCCGGGCTTCACGGTTCGGACCTATGGAGAAAATTTTACCACTCAGTGAGTTGACTATCTTACCTAATGAAAACGAGTGTGAAGTCAATTTGATTTCAAATAGTCAATGCTCATGAATATATCATGTAATAAAATCAAATCAGAAAGGCTTTTTTCCAGACATAACATATCGGCGCGACACTGCGATCAAGCAAAAAGATGTGTAAATAGACATAAAAATCTCCAAGTACGTAAGAGATTCAAAAGACTCACTTCAACATTGTTGACGCAAACGACGTGTTGGTGGTTGGAGTTAGCCGGCAACCAGGAGATGATGGCTTGAGAGCAAGTGACGCCGCTAGCTCGGACGCAAGTTGGGCCCATGTTGGCGGTGTCCCTGCCGATCACCATGGTGCAGGCCGCGTCGCGGGACGTGCGGCGCGTCACTGTCACTGAACGGACGCTGATGCGGTGAGGCTTCGGAAGTTTAAGGGTTCACGTTAAAATTTTAATTCAATAAACAAATACTAGTTATTTTGTAACTACTTCAAACAATGTTTGATTTATTTGCAAGCGTTCCTGGAGACCGTCGCTATAAATATGTAAATTTTCATTCTTAATTAATCATATAATAAAAATGATAAAATTCAGATTCTGACAATTTTGAATACGGTGCTAATTCTAACACTGACCTAATAGTATCCTATGACAGTCTAAGTGTAAAGTGCTTAAAAAGAAGATGATATCTAATAGATAAATGATGATTCTATCGTAAAAGACCTAAAGATCACTTACCCGGTTGGAATCTACGCCTTCGACTAAAGCGCGTGTGCGCTCAGTGGCTTTCACGGTGGTTTTGAGAACTCCGTCGACGTAGACGTGGTAACTCTCGATGTTTGCTTGTTGGACTCCTTCGGGCGCCGTCCACCCGATGAGCACGGACTTGTTCAGCTGCCTCTCTAGCGTGAGCTGCCGCGGAGCAGGCACTAGCGACGAGAAAAACAGCTCTCCTGTTCAGGTCCGAGGGAAGATCGCGAAGGGTAGATCGCGAATAGGAGGGCGGCCAGCGAGGCGAAGTGTGAGTGATATGCGAAGGAGCGTGCAGCGAAGTCCAGTGGTAAGGATGGGGGCAGAATGGGAAGGTTCAACTATAGATATCTAGAATGCTATTCGATGGCATGTCCCAAATGCATAAAACCAAAATTTGGAAAACAGACTAATCATCAAAATTCGACTTAATTTTTTCCCAAAAAATTACAAAAACTTATGTGATTAATGTTATGAGTGCATTTAATGCGTTCAGGATTTGCATGCTGAATACAAGAGGTTCTAATAATAAAAAAATGTTTCCTTTCTAAACCAATCGACTAAACTAATAGTCTAATGTAGGGACTCGATCAGAAAATAAAGCCAGAAATAAAAAATAAATTGATATGCTAAAATTAAATTGAACATTTACAACAACACAAAATACAGGAGCAAATCTGTTCATCTGGAAGGGAAAAGTTACATATTGATATACACGATAATTCACAAATCTGTTTCAATTTAAGTTGTTGAGTGTAATTTTCATAACCATTGACTCCGTTAAAATTACTTTTCTTTACAGGTACCACAAAGAAAAGTAGTTCTCTATAGTTTCAACAGGCTCTATGTAATCTGCTCTCCATTGATTGTACTTTTGTATGTTTTTGTACAGGGCACTATCGTGATTACACAGATTTGCTCGTTTCATGTATTATAATGTACAATCAATTATGTAATCTGCGATACGGTCTCTGATACTATTGGAAACATTCTGTATATCTGAAGATAGTAACTACATTTAATATTAAATTTATGAGATCACATGTGATCTATAAATTTAAGAAGACCATTACCATTATCATCGTCTTCCGGGCCGTCATTGATGTCAACAACTTCGCTCAATCGAGCTACATCACGACTAAGAGACATATCACTGATAGCAGTCGTATTAGTATCATCAGGCTGTAAGGTAGCTGCCACTACTTGTGACTGCTGGAAGAAAACACCAAATGATTATACAATGCTATCAAAAAGTTTAATGATCTAAGAAACATTCGAAATGATATAAATACCTGATGAAATTCTACAAGGTCTTCCCCAATTAATCGTTGACAAAAGTTGGCTGGCACTAGGCCTCGACGTCCATCTAATAACTCTGCCTCTAGCATTGTAGCATTCGGGTCCAGAGGACCCCAGACTATTAAGTAGTCCCCAGCATTTATTGATAGCATCTCACCGTCCGGATTTTCAAGCCTGGAAACATATATCTTCTTAGATTTTATACATTTTATCATGCCTAGAGCTTATAACGCAGGATTTTTGCATGTAAGACTGTAAGACGACAAAGTAAGTATCGTGAAGACTCAAAATTTGAATTTTCTGTGTTAACGTAAGTATTTGTCACCAAAGTTTGGATTATATTGGAGTCTGCTACTTTACATATTTAATGCACAATAAGTACCTATTTAAACAATACAAGAATTAGATAGTTAACAGACATCCCCATTACCAGGCTTGTCTATTTCAGTTACTTTCACAGCATTATGTCTTATGGCATTCTACTTTGGGGTAGTGCTGCTGACATAGAACGTCAATATATAGTCTGCGACGTGGTGAGTCTCTGAGAGAACTGTTTCCCACTATTAACATATTGACGGTACATAGTCAATACATCTATGAAAATATTATGTATATAAGAACACACTGATATGTTTGAAAAAATAGTAACCACCATAACTAATACTAGAAATAGAAATAAATTAGCAGTTCCTAAACATAGATTATGCAAGGTGGCTAGATCTTTCATGGGTAACTGTATTCGCTACTACAATCAAATACCTGACCACATTTTGAATCTCACAGAAAAAAAGTTCAAACATGTCGTTAAACAAACGCTATGTAAAAAGCGTACTATAAACTAAGTGATTATTTGACTGACAAAGCGGTGTGGTCTGAAGTCGTTCCAGCTCCACATGTACCATTAGGTTAAGTTTAACATTGTAAAAAACATTTTTTTAAAAGATGTGTGTTGTGGGGTTTCTTACGCCGCTTCTTCTCCATAACGAAACACCTTGTGAAGTGGTGGTAGTTGTATTGACATTCAAAAAGTGCTCTGTAAATAACCTATTTTGAATAAAAAAAAACGATTTGATTTGATTTGATACAGTTATACAACAATTTTACTCACTCTGGATGTTCATAATTAAATCTGGCAATGTATACGCAACAGCGTCCACGACCAGGAATATCTAACATGTCCACCAAAGGCTCTGATGGTGCACTGCCGTTCATGTAGTGCGTGTTTCGAACTGTAAACGAAGATAAATTATAGCTTCCACTTGCATAACCCAATAAAATTTCAATAAATAAAACAGTCCTACAACAACAAACTATGTATTACCATCCAATTCCAATCCAGAATTCGGCAAAATTCTTGACAAAGCTCTTTGGTTTCGGTCGTGACTGAATGATGGCTCTAAAACTCCTAGCCTATCAGTTCCAAATTGGCTATCTAATCCTAGGGTCCATGAAGGTTGATGAGGTGTAACCGGAGTCGTTGCTCTAACTATTGAAGTAGTATTAGTCCCATATCTACCTAAGCCAAGATCTATTTCGTCTATAGGTTTTAACTTAATATTCATAGCATTGGTTGCTAGACCGCTAGAAAGAAGTGGATTTGTATATGTACCCGCACCAGCGCCGTATGTGCCGGTACCCGTCAAACTTGTATTGAGCGCTCCAATTTGTGTTCCGCCAGTGAGGTTCGACAACGTATTTCCGAGTCCTCCGGGGAAGGAAGACTGCATGCCGGCAAGAGTGCTCGAAAGTCCTCCGGGCATGCTGGTCGGTGGATTATTCAAACAACCAGTAAGCGCCGAGCCTGCTATGGTATTCGTCATCGCTGGTCCAGACAGTGGACCACCCAAGTTCATAGCAGCTACATTGCCAGTGATGTTTTGGAGATTGCTTTGTAGCCCTGCCAGTGTGCTTGATATTTGACTGATGTTATTGACGAGAGGAGCTGTGACTGGGTTAGTAAAGGTGACTTGATGAGTGTTGGATAAACCAAAGGAATTTGTGGTGTAAGCGGATACAGGATTTGTGTAAGAGGTAGGGTTGTGCGCACTCATGGAGTAATTAACAGAATTAGAGCTGGGCGCGGTGAACTGTCCAGTAGCATGGAGCGAGGAGAGAGTAGGCATGGTGTTACTCTGGCAGAGGGCTACATGCCCTGATGCCGTGTACGAATGCGGAAGGGGCGAGTGTGTGGGTGAGTGGAACTCGCCCAAAGCTTGGTTAGATCCACTCGACTGCATACCTGAAACAAATAAACGGATTTTAGACGTGGTAAAGAACAATTTTAAATGACAGGCAATAGAAAATAAAGGATGCAATTATGAGAAATAAGGATGTCAAAACTAAATTAACTTTAAATTAAATAAATAAAAAATTGTTTAATAAAAGCATGTATTGCAGATTCCATCATGAATGATCCCTTGAAATCAGTACGCCATTTTCCAAGATTGGCATAGACAGACAAAAAAAATACTACAGATTTATTGTTATCGTGCAGATTATAGGATCAAAAGCAAATATGAAAGTAGCAGATAGATACTTCAATTTTATTAGACTGTTGACTGTGTTACAGATTTAGGTCAGGTGGGAGTTCACACGGGGTTATTTAGAAGTTCTATCACTAGTCTTACCAAGGTACCTGTAGTGGTTAACATTGTTACCATGCGTAGTCGACCGGGTGTGCTCAAGCTCTGCCAAGATCCGGTTGTCCTGCTCGATCTTGGCCATGATGCGCTCGATCTCGGTGGCGGGCTGAGAGGCCGGTGATGTCCACGACGCGGTGGTGGTGGTGGCTCCGCGCGCTCGCATCGCTGCCGAGAGCTCTAGCTGTAGCTCCTCGCATCGCACCGTTTCTAGCGCAGCCTGGTGGCCAAAATAGAATGTTTTAGATTTTGATGCAGTGGGTATGTGTTCCTGTATATTTCAATTATTTTACGTGACTAGGCAAAATCTGAAACTTGGCCACAGGAATCCTACAAGTGAATAAATGTCGATACGTTGCTTGAGGGTAAAGTTCTAACACTATATAAATGAAACTTAACCTTAAACCAGAAGACAGCAGCGCAAAAGTCAGAAATACGTTATAACTAAAAATTGTGTAAGTTGCGACAGCCGATCTTTACCAATCCCCCACGCGTTATCTTAGTTGCCTGACGTTGTCCATGCCTAGCCGCGAGCGCTGCGCTGAACTAAGCTGTCAGCGCATCCGCGTGCGCACGAACACGCTTAAAATGTATTTTTTTGATACCACGCACCTTCTTTTCTAATTCCCGCACGCGTGACTGCAGCTGCTCGATGTTGTGCGAATCTAATGGCGAGCACTGCGCCGAGCGGAGCTACGACGGCGCGTCCGCGTGTGCACCACCACGGTACCATTTGTTATTCCACAATGATTTTTACACCACGCACCTTCTTTTCCAATTCCCGCACGCGTGACTGCAGCTGCTCGACGTTGTGCGTGTCTAGCGGCGAGCGCTGCGCCGAGCGGAGCTGCGACAGCGCGTCCGCGTGTGCGCGCTCTGCGTCCGCGCGCGCGCGCTCCGCCTCGCGCAGCCGCCGCGACAGCGCGTCCGTCTCGCCCCCGCCCGCGATGCCGTACCCGCTCATATTCTGAAAAAGATTATACTTTGAGTATACTCTATGTCAGTTTGCGAAGTGATGTTAGGTTGAAGGAAAGACAAAATTGAAATACTTTGTGTGCCTATCACAACCGTATCTAACGATCAAAGTGACGGAGGCGGAGGAAATGTCCTTTTTATTCCTTAACATATCCAACCAATTTTTATGATGTTACATTTCAATCCTTAGCTTTGGAGGATTCCATTATTACTATAAGGACCTCTTACTCTTAAGATTATTCAGGGTACAGATACCTTCCCTTTTTGCAAGATACTATAGATATCATTTTATTTATAGTTATAAACCTTCAGCTGGTACAAAACAAATATTATTAAAACTTCTGTAACACATATACATAGACATGCTTATACAAAATAGGAACCTGAAAGAAAAACTCGACTCACGCATTAACAACAACAAAGTTCTGACATTCATTGCCCTCAAAAGAATTGACGGTGCGTCAAAGACTTACACTCCAGTGCCTTAAGGATTGAAGAGCACGCACGTGGAAAAGTGAAAAGGCTCTTAGAACATGACACAAAAACAAAGACTCGAGGACATTGACCAGCTCTGCTCTTGCTCCCTTTAAGATGATGGATGACTTTTCCAAAAGTATAAAATACTAGAGATATTTATGAGAATTTACACATTTTTTACCAAAAGTAAAAGAAAAAGCTCGATGCTCGATGAAAAGCCAAAAGACTTAAAAACATGACAAAAAAATCTCGGCCAACAGATATCTCCGTTTTTTTAACTTCTAACACTGTGTAATACTTGGAGGACGCATTCCAACTTAGTCAGGGAAAGCAACGTATGTTTTATCAATCATAGGTTAGAACAACTATCTTATTGATGAAGTTTAGGTCTTGCTGTCAGTGCTGCTCAGACTGTATAGAGTATAGTGTAGAGAGAGAGATCGGCGGCACCATATACTTCGAACCAATGACGAAGAAGGCATTTTGAGGCTTAAAAGACATACGTGTGAATTACTACGCCGCGCGAGAGCGACTGGAGTCGATTTACACCACTTGACGTATGTAGGATATTTCAAGTTTTGCCCGCTAGTAACAAATCTTTAGGTTATAAATCAATGCTTCGAACAAAGAGAATAAGAAATCAAAGATAATAAAACGACTATGTTTTAAATGTAAGAGGTGAAAAGACAAATAGTGAAAGAAAGGTTCACGCATGCGTGACAGAAAAATCATTTCAAATTTCAAATTTTAAATCAGAACTTTGATTCTGAGACATCTATCCATCTTTGACTCTGCTCTGTAGGACATAATGTCTAGACTGCTTAACGACTAGCATAAATACATGAAGAGTGGTTACGTATAACCACGTCACGAAAAATACGAGAGAGAGACAATAACCAAAATCAGAAACTCGGAAAGTGTTAGACATTTAGAAAAAAATCCAGATAATATTGACTGGATTTACTTAAGTTTTGTCCGTCAATGCCCGTTTGTAATAAACAATAATAAATCTTAACCAGTTTTGCGTAACAAAATCCAAAATTTCCTAATCATGGCCTCGAAAAATTGTCAATATTTTAACTTTGGTAGCCAAAAATTGGTTAAGTTTGATTATTTCTAGCGAGTGCAAGAAGATAAAATCTATAGTTCTGATTATTCTATGCATGATAAATAACACAAAAAGTTACAATAATGAAAAGAAAAACAACTCAAAGTTGGATTAAGTTTGAGGTATTTTTTGTGCGGACCTCGGACTACACATGAAAAATTAAGTTATGTTACACCTGTTTAAATGCTAAAAACTATTACAAAGGTATAGTAACACACACTTAAGTACAATAAATTATATTCATACAAATACATACAAGAGATAGTACACGCCTTCACTCACTTCAAACAATGAGAAGGGAAGACAAACAACTTGCACGTAATACAAAAACGAAGGACATTGCCCAGGTGTGCATGACGAAGCACTTAACACAATGCAAGTGTCTAGACTGAATCCTAAGCTTTTAAGTATAGTTCAACGTGTTAAGCAATTAAGTCGTAGCGACACATGAGCGGTGCTGAGTATTTAAGTAGTATGTACCGCATAAGCAGTATATAAAATCATGTATACAGGGTAACATTTTTAAGTGTATGAATGGCACAATCCACAACTATTTATAATCGCATAGCGGAATATACTGAAATGCGTGGCCAATTTTGATAAAAAATTAAAACTGCACCTTAATTTTTTATACCTTTTTCCCTTCCCGGAATCGGATGATTTCATAGAACAAAAAAACCCTCCGTCACTCTTACAATTTACAAACATACTTACAAAAAATGTCACTCCTACAATTTTAACGTATCTATCGACACCCCATATGTAAAATTCCGTCAAGCCATTTGAGCTGCAGAGCGTGCCAAAAAATTAGACATACATTATACATACACTCGAATAACATTACCCTCTGCAGTCGGGTAAAAAGCTCGTTATAATGAAAACCAAAACGTTATTAAATACACGATATAAATTATATAAACCATATACAATAACCCTATTTTACGAGAAATAAATATATTTTATATCTGTTACATAAATCTCGTAACTCGTATGACAAACGGAGGTCATAAACTAAACTACATCTTGTAATAACTTACATTATAGAAGACATGAACGAGGATTGAGGTCATTATTTTACTGCCTGTTCTGGTAGCCAAATAGTTAAATCCAATTTTCAAGGAAATTTATGATGTCTAGTCAGAAAAACAATCCTTTTTAGGTCAAAACCTTGTATCACAATTATGAATCTAAGTAGTAATATTAAATAACATCTTTGAAGCTATTTAATATTAAGGTACCTACATTTTTAATTAACTAAAGTCTTAATTAAATAATATAAAAAATCTAATTTACTTTAACGTAAATGCACATTGTTCTACAATTATCTTGACATCTTACAACGAGGCAGCAAGGAAAGTGTGACGGACCTTAGGTAGAAATATAATTATCAGGGGTCGATTATGGATGTCCAACTGATCCATCAGCGGCGGTGGCCATTTCCTATCGGGCAGACTGCATGCTCGTTTGCCACATATATAATAAAAAAAAAGATATATAACTTTTTTGTCTTCCACAAAACTAATCTCGATTGACAAGATTAGTATGCATGAAAATTAAACCATTCTCTATCGTTTCGTGTTACAAAAATGTATCAATTTAGGCGACAGGTTAACAGTAGAACAGAAATAGTGTACACTGAATCGAAATGGAAAAGTGGGCTATGAATAAATAATGGCTTACAAGATCGAACAATGAAATCGGGGTTAGCAACCCGAGTGGTAACAGAATCGTGGGTACAATAGTCAATAAGTAGATTCCGCCGCCGCCCCGTCTCAGTTGAGACGAAAAAGTGCGCTGACCTGATTCCAGGACCCCCACCCAGACTAGATGGCGGCGAGTGGGGAATTTGGGAAGCCCGCCAAAGCAATACAGCGCTTAGTAAGTTGCTCCTTTGGAACGTAGTTCTTCGCCTATATTGCTTTTTGCTTTGGTGCACTGATTGTTCCTTTTTAGAAACGTTAAGTAAGGTTTTTGTTTTATGTTTAGCTAATTGTAAGGTGTACAGGTTTCGAATAGAACTACTTAAGTACTCTTTATATTAAACTTTTTGAAAATCTCCTAATTCGTAAGTAATAAACATTATTTATATGACTTTTAAGAGGGTAGTTATTAATTTAATTAATTGAACGGTGTGATAGCCTCAATCTAGTTTAAAATTTGCATACTTATAAGTACAAAAAAATTATTACATATTTAAATTGGTCCCAAAGTTAAATTTGGGAGAGCTGCCAAATGACAGAACATGGCGAGCTGTCGTCTTTAGTACCTACGTTGTCCTTACGAAAGCCCGTTAACACTTCAGCAGTGTTCATAGGAATTATTAATTTAAGTAATGTTCACTATATTTGATTTTAGATGTGGGAGAATTCTGTGGTTCGTTACCGTCACTCTTACATACAGAATCGTTTAAGCTGATGTTTCAGAATTAAAGGTGTGGTAAGTAAGATAGATTTAATACAATTTTAATGACATTTTACAAATAGTAGTTTTGCAAGTGGTGCAATTTCTGTGATCGTAATTTTTCTACCAATAGACCAATTTTTACGTGAAACATATTATAATTAAGCATTACTGCATATTCAGATCTAAAATAGAACAAATCTACTTAGTGAGTATATTCGTTTAAGATTAGATTTTCTAAAAAGAATAATATTTCCAAACATAATAAAAAAATCAATAAATAAAAAGGTATACTTGGAAGCTATCAATAAATAGGTAAAAATACTTGGAAGAGGGTATTGTTAGTTGCAAATAACCGATCGAGTTGATTATAAATGTCGAGGGTTTAACGTGCAATCAACGTCAATCACCCCCTTCGAAGTTAATCGCAGTTACAATGCCCTGAATTTAGTGTGCTACATTGTTAAAATATTCTTTAGATTTTGATGTTGGTTACATATTACATTGTTGAGTTTACACATCGATAAGTAAAATAGATAGACACTTCACCGCCTTGAAATTGAAGTCACAAAATGATTTTATCATTTATTTTTTTATTTCTTGAGAAATAAAAACATTTTTATAGAAAATGTACGTATAAATAACAAAAACTATAAAAATAAAAAATAAGTATTTCAAACATTTCAAGGATATTTTAGAACGGAGACGTGACAAAACTTTATCTTTATTAAGATAACCTAAATATAATTCATGTGGGTAGAGTTATTTTTATTACTTTTAAATACTGAAGTAGCAAACGAGCATTCAGTTCACCAGATTGTGAGTGACTACTGCCGCCTATGGTCATCAGTAATCAACCGCAGATATGATAACGTATCTACCCCCTTTTTTTCACGAGGGGAAATCTTCGAAAGGTACCCGGTGCTGTGTTATGTGGGACGCAGGGTTATGTGGGATTCTTACTGCACTAAAACCCCACCGGTGGCCGTCTTCGGCGCTGAATACCTACGGAAGGTACCTGCAACGTATCTACCCCTAAGGACTAAGTTGGAATGCATCGCATAAGTATGGCTGGCTTACCACGCAAGCGTAAGCGTAAGCGTAACACAGCAGCGAATAATAGTGTGTTTTAGGCAGATCTAACGGTGGTATCTCCGAAGTTAAACAAAATTAAATTTAATAAAATTTAAATTTAAGTAAACTACTTTAAAAAAATACAACTACTGAATAAAGCTACACTCTTATGTCGCTTTTTTATACGAGTATATTTCCATTATGCCCGAGACTAAAAACTTTGCCAAAAAATAATGTTGACATGGCTTTACAAATTAAAGCATGATCATAATCATAAGTATTACAATTAACAGGAACATCTAAGTGGCATTTTTTATATCTCTATTAATCTACACATGTTTTTGTGTGTGTAAATAATGATCATGAAATAATACGAGCACAAAAAGAATTACGACGTCATTGCGCATTTTTCTCTTAACAGAATCAATATCACTCACCAAAAAGCACAAAAAAGTCTGCACTTCGCTCGTAGTTTATACAGAACTATACTAGCACATACCACTTCCCGTAGCGCAGTAGTTGTCGCAACACTTATGCGTAAGCACGAACCCATTGCTTCTTTTTTTAGATTCGCCATACGAGCGTGGGTGTAGTATGCACTGTGGTAATACACAGCTTTTTTTTAAATGTTGCAATAGTAAATGAGCTTGCCTTTATTTTATAATACAGGAGTAGCAGACGAGCGTGCAGTCCACCTGATGGTAAGGCCGCCCGTGGATCCGTAATCAACCCCAGATAAGATTAGATATTCCTACCTGAGGTCGGTCACAGATGCGCCGCTAGTCCTAAGGACTAAGCTGGAACGCCTCGGATAAAACAAGATTTACATGAAGTTAATCACAGCTGCGTTGGCAATGAGGTGATAGTGTCGCCTCATGTAACGTAAATCAGCCAGCATCAATACCCTTCCACCCCAACACCTATTAAAGCATAAAGCAGTTTTTGGATTTTATAGAGACTAGCATCTTAGTCCTCAGCTAGTCTGAGATTAGATCGTATCTTTGTTTAACTATACAAATTATAGAATAACTTTGTCATGTAAAATACTTGTGGCCAAGTCTTACAACCAATGAATCGCGTTCAACGCACATAAATATGAACCTCTCAACACAATCCCCTTTCATTAAAACCTACAATTCCCAAACAAGAAACTCCATTAAAGAAGTCTTTAAATAAAATCCGCTTGAAAGAAACAGACGCGACCGAGAGCAGTTTAACCAAAGAACCTTTAAAAATAACATTTAAGTCCCAAGAGGAACTTTTTAACTTCTGAGGAGGTACTGAGCATGCATACCCAAACCGCATTTCGTTATATTTCACATCTTAACGATAAATTGCTTCCTAAAATGATTATTTTTATTAATTTTTATTTATTACTAGCTGACCCGGCAAACGTTGGGTTGCCATATAAATAAAAAATTGTTAATGGTGAACAACCTTTATCACTTAGGTATGAAAAATAGATAGTAGCCGATTCTCAGAACTACTGAATATGCATATAAAATTTGGTGAAAATCGGTAAAGCCGTTTCGGAGGAGTACGGTAACTAACATTGTGACACGAGAATTTTATATATGAGATAATATATTAATCAACAAAATCCACAGCTTTCAAAATATAATGCAATTTTCATACTTAATCTATCTACAGCCAATTAAGGATTAACATTTTTTTGAGTTTTTCAAATAATAATTAAGTACGATCACTAACTAACTAGTTACTTTCTAATTCATTAATAATCACCAGAACTGTATTAAATTAATATTTAAAATGTTCTTATTTTTTTCCACTGTCACATCATGTCACACAAAAATGTTTTTTAATAAAGGTTTTGACCATTTTTTGACCATTTTGAAGATTCTTAATAATCGTAAAAGACCTGATAAATGACACCCACATGACACCATTTTTTTTTATAATTTCTTTCGACCATTTTTGATCAAGTTGACATAATCCACTATTTTCAGGTTCTTATTAGTGATCGAAGATTTTCAGCCTTACATTGTAACACTCAGTATTTTTACATTTAATATGTTTTATATTCAAATATTAATAGCCAGACCGCTAATGAATAATAAAATAAAATCGTAGTCAAAAACCGTAAAATATTAAATAGTATGAATAAATGGTACACAAAAAACATGTATTGCAAATTATTCTCTTTTATTAAAAGCAAATTACAGAAAAAAGAGAATTAAAAGAAAAGTCACTGAAAGAAAGAAAGTGTATAAAAATAACGCATGCAAATATGTAATCAGAAGTTTTTGTTAAGTTTCAGTTAGCGGAAATTGCGATGTGGTGGGCGTTATTTCAGGCTTCGAATTAACTAGCACGTGTCTGAAAGTTTATGATGCTACATCATGACTGATACTATATTATACATGTGAATATGAGTTTGTTTGTATGTTCCTTTGTTTGTTTGCTACTCTTTTACGCCTTAACTACATATTTGATTGTCATGAAACTTTGTAAGGTCCGCGCCAAACAGCTAGTCCGCTCTGAATATAGAAATGAGTCGCGTCGCCATAGAAAATTGTATGACTACACCTGCTCGCAACAAATTCAGAGCGGACTAGCAGTTTGGCGCGGCTAATACACACGTTGTCAGAGGTTAAGAAAAGGATATAGGTTTTTTATCTCTCAAAGGTGCCGTTCTTAAGGGATATAATGGAAAAACTTAATTTTTATTATAATTAAATATATAAAACATTTTTCCACAAGTAAAACCGTGGGCGCATGTACTAGTTCTATATACATATATGTGGAGTACTACGGAGGGTGTTGGTCTCAACCTATTGGCAACGAGCAAAAACCAATATTTGAGCACAACACGTGTTGCACATATTGGAAAACTTGCTGCCAACTCCATCTGGTTGCGTCGAATGAAACTTTCATCAGAATTTTCTGCTAAATACTTTTTCATAGCGTAACATTATTTTTTGTAGGGCCCCGTTTATGGGTTCATTTAAATCTGCATACTAAGCGTGTTAGATGCCTTCCGTGACAGACTTAAATAGTATCTGTTTAGTCTGTCACGTATTACTACAGCTTGAATATGAAGGTGGTAGAACCCTTAGTGGTTCGACTCCGGCAGCATCACCATTAGGTACGCCTATTTCTACCTCATAACACCAGTGGTGTATTCTGCACTGCACTGCTGTATTCTGGTTTGAAGGGTGTGGCAAGGGAGACATACTTCTCCGAGGAGTTCCAGCTTAGTCCTCAGGGATACCGGCGCATCTGTGACCTCAGGTAGGAATATCTAATCCTATCTGGGGTTGATTACAGTCCATTGGCAGTAGTAGACACTTACCATCAGGAACGCATGCTCGTCTGTTACTCCTATATTATAAATAAAAGCTTGAACGCGCAGACACGGCCCATGTATGTTAAAATATTCTGTAGAAAACATGCTTTTGTATGCCACTATCTGTCTGACACCTTCTATGTAGATATAAATGAATTCTTATCCTTACATAATATCATAGAAATAATGCAGTCTACTTCCCGGTTCATATATTTTTGCATACCATTATCCACAACGGAATGGCGATACAACCGTAGTTGTTGCCTCCTAATATAATAACATAAAGTTACATAAACTTTTTTTATTAATAAACGATGTCATCATTACTATCGTAATTAATTAATATGAAGCCGTGGTACAAAGTGGTTCTCTGACAAAATTCACGACAAATTGTCGACGGTATTTTCGTAGCGTTGCTTCGTAGCGCTACAGTATCGTAGCAATTTCAATTCTATTCTTCGTTTTGTTACATGATTTGGAAATCATTTCTATAGATCAATCGTGAAGATATCTTGTGAATGTCTTTATCGGTAGGCCTACCGAAGTTTGTCCCTGTAGTTTCGGGACCAGAATAGGGCTACGCTATCCCCTGCCTGTCGTAAGAGGCGACTAAAAGGTGGCTTCCGGGGTTGCGGGAGGCAAGAGTGGGAGCTCGAACTGCCCGGTAAGCGACTCCGGGAAGGGCGGCGGTATGTGTAGTCGCATACCGTCGTACGCACCAGATGGTGTGGCGAGCGTCAAGCTCACCTGGGCAGAGCCCTACGGAGCAACGCGCTAAGAGGACTCGCGTTCCTTTGGAGATCCCGGAGCCCTCTACGCAGCGCTGAGGACCGCCACCGGGGGGGTTTTAGTGCGGTAAAAATCCCACATAACCCGGCGTCGCTCGCACGGCGCCGGGTACCATTTGAAGGTTTCCCCCACGTTAACAAAAAAAAAGGCCTACCGAAGTTAGTGTATAGGAAATAAATACATTTAAACCTAATTTCGAAATTTCGAATGCATTTATGTACAGACAACGTATACACTCTTCATTACAATATTACAATTTATTTATGTAATAATTTATATATTTCTAATATGTGTTTATTGTTTGTCATTGTGTGTGTTTTCTACAGAATATTTTATGGAGCTCATATTACAAACATTAAAGCCGATTTTGAAACAAGATTACTTGGAACTTTTTTTTCGAAACTGAGACTTCTTTCTTAAATATGAAAATACTATAAAAGGTCACATAGATAACTGATTTATCGATTAGTTACATTACTATATTTGTGCTATGTAACAAGATAATAAATTTGTCATTAAAATACATAAATATTTTCGACTTTTACAAAATGCACTCAACACAAATTACATTTATGAACTGAAACTAAAAAGGAACAAGCTCTTTAGAATAAAAGTTGAATAATAATCTGCTTTAAGTAATAATAGGCCAATTACTAAAAAGGTCCTTAAAGGTCAAAAGTTTCTAGCGAGAATTTCAAAACGCGATTCACAGCGTAGGCGTAATCGCTAGGTTAAGGTATAGTCTTACCATTGAAGACGAACTATAAACGGTAAAAATATGATTAAAGTAGAGACCACTCAGACGTGTATTATTATTAGATGTGCGCAAAATATATCAGTAAAGTGAAAAGAGAGAGATATATCTTTTGAACTCAGTGATATATATCACTCTTTTAGCTCAGTAGCTCACTTTAGCTCAGTAGCTCTGTAACGATATAAGCGACATTTTATATCAGTATTTCAGAGAATCACATCAAAATGTTTTGACAACATTTTTGACTCCTATAATTAATACAAAACTGGCAAGAAATTATATATGCATTTCACAGCTTACACTATTTGTATATCCCTGTTTTCATATTCTTAGCAAAGAAAAAAGATTTTAATTTAGTGTTTAATACGTAATGTATTTGACTCAAATCAGACTCTCTCAGTCAGTCGCTCATTTGACTCATCACTCACTCGCGAGCGAGTATAACACTGTTGAGTTGAAGAAGATCTTATATCCGGAATCGTATGGACCTATGAACTCAACCATGTGACGCGGATATAAAGATATAATTCAAAATCGTCGGAGTTGATGAGTGATTAGCTCTTTGGTGAAGATATATAAATCTTTTATATCACTCACTCGCGAGCTACTCAATTCTAATTATTATATATACGCTTTTTACACTCACAGCCCTATGCTAGGATTCCTTGCATCGTGAGTACCATGGATAATCACAGAGACAAATACACAAACAATCAAACCCAGTAACAGAAACCTAAATTCATCGTTTAGATATTTGTTTGGCCGGGATCAGGATCCTCTGCGCGTCAGACCGGTGTGGTGACTGCTCCGCCACGTGGGTCTTCAAACATATTTATACAATTAATACCTCGAATTATGATCTGACTTACGCGAACCCGTAGTGACGCGATTTTCGAATCGTGACGATATGTCATTTATTTGAGCGTCATGCAACTCTCGATTATTGACAGACTAACTGTCACCACAGTATTGTTCAATTAATATCCGTCGTCGTCGTACTAAAGATCTGACTTACGCGGATATCGTTCAGCCACCACCGCGTAAGTCCGCAGTATTACAGTACCTATTAACTTTATGCCATCTATAATAAAATGCACATGTTAATTCATTTAAGAAATAGAACAGAGAAGTTTGTACAGCCTTTGTACTAATGCTATAAAACAGAAATAAATATACATATGTGCTTTCTCGCAGTCGAGTCATAATGCTCTACCACCTGTTATGTGTATAAGGTGAATACATTTTACGTTCATTTTTTCAATAAATGAAAAAGCTCCAGCTCAATACATTAGTATTTAATTCCCAGGCGCATTATAATATGCCTGATTCTACGATTGGACGGCGACATATAAATGTAACAGAGACAATTCCTCCGGGTTTGATAACAAAAAGCTATTTTTGCTCCCCACTGTAGAAGCTGCACAAATGAGATACAACTTTGATTAAAATATTCGCTGATTAAGCCTCCTCTCATCTGTCACAAAGGTTTTTATTAATGTACAGGGTGTAGTGAATAATGTTGCTTTTTTATTTATATTGTGTAAGTATTAACCTATATTTAATGTTTACCCACATAGCTCCAGAAAGCGCATAGCCCAGTAGCGTATGTAGATCTCAACTGATCTACAAAGTTAAGCAACGTCAGGTGCGGCTGGTACTTGGATGGGTGACCGTTAGTGGTATATTTAATGGGCACGTTAAGCCGTGGGCACGTTAAGCCTTCGGTCCCGGTTGTTATCGAAGGATAGCTGACATTAAACCCCGTAAGTGGCCTTATGGTGTGACTTGCTCATAAGGCCCCTAATGAAATGCTCAACAGTAACACATGAAATGGATTGCGGATAATATTCCAACACCACTGTTTAAATGAATACAGATAACGCAATGTTGTTCTGGTTTGAAGGGCGTGACCAAACCTAGCTGGAATTATTTAATAAGTTTACTAAACCATAAGCTTCGACTATATTTTTTTATAATATGGGAGTAGCTGACGAGAATGCAGTCCACCTGATATTAAGTGGCTACTGCCGCCCACGGTCATCTGTGATCAACCCCAGGTAAGATTATTTTCCTACCTGAATAAGCTAAGTTGACTAAGCTGGAATACCTCGGAGAATTATGTCTTCCTTACCACACCCTTCAAACCAGAACACAGCAGCGCTTAACACTGGTGTTATTAGGCAGAAATATGTGTGTACCACCTTCAAAACTAGCTTAGAATAATTCGGCAAACAAAAATAAAATGGGTTAATGACCATTTACCATTAAGAGAACTTTACGCTCATTTCTACTTCAATCTCATAAAAAGTAAGTGCTAACTCAGGCCGAATGCAAAAAACTTCATACTGTAGACAAAAGCATTGCAAAGGCTGAAGTTGCCAGCTAGACGTCTTAGGAATGTTCCAATCTCGCTGCTTTCAAGCCTTATAAAGAGATCCTTATGAGACTCCTTTCTACGACTAGGAAGGAAATTTTTAACATTTTTTGTACTCGAGATTTTCTTCATAGTAAAATGTAATATGTATGATTACAATTTTGACGTAATATAGGAAAGGTACTCTACTATCATTTTTATAATTATGATTTACATGATAAAAGCAAGCCTAGTGGTCAAGAAACTCGGCCTCTCGATCCAGGTGTCGGATTTTCAAAGTTATGTGCGTATTAGAAATTAATTATTACTTGCCTATTACGGTGAAGAAAAATATCATGAGGAAATGTGCACACCTGATATTTATAAAAAAATACATCAAAGGTATGTGAAATTTACCAATACGCACTTGGCCAGCGTGGTGGACTATGAGCTAATCCTTCTCATTCTGAGAGGAGACCCGTGCACAGCAGTGGGACAATAATGGGTCGATGATGATGATGATAAATCTATTAATTTAAAAATACACTCCTCTTTTCTAAGTCTGCAATCATTATTTCAACGGTAATAGTACCTACTTAGTGAACTCCTACACGATTCCACGTATTGAAGCTAGAAATCTATTTATATTTCATTTCTGCTCTCTTCAGAAATATTATTCCATCGTATCAAGTGTTATTTTAAGAAATAATATTTAATAAATAGGTCGTATTAATAGATACAATCTAGTATCAATGTTGGGAACGGGTTTTCTCTTAGACTGACCTTCTCATGGTTAGGTTGGTCATAGTCCACCCTGGTGGCCAAGTACAGATATGTAGACTTCATCATCATCAACTCATTATTGTCCCACTGCTGGGCACGGATCTCAGAATGAGAAGGAGTAGGCCATAGACTTAACACACCCCTAAGGACTATTTTAGATAACGCTCAGACATTTATAAATGTTATATAAAGCATGTAAAGTAATTTATCATGCGCACACAGAACTCTGAACTTGTCTGAATTCTGAAACCGGTATGTCAGAGGCCAAAATTAATTCACTCTATTACATACATAGCGGCAAAAACAAATTCATAACACATAATAGACACGATTAAAAGGGTAATAACGTAAGAAATAAAAGAATAAGTGTTGACTCATCTCGAATGCCCTCCAACAAAGGAAAACTTCATGCAGTTCACAAAAGGAGCATTTGCAAAGGGCTGTGAGCTGACGTCGCTCGCTAGACAAAGCCTCAGGAATGTCTTAGGTTCCAATCTCGTTCTCATATAAGCTGTGTAAGATGCGTAAGTGCGTTCTTACTACGATTGTAGACTTTTTATGTAATGTAGGTACATACATACGTAACTTTACTAGACGATTTATGTAAAATGTAAAATAGCTTAAAACTTTGCGATGGTTTTTGTAAAAGTACTTCCAATTTTGCGGTAAATCAAGTAAAAATGTAAATAGGTGATCACTGTAATAATGTTAATTGGTTTTATGTGTATTCATTACATAATTAGCATTATACATGAATGATATGTTTATCAGAATACATTGATAGGTAGTAAATAATAGTAGTAGAATTGAATCGCCAAGTGAATAAAAGTTATGACAATAAATATCACTGATTAGATAAAAAGGTTTTTTTGTATTAATTATATAGTCGCGTGTCACTAATAGTGTTTTAGTTACTATATTAATAGCAAAACACACTAACCCATTATTTCAATTATCTCGCATTCTCTATACATTGCGTAAATGCGTTGACTACGCTTCGCCGAAGCAGAAAGCAAGCCAAGTCGTAGCTCTGTCTAAGGTATCTGCTCTAGCTATAGATCACTGCATTTTAAGACCTAAATGCATCTAATTCTAAATAGATTATTTTGGAATGGAAACCACTACCTCAATAGCTAGGGGTAAATGTTTTTGAAACAACCTAATTTTAAACAACCAATCCGAACAATCTTTCTCCCGAGGATAACATTAGTATTTGAAATAGGTAAGTGCCTCAATATAACCGACGAAATCTGAACGAATTTTCTTCTAAGGTACATTTTGAACGCCATGACATGGGCCTCTTCAAAAAAGGTGCAAAAAATTTCCGCTTTAAAGCCGGTGGATGCATTGGTGACTGCTCTAGTGTTCAAAAAGGTACAAAAAGAGCTGGCATTCAAAGCCAGCAATGCACTGACGACACTTTTTGTTCCAATGTCTACAGGCGACGCTGACTTTCCATCAGGTGGTCCGTCTACCTTATCTGTAATGTAAGCCATACACGCTATGATCTACCGTAAGGTTTACCTGCGCAGGTTTATCTGTACAGGAGAACCGCACGTCGGTAACGTGTGTGGTGGTGTGGACGTTCCGGTGTACCGGACGGAGTTCAGTTTTGATCAGTGGCGTAGCTACCTAGGGGCTAGGCGGGGCAGTGCCCCGGGGCCCTCAAACTCAGGGGGGCCTCAAACCCGTACCAGAAATCTCGATCGAACGGAACTTTTGGAAATTTCTCCCATTTTCAAAATAAATATGAAATGTTGCAACCCCACTTTAAACATGACAACTCAGTTGAAAGTAGGCCTATGGAATGCCTAGGGAATTCCCCTAAATTCTTTCTGTACTAGTACTTAGTTTTACCTCAACTAACTCAAGCACGGACTGTTCACCAATCATGCAAGGAAATAATGAGCAAATATGGAGTGCTACAATGCGACCTAACGGAAGTATTCCGCCGTGGGGCCCCGGCGTTGTAAAATAGGGCCTCCCCCTCTCTTTCCGTGGGTGCCGTAAGAACCGGCTAAGGGATACGGTGTAGACCACCTGTGCACAAATGTGAATAGTTTGCAGACATTTGTTTTTTTGTGTTTATTTGTTAGTATATTGCGGTTTGGTAGACATATATGAGTATATATATAAATCAATAAATGTATTGATCGGCATGTTAATGCGCAATCGTATCAAATCGGGGTGCGCCGACACATGGACCCTTAATTTATTTAAATAAGTAATGTTATGTGACAAATTAAAGGAAAAGAATTTTTTTTAAGAAAATACGTATTTTTTCATACATTTGCATACTAATCCTTAAGGATTATACATAAATACATATGTCATAACATGGAAGAATTTGTTGGTTAATCAACTAATTCTTCGATGTTATGACATATATGTTTGTAACTTGCGAAAATATAACGGACACATTAGCGTCATAGGATCGTATCCAATCGTGGTCCTATGACGCTTTGATCTGCCTATTTTAAGAACAAATGTCCCTACAGTGAAACATTTTTCATTTATGTGGAAACGTTATACTTTTGCGGAAACTGAAGCTAGGAAAAATTGTAAATAAAATAGTTATTTAGTCAGTTAGGCCCGACCTTTATATGATAAATCCTTGACGATCCTATTTCATTAGCCAAACCTACATCCAGTATTAATTGTAATTTATGTTGTTACTGTTTAATATTTTTATTACCTGCCCTGCACTGCACAAAAAAGGGCTTAAATAGCTTAGCATTTATAAAGTATTTGTATATTTCATATTTTTGTTTGATAAAACCTAATCAGTTTCCATAGCAGTGGGGCCCCATTTTTTTATTTGCCCCAGGGCCCTTGGTTACCTAGCTACGCCACTGGTTTTGATGCGATGACATCGATTGAAAAATATGACACACACGTGGCACACGGTGGCACACGAAAGTATTGATTTTTGACTTTGCGCCGGTCGCCTGCACATGTTCTAAAACCTGCACAGGTCTATTCCCACACACAGTAGGTACGGTATACAGACAGACCTCTCAGGTGCTCCGTAGTGTGTATTGCAGGCATAAGTTATATAAAAGCTCCTACCTTAGCAAAACTTGATAGATCCTGAAGTCTTTTAACGCCCGTTTGACACACATTAGACAATTTTTACCTACCCACTACAAATTGACAAATTTCTGATTCAACTGTCTTTATTACATAACCTTATTTTAATAGCTTATAAAGTTAAATCAAGCATTGCCTAACCAGCATGTTTCATAACAGTGAGCTGCATTTTGTTCCATTTAACAGCAAATTGCTCCGACTGCGCTCCGCTGAAGCACAAAACGCGTAATAACGCTGTCTGGATGCTGCTCGCTCACGTGATTACACGCTCTTTAGTAGGAACATCAGGCATTCCGGGCTTAAGCGGGAAATAATGGAAGGATAACAATTATTGTAACTAGAACATCTTACGCCCGTTATTAATAATTAATCTTTCCAACGTCTTACCCACCATAGATCGAAATTTGACAATTCTAGTAGGCAAAACCTGTTATAATGACCTGCTTCACCTATCTTTATTACTCAAACCTTATTAGTAAATATTTACATATTTATATCAAGCATTGCCTAACCAACATGTTTCATAACAGTGAGCTGCACTTTTGTTCCATTTAACAGCAAATTGCTCCGACTGCGCTCCGCTGAAGCACAAAACGCGTAATAACGCTGTCTGGATGCTGCTCGCTCACGTGATTACACGCTCTTTAGTAGGAACATCAGGAATTCCGGGTTTAAGGTGGAATAATGGAGGGTTTAATAAAAAAATATTTTTACTACTACTAGTTTTGTGTGCTAAAGATCAAAAATTACAATTCTAGTTGGCAGAAATTGTCAAACTTCGATCTTTGGTAGGTAGAGATTTGGATAGATTAATTATTAACAACGGGTGTTAATCGACTCCATAGATCTTGTGTAACACAGAAATCTCTTTTTTAGACTGAATATATTTCTACTACAATACATAAGCAAAGAGTAATTTTATCTTTCAGAGTGTTACAAAAATCTGTTGAAAGTCTCTATCTCCTCTACTCTACGAGTATATTGTAAAATAATTAAAATATAAATTAGTCATAAAGTCTCGAATAGCATAATTATATCGAATGAAAAAACAAAGTTCGCTTTTTCAGATTAATAGGCACGACGAGAATTTTCCACGAAAAGTGACGACCCAGTTAGGAATTCCAGTGGAATTTAAAAAATTGAACCCAAGAAATCCAAACCAACTAAACCGTATAAAATAGGGAAGTTAAAATTCGTTTTACAACATTTCTATTGCAAATTCGGTACAGGCTTATCAAGACTTCGCTTTGCATGCGAGCTACTGCGGCTTTCGACCGGAAATGACGGAAAACGTTGTGTATAAAACACGCAAGCTACTCAAATATTAAAAGTTGATGTGCACGCCTCGAGGATCCTCATCCGCTCGTTCCTACCCTCGAATTATGCATAACAACCTACTGTGTAAGCACGTACGCGGAATTTGCAATAATTTATTAGTAATTTGTGCATATTTAACGAGGACTGAAGCTGTGTGTACAGTATGTAATAAAAGATGAACTGTTAGGTCTTTGGTATGCTCGATCTCGTAAAATTTGAGACGGAAATTTGGAATAAGAGAGTAAAATATTATTGCCTGTTTTGTACATTTGGTGTGCTGTACTCGACACAGTTTACGTAACCTTAGGATTTTGATTAAATCGATTTCACGACACGAAAAACAGCCATTATACTGGTAAAGGCATAGGGTTACCAGAACATAGGTAATTGTAGTAATCCTTACAATAAAGCCTACTGATATATCTTTAAAACACTTAAGTGTATTGCATGAATGTGTTATTAAAAGGAATGATATAATTAGATTATATTAAGTATTTCGTTAGAAATTTTGATCATCTATCAGACCACAGATAGTTGCAAAAGGTAATAACGATGATATCATTCCATCCATCCAAATCAAAAATATTAATAATCTCAAACCAATAGCATCAAGAGAATGGAATAAAACATTAGACATCAGAATTCAGTGCAAAGAATTGCGGATATTTTCCACATTTAAAGAAGAAACTTCAATAAAGCGAATTCTTATTGACATAGCAGAAGTACGAACGCTTACGTGCCAAGAAGCAATGGAGCCAAGTGAGCTCCGAGCTGAGCAAATAATAATTTTGTTGTATTTATTTAAGTATAACAACGTAGAGGAAATACTGATATGAACAGGATACAAAAGACTCGTGGAAACGGTGAAGATGTAAAACAAGTTAAATGTGATAAGAGTGGAGTAGAGTAGTGTGACAAGAGTAATAGTAGAGTTCGTGTAGTATTGCTGCAACGACAGTAAGCCTTAATTTAAGCCTTTTAAATGAATTGCTGATATGGCTTAGTTTAGGGACAAGTTCTGTAATAAGGTGTGTCAACTTACGTCCGTTAGTTATAGTCAATCAAACCAAATTTAGGAAATTTTGTCAAATTTTGTCTAGAAAAAAATTAAAGTGTAAAACAACGTAAGTAATAAATGTAAGATTATTAATAGCGGGCATTAATAGTAAGGAGTATTTGAAGTACTTTTTGTGAACTCTTCTCAAAACGACGAGACCTTCAATCCATATCATTGGATCCACTCCAAGTATGGGGATATTAGACTGTCAAGAACATTACATAAGCGTGTAGGTCAGATTTATGTAAAGTAAATACTTCGCAAAGATATCTTAGAGGCATTCTGAAAATATTTAGAAGGTCGCCAAAACAATGGCCCGTGACGAGAAGCAACTTTTCAATTGTAACACAAAGAATAGTTTTCTTTTATGTTCAGAAATAATCTAAATAGTAGGCAAGTAGTAGGTTTTCTTGGGTCACTTAATCATAAAACGTGATGTTAAGACATTTTAAAAGACATTACAATAGTATTAATAACTTATTTTCCACGGCTTCTCCTATATGTAAACCATCACTTTTTTATACAATCAAGGGATTAAATAGAAAAGTCAAAATAGGTATTACAACTTCCAAAATAGAGTCAAGGAAACAAACAGATAAAAACTGGCATAGGTTTTGGTCTGTCTACCTTAAGATGTATATTAGCTTCGATGAGAGTAGTTAAATAGAACCGATTCGCATTCTTCCTATGCCCATCAAAGGAAGCGACTAAGTTTTAAATCCGGGACAGTACTTCTTCCGGATTTATGCCTTAGTCCTTGCTGTATTTCTATTAACTATACTGTAGATATATACTGCGGTTACGAACACGCGCCGCCAAGCGTAACTTCGACAATATATATCCATATATCCTCAATATATGTCAACATATACACCATGATCATTATGATCACTTTCAATATTTCAAGTCACATAAAGCACATAATGAAAATTATCATTATTTAGGAATTACCACCGACACTTAATTATACGAAGTACTTGAATGTACCTTATATTTTAATACGTCTCCTAATTGTGTGGGGACTATCGTCCCCAGAGCTGTACAGGCCATTATATACGGTCTTTTCATTCATTTCTCTAGTAATATTCATAGAGGAAGGAAAATGTACGATGAAAGTAGATTTTATCAAATCTAAATTTAAAGACAAATCCTCGAACTGCAATAGTCCTGAGACGGAAATTGTGAACGAGCATAACGCAAATTGTTCCAATCTAATAAGCAGTTCAGAAACGATATGAAAGAATAAGCATCGCTTAACCTCGAACCCGTTTACTCAGAATGGGAAACCTTGCAGACACAATTTCTTTTCAGAACGGTGATAGAGGAATTTTTTACATTAGAGATCGTCTTCAATAGCAGACATGAACGTTCCCCCGACGTATTTAGGTAGATTTATCTGCAGTTCTTTAGAGCGTCTAGACGGGATGTCGTTATTTGGATGACAAGGGTTCATCCTACGTATGATAAGAGCTTAAGGATCGACCGCCTGCATTAACATCTTATGAACCAATCAATCATGCTTTCGATAAAAAAGGGTGTTGCGATGAAAGAGCCAGTGATTATGAAGCGGAGCACGATTTTGCGGTTCTTGTGGAAACAAATTAGGAGCCTACGGATTCGGAGTTTGACAAATGAAGACGACGCCACTACAACGTTTGATTACATGGAAAATATTCTAAAAAAATCCACATTTTGTTAAAACACAAAAACAAAATCATCAAGAAAGCAAACAAGTTAAAATATTAATAAAGAGGAAGCCTAATTTGGCGCGATAAACCCTTACAAAATAATAGTAGGGAGAGAGAACATATTATATTGGTTATCATAAACGATATTTAGTAAAATAGTAAAGTAAAGAAACTTGACATTAAAGGGGATATAGTGTCAGCGGCGGATGGTCGCAGACAGTGATGAAATGGTACATTAGACACCTGATACTATACGGATACAGCGAAGAGAAGACAGTTTTGTACTTTTAGGTTCGTGACAACATGATAATAAATAATATAGGTTTATTTCTAGATTGAGATTTAATGAGAATAGTCAAAAATGCGCCACAAACTTTCATCATATTCAGTTTAGCATAAAACAGATACCCAACCATGATAAAGTTCAGATATTATCATGCCTTATCTACCAAAATATGTATAAATAAATTTATCTATTGATTTTTCCCAGGGACATTTAGTCCCACGCTGTTGTAGGCACCGGAAAGTATTGGGGTGAAAGCAAATAATAATATCCGTAATAAATAATAATGTACCGGATGTCTTCAAAACATCATATCAGCCACCGAGGATATATAGTAAATGGAAATCAGCTATAACTTAATATTACTTACATGATATTGGGTATCATTAAAAATATCCTCCTACCATCAGAAAAATCCAAAAATATGTATGTCTACAATGATGCTACTAACACAGATTGACGGCAGAGTAATAATTCATCCAATAAAAACAATTTGTTCAGTCAGTATGACTGTGATAGCAGAATCAATTCGTTGTTCAGCAACTCGTTACCGCAATCGAGCGACGTAGCTCTCAAAACCTGGGACCATTACAATCAACCTTTCATGAATTCAGAGCAATTACAATTCTCTTCAGAACGTCGCGAACAAAACTACAGTAATGTGAGGTTTTATTTAAAAACGTTCCCTCGCTATACCGCAGTTTGGCACGGCTCGCATGTTCGTCCGTGGATCTTGAATATTTCACAGTAAGTTGTTTCCACAGCCAAGAGGTCAATGGCCGATTTTATTTGTGAAAAGTGTGCAGTGATTCTGCGTAAAATGTGAACCATATTTTCTCGTTTAATATCTGCAATTATATTCAAATGCGGCATGCCCGTAGCCTTTTGTAAAAGACGCCTGACCCCATTCTCTTATGAAGATGGGCGAACAGCAATCGACTTCTGTAGACCGGTTAATTCTTATTGGTCACTATAGGACATTATCCGACAGATGATCGCTATCGGGTCAAGTCAGAAACCCTACAGATGTCTTGCAGTAACTTCACAAAATGTGTTCTCAGTTACATGAATACGTTATAATGAAAAATGTTATGTAACTTTTGGTTAAGTATTACGAGTATTATAAAGTGGTTTAAGAATGAAATCTTAATGTTTTTTGTCTCTTAAATATTACTACGGAATTACCACGGGTCTTATACTTTTGTGATGGGAAAAAGAGGTAGTGTGGAAGACGAAGGAAGACATTAAATTACTTGGTAATAAGTAAGTTTAACTTTTGAACTTCAAATTAACTTAAGATATATGGGAGAAGACACTAACATTCAAGATTATGGAAATATCTTACAAAGGGTGTCGACTACGCTCTTATCATACAATACTACATATCTATTCAGATTTGTCTGTTATATGAATTATTTGTCTTTTGCGTGATCTGAGTGTTATAACTTCTTATAAACGACAAGTAGACATAACACCTATTTGTTATAAATTGACGAATATTTAAGACTACGACGATTTGTTATCGATTGAAAGAAAACATTTTCATTTCGGTGGAAATTACATGTTAAACGGTAAAATATAACATAAATTCTTCTTAATTAAAACTTTGCATATTCAAACTAAAATAATAAGGAATCAACACACTTTATGAATTACTTCTTAAGCATAAGTACTTTATTATGTGTAACCACGACCTTCATTGCTTTATTGCCAGACGAGCCAAGTTCATCAAAAATGTAGGGGCCGTCCAAAAACAATAAGTAGGTACCATGATCAATAATTCGTTGCCACAAGCGAAGGATCAACTAGACGGCACGACTGACAGGCGCGAATCGCAGCCGACCTCGATACTTTACCAATTTCGAAACCAATCTCTATCAAACACATAGACAACCTTAACGTAAAGCTTATCTTTTATATATTATCACAACGTGTACTCCAACAAAGAGGATTTCAGGAGCTCCAGATAACGAGTCGATCGATACATAGAGACGAACTCAAATGAGATTTTCCTTGAACAATCTCGTAGTTTTCACGTCGCATCGTAGCGGATCTTTACTCGTGTATTAATTAGCGTTACATGTAGCGCTGCGCCGAGGGCGTGTATAGTCGTACTCACGGTAGTAGGAGGTCCTCGAGCGTGTTACATGGGCCACGGTTCACTGCACCGTCGGCCCGCACCCAGCCACCGTAACAACAGATGCACCTTCTCGTGGCCACTCCGTCCTGAACTTGCGTAACATTTATATAACGAGACACATACCGTCCATGAACAAAACCGTTCGGTCAGCGGGCTCGCACACGGCTCCCGACACCGCTCCGTCCTGCCATTTTGGATTCGATCAGACAACACGGCGGAGTCGCGACCTTCGCGCCCGTTGCGCACTCCCTCCGCCGAGGATGCGAGAGTCGGGCGTGATTCTCTTTAAAACCGGGGTGTCACGGAACTACGTTCGGAGGGAAAATAAAAAAGTGTGATTCGGTCGGGTGGAGCGGCCGGCTGCGAGTGGCACATGCCGCTCGATAGTTGGGCGCGTGCGCGAGGCGCCGCGCGCGTGACGTCACGCCGCCCTCGCGCCGCCGCCGTGCCTCCGCGACCTCCTCAATGGGCCGTCGCCGTCGCCCTACCACTCTACGCACACACCATTATTATTTAACTGACACCGCCACTTTGACATCAATCTAATTAATCTGACTACTCTCATCAGATTCCCAGGTAGAGACGTAATCGCGAAACCTTTCGGCGAATTGCAATCGGAAAACTTTTGATGGACGTAGCTGGCCGCACTCATTGTTTCGTTTTTCAATTTTCATAATAGCTGGGTTTTGTTCACTTTCGGAGCTCGGGATTTTTGTTTTGGCTCCAATTCAACGTGGAGATAGTGGCTTTATGAGTAAATAAAAAAGACAATAACCATTTCATCTTCTTTTTCCGTTTCCATTATCACTATATGTACACCTTATAAGTAGACAAAAATTTCGACGAGTACTTGAGGCGGCTAGGATTTGGTCCGTACTAACTGTACCCGCAACGATTGCACGCCAAGTACTATTACACGCAGGCTCAAACTGTTGCCAAATAGAGACTATTTGGAGCGGCGTACATCACAAACAATCTATATACTTATGGGCCAGCTACTTAAAACTCTTTTAATGAAATCGGATATTAGCCAACACGAGACGAACATTTTTATAACGATATCGGGAACGTTTTTTATTGATATCTATCTGTATCGTTTTTTGCGGATAAGTTGGGACAAGAACTAAAAACTAAAGAAGGTGAAGTGAAGACAGAAGGCCGGTTACAGATCGGCCTAACTACTTGATAAGTTTAAGTCATATCCGCATTTGTCAATCGCCATATTAATTGATTATTTTATCAGTATCAACTTCTGTTTAATTCAAAATTGATTACTGATATCTGTATACGGTAGAGGCATAACATCACCTATATGGACAATTTGAAAGTAGTAGAATCCTTTGTGGTTCGAATCCGGCGGCACCACCACCACACCACCACCACACCACCACACCTATTCCTGCTTCATAACAGAAGCGTTAAGCGCTGCTGTGTTCTAGTTTGAAGGGTGTGGTAAGGGGTCTCATATCGGTCCTGTCCTCTTTTCCGCCTTCATAAACGATATAGGATCTCAAATACGTAACTGTAAATTTTGTCTCTTCGCTGACGACTTAAAAATTTATAAAACAGTAAAATCCACATTAGACGTCAACCTTATTCAAAATGACTTAAATAGAATAAATATGTGGTGTAAAGCAAATGGCATGATATTAAATGCAAAAAAATCATTTCATATAAGATTCTCGAGAAAATTCTCAACAGTATCATCATCTTATACATTAAACACCGAGATATTACAAAAAGTAAACGAAATTCGAGACCTGGGTGTTATTTTGGACAGCAAACTTAGGTTTAGTGCTCATATAGACGCAATAGTTAAAAAAAGCGCAAGAATGCTTGGATTTCTGAAAAGAAATACCAAGGGGTTTCTGTCATCGAAGTGTAAAACTACTTTATTCAACTCGCTCGTTCGCAGTCAACTTGAGTTTGCTTCAGTTATTTGGAACCCTCATTTTGTCAAATATTCACAGCGAATTGAAAACATACAGCGGGCTTTCACAAGACACCTAGCGTTTCATTCTTCAGGAATTTTCCACCGTACTACGTATGATCTCCGCTTAAAACATTTTAAAATAATGTCATTAAAAAACCGTCGCATGATACTCGATATCATGTTTCTCAAAAAAATAATTTCCGGCAAAATTGATTGTAGCCACTTATTGCAACAATTAAGTATAAACGTTCCATACAATTACCCACGACATCCTATTACCAAAATCTTCCATGTACCACCCAGTAGAACTCACCTCTTCAAACATTCCACCCTCTCTAGGATCTCTGCTGAATATAACCAAGTGTGTGCATCAGCCGACATAGACATTTTTCATGACGAATGTTGTCGTCTTAAAAACAAACTATCTACCTACCTCAACAGTTTTGCTTCCTGAGTAAATTATGTATATTTATTGTATAGATTTATTTTATTTTCTTTTTTAAGTATCTTACATTATTTGCATAGATATCACGTCTCTATCTCTATAAATGTTGTACATGCCTATAACTGGCTTGCATACCAGTGTATCTTATTATATCACAATGTTATTTACAAAATTTCTGTATGTTATGCTGTTGGTGTGTCAAATAAATAAATAGAAATAGAATGTAAGGGGGACATACTTTTCCGAGGCGTTCCAGCTTAGTCCGAGATAGCGGCGCATCTATGGCCGACCTCAAGAAGATGTAATGCTATATGGGGTTGATTACAGATCTCCATGGACGACAGTAGCCACTTACCATCAGGTGGACAGCATGATCATCTGCTACTCCTATATTATAAAAAAATCTGTAACCAAGTGTATATACATCATAGAGTCTTCCAGAAACAGACCTTTAAGAACTAAGAACGCCCCATAAGTCAGCCAATACTTACACTCTTCCACCGTAACGCAAAACACTAGAAATAGGTGTGACGGTGGTACCTCACCGGTCGTTCCATACTGAACGACATTTTACAGTGCAAGTGGTATTTATTATTGTTTTATCTTACATACATTCAAATCTCACACTTACCTCATGAACTTGTTCGCATTCCACTTCTACTATGATTATTCCATTACCTTCACCATATTCAAGACCACTGTTATTAGTAACTATATTTTCACTAAAAACATTTTCGGAAACACTTTTGTTTCTCCGATTTTCATAATCTACGTCTTCAGTTTGAACGGATACTGACTTACTTTTTTGTTCAAGAGTCTTTTTGCCTCTCTGTTTTTCGCTACTCATTACAACCCGTTTTCCGGGTGTATTTTCATATTTTCTGCTTTTGCAAAAACTCGGCATTTTACTACCGACTGTAACGAAACAGTTTGAGAAACAGTTTCGATTCATTCTTAATGGTGAAATGAGCTTCGGGTATGATTTCAACCGTATTAATCAGAAAGCAATATTAAGTTCTATTAATTTTTATATCTCGCTTTATGATAAGCAAGCGATAAGGATTAGTCATTGAATTGAAACCGTAGTAATGAAGATATGCGCGCATTGCGCATGGTTTGTATATCTTAACCGATCTGGAAAGTTAAGCAACACCGGGTGGTTGGAAGTTGGATGGGTGACCGCAGGCAAAGTTTTTTGTGCCTTTCATGCTTTGTGGTGCACATTTAGGTATCAATCCCGGTTATTTTCGTAGTAAAGCAGACTTGAAATCACGTCGAAGATTTCATTGGCGGTTTGGAAACATCCCACAAGGGTTGGCACAGCTAACCTAGATGTCCAATACGACAACATGATATTCTAATAACATCATATTTAAATACGTTTTTGAGCCTCCCGACCTGATGGACTTATATAACCAAATCCGTATTGAACAGAAGTTCCATCCTAAATGCGTTACGTGTAGGAGGACGAAGATGATCTCCTCAGTCAAGTCGGCCGGCATCTATACCCTTCCAGCAAAACTCCGATCTTCTTCACGCTAGAAGTAGCTGCGGCGGTGGTACCTCGAAGAAGCCGGACTCGTATGCCTACCGTTCAAAGAAATAAAGCTTTACTATAAATAAAGGGTATTTATATAGAACGTGCTAAATTATCAGAAACTCATTTCCTGTAATACGAGATCGCATCGGAATTCCATTTAATTCGTAGATAATTTAAGTGATTCGGAAATGGAGAGCGATTGGCTATTAACTAATAACATTAAACATATGACATTAAACGTGTTTCATATGTATTTGAATATTTCTATATAGTTATCCCTTCTCACGACGAGCCAAAGCACGTTTCTGTAAGGAAAAGATACATACGAGTTGTACGGTCCAGCTCGTTAGCCAGACCGAAATTGTAGTGTAGGTACGCTGGCATGGCCACGCAATCCTCAGGCCACTCACTTGTGTGGTGGACTGTATGGTGTAAGAGAAATGACCCAATCCTCGTCCCAGCAAATGAGTAGATGAAACCACCAACCTTGCTTTCCAAGTCGATCTGCGGACTCGAGTCGTGTCAGGGGTGATCCGCAAGGCGCTGTCACGGGGCTCAAGGAAGCAGGCACCGCCTGAACTTCCTGAGGAGTAGTCTCTCTCCACAATGCACAAGCTGTAACACGGCTAGTCCACGTGGAAAACAGAAGCGAGAGGGCACGTACAGAACGTCGGTAGCTTCTAACGGAGCGCAACAGGACGACTGGTCGCACGAAGCGACATTGACAAGACAACTCTGGTGGAATATTTGCATCTACCCACCCAAAGTTGACAAGAATTGAACACGAGGCGTTCTAACTTATATTAGGGTTCATTTACATTCACAGACATAGAGCGTGTCAGATACGTACCATACCAAAAAATATTTCTCCTATAGAAATTCGATTGATGTATTTTTTATAACATGGTGATGGTAAATGGCTACTGCCGTCCAAAGACGTTTGTAATCAACCCCAGATAGGATTAGATGTTCCTACCTGAGGTCGGCCACAGATGCGCCACTACTCTTGAGAACGCCTCGGAAAAGTATGTCTCCCTTACCTCACCTTAGCACATTTATTTCTACCGCAACAGCAATGCAGACACGGGCCGTGTTTGTAACGCTCAATGTCTGCGGATATATGGTGTATGTGTGTACTACCTCAGGTGTAGAACTCCAATTTGTCTGGAGTTGATTACGAACGTCATGGGTGGCAGAGACCACAATCAATCAAGTTTAGTATATTATAAAAAAAAACAATGGCAACAACAAAAGCTGAATAAAACTTCAAAATATACTCATAAAATATATTTTTAACCATAATAAAATCCATGACAATAGTTCAAAATATCTTTTAAAGAAGTACATTAGCATAAAAGTCATTTTTACAAAATTGGCACCTAAGTTACCCTGTCACACCTTTGATGCGTAAGTAAAAATAATGTACAATACATTTTTTAAAATAAAAACTCATAGACAAGTTATAAAGCTCGACCAGAAAAAGAAAATACGAAATTTCGCCGTTATATCGCGGTTTTTTTAACCTAATTATATCTACACTAATATTATAAAGAGGAAAACTGTTTATTTGTTTGGTTGTAATGAATAGGCTCAAAAACTACTGGACCGATTTTAAAAATTCTTTCACCATTCGAAAGCTACATTATCCACGAGTAACATAGGCTATATTTTATATAAAATATATTTGATAAATAGATTTTGAGGCGGTACAAAGTTCGCCCGGTCAGCTAGTCTAGTATAGAGAGGGTATATTCTTCCTTTAGCGCCCACGTAACGTTAACGTCGAAACACTGGTATATCCTATACCTAATCGCGCCATCTATCGAAAAGAGCAGAACAACGCACCAAGCCTTTCAGTTCAATATAATCATATTTCACAAAACCTGCAGCTACTAATTCATCACACATTTTTTTCTGATCTCGCTTCAAGGTAACTTATCTTTGATAGCAAGTAAGTTTTTTAAAAAGAATCATAAAAAGAGATATTTTATACGCCGTACATTGCACATCTATTTACATTATATTATACAAATAGATTTACATAAAAATATATGAGCAATTTTATTACTTACAGTAATCTTGAAGTCATGTGATTATTTATAATATTTTTCGTCATAAACTAAACTGCGTATATGTTCAAAAAATAAAGTTCTCCAAATGATATAAAATATAATCGTACCTACTACTGGCAAGAAAATTATGAAGTATGTAAAAAATGGCATCGGTATAAAAATAACCCATAAACCATAAACCTACCATTTAATGGCATAGAATAAACACAAACACAATCAATATTAAAACAAAAGACAACTAAAATTATACGTAAAAATTTTGGAGTGTAGAGGTAAAGATTACCGTCTCATATGAGGATTCAGTAAACAAATAACAATTCGAAAACCCTCCTAAATGGTAAATGGCGCTAGTGTAGCAAAAGTGTTTGAAATGAATTTAACAGATATAGAGAGAGTGCAGTGCGCAAGTTAAAAAAAAATAATAATGTTGTGTCATTAATTCATTATATTTGCTAATAGACTGCAGTACCCTTAGTATGAGTTCTTACGTTTTTACAAAAATGACTGCTTTTCCCCCGATCAGCGCCTCTAGCGGACTGTATAAGAACTGATTGGGAATGAAAATGTATGGGAAATTCGTAAATAAATACAAAAACAGTCAATTTTATATAGCTGTATACAGTACACTTAACTATTTACGTAGTCCAAAATAATTCGTAAATATTTTTTTGGAATTATTTTTGGCGCTTCTTAATTTTATACTACACTAACGCCAATTTAATTTATGATTTTAACTGACATTTTGGTTGCAGAGACATTACTCTTTAATTCTACTAGTGCTAAATAATTCTAAGCTCTAAGGTAAATTTTCTAAAATTGTATTAATGAAGTACAAATATTTTTTTAGGCAGAAAACCAGACGCAAACAACCAAATTTATATTAGCAATAGATCATTTTTGGTACAATTAAGAAGATACTAAGGCAACTCCGGTAAGGTCCTATTCTATAGTGTATTATACATAATTATACTTCTTAAAATCACAATACAAGAATAAAAAAATCAAGACTAACTAAAAATAAGAAAGTAACTTTACTATTATTATCTACTCTACCATTATCTTATTGTATAACTAAAAACCTGTACATTAATTGGGTATAAAATATGCGTATATATTTTTTATTTTTAATAATCATATATATTTTTAGATTGAAATGTAACTATAAATCATAATCTTTAATACGAAAACCATAATAAATTGAAAAATAAAATAGCCAATAGATTTAAATTATAGAGTAAGAATATGTCCTTACGACAACAACATAGGGAATTTTGAATGATGCTTTTATTTTTATTTATATCCTGTATCTGAGTGTCGTATTTGTCTGTGATTTTGATTGGTATAGTCCCCGTAAAACTGCTAGTCCGCTCTACATATAGAAATGAATCGCGTCGCCATAGCAAATTGTATGACTACACCTGCTCGCAGCAACTTTAGAGCGGACTAGCAGTTTGGCGCTGACTATACTCTGAGTACAGACAACGCTACTATAAAACCAAAAGAATAAAACATTACTAAATGTTCCTATGAAGTGCTACGTTGTGTAAAAAATTCAAGTCGATCCATTCCCTACTTAAACCAGTTTTACGGTTACAAACATGTAATATAAATTTTGTATATACTTTAAAAATACACTAAGTATGTATTAAACTAACATGTTATCACTAGAAAAGATAATTTTACAATAGTAAAGTAATCGTACAAAATTAACCAATACACCACCACTAACACAAATGGATTGACCTACATCAATTGTTCACAATTAAGGATCGGTGATGCGTCAATCATAGAATGAAGAGTGATTCAGAATTCAATCCCACTAAAGAGACATAATATTATCCAGGTTTACATACACATGTTTTGATTATTTATTTATTTAACATGCTTTACAATTGTCTGAAGATCGTTAAAGCTTAGACCATAAACAAGTTTCTGATATTAATTAGTTTTAATCAGAAAGAACTAAAGTCACAAGTCGCATATTAAGCCCTAGCAGCTTCCACCTGAGTTCAAGTCACTTATAGCAGTAGAAACACTACTTCTGCAGGCTAAATAAGGAGGGAATAAGCCACAATTTAACAAAATTTAAACTAACTGTTAACTACATTTATATCTGGAAAGGATTCTTAAGTTCTGCATCAGGTCCCTAGAGAGTTTAACGTTTGATCAGTCGATATCCAGACTCTTGAAGCTACTCGTGAAGCTAGCGAACATTCCTTTGCTCGGTTTCTTGATTCTCTTCTTCTCATCCGTTTTGAAAATCTCCGATTCCACTAACCAGTCTTTGTAATTCTCCTCCATGTTTTTCCGCTGTTCTTCATGCAGTTGCTTGACAGGTGGCTGGGGACCACCGTAGTCTTCGGGTAGCAACTCCTTGTCGACCACCGAAGCGGGGCCTTCAGATGAGAAGTTCAACAGATTGAGAAGGTTGGAATGGATGAGCGGCTTCACAAGGCACATCACTTGATTGATGAAGGAGACTGTGTGGACTACGTGGATCTTCTTCAGGCGACAAGGATGCGCGTTCTGGAAGTAAATATTGGAATATCAATCATTCAATCAATATCATTCCAAAATAAGCAATTTGGCCGAAATATTTTAATTTAGACATAATACTGCTAATTTTAAGGTCTCTATATTGAACGAATATCCATAATTTAGGATTGTGAACACGATCATGAGCTTTGGAGCACTAAAATCCACGATAATTTTACGTAATTATGTTTATGTAATCCCAGCAATAACAACTTTTTCACGTTTATTATTTTAACTATGATAAATAGCAGCAAGTTTTTGTTTAGTTAAACAAGTTTTTGTTATTACCTTTGCCATTAATTACTTTCCGTATTTTTTCTAAGCATTCCATCATCTCTGCCCTTATTGCGAAGTAGGTACACAATTATTCCACAATAATTTTAAATATTGATCAGTACATAGCGTCTTTATTCATTTTAATCATACTATAAAAACAGATTACGAAAAATGCTAAAACTTTGGTCATCGTATGCAGTTTCTTAAAGTTTATAAAGAAATCTAAGCAAACCTGTATATAATGCATGAAGGCTCGAAGCGCAGGTAGGGTAACGCGAGTGAGATGTCCTAGGCTGCAGCCCTTCATGTCGAAGATAACGATGTATCCTTCAGAGAGTCTATCCTCAGAGAGCTTGATGTCGTTGAACATGCAGAAGACCCGGACGGCATCCGCGAAGTTTAGCTTACTGTAGTCCAAGTCTGCCAGCCGGTAAAGGAGGACGTGGAAACCTTCCTCAGTCTGCTTCGGAAGGGCCACCATGTGACTGTGAATGTAAAGTAATGTAGGATTACAATAGACTTATAATTATTTACGCGAACACAAACGAAAGATAGAAAGTATGCGATTTTACAACATCAAGGAGCTGTAAATGTATCTTAGGACTTTGACACTATTTGCAACTTTATGAAAACTTCAATGTTACATACCTATCGTTCCGGGAGTACCGAAAAGCCATTAATTTCGTATAGTACAAGTAAATCTAGTTTCTTCATTTATCAATAATTGAAAGTAAGTGACGCTTTCTTATCTACCAAGCTTTTTCAGGTCCTTCATTTTGTTTTCCAAATCTGAATTATATTAGCTAAAGGAAATAATTTTGTATATTTATTTTTATTAGATAATCTTTGTTCTATTTTCATCTACGAGTATTATCATCATCAGAAAGATGGATAATTTGATACGACTTTCTCAAAACTTTCTATCACTTCAATTTTAACAGCAACGAACAAAATCACTATTGTAATTACGAATGTACGCTAAGAGAACGTACTAATTATGCCTATATCGAGACAAAGTAATTAGTGAAATTAGTTTGGCACAAAAACTGATCTAGGTTGTAGCGGAACGAGCCTAAGTCTAGTTTGAATAGTAAAAGTTTTTTTGTCTTAATTATCTGTTGCTGTTTTTTATGTTTATTAATTTCTTGATTCAAATATATAATGCACTATGTAGTTAGTAGCATTCAACTATGTAGTACCAATCAACGAGACATGACCAAGTAAAGTGTTCTCCACAAGACCAGTCAGTAGTAAGTCGATGTGAATGTCAAATGTTAGTCAATTTGAGATGGTGTTCGTGTTAAGCAGGAGGAAAGTTTTTATATGAAAATCTTGAAAATGCACTAGTTCTCTAGCTTTAATTACTCTAAATATTTAAACTCTTTGTAGGTTATTTATCTTTATAGTTATCAACCTTCAGAGCATTAAATACAATAAGTAAATTGCCAAATACAACAATACAATTGATTTTTAAACTATTCCAAGGGTACATATTCGATTGCTGTCCTCAATAACTTAAACAAAGTATTTCTTATCACATTAGAAAAACGTGAAAAAGTTCTTACATACATTATGAAGGTCGAATAATAATATTTATTTTGAATGAATAAATCAATCTATTGTATGCTAAATAAAAACCTACATTAAGTTTTAAAATATGTAAGTATTTTTTCTGAACAAAATAATAATTTTCGAATCATGACAACTTGTTGTTATGTAAATAAATATGTTTGGATACCAATTCATTTAGAATATTTTAATATACTCAATTAAACTTCCAAAATACCGGCAAAAATCAAGAAAAATCGTAAAAGACATCGCAACGTTATATAAAAATTTCAAGGCAATTTTTCAACTTCTACTTTTTGACTTTTGCGATTAAAAACATACGAAAGCTCAATTTTTAGGGTTTCGTATGCAATGGGTAAAAACGGAACACTATTACTAAGCCTCTGCTGTCTGTCAGTCTGCCCGTCATAGGGCTCTAACGCTTGAACCGTAATAGAGAGACACTTGGAATTGTTGCAGAGTATACATAACTATGGTCACTATGACAAACATATGACTAACAATAAAAAAAACCTTCAAAATAAATGGGGATCGCCATACAAGAAACCACTATTTTTCGGTGTTTTTCGCTTCATCAATTGAACCGTAATAACATACCTATTACGGTTCAAATTTTCACAATGCATTTATTTCTATAGCTACTAACGTTGTGTTATGAAATATAAATAAAAAAATGTTAAGGGTTAACAACCTTTATCACTTAGGGGTATGAAAAATAGATAGTAGCCGATTCTCAGACCTACTGAATATGCATATAAAATTTGGTGAAAATCGGTAAAGCCGTATCGGAGGAATACGGTAACTAACATTGTGACACGAGAATTTTATATATAGGATAACAAATACTAAAAATAAAAAAAGAAACCTTCGCGGTACGGCACCCTTTAATCTACTCACAAATAACCAGTTATTGTATATAAAAATGAATATATAACATTTACTCACGTGATATCCAAAATGGTTTTATTCCTAGGTAGAAGCGGATCTCTGTTGGTGAAGAGGTCAGGCGTGTTGTGCCTGAGGGTGAAGTAGCACTCGATGGTGTCTTTGGTCTCCTTCGCCTTGTAGTAGTTGGAGTGGAGGAAGAGGATCACGTACTCATCAGAGATGTACGGGAGATGCGGCTGACTTTTCATCCTGGATCAAATTATAACATTATTATTTTGAAGTAGAACCCTTTGTGCTTCGACTCCGTAGGTTTCACAGCCTATACCTATTTCTGCCTATTAACAGTAGTGTTAAACGCTGCTGTGTTCTGGTTTGAAGGGTGTGGTAAGGTAGACATACTTTTCCGATACGTTCCAGCTTAGTGACCTTTGTTTACAATGACGACCAGGTTCAATGACCTTTTAACATGTTAACCAGTTTTTGTATTCTTTTTTTGTAAATTTTATAAAGCAATGTAAAGAAACGACGTCAAACGTACCCACCTACTGCAAAAAATACTCTCGAAAAGTAATAATTTGATACTCGCATATTTTATTTATTTATTTATTTATTTATGCACACAGATAACCAATACAAAAGACTTATAAATAACATTTTGTGCAAAGGTACTGCTTATTCCTAATGAAATTTCTTCCAGCAGACCTGTGAAAGGAAAGGTGTTAACAAATGGTGGATACGCGTGCACGAGACAGGATAAAGATATATTATTTATATTTTAATCATAAAGTAATACCGAATAATATTAAATATAATACCGAATAAGATTTTATACATATATATATAGATATCAATGTAATATATATTATTATAACCATTTTATAACCATTTTACTATATTTCCCCATAATTTTATATTCCTCCTTTAGATTAGGTTTGTATTATTTGTGATAAATGTTATGGTAAGGTAATAGTATGATATTTTACCAATCCCCCATAGGCCATAGCCCAGCTTTATATATCTGAAGTTCTTCTAATTCTGAGAGAAGACCTACCCAGCTAACAACAATTTGTTAAGGTTATGATAAATATTTCACATTAAAGCTAAAAGGCAAATACACAACTGCCAACTAATTCCTCATGATGATCGTCATCATCATCATCATCAATCCATTACTGTCCCACTGCTGGGCATGCGCTGACCAAGTGTGTAGTGGTAGACTTCATATTTTTTTTAAGGTTTCTCAGGTTGCAGGTTTCCTCACGATGTCTTTCTTTACCATTTAAGCAAGTGACAATTTATTTCTAACATTTAAAAAATCAGAGGTTGGCCTGGGATTTGAACCTCGGACCCCTTGATCAAAAGGCCGAGTTTTGTAACCACTAGGCTATTACTGTTCGTAATGATCTTCCCTTCTGATATTTATAAAACAAATAAGTTGTTTTCTCATTAAACTTTTAACGGTGTAATAAATCTATAGGTACATAAGGTCAGCACAAAAGTCAACTAGGTTAAGGTTTGCGACTGGTTTGAGGCATAGCTGTACCTAGGGATGGCGATCTGAGATTAACCAAAGAATCGATGTTTTGGCCCAAAAAAAAAGATTATTTTAATCGATCTCCACTAGGTAATGGATCGATTCAGTCCACTAGGTAATCGATCTTTCACCCTAGATAATCGAAAGTGGATCTTTTGGAAGTTGGTTGAATGTTTTATAGACATTTTTTTGCTGACGGATTCGTATTTCAGTGCTTGTTTGGTCTTGTTGACCATTATTTTCGCTATCTTACATCCCTTCCTAGCTAAAAAGATCGAAGATCAATTTTTGAAGAATCGATTCTTTGGGCCTTGTTTTTTGTGAATCAGTTTATTGCACTTCGATTAGAATCGAGTCAAGAATCGATCTTTTTCAGAAGGAATCGCCATCCCTAGCCGTACCTACGCCCTTGCCTCTGTTTTCATATGGCAAGTCGATCCTTCATTAAATCCTCCATTCTTACATTTCATTCATAAGTCAAGAACGAAATAATTAACCGTCTTAATAATCTGTAGTAAGCAATTATTAACACGACATTGAACACCAATAATTAGTAGTTTAATTATTACTCCTTTTTTCCAAAAAAATATTATTATTATTACCCCTTTTGGGGATTAAAAATTATATATTAATAACAGTTTTTTGTAAATAACCAAACCTAAACCTAAGGTATTTGGAGATACCTAACTTCAGAAAGAAATTCCGTTACATTAGATTCTTACAAATTAAAACCATTTTAAATATGTAGATTATCTATGAAAACACAAGAGAATTAAGATGGTGGATGATGGATGTAAGCCGGCATACATACACTTACACAGAAACGCGAGAGCTGCTTCATAGATATAGTTGTGGCGGTGGTACCTCCCCGGTCTAAGTATACTAATTCTACCACCTTTCAAAGGTCTTCGTGGATCAACTAGAACAGTGCCACTGTCTCACACTGTCTTTTTAAGTAATAATATAGGAGTAGCAGACGAGCATGTAGTCCACCTGATGGTACCTAAGTGGCTATGATCGGAATCGACCACAAAGGGTTCCACCACCTTCTAAATTCGCATATTTCTATCGCATCACAACCATGTGTTTGCTTGTTGGTTTGTGGTTTGATATGTAAAGGTACATCCACACACACGTAATTTTAAAAAAGCTCAAAGTAGAAAGTGTTACCATTCTCTAATCTGTTGTATCTCTTCCTCGTGTCCTTCTGGGAACGGCTTCAAGCCGTACAGGAAAGGGTGCGAGTACTTCGTCGCCGCCATCGCTGCACCCGCGCACCCTTCGTTACCTGTAACAAACAATACTGATTGTAACTGGAGAATTGTTAGAAAAATCAAAATCCCGACTGCTTAAAAATAGGGACTATGTAACTTCTACAATTAAGACGAATTCAATGACTATTCATAATATGTTAAAATCCATCAAGCTGTTGGGAGACAATATGACATACATTAAATTCTTACATTCATATATACGCTCCGAAAATATGGAGGTTGTATGTATAATTTAGGACAAAAAAGTATATTTGTTTAATTCAGCAAAAGAACCAATACTGTCCTTGACAAACTTTACGCTGCGTTTCAGAAACATGTTCAAGTATTTACATTTTTGGAGTTTACTCCTTAAGAAACGATTTGAGTTATAAGGCCCGGTACGGAAATTTTATGAGGAGTAAAATCAAGTGTAACACGAAAAGCTGAGGCGTAACGTAGAAAGAGACAAACATATATATCTGTAGGATTGAACGTGTAAAAGAATGAGATGGAATACATTACACAGCGTATCTCATTCTCGGGGTCTCCTCTTTGCGCGATACTTCGTAGTCTCACTGAATAGTTCACTACCTCCAGTCTGAGAGTTGAATGTGTGCGTATGTTTGTACGTGTGTGTTGCGCGCCTGCGTATTACGAAGTTCTGCCACAACTTGTATACTGCTGCCGAGTACAGGGTATGCATGCTGTATAATAAATGCATATAGTAGCATCTATTGTATACATCTTTATACAACGTACATAAACAGCAACCTAACCATCAAGTTTTAATGTTTTGATTTTAAAGTTTTCTTGTACTTCTATGCATCGATACGTGTATTTTTATGTACTATTAAACAAATCATCAAGTGATTAAAGTTGAAAAAATATTTGAAAATATGCAAGAAATTGATTTAGATGATAATTTTTCTATTCGATATATATCATAATTATCGTTTGTAAGGAGTAAACTCCAATCGTGCGTCGTAGCTGACACACACACACTTTTTTTTATTAACGAATTGAATTATTGATAAATGTCCGAATAAGTCGTTACAAGGCGGCTGCAGTTGCATGCTATTCCATTGTGTAATACAAAGGAATTATCACTCGTTTTTGCGAATGTAACACTCGTGTGCAAAAATGCGTTGCGCTGAATCCATCGAATTCGGGTATCGTACGATGTTACGCGCCTAGTAGAGCGGGACCGACGTACGTAACCACGAAACACTTTCTTCCACTAATCACTTGTTAATTACTTGAATTAGGATGCGCACGCGCCGAATTATTCGACGTCGACGCAATTAAAACCAGTTGCGTCTGACGCGAAAACGCACGGTTAGACAAATAGAATTAAGTAGGTACTTTTTTGTTTGTAACAAAATTTGGAACGGATGACATGTTTTTGGTAAAATAACAGCTAGTTAATGATAAATAACCTTTAACATCAGTGTTATGTTAGATAAACATTGCTAAAAACATCGAAATTGTTAGCGGTGATTCAAAAACATTGACGTAGAGAAGTCATATGTCGGAATAATTATCCGAGATGCTTATTTCCACAGCACACCAAGCATGAAAGTCAGTTTTATTGCCTCTTACATCTGCCTATCTATCTGTGAAACAGTGAATAAATGTAGATTAAGCTTCAATATAACTGTAGAACGATATAAAAATATTTTTTATAGTGTAGGAGTAGCAAACGAGCATGCAGTCTACCTGATGGTAAGTGGCTACTGGTGCCCATGGTCATCCGTTATCAACCCCAGATAGGATTGAATTCCTTCCTTAGGTCGGTCACATATGCCCCGCTAGCTTTGAGGACTAAGCTAGAACGCTTTGGAATTATAAGTAGGTAAATGATATAAAGTTTATATCATTTATATATATTTATATTATAAACAATGGCGTACACGCAACCAAAAGCATGAACTCGAATTAAATAATGGAAAAATTATAATTAAAATCAACATCTAAATTAACATTTTCATTATTTGTCTGATTGATAACATATTTCCCACCGACTAAATTCCACAATTACAATGACAGAGAAGTGCAGAAATTTACATGTTTTAATAGCATATTTTTTTCTTCTGAGATGAGCAAAATCGTTTGCTTTAGCTGATGATTTTAAGCGACTTTTCAATATTTGACGTTTTGGTCTTTAATATCCTAAAATCGGTTAAGATTGATTATTTACTAATGGGCGTAACAGGCACGGCAAAGCATCTGGCGAGACTTGTGTCAATCAAAGACTTACATCTTCAAACCCTTCATAACTTCTTAAACCGTCATAACTAAGTGGGTACGTAATAACGTATTTCCATTGTACGGGCCATAAACAGTAGTAACGTCAAGCAAACTGATCATTGTACTTCTATAAAATGAAATAGACAATTAAATAGAGAAGACAATATCGTGAGCGAAATCTGCTTATAAATTTGAGTGTACGAAAAGCGAACAGACACGAGCAAGCTCAGTTTTCCGAGCATTACTTTCTCGCGGACGTGGAGAAACACATAGAAAGCGAATTACGTCCGGCTACAGCGCAAATAATGGAGATATTTACCAAGATTGCTGTGGTCTCTCGAAATATGATTTTAGTACCGGTCACATTTTACAGACATTCTAGAGAACGTTTTAGTTTACGCTGTATAGTTGTACTCATTGCACTTTTGTACAATGTACTCTTGTATAAAGATGTGTTGTACGTACCTTCGTACTGTTATGGGTAATTGTTAATTGGTTAATGACACCCATACGGGCTACAGATATGTAGCTAACCCCTGAGTATTGTTTGAACACTAAACAGTGGCGGACTAAGGTCGTCGGAGGCCCGGGGCGGAAAGTTGAATGGAGGCCCCCCAATGTAAACAGTTGATTTCATCATCAACCCATTACTGTCTCACTGCTAGGCACGGGTCTCCTCTCAGAATGATAAGGATTAGGCCATAGTCCACCGCGCTGGCCAAGTGCGTATTGGTAGACTTCATATAGCTTTGAGATTTTTATTTATAAATCTCTCAGGTTTCCTTACGATGTTTTCCTTCACTGTTTTTAGCAAGTGATAATTAATTTATAATACGCACATAATTCACAAAACTCAGAGTTCCGTTGCCTGGGATTTGAACCTCGGACCCTCGATCGAGAGACCGAGTTTCTTAGCCACTAGGCTATCACTGCTGATGCAAAAGTTGATTTAATTTTACAAAATGACAAATGTGTCATAGAATTATTTGGTGACCTTTTTTTTTCGCCGACCTTCTTTTAGCACCTGTGTTCGGTGGCCCCCCAGGACGGCCCCTTCGGCCCCCCCTTAACCCGCTAGAGCCTCTAGATCCCCGTTTCCCTTACCACACCCTTAAAACCTTGTATACAACCACGCTTAACAATGCTGTTACTACGCAGGTGTGACAATGGTTCCTATAGAGTCGAACAACAAAGAGTTCTAACACCTTCTAATGTAAAAGAATTACCCTAGTAAATACAATTAGGTATTTTTAATCTAGGTACCCACTTAAATAAATTCCTAATTAAACACAGTGGCCAAAAGGCTAGATTATAGTTAGGTAGGTATATTCTAACGCATTAGTTGTTGTATAGATAATTACTTTAAAATATGTATAATCACGTTAATTGAAAAATACTGTGTTATACAATGCGTGAACGATTTTAATTGTAGGTTTTCATGTCTAACAGCTGTTGACCCAAAAATCACTATTCTTTTTTACCCGACTGCCAAGGAAGGGTTATGTTTTTCGCGCGTATCTTGTATGTTTGTCTTTCTTTATTTGATCCGATCCAACAAACGGCTGGATGAATTTCAACAGTTAAGGTGTCATTACATTTGTCTCTATGACCCGAGTGTCCATAGATAGGTGTTAGTAAAAAAAAGTCAAAATGGCGGATTATTGGCGCGAAATAGTAACACATTTAAAAAAAAAAGTTAACCGAACCTATCGAGTAGGGTATCAAATGAAAAGAAATTAAACGGAGATTATAAAAACATATTTGTATATATATAAAACAGCAAGGTGACTGACTGACTGACTGACTAACTAAATGACTTTTTCATTTTTCAGAAATCAACGTAAAGCCTAAACCAAGGACCTTACAGTTCTGAAATTTTGCACATAGGTTCTCTATATAGCGTGAATAAGTACTAAGAAAGGCCTTTTGGAAATTCTACCCTTAAGAGGGTAAAATACGGGAAAACAGTTTTTTTGAAATCCTTTAATTTTGAAGCAAGTACTATAAAATTTTGTATTTGGCTTTCTGGATAGGAACAAGGACGCATTTATTTATCCCCCTCCGAAAAATCAACCCCGTAGAGGGTAAAATAAGGGTTAAAAGTTCATTTGAACAATCGTCAATTTTGAAGCGAGCACTATGAAATTTTGTATCAGGCTTGTTGGATAAAAATAATGAAATTCTACCTCTAACGAGTTAAAATAATGACCAAAAGTTTGATTTACTGAAGTTATATATTTTATAGACCGTAAATGGTGGATTTTTTCGCGAAATAGTAACACGTTTTAAAAAAAGCTAACCAAACCTATCGAGTAGGGTGTCAAAACAAAGGATTTTAAGAGCAGATTACACATAAATTATATAATATATCTTATATATAAAATTCTCGTGTTAGTTACCGTACTCCTCCGAAACGGCTTCACCGATTTTCATCAAATTTTATATACATATTCAGTAGGTCTGGGAATCGGCCACTATCTATTTTTTTACCCCTAAGTGATAATGGTTGTTCACCCTTAACATTTTTTTATTTATATGGCAACACAACGTTTGCCGGGTTAGCTAGTACATATACACTCGTATATACACATCGAGATGACTGTCTGACTAAATGAGTGAGTTGCTGTGCCAGAGATCAACGCAAAGGGAAACCGCTGCACTTAAGCGTGCTGGAATTTTACACATAGGTTCTTTATATAGCGTAAATGAGCACGACGAGGATAAAATAGGATAATATTGTTTGAACATCTTTTATTTTTGCAGCAGACACCTACTATAAAACTTTGTATTTGGCATTCTGGATAAAAATAATTAAATGCCTATTTCAGTGCTTTTGGAAATTCTACTTCAGCCTTTTTGGTGCAGTCGGGTTTTTGATTTTTTAAATTAATTACTTGTTGCATAACTTGACTGCGAAAAAACATATGTGGTAAAAATAAATATTACGTACGTAACAATACTAAATACATATGAAAGTATATAGGCCAATTAAAAAATATATTATGAATAAAATTATTCAAGTAACACACAAATAGACACACTGACACACAATTTTGTGTGTCAGTGTGTCTATTTGTGTGTTACTTGTTGACAGTTGGCTAATGTTATAATTATGTTTTTAAATGCGGGTGGAACCGCGCGGCACAGGTCGTACATACTAAAATAATTAATTAGTAATCGCCTCCATTTATATCAAGTATTCTAATATCAAAAAGTAAAATCTTTGGTAGGGCTTATTTGGAGTTCATTTTTATAATTATAATTTTAATACACTATAAACTAATATCCCAATTGAACGTTAACTCAGAGCCACATACCTACCTTTGATTTTTATACTTAACTTAATCTTAAAAGTGCTTAACAATTGAAAAAGATACAGACGTTCTAATATGTGTTTAGGTATGCATTGTGAAATATATATTATCGCAAATCGCCTTTGGACACCTGAACAAACAGTGAGACCTAAGTATGTCTGCTAAAATATAAATGCTAGTTTCCAGTAAACCCAAAAAACATATATTACGCTCGTATAAGATATCTACTCGTAGGTTACGAAATAATTTTTTTTTATAATATAGGGGTAACAGACGGCATGCAGTCCACCTGATGGTAAGTGGCTCCTGCCGCCCATGGACATCTGTAATCAACCCCAGATAGGAATAGATATTACCCCTGAGGACTAAGCTGGTACGCCTCGGAAAAGTATGTCTCCCTTACCACACCCTTCAAAACGGAACACAACAGCGCGTAACACTGCTGTTACTCGTATTAGGCAGAAGTAGGTGTGGCGGTGGTGCCACCGGAGTCGAACCACAAAGGGATCTACCACCTTCAAAAACATAGTACAATAAAATAAAAGAAAAAATATATTATAAGTAGCATCTGCTGCCCACAATATAGGTAGCATCTGCTGCCCACACCACATGGCACATCTGTAATCAACCCCAGATAAGATAAGATTCTGAGGTTGACCTCAGATGCGATGCTACCCATAACATCAAGTTGGAACGCCTCGGAAATGTATGTCTCCCTTACCACACCCTTAAAACAAGAACATAACAGCGCTTAAAACTGCTGTTATCAGGCAGAAATACGTGTGGCGTTAGTGCCGCCGAAATCGAACCATAGAGGATTATACCACTTTCCAGCCCAAATCAATTTAATTATGTCGATATCAGGTTCGCATCGAGTAGCGTTGTGAAACGTGCGATAAGGTTTGTTTGTCATTCTACCATACCATACCGTCATTCTACCATATATAGAAATGAATGTTTGTCTGTATGTCCTTTATAGAGCCCGTATGTACTTTGGCAAGGTTATTGGGCATGGGCCAACGAAGTATTCTGAGTTGGTACGATCAATTTTCGACACATGGCGCCACTGTCATTCCAATGAAGTTACAGATTTTCAGTTTATATGATGTTATTTTTTAGAACGCGGGCGAAGCCGCGGGCACTACTAGTTAAATAAAACATTAGTGGGCATACGCAAATAACTAGTGAACACCTAAAGATAATAAATATAGTCACGTATAGCAAATAAAGGTTGATTGACGCGCCATAATGGACGGTGTCTATTGTACGCATCTCGTAAGTACCAAGTTTGGGCAGGTGAAGTGTGCTCTTTCATTTCTCATTCAACCATGAACAGTTACGTCGAGTTACGCGACAGTAGGTAGGCAGAGGTAATGTGAGCATTTGTTTTTTAATGAAAGTGGGATATTTGTTTATGGTCTAAGATCCCGATATAAGACGACCTTCACCGAGCTGCTTAATGGAAGAAACCCTTTTTTATATGAAATTAAATATGTCAAAAAGTATATTGCAAATGGGTTGTCTAAAATATTTCAGTCCAGAATAGTTTTTTTTTTAAAAAACCCTTATTTTTCTTAAAAAAACCTTTTTTTTTCTTAAAAAAGGATTTTATATCATTAGTTATGTCAATTAGCACGGTCGATTCATGAGTGAAAATTCAATTTGACCTCCGAACCCATGCATTTTGGCAAGCACAGATATCTTACTTGAGTTTACATAATGAATAAAAAAAGATTTATTTTATTTATGAAAAAATGTTTTTTATAAAAAGTTCTGCAATACAATATTTCAATTATTACTTATTTCTTTAAGAGGAAAATATATTTAAGCACTGATATTGATTTTGACTAAGAATTATCTTCTCAAAATTGAGACAATTTTGCGACACCATGATGAAAAATCGAAATAAATGTCCCGTTCAAAACGGGACGTATGGTCACAATACTCATAGGCATCTCGGGAAACCGTTGATAATGACCTCGATTCGAATAGACCTGTTTAAGTTTTAATGTTAGTGCGAGTATCAATGCTTATCGTTGAAAACATAAACAGCTATTTTCTAAGCTGTGTGCTTATTTTAACGGTTGCATTAGGTATAATTATTAATTATCTGTTTAAACGAGATAAAATTAAATCTTTTTGAAGGCGCCCTTTAGCAGAGCCCTTAAAAATGGAGCCCTTTATGGTTCTACTCCGGAGACACCAACCTAAATTATAACACTAGTATTACCTACGCTCTACGTATGTTTGTAAATTATGTACATGTCAAAGTAATTCCTTTTTACCGCCATGAACGATACTAGTACCTTATTGAAGCGAAAGTTGTAAATGTTACCGTATCACCAATCACAAAGATAAAAGTTCAAATTTCACTGCGAACGGTAAGATGATTAAATCACGCACCTAATGTTCACTTAATGCCGTTCTTATGTCTATGTTAATATGGCCATTAATATAACGTAAAACGCTAATTTCTTTACCATTAAATTAAGCTTTCTCGATCTGGATTTTATTAAAGCTTCTTTGAAGGCTCCACAGCGCTTACCGCTTGATTAAGGCTAAATCTATACGAGCGACATCGGTGTTATAGTCTGTAAACTGATTTGCTTGAATTTCGTTTCATATTTGATTTTCGATGTATTATTCATCCATAAATTGATCATAAATCACTTACATGGCGTAAAGTCCACTTATGTAAAATCTCCCTAACTATTTTGCGCCTGAACTTGATGGTGTAACTATTGTATAGTTTGTCATACTACATAAAAGGGATACATAATAGTCACACAAAAAAAACAAGTAATATAGGTACATAACTAACAGTATTAAAAGATCAAGGATGGAAGAAATTGGAAATTTGAAAACTTGAAATAATTTGGAGAATTTCCTGTATCGACTTCGTCTCCGTATTTGTCTATTCGAAATTTTGAAGCAAACTATATATTTTAATAAAGCATATTTCTCAAAGTATTCCAAATACTTGCAAAAGCTTTGTTTTCTGTGCAAAAAATATTCTTAAATTATTAGAAAAATGTCGACAATTTCAAATAATAATGGCGGTTCTATCAGATGATCTGATGAGTTCATTGCCATTGATATCTAAGCCGTTATAAACATAACATTCTTTTTATACGTAATCAGCCTCGCGCTTGACCGCAATCTCACCAGGTGAAATAAAACGATCCATGTTAGAACACATGAAACCAGTTTCCTACAGCATAGGTAGATGTTTGCGAAATTATGGTATCATACTTATCTATGGTTATACCATATACCACCACCGTATATACCACTTTATTCGTTGATGATCTTACGATTGATGTTTGTTTGTTTTTTCTTTTTACTTTTAAACTTTGATTTGTAAAATGTGTAAATAAGTAAAATACTCGTAGATAGATACTTCACTGAAAATGAATGAAATTGAATAAAGCCACAAACGGATGATTTTATGATAAGCTTTTAAGTTGAATTATTTGAATATAAAATCTTCAAGGGAGTACTTCTCATGGTTGAATAGATTCAGATCTTTAAGTAAATAAGGTAGGCTGACTGACGAAGAATTAATAATAAGGTTCGTTAGATTTAGTACTTACTGTAATACAAAATTATTATAATATGTGTGTTAATTACCAGCAAATGAATGTGAATTGAAGATTAATCAAATGTATAATGTGATTTTGTTAATATTTTTCGATATACAAATAGGTATATAAGTATCTTATAATATTAACCGAAAAATATTACGCTCGTTGATAGGTACCAGACAAAAAAAAACATAAAAATCTTATACCAACCAGAAAAGCATACTGTTTTTGCCTAATTACTTCTTATAGATTATATGTTATCATAAAGTAAAAAAAAACCGACTTCTTAGAAATCTAGCTTATATCACTCCCACAATTTAGACGATCCAATTTCTCCTCATATTTTAAAGTCCATTCTGACTTTACTGCAGGGCATATCAAAGGATACTCTCGAAAAACATTACTATACATATTCGGGTAAACAAAAAAGTCTTATGCCTTGTTTTTATTCTATTTTTCTGTTATTTCCATAATCAAAGGTTATTGTAATGTCTTTTAAATTTAATAACTTACACTTAGCATCATTGCTTAGCTCTAAGATGCCATTAGATTACCAACCATTCAAAATTGATGATAGTGATGGGTAATCCGATTTGCTCAACCACGTTGTGGTTACAAATCCGTCATAACTGCTCTTCACCTAGTTTCCATAGTCGCATTAATGTCGTAAACGGTCCATTCCCAGTTTGCCATACGATTTTGAAACCGCAGCGATTTGAGTCTCCGTGGTAAATCCATTTCAGATATCAAATGGAATTGAACTACGCTTGATGTTATGTTTTTTATGAAAATTAATATTAAATGAAAAACGGATAACATGATAGTCGTTTACAATAATCTATAACCAATCGCAATTAGGATTGAACTTACCTGAAATTCGACATACATACTTACATATATAAGACATACATAAGATGCAAGAACATACAACATAGAACACCTCTTACCACAACCCTCTTTGATCAAGAACACAGCTGTCTTTAACAATTGGTGGTAGTGCAATATGACCGCAATGACATAGCAAAGAATACTATATTAAGAGACAATGATATAAATTTTAATAGTGTCTGTGGGTTACGGTCGTTTAGATTACAAGCGTTCAATGCACTTGAGTTTGATATACAATACTTGCACATAAATAAAAAATAAGTAATTAATACCTTTAGTTGACATGAACATTACGGACTAATCTTTGTTATGACTTATAAGTAAACAAATTTTATAGGTACATTCACGAAAAAAAATATAACAAGAAAAAGATATATCAAGTCACAAGTCATAGGTTTCTTCACATTCATAATTTCAAGGTTCTTTTATAAATGTTCGAAAACGGGGGTTCGAAAATGGAGGTGGCACTGGGAGTGGAGGTGATATTTTTCTTATTACCTCATTTCGGAATGTAATGTTTTTAAAATTTTATATTTATTCGAAAATATGAAATGTTTATTTTTATTTTTGCCTTGTAGCCCAAAGATGATTAATATCATATTAATATAATAATGGTGTCGTTGGATTCGTTGAAACTGTGAAATTGACGCAGTACATTTTTTAAGCAGTCGAGATTTTTGTTCTTATAGTAATTACTCGATTTCGTTAAAGATATCGCCGTCAATTTAAAACTTTAATGTACCCATAGCGTGACTACAAGTCGCCTAGCCATCAAAATATTACGAGACAGGTCAACAAAAGAGTAGCCAAGGCACTTTGCACTTCCAAAAGTAAAAGAAAGCGATGTAATAGTGTTTGAAGCAATAACGCAATGGTTGATGAATTTAAAACAATTACTTATTTTACAAATTATTGAGATTTTTTTGCTTATTTGTAATTCTAAATCGGTATATGGTACTTTTTCCTATCACGCAGGTTTGTGCCAAATAAGTACTTCTTGCATTCTATCGATTTTAGATACGCGTGCACGCGTGACAAGAATGAGGCCCTAGGTAAACATACTTAATTTCCTGAAATTTAATATTTTGAATGAGTAATATAAAATAAAAAAAAAAACATATTAACCATTTCTTATGTAACACAGTGCAAATATTTATCGAGTGTTCCATATGCATTAGTACAAATCTTACGCAAAGTATAACACAGTTCACGCTTGGCCGACCAATGGATACTCACACCTGTATTTATACTCTAATAATTGCTAATAATTGTTATTCTTTTATTTCATCAAGTTATTAATATACGTACCCAAATTTTATAAATGAAACGCTGTTTTAATAATTACTTGTTATACTTTTTAAAGTGGAAAACATGAAGTTACTGGCCTAGACCTAATTAGCCTTTTTAAGGAATTAATAAAGGTAGTAAAGCAAGTATGTAACTCGGGTTCCATTTGGGAGGTACCACTGACACACATATTCTTGGCTTAAAGCAATTCTCCTTGAGGGTGGAAGTTTGAATGCTAGCTGACTAAATATGAGGCTACCATCTTAATCCTCAGAATTAGCAACCTGAACGAGGTAGTGTTGATTACAGATATCCACCGGCAGTAGTGACGTAGATGTACTTGATACACGTTTTTTGTTGTTTCTTTAATTTAAAAAAAAGAATTTTCAAAAATTCTTAATCCACATCTAGCTTTACGAAAGCACTGTTATACAAAATGAACTATTAAATCCAACCTAGAAAGCTTTTTGAGAATAAAATAAAAAACACGAAAAAAGAAACTGTAAAATTAAGTAGTTGGAAGTTAACAGTTCGAATATCGGGTAATTGGGGCTTCGGTCTCGCTTGATTATTATAAAGGCATTAGAGAAACGCGAAACCCCGCGGTCTGTGTAGATCTTATCTTATCTGTGGAGTTAATCTATGTCGTGCACGGAAGTTGGATGGGGAACCGCTAGTGGCAAGTCTCGCACTTCTGTGCTTCGGAAGGCACGTAAATATGTGCGTTTTGTTTGGTATCATTGGATAACAGACGTTATTTCTGTCTCATAACAGCAGTGTTAAATGCTGCTGTGTTTTGGTTTGAAGGGTGTGGTAAGGGAGACATACTTTTCTGATGGGTTCCAGCTTAGTCCTCAGCGGGGCATCTGTGGCCGGCCGCAAGAATAACTAATCCTATCTGGGGTTGATTACAGATGTCCATAGATGGCAGTAGCCACTTACCATCTAATGGACTGCATGCTCGTCTGCTGCTCCTATATAAAAAAAAAACCTTTTTGGAAGGTACTTTCAAGGATTTGAACAGATCACTGAGACTGACAGAGCACTGGCTATTAGTTACACCTTCCTTCACAATCCTCATCGCAGCAGAGGTCTGATTCTGACCTACTTGTTATGAGGCCCGTGCCCGTCAGTGGGACTTAAAAAAGAGTTCCAGTCGTGCGGGATCCAAAATTGAACCCACTTGATAGAGTCAATTGCAGACCTGTCTCAATCCGTGCCCAGCTGTAGAACATAAATTTGAAGCCACATAACGAAACGTAAATAGGTAATAAATAAGTGTGAAACATTGAATCCACAAAAAATGTACTAACAAGTAGGTATACCAAAATTATGATCTTGAGTTATGAAGCAAGGACAGCCAAGGATATCTAGTCTGTATCGAGGGTTCATGGCCCCCGTTACGGAGTGGCTTGCCAGGTGACATTGAGGTAAGGGTCTCTCCCCACTCTCGCTTAACCGCGGTCGCGATACCGGTTCCATACTAGCGTACGTAACTCATGGGAAAACGAAACCGGATTGATTTAACTATTACCAAAAAAAAAATACACCCAAAATCGACTGGGTGGACATGCTATGAAAATCAATATTCATGAGTGTAGAGATATGACTTTGGTTTGGTGGTAAATGGGTTTACCTCTTGGGTTTGCGGCACCCGGGGTGGAAGAAGGGCGTTTTTTCTACGGGTCAAAAATAAACAGAAATTTCTAAGGGTGTCAAAAATAAACAGAAATTTAGTAAAAAAAAGTCTTCCTATTCATACTTTTATCAGCATGATGTCGTGACTGCCATACAGCCTTCAATTCTTCATTTAACTTTTGATTATAATCACAAGTTGATAATGTTTGATAAAGCTATACTCAATAACCTATTTATAAGCATAAATAAATATTGATTAACCTTTATACGTAGCTAGAATAATTTGGATGTAGAATAAACTACTTTTTACCCCTTATATAATTTAATTAGGATACAACTAGGTAGAGTCACGAACATATTCTCCTATAAATATTATTTATCTATATTAATTAAAATATTCTACTATTTACATTTTATTTTTCATAAATAATAAGGTAAAAACATATCGTAATTGCCTGTAGAATAAAATTATCGACAGAAGTAAAAAATATGTTGTTTTCATTTGAGCGCCATATATCAAAAACTGGTTTGATGCCTAACCAGGATTATGATCTATCAATATGAGTATATTTATTTACGGAAAAATATGACTCTAACTTCTTGATGAGAAGTTCAATTTATAGCTCTAATCTCAACCTAATAATATAAAAATACTTAATACAATTATTTGTAAATATTTACTAATAAAATTTTAATAATATTAAAGTCGGCTAAATCCCGAAAATCGCGCACCATTTACAATATTCCTTAAATTTAGCTCCACTATCATTGTGGAGCGATCTGAGCATTTTTGGACAGGCTCGAAGTATAATGAATTGCATAACGGTACCACACTTACTTTCTTTTCAACTTTATTATACGTTACTTTATGAATCACGATCATCACCTTTGATTCTCTCGTTTATAATTCATCATATTCAAACTGAATTAACAACACATTGAAAATTAAACGTAAACATCACATAAATAAATAAAATGAGACTTCAATAATCTAAATTTGATTATAACCGTCATTACACAAGAAATCAACTACATAAACGATTGAATTACGCTGATTAAGATAAAAAATGCTTACCCACAAGAATTCCTTTCCTACGTAACGTTAACTAACGGTACGAAGTCGTGTTCACACACCGACACACTGTTCACGACTGACGACTGCCCACTACAACCTTGTCCAACTTAATGCCGGAATAAAAAGTTACTTTCTATTCGAATTCGCGAATCCGTCAGGTGTACACGGAATGTAGGAAGATATTCCAAGCGATGGACAATTGGGGGCGTCGGTTCAAAGGCGCATCCAATGACCCGTATTTGCGTTGCACAAATGACCGACTTATGATACAGTTTATGCATTGTATGTACATCTTGAACGGGTATCTGCTAGTCATTGTAATATTGCAAAGGCGACAGTTTTGATATCAATGCTGTATAATGAAATAATATTAAGAGAGTGTGATAGAACTCTACGTTTGACTTTGATAGTGTATATTTTTGCCGTACAGTTATATCCCAGTGGCTTACCCAGTTGATTCAAGTACCCATTTACATGTATAGCTATAACTTGTATTACAAACTTTACATACCTACATATGGCATTCTGTTAAAAAAACTTAGCAATGACCTGTCTTTGCCTTACGGCACGGTGTTACCACCATAATACTCTTTTCTTAAAATAGCATCTTCTTTCTTACTATTATCCGCTATTAAAATACCGTACTGATTTTCATACTGACGAATAAACGTTGACTAAAGAATTGGAGCACATAGCCTGAGCATATAGAGGAAACCTGCGTACCTAAGAGATAAAAAATATCTCAAAGGTATGTGAAGTGTAACAATGAACATTTGGCCAACGCTGTGGACTACTAATCCTTCTTATTTTGAAAGGAGTCCCGTTCCCAGCCGTGGGACAGTAAGCCGACTAACTGAAGCCGTTTACAGATCCAGACTTCACCAAAGGAAACGGAAAAAAATAATAAGTGAAGTTTAAGAAGCCCATTTGTACAAAATAATATTTGAAATACGCAGATATACATATTTAATATAAAATATAAGTCTGATTTGTAATTTTACAACATACATAAAACTATTGCCACATAAGGAAAATAATAAAACAATATATGCCTACTTGTAAACTATAAAATTTCACACATTTTGTAACTTTATAGGATTTTTATTTTAGTGTTATAGAAATGAAATAAAAATACACTAGTGCTGAACAATGCTGTACTTTTGGAAATCGCTTTTCCTAATTTGTGGTTGCTCCTTTTCTGTAAAATGTTTAATACCAACTTTAAACGTACAAAAACGTAAGTGACTAAGTATAATGCATTAGTTAAATGAAAAGTGTTATTAATTGTTCTTCTTAATAAATTCTTGTTATAAAGACAGCAAAAGGGCAGTAAACGCCTCGTAAAAAATATGCTCTTTCACGCTTGGGGTCCTGGGTTCGAAGCCAAGTGGCAAACTAGTAAACTAACACCAGACCGACCTTACACCTCCTTACAAAAAATAAAGGTTCTTTGATGTTAAAAATGAATTCATCATCATCATCATCAATATTTTACTGTCCCATTGCTGGGCGCGGGTCTCCTCTTAGAATGAGAAGGATTAGACCATAGTCCACCGCGCTAGCCAAGTGCGAAATGGTAGGCTTCACATACTTTTGATTTTTTTTTTTAAGTTTTTTTAGGTATGCAGGTTTCCTCACGATGTTTGTCTTTCACTGTTTAAGCAAGTGATAGATAATTAACTGCTAATACGCACATACCTCTGAAAGAGATGCGTGCCAGGGATTTTAACCTCGGACCCCTCGATCAAGAGGCAGAGTTTCTTAATCACTAGACTATAACTGCTATAAAAAGGGTATTACATAACCTTAACTTCCTTTACATTTAATTAGAAATTCTTTTACTTTTTTACTGGCCCTGAAAACATATAGACTTGTCAAAAATATGTCAAACAAGTAAAAATATTTATGTACACTAAATCTTATTGTATTCATGTCCTATTTCTGGAAACTTAATTGTTATTATAATACAATATTTGCATAATAATAATGCTCATAAAATTCATATTAAATCAATGCTTACAATTACCCTGTTATTGTAAAATATGATTGTAGAATGATAAATTATTGTCTGAGAGTATCTGTAGCTACTTTGTTCCGATGTGTGGCCTAGTTCGAGAGTTCAATAGCATAATCGATTAGTACTTAAGTAGTTCTCGCAAATATGGAGCTATATAGTTAAGTATTGGTAGATTTTTGCTCTAGATTAGCCTTAGGGTTCATTTACATCTTAAGAGAGGGCGTGTCAGACACGTAACGGGGCAGACAACAAATATTTTCGTATAAAATGTATTTTTGTATTAACATCCACCGTAACAGACGCGCAAACACCGGGCGATGCCTGACAAAATTTTGTATAGAATACAATACGAGTTTTGTCTGTCACGGTCCGTGTCTGACTCGTACAGTGTCTGTGGATATAAATGAGGCTTGGATTCGTCGTCTCTATAGACATTGCGCGTGTCAAAAGGTGCCGTTTTCTACGATTTATTTTCAAAATTTATTTTCAAACACAATGATTCTTTAATTTCCAAGCATATTAAATTTTTAATTGTCCGTTAATAATAATAACATTATCATGTCTCTAGCGTAAAATCACTGTAGATAATTGTTTGTCATAATAAGATTAATTAATGTCTGAGATCTTAATAATGGCATGTAAACTTGTTATTGATGATAATCGAAATATTGGTACCTAATAACTACATACAGTATTAATTAAGTCCCACGACTCAATCATGTAACAGTTTTATAAACTTTTTTTTTATTAAATCGGTTTTGGAAAGTTTCCTGTTCATTTTTGACATGATGTTAAATATCATGTAAAGTTTTCTTAATCAACCTTACTACGATCAACTATCTCTATCTATCTACCAGGCACTATCTCTCTTACCAGGCATTTAATGCTATTTTTCCTTGCAACTTTTAGTTGACAATAAATTGATTGAAAGAAAACGCCAAGACACATTAGAAATGTGCAGAATGTTTAACGAAGAGAACAAACTGGAAAGTTTAAAGACTTATGACGTCAAAAACCAAAATGTCGTCCACAACCACAGAAGAATTAAGCGTGATTTGAAATCGGAGAATTCCAGCTTCAACTTCGAAGAAGCTAGGCGCGTGGAGAACATTGTGGATAAACTGTACGATGATATGGCGGAAAATGGCGTACGAGTCACGTACAGACAGAGGGACCTGCGCACGACTACGGTCAAGGTGATCGTTGATTTATAACTTTAAATAACTAGTTTAAGCATAGAGTGCCCTGTTTCTCTGTTTTCATTAGGACACTTTAAATGTTGTAGGGCTTGTCAAAGTATGAGACATATACCTATATATACGCTCGTAAAACATTACCTTCCGCAATCATTTAAGAGAGATGATATATTAGGAAATACACTGATAATTTTAATACCTTCTCTGATCGATTTATGCATGTTGCTGACGAAAAAGAATTGTAATATTAAAAAATAACCAACTGATTTAGACCTAAACCAGTGGCTTGAAAAGTTTCCTAAGTTTAGTCTGTTTCCATTTGTCCTAATCCTAAGCACCAAATATAAATCAATTATTCACCATAAAATACATTAGAATTCCATATTATATTCCATGGGTAAAATTAAGTCATTTGTAAAAAGGGCAAATAAATTCACACTTCCATACACTCTTCATTTTACAGTCGAACAATCAAAGTGTCCACTGTCCATATTATTCACATTGACTGCTCGTTCTAGCCAAGCAATCACGAATAAATGTGACGGATCGCTAGCTAAAGTAATTACACCAATACAACAAGTTATACGGTTAGCTAATACAATTTATATGTATAAATATGAAGTTTCGGAATTCGTAAAGTATATGGAGCGTTTCAGAGGTTACGTTAACGATATGTGCGTAATTGACTCGGTTAAACTCACTTGTGGTTTCTGTAGTTTGTTATCCATACATAAATAAAGATGTTCATAAACAAACATTGCTAAAACTTCGGGTTTTGTGTATAAGTAATGTTAGCTATGAATATTCTTCTTATTTTTCTTCTACACTGCTGAGTGTAGGTCTTTTTTAATGCACGTCATCCTTCTTTTTTGAGCTTTAGTTCACTAATCTTTTTGCTATTTTTGCTATATCGTCTATTCCGCGCATGGCCTGCGGTCCACACATTTCTGTCCAGCCCTAGACCTCTCCAAATCTTTCTTTCCTCTCATCTCTCTTTCTGTCTCTCTCTCATCTTCCTCTAATCTACAACTTAGGATCTTTTGATATGATCGATTCTCCTTGATTTAGCTAGCCAGCTAGTCAAGTTACTGAATAATAAAAATAAGTGCATAAATCATTTTATAAAACTGTTTGACGCATGCAACACTGCTATTTTGGAAGTTAGTGCGTATTCAATTCTTGACGAATATAAAGAGAAATAAAGGTGAAATAGAATAGTATTATTATCATCGAGCAAATGCAAGGCCAGTGACTGAATATAACGTATTGAATAAAATGAATATAATCATTGATATTACATTAAAATAATTAATATGCAACATTTCATGTAGGTACCGTGCGGTTCGAAGCGGTATATGACCAATGAATCGGTATTATTCAAACTTTTTGTTTGAGTTGCCGTATAATTTTAATTAATTTGGGTATGAATATGTACCTACCGACAACGGTGACTATTTTGTATTTAAATAATACTATCTATGAGTACCACCGCCACACCATTTCTAAAGTGAAGTATTTTTGCGTTTCCGGTTAAAGTGTTTGTAGTGCACTCCGACTGACTTACATATGAGATGGATCATCTTACTCCTCAGAGTAGGATCTGTTCTATTTGGAGTTGGTCACAGAATTCATGGGCTGTTATGAATGTATACCGTCAAATGGACTGCAACCTTGTTTGCCACTCAAATATTACACAGACATTGAACGCGCTCATGTATCTGTATGTTTGAAATTCTGTGAGATTTCTGTATGTTAGATCTGCCTAGTTAGTGTATGTGGCCTCGACCGTTCTAATTAGATTAATAATATAAATAAAGAATCATACTTCTTAAATTAAACTCATACACAAAATCATTTTTCCAAAAGACTCCGTTGAATCTTCAAAATGAAAGCGCAAGAAGGTTTAAGTTTGCTCCGGCGGAACTTGCCCCACCTCTGTCCAATACAAGACGTCCGTTCCAAGCTTTGGATGTTGATGTGGGCGGCTTAAAAATACCCTGGCTAAAGAACTGGACCCATGGCATAGTTCCGTTTTTCATTGACTCCAATACATATGGTATGTTTTTTTTTATCAAAACCTAAAAGTAAAACTTTTCTTGCTACTACTGTGGCGGCAGTTATACATATTTAACATGAGGCAAATATCAACTTAGACCTTGAGCAACATACTTGAGGTGACGGTTTAAAACAGCAGGAATCCTGCAAGAAGTCAATCATAAATCCTTGCTTTACTTACTACACCTAAGTTATTCAGCAATACCATGTTCCACACGCAACAATAGAAACAACCTACCCCATTCTGCGCCTTTGATTTTACATCAATTTATAACGAAACTAACATTTAGATGATTATAATTCTTCAGATTCTCATCTGTCAGAAATCATAATAAAAGCGTTTGACTACTTCGAAAAGGCGACTTGCATCAGACTCCAGCGTCTTAGAGAAAGGCCTACAGACAAGAATTCCTTGCAGAATGTCCAGTGGCTATACATTACCAACCCCTCTGGCATACGACAGTGCGTTCATAGCAACGAACGGAAAGAAAATAAAGGAGTCCAGGTTATTTGTTATATTTATATCAAGAACATTTGTAACTCCAAAGTAGTTCTACCTGATTTTGTTGTTAGTTCGTCCTATTAGTCTTCAGGAACAGGGCACTGTTTCAGGCCCTGTTCCTGAAGACTAATAGGACGAATGAATATTCAGTGTATCTGGTCCATACCGTCAAACCAAGCTTTCACTACTGTTCAATAAATCCATAAGTAACAATAAGTTTTGTGTTAGTGCCATCATTAAGGTTTCTGTTAAACGTTGATAAATGTTGTTATTCATCAAAGAATTCAATATTAACGTTTAAGATGCCTTATTATTTTACTTATTTATTGAAGATGGTGAAAACGGAGTGGAAGCATCAGTAGCAAACTTATAAAGATAGTAAAGTTCGCTTCAATTCTATTTCAGAAACACCCATAACTAAAACTACTTATTTCTTATATACGTAGAATTCATTCTGCATTTTCATCTAGCTAGTAGTAAAAGTACTCTTAATAGTAAGCAAAGATGTATTGTGTACTAGCATGAAATATTCTAACACACTCAAATGCGCCTTCGCCTTCAATGTGAATTGACGGAGGTAATTTGTGTTAACTAGTCATTGCCAGTGAAAAGCACTAATTACAATGACAGAGCCAAGTGGAGGAAGTAGGAATGTACTTTGTCTTAGCAATAAAACTGTCAAAACCAAGCAATCACTCATTTGAGAGGGTAATATGTAATCTTGCTAGCAGTATCAATTGCCCGAATGGTGGTTTATGTAATATCAGTTTGTAAGATATTATGTCAATCCTATTCAATTTAAGTTATTTCACTTCTAGAGTTTATAGTTATGACGTGTCTAATTACTATTGAATTACTGCTACTACTACTACTACTACATACTTCTACTGAAGATCCCGATATAAGACCACCTTCACCGAGCTGCTTAATGGATGAAACCTTTTTTATATCAAATAAAATATGTCAAAAAGTATATTGCAATTGGGTTGACTAAAGATTTTAGTCCACAATACCCCCTAAGTCCCGATATAAGACGAGCTTATCGGGATCTTAGACCATAAGATAAAGGCAATTTAAAATATTCTCAAAATATCACCTAATGTAATATTTCACAAACTTTTAATCGTTCTAATATTGCAGATGGTAGTCTTCGGATACGATTGCTTGTCACTTGGAGAAATATTGCACGAGATAATGCACATACTTGGATTTTCACACGAGCATACAAGACCTGATAGAGACCAGTACATCACTATATTGTGGGACAATATAAAACCTGGTAACTTCATTTTAGTGAAAACCCATACCTAGATTTCATTTATGAAATATATACTACAACATAACTATATATACAATGTACAGTTGTATCAGACAAATCTAACATACGACATTCTTCAAATTAGGATTTAAAGAGTGTGGTATGTCAGATTTACCTACTTAAGCGAAATTAATAAAACTCTTCCTGATTCGATTTTGGTAGCACCGTCGCTCCTACCTCCGTCAAGAGTACAGGCTTATTGAACATTGGGTAAAGTCAGTCAGTAATTGAAAGTCGTACTCGTTTGATGCATCTATTACGTACATTAAAATCATAAAACAGAGACAATAGTCCTCAGAAGTAACAACGCATTTGTGGTGGTGTCGGTGGGCACCCTAACAGACACCGACATTTAGCATCGACTTTTGACAATTTAGCTGCTTTTGACAATTTGGCCAGTAATCAAACATACAGCATTGATGTAGTTGCTAAACACGCGATACCGTTTCGCAATACCTGTTCCAGCAACGATGCAATTGCCAAATCATGTACATAAGACTGTTGAGGCCGTATTTTTTTTTTTTTTTTTATAATATAGGAGTAGTAGACGAGCATACAGTCCACCTGATGGTAAGTGGCCACTGCCGCCCATGGACATCTGTAATCAACCCCAGATAGGATTAGATATTCCTACCTGAGGTCGGCCACAGATGCGCCGCTACCCCTGAGGACTAAGCTGGAACGCCTCCGAAAAGTCTGTCTCCCTTACCACACCCTTCAAACCGGAACACAGCAGCGTCTAACACTGCTGTTATTAGGTAGAAATAGGTGTGGCGGTGGCGCTGCCGGAGTCGAACCACAAAGGGTTCTACCACCTTCAAAATGGTAATGGTAATGGTAATGGAGAGTTAAATCCTGTTGTATTTATCTTGGATTCTTGGAATACTAAAAACATAGTTCAAAAACTAAAAACCACGCTAAAATCGCACATGGAAAATCGATAATCCTGATTCCTTATAATTCAGATGAGGAAAATGGTATAAAATTATTAAAATCGTGTATTGTCATCAGTTCTTGATAATTGTTTAAATTTTTAAGTTAATCGGACCTTTCAAAGTGGGTAAAAATCGAGTTCAAAGGTTCCGTTACATACATACATTCATACAACCCAAGCTAATAAAAGCGTGTTAAAAATAGGATCCTCTAAAATGTATATTTTGTTCCAGGATACAAAAAATACTTTGAAGTGCGTTCAAACGATCCGTTATTGAGTCTTCCTTACGACTATTCCAGCGTTTTACATTATCCTTCACGGGCATTTTCAAAAAATGGCCAAGTTACCATATTGACAGTAAATAATAAATATTATTTTTTATTTTGCTTTATTCCGTTGCTTTTAAATGGTAGTGTGTATATTAAGAAGCTTTGTCGAACACCGTTTGTAGTTTAACCGTTTCTTCTGTTTGCTTCTTGTAAAACCCTAGCAAAATCTCTTTTTGTTGAGATTATGATAAATTAGTTTCCCACGATACACGACCTTTCGAATTTAGAATATTATAAAATACACGGCTGAAGACGAGTATTAACCATATCGTGGGAATCCATCATTGGGTAGACAATATTACGAGATTTTTTTAGGAGGAAATATTTAGAATTGTACATACCCAGGTAGGTATGTTCGTCGATAAAGGTAAGTGACCTCTAATTTTGAAAAAACAACATGTGTTAGAAACTACTTATTACACATTTAAACGAAAGAAAACTTCCTGAAAGAAACCTTGTATGGCTAAATATACCCAAAAAACTTTCGCACTTTACACATGTTGCATGAAATGAAATATTACAGCAAACTTTATTTATTTAACTAAAACCATTTATTTTTATTAGCCTGGAGTCAAAGTGGGTCAACGAGAAGCACTCAGTGACGTTGACATTACAAAAGTTACAACAATCTTCGGCCCTGAATGTATAAATCGAAATAAGGAGTATCTCTTGAAAACATGTCCCAGTGTAGTGCGAATGAAAAAGGAGGTAAAAAATATAACTCAAAAAGAAATAGAAGACTATTTCACGGACAGATTGTGGCCTTACGGGATTGTAAACTACAGGATCAGAGACAAAATGGAATTTTGTACGTTTTTTTTCTTAATATTAATCAATCATTGTTAGCCTATATTTAAAATCTCTGCCAGTAAATTTATTCGTGCAAAAGGCCGAGAGACGCCCCGGGATTCCAGGATTGAGCACATCCAAATATTTTAGATTTTTATCTATCTCTATCTTTAATAGTATTAAATAATTTGATCAAAGATACACAACGCTAGCATTCAATGTGAATATTATCTTAATATTTGTCCCTAACGTCAACAATGCAGATAATCACCAAAAATAAAATGTTATGTGGCTATGTTAGTAAATCACATTGTAGTCAATCACCTATTTTATTAGTTTCATTACCATTGATCGGACTTTAACTCTTTGTATAACCAGTATTTACATATATTTGTAGCAATTGAAGAGCGCGAAAATATAAACGCAGTTATGCGTCACATTGAAAAGGAAACCTGTATTGAATTCCGAGACATAAATATGTATGAAGTTGAAGAAGACAATTATATAGATAAAGAAGCAATTATGGAGCAAACAGACCAAAACGAAAATAAAGGTGATAAAGGAAGCGATGATCATACACTTATATCACTTGAGGATAGACATGACGAAACTGTACAAGAAACTAATAAAATAATACAACCAACGTCGAGTGAATCTGAAACTGGAAATAATATAAGCAGTTCAGAAAATGCAATTTTTCTTAGAAATAAAGTCGATACAAAATCCAATTCTCATGGAGGTTCTAAAAAACCTTTGACAGATGAAAAAGATTTCACGGAATCTTCATATGCTTTCGGTAATTTGGCGAAAGCTAAAGGTATTATTAATATATTTTTATGTCATGTCTTGTCACACTTGTTCAATATTCTATATGTATACATAATTTGTTTTCGTACTAAAATACAATAAAATAGGGTATTCTCTATAAGTGTAGTTTTTTCTATTTTCTGCTGAAACGTTTTCTTATGTCTTTCATCTATGTACAATCTGTTCAATCTGTCTGTCTTTCATCGTAAGCAAAAAAATAACAAAGCCTTAGTAAGTAAGTAAGTAATTAGTAAGTATTTTTAACCTCAGCTCCGCCAAATAAAAGAGTTCGTCGAGACACCGACGAAGCTGCAGCAGCAGGTAGACGACATTCAGAAAACTCCTTGACGTTTGTGCGGTCTTCAGAACCAGGCTGCCAATGCCCTTCACCAGGGATTCCTAAAGGCAACCAGGTAAACATCATCATCAGCGTTTTTATTACCTTAATACAGTTAGTTAGTACCTAAGCTAAGAAGAAGAAGTACTTAGCTTATTTTCTTATTAGATGAAACAGAATATATCAACGGTAACTGGTCTCATAGGGCAGAAAAGGTGTATTGTTGGTACATTCTGAGCCAAATTACAAAGGTTTTCTTTACCTTCAAGTACCTACTAGTTATCCTCAGGGTTATCTGCTGGATTAACTGCGTTTAAGGATTTTAAAGAACAAATAATATTTTAATACCTACTATTAAATACAACCAATAAAGTGTTATCACGGATAATTATAGGTATTACCTAAGCATTTTGGTACATTGTGTAAGTTAGGAGTAGGTATATCTTTAACATAAAAATATAAAAGAAAAAGCTCTGATCGGAAATGATTCAGAATGCATTTTATCATTGTAATAATTATTGTACTTAGAACTTTATCAAGCGCCGATACTGATAATTTGGCATGGCATCTGTTCGTCCTTTACACGAATTCAATAAACTTCCAAGGGTATAAATTACTAATGTGACCTCATTTGGTATAATCGTACGTACCTTATTATTATACCTATGTAAAACGTCCAAGTTTTTGTACGTGATAACAAAATAATTATGATTTTGAAATAAAAACATTTTTATTGCTTATCATTTCCAAATGTTCAAAACATTGTATTTTTTTGTATGATGTTCGTCTCGTCGCACGAATTCATTTAACAAAATTTTGAAAATTCTTTATTTTAGGAACTGAAAATCAACGCGGATTGTTTCAACTCTGTTAATGACCTCCTCCACCTATTCGTTCATGTCTTGGGTCTGGATCATCAACATAATATGTATGATAGAGACTCATACTTACACATATTATGGGATAAATTAACACCAGGTTAGTATAATGTAATTAGATGTACCTATAATACAAAATCGTCTAATAAATTCACCCATCTCTGAATCAACCCTTAGGTCCCTTGCTAAACATAGATCTCCGTTATGAAAAAGCAAGTACCCCATTTCCGATATTTAATTAGTAAGGCGCCTCTTACAACAACTACGAGAAGAGAGGCAATATGGCTACTAATCCTACACGACAAAATATACCTGCTACACAAAATTGAGAAAGTCTTCTTGTACTTATCTGTTTCCGTGGCACTTGGCGGTTAAGCTTCCAACGGTTCTACAACAGTATAATAATACCGTCGCATAAATAATAGGCTAATATCGATCAATTAGTAAACTGGCATTTTAGATTCCTACCCGTGTACCTACTCTATGATGAAAATTTACTGGTGCCCGACATGTCACTCATATGTTTCAATAACCCTTTTTTTAGAAATAAAGAAGGAGATGCAAAAGAAGTTGCCGCCCGCCGCTTCGATGGGTTTCCCCTACGACTACCAGAGCGTCATGCACTACCCGTGGCTACAAATCAAGAATGGTGTCACCAACATCATGTATCCTATATGGGTCGGTCTTAATATTATGAATTATACCCGTTTCAGACAACAATGTTAAGTTCTACTCTACTCTGATTCCATGGATGCAGTAGAAGAGGAAACTTGCGAGTCTTCTTTTGTAACGCAAACTTGTTTATAATTCATTATAGATGTGCAACGGTAGAGCGCTTAGTTAGTATTATATAGCTTATAATACTACTATATCGCCAACTTATTAATATGCCCACTGTGGGGCATGATCGGCTCTCAGGGTTACAGACATTTTAGGCCATAGTCCACCGCGCTGGTCAAGTGCGAATTAGTAGATTTTAAAGATTTACTACTTTTTAAAGATTTTTTTGGACCTTTGAAATTTCTCGAGTTCCCGGGATCCCGGCCCATTTTTCGCGTCCCGACTCATCGTGTTTCTCCCGGGAATTCCCGACCAGAAACCCTACTACTAACCCAACTTTTACCAACTCTTTTTAAAAATTCTCAGGTGTTTCGCGGTGTTTTCCTTTGCCGCAAAGTGATAATTAATTTCTAAAAGGCACATTTTTTTTAAATTAGAGGTAAAAGAGGTCTGAATTTTAACTATGGAGCTTCCGATTAAGAGATCAAATTTCGATCGCTTAACTAAAGCAATAGTCTGCTGTACAAATCCCCAACATACCGTTTGTTTTTTAGAGCTAATATATTTGTTTTAAAGACATTAAAACTTCCAGAACGACGGCTGGGGCATGGGACACTGGCAGGGATTAAGCTCGACCGACGTCCACAAATTAAATCTCATTTACTTCAAGGAGTGCTCGGTACGGAAACGACATGCCCAGGAATAAAATAATTTGTATTTCTTGTTGGTTTTATTAAAGTTTTGAAACTAATGCCTGTTAAAGCCTTTTGGAGCATATTGTATAATTTATGTATAAGTATATTTTATATTTTATGTATGAAAAAACATAAGTAAAAATGAATATTTATAAACTTCTACTTATATACAGTAATTTATAACATACTTATTGACTATTATTTTATTTTTCAAATTATCCTCGGGGCCGTCTTGATACGAGTAATTATCCAAAACTTTTCAACAAGCAATTCTTGCGCGTGTATCGTTTGCTGTAAAACTATAAATATACGGGTTTTTAATGAATATTACGGATTTCCTTGCAATTGTTTTTGAACCCAGTTCTTTTTTTAAATAATTTGTATTACTTTTCAAACCAGAGCTCTATAAGCCCCTAAATAGCACATGAAATGACATCACAATTGCACGCGTGCACTCGTGATGTCCTTTCATCACCTTATAACTTAATGTAAATGTTTTACAGTACAAATCTAGATGCTTCGAGAAGAACTTCTTACTCTTATTTAATATACCTATATATAATACAGGCCGTATTGACCAATTTACTGCTACTTCCATAAACGCAGGGCTCGACTCGAATCTGATCAAAAGAAACAACAATACACATTTTTCATGCATTTATTTTGGTATTACCTATACCGAATGCTTTTCCAGTATGTGGATTTGTTGAATGATGACTTTTAAAAAATCGTTAATCTGTGCCCTCACTATCGGCATTATTCGATTCTTCATTTTTCCCTCCCCCATCATTATTGGCGCCTGATCCAATTTCATGTATCTCTTCACTATCAGCATTATCGGATTCTTCATTTTTTCCTCCCCTATCATTATTGGCGCCTGATCCAATTTCATATATCTCTGCATCACTTTCAATGTGTACGCCATCACCTGTACTAGGGATTTTCTTAACGGTGTTTATTTCTTTATTTTCATCATCTTTTGACTTAGTATTATTGGTCAGTACTATCTTGCATGTATCTATCATATCTCCAACCTTTCTCTTGTTACATTCGTGATCAAAGAGCAATCGGAGTTTCATTTTGTCCAATTGAGATAGATCGCTCATTGGATTTATTACTAACCCAGGAACCTGTTATGTGTAACATATTTATTATGATATCGTTTAAAAGTAAAACTAAATTTTCTTTCATTATGTAATATTATGTGTACTTAAGAGTGTCAGAGTCTTGGATATCAATGGTAATGGTTATATCTTTCTCTGCTCCCCTTGTAAAGCTCAAATCATACACATAAGACCCGCCGCTGTGATTTTATTATCTTTTTCTACTTCCCCTGTGAAATCAAATAGAAGAACCACCTATGCATGGTTGATCCACGACATGTTACAAAAATCATGAAAACGACGCATCCGAACCCCAATCATCTACTCTGTGTAGCCTCCGCTCTACCTCATTATAAAGTATCTATCAAACTTCAGAAATCACTGTGATTTTTAATTTATATAGATATTTGCGTTAGATACATTCTAATATTTCATACAAGATATTGTAAGGAGTGCATGTGCATTTTAAGAGTAATTATATGATGCTTTCTAACTTAGTCATCAGGGTTATTCATTTACAAGATTTGATTACAAATGTCCATGATGAACGGAGATCGCTTAACAAGATTCACATACCTATGAATTATATTCGTAAAATAGAAATGTTAAAAAATCTTCATACCAAAGGCATGACAGTAGCGTGTCCATTCACGCTGAAGGCTCGGTCGTGGAAATGCATGACACTTAGAGGATCATACTCCACCAGCATCTTGTAATGTGTACCCTCATTATACTGAATTCTGTACAGATGTCTGTATTCTTCAAAGGATTATAAATTAATAAATTTGGTAATATAGGCTTACTTAATTATTTATAAATGGTTCATATTTAAAACATAATGATATGTTAATGGTACAAAAAGCGAACTTCATGGTAAAACATTTTTTACAACTCCACCTTCAGTATCAGCAAGATACATAAAAATTACATTCTTTAGCAACCTAATGTGTAAAATATTATAATCTTAAATAAAATAATACAAAAAATATGTTTTTATTTTTTCCTGATTATCATTTTTTTGTTTCCATGTTTATCTGGTGGTGTCGTCGGTGTGTTTAGTAAAAAACACAATATAATATTTGTTTAAAATAAACCAATGTTAAAGTACTACTCGTAAGTTCCTCGAACTCCAAAGATTAACTAACTAAATAATTTCAGAAATATTAATACTGTAACCACTAGAGCGCCATAATCGCGTTGGCAATAAAGCCTGTTTGTAAATCCTTATCCTTCTAACTAATACTAATACTAATATTATAAATCCGAAAGGAACTCTGTCTGTCTGTCTGGTTGTCTCTTCTTCACGCCTAAACCACTGAACCAATCTTAATTAAATTTTGTACAAAGATAGTCTGAGACCCGAGAAAAGACATAGGATACTTTTTATCCCGGAAATCCCACGGGAATTAGGGATGGCGATCTAAGATCTATTAATCGGAGAATCGAATTTTTGGACCAAAAAAACGATTATTTTAATCAATATTAGTAAGGATTGAATCGTAAAAAGACGTTTTGTCCCTACTATATGTTATTGGAAGTCAACTTACCTGGATGAATATTGTTCCACATTACCCGGATATACTGATCTCTGTGTGGATGGGATACCTCGTCGTTGAATCCAATAGCGTGTAGCAAAGAGTGCGTGATTTCGTGCTCTTTCAAGCAATCGAAACCCAGAACCAGTATCTGCAATAGACTCACAGAAGTTTTAAGGAAGTTGAAGTCCTTGTGGTTGTGGCAAAGTTCTAAGTGACTAATCCTTCTCAATCTAAGAGGCGGCCCGTGCCCGGCAGTAGGGCAGTAATGGGTTGACAACGAAGGCCACGAGATAGCAGCATATTCAAGTATAACAAATTCAATAGTAACTTTAGATATAGGAGCTCAAACCAACTATCAAAGTATGGGCACAACGATAAAAAAACCTGAATTATATTTCCGTCAGGAACGAACCTAAAACGAAGTAGGAGACATACAATGTGAATCCTAAAAGCTTCTTCTGTGGACATAAATCCGATCTAACACGAATAAAACATGTAAATTCCTACACCGGGTCTGGATGTTGATACTCGTACACTTATATTTATATTTTACAGGGATTAAATGCAAAAACTAACATTAAACTTACAATTTCACCATCTTTCTTATATATCGGTTTGTGAACGCAATTCCGTTCTCCTTCTGGATTGGTTATGTGTATCCAGGTGATGTTTTCAGTGGGTTTGACCAGGATTGGTTTAAACCTCATACAAGAGCTTGCTTCCAGCGTATTCATAGCCATACGAACTCTATAGGCTATGAAGTGATCTATGGGTTAAATTTATACTATTATAATTAATCGTTAATTATCGTTCGTAGCTGTGATGAATATGTTTTTGGTTTTTTACCGACTTCCGGCGGAAGACGTTATCTATTCTTCGCGTATATATGTTCGAATTTTAATTAGTATCACAAGTAGGTACGTAATGGGTAGGTACATGTTTTGAATATTGCATATTTTGGATTACGAGTTCGAGAAATATGATCAAATTCAACTTTTCTTTTTTGCTGTTGAAAACAGCGATATACTAATCTATAGACCCATTCATTGGACATCAATAACCATGAAACAGATAACACACGTTAGGAACACCGGTTTATTATACCTACTGTTAAGATAGTTGTCTTATATTCGTAAGTTTCCATTGACAGATTACAATTACCATATTATATTAAAAAGCATTAAACTTACCATAAACAAGATTATCTAAGTAATATGTAACAATTCCCATGGGCCAATGGTATCCTATATCTGCTTGTACATTGCTTATTCCACTGCTGTTTACATTGAAGACTAAAGCACCTTAAAATAATATATCTATGTATACTTTATTTATACAGTATATTTAAGTATGTGATCGTATAATTTGATTTTGAAATTGGACGACCTTAAAATTCTCACGCAAATTGGTTTTCTGCCGATATATTAATTTATTTTTTTTCAATTTCATATTTTCGTACTTATGTTCTTCTCAGGGGTAGCAACGCATTCCACGGCCGACTTCAGTTAGGAAACTCATCTTATCTAGGGTTGGTTACAGATGTCCATGGGCGGTAGTGTTCACTTAACATTACCTAAGTAGACTGCATGCTCTTTTACTACCTCAATATAATTAAATTATAATTAATATAAATATATATATAAAAAGTTTACGAAAAATCATGCATGATTCTGATTCGAACGTGTGCCTTTACGGTACGTAAGCAAAAAATAAAGTTCCTTTTTATTTTGTGATGTAAAAACTTAGTACCCATGTCGCACTTGTTTGAATTTTAGGTGAAAAAAGCTTACCATCACTTCCAATTCTACTACTTGTAACAGCGATAAGAGTAAATAAAACGAGAAAATTATGTAACGATTCGAATGTTACCTCCATTTTACTAAGCAATACCTATTCCACAGAAACTCATTGCATTGCCCATGTAATAAAAATGCATTTATTTTCAGAATATTTACTAACTCTATTATTTAAACTCATAAAAGAAGGTATAGTGTAGGTATTTTACTTTGGTATTAAAATAAAATAACTACGAGCCCATTAAGTTCAATACGTACTTATTAATTCTCTAAAACTTACTTTAGGAAAATAAGACATTAAAATATACAGTATAATATTAAATACGCTTTAGGATTATTGCTCCCGATAAGGTAGCAGCTGTAAATTAATAACAGTGATATTGTATAGCTATACCTAATTTTATATATATCTATGTTCAAATAGTCCTTGGAGGCTGAATTTTGAATTTTCATGATTCGATTTTGAAGGTACAACTACTAATTCTACTTCTGCCTTATAAGAGTTGTATAGCGCTTTTACACTCTACTTTGACAATCTGACTTTGTAATTATTTTGTGGGGCTACCATCTGAACCCTTAGGAGTGGCAAGATATATAATAATATGATCAAATCCTATGAATAGAAAATGTCCATAAGCGGCAATGGCAATTGGCGAACGCCCATCACAATCAAGTGTTCACCTACATGCATGTTTGCTACTCTTACAATGCGATATGCTTTTATGAGTTACTTAATTAATAAACACAGTAGTTTTTAATAGAAAGCCATATTTACATAGCCTTAATGATTTAAGTATATTTTCTCCTCAGAATATGCATTTTACAAATGTAATAATTGCTGGCACTAAAGAATTAAAATACATTTATATTTTATACGTATATTTTACTGACACGGTTCCAAAATCGTGCCCATAATTGCACCTATTTTACATTTTTATCGCATAATTATTGGTAGGTATTGTATTATGTATGTGGTAGATATTGTTTGTGATACACCATGGTGATACACATTTTTTTCTGCGAGCCACATAGTTCAAAATTTTAACCAATCACAACAAAACACGAAATGTCAAATTATTCAATAAGTCGTTCTGTTTTACGTAATCCAAATTCGTTCCTTAGCTTGTAACATTATTTATTGTATTTAATTTCATAATATTTCGAGTAAATCACAAAGCGCCATTGTGCCACTTGCTACGATGTTATTTACGACTATGTAATTAATTTACAATAAGATAATAACATTAAAGTAGTAAAGTAGCAGAAAAGTAAAATTAACTTACTTTTCATTACGTGTAACAGAGTGGTTGTCGGCTCGCCGGCTGCCAATGCTAAATAGTCAAATACGCCAATGTCAAGAGTGTCAAGTTGTTTGTAGCTGTTACAATAGAATAAAATATATTTCCATTTAGAATATACGATTATTTACCCAAGGAATTTTGACTCGAACGCGTGCAGGCAATGCGTGCTTTATCAATGTCGACGTATACTTTTCTTTGTGGTTTGTTTATTTTATTTTCCGTTCCAAATAAGTCATCGGCTGCAAGTGGCTCCGTTGAATTGGACGAATTTTCTTTCGATAAAGTCATAAATAAGTTTAAAGCGTCGCTCGTGAAATTCGACGTCGCCTATCCCTACGGTGACAAGCATGATGCATTCGTGGCGCTCGCTAAAACGTCGCAGGATGTCGACGAGCTGTTAGTTGCGGAAGTAGGGGTGAAGGATTACGGCGAAAAAGAGAATGAGGGTCTCGCCAAAAAGTACGGAGCGTCGAAGGAGAACTTCCCGTTAGTTAAACTGTTTATTAAAGGGCAGCCTGAACCCGTAGTGTTCGATGACTCGAGGGGCTTCACGAGCGATGAGCTGCGACGCTTCGTACGTGAAAAGAGCGGCGTGTACTTGAGTCTTCCCGGCTGTGTGAAGGAACTTGACATACTCGCAATGAAGTATATGAAGACTGACAGAGAGAGTAGGAAGGATGTCTTGAAAGAAGTTGAAAAAATTCTGAAAACGCTTGCCAACAAGGTATGGTATCAACTAATATTTGCAATGTTTTAAATTATATTTATATTATGATCAATTTTATAATCTACATAAAACCTGGGTTCAATTCCCCAATGGACAGATTTCAATTCCTGTAGGTAATGAAATGTTCTGAAATGTAGGTTTTTTTTCACATATAACATAATGTTCTTTATGATTTAAATTCAAAAAAATATGTTTAATTTTAGGAGGCATCTTCAGGAAAAATCTACAAGACAATAATGGAGAAAATCCAAGAGAAGGGTGATGAGTTCATTATTTCAGAAAAGCAAAGGGTCAATAAGTTACTTGGTGGCAAGGTATCTGAAGAAAAGAAGAAGGAATTAGCCCTCAGGATTAACATCCTACAAACATTCCAACTTCGTAAAGACCCAATCAAGAAGAAAGAAGAACTTTAAACTGCTTCAGAATGACACATTGAAGCTGATTTTCTGGTAGCTTCACTCCTGTATTGTATATAGTCACACTACCAAATATACAATTGAATTTTAAATACTTCTTACATAATAATATACTATTCTTGAATATCTCTTCATAAAATGTGATGTTTCTAACAAATATTAGGTATCTTTTATGGTCCTAAACATGATACATATAATATCACATCTGTATTTGTAGAATTTTTCTGTCTATATTAATCAAGATATGTGCATTAAAGGTACATGAGTATACTATATATTAACAAGTGACCAACCGAATTTTCGGTTTTCTGTAACTTATGTAAGCCATGCATGCTGCGGTTTACCGTACGGTTTACTAGTACAGGTCGACCACAAGTCAGTAGCGTATATAGACATTCCAGTGTACCGTACAATGTGCAGAACTGTTTGCGATGACATCAATTTAAAACTATGATGCACAGTAGTGTCACTCAAAACAATTGAATTTCTGATCTTCTGTCAGTTGCCTACACAGGTTTAAAAACCTCCACAGGTCTATTTCTAACACATACAGTACAAAGTCCTGCATAAGTATACCTGTAAAGGTAGACAGGAACAGTAGTGTGTATGGCAGGCAGTATCCAAGTGCTCTGTAATGTATACATTGTCATATTTTATAAAAGGTTTCTGTTTTGACCAAAACAAAGGAGAAACATAAGGGTCAGTTTAGATTGAAGCCAGTTTCGGTAGGTTGCTAATATTAACCTTCATTCTGCAATGGTGTATTAAAGTGCTTTTGTCAAATGTACGCAATACATTCCCTAATCGAAAACTACTCAACTTACCTATACCCATATTTTTTAATGAATCAATTCGAAATATTAAAGATCTTATATATACTACGAATATTAAAAATACGTAAAATAAGTTTCAAAAGACCATGTTCACAATATCAATCATGTTTATATTTTACTACGGGTTTTAGGTCTTATTAATACATTCCTTTCTACTTAAATCCAAAAAATTATGTATTTTTTTTAAATAAGTAATTTCAGTAATATGTATATATTTCGAGCAGCCTAATTGTCCTATAGAAGGCAGATATTTTTAATATTATTTTGTTGTCTTATTTTAACTATACAAGTAAATTTCTATGAATGTGAGTGTAATAGATTTTTATGTGCACAAAATGTCTCAATAAAATGTGGAAATATGTTATGGTCTTTTTTTTCGGTGTTCAAAGGGTACATAATAAAACAAGATTTTTAAAATTGTATCTATTATGGAATTATTAAAAAAGAAATCATATTATGTATACAATAAAAACTTAATTATCCTCTAAATATTATGTCTTCCGATTAAGTAACCTTGTTGCATGCAGTTCATCCAATATACACAAATTGCTTATAGATAACAGAAACAATGAATTAATTTTAAGAAAATTTGAAGAAAATGTGTACATACTTTTCGAAAGGTACTTTTCACCAATGAGAACTTATATCTATACATTGTGTTCCATCCAACACAGTAAGTTAACTGTAGAATTACAATGAACATTTTTAGTTATAGAATACTTGGTCAAATAAATATTCCATAAGTAATCCTGTACAAAGACATGCACACAATTACTTGTAGATTATGTTTTCCATTATAAATGAGTAGGAAACGAACATGCAGTTCATCTGAAGAGTGGCCACTATCACCAATGGACATCTAATCTATCCCAGATAAGAGTGCTACCAGTCGGTCATAGATACATTGGTACGCCTGAGAACTTAGTCGGAACCCGTTAATTTAAGTCTGTTTATTTTGGAAATTCAAATTTACTTGGATTATGCTGGATTGTAGGCAAAAGCGTGCTATAATCTTTATCATACTACCTCAAAGGTAAATATATAAAAATAAAATCTATAAACGTTTATGACGTTTAGAAACTACATAAAACATGAATACTTAACCAGGTCACATTTCCACCCCACTATGGGAACTTACACAAATGAATGTGTTGAAGGAACGTCCAACACACCCATTTATGTCGCACAATATCTAGTCTCTTTAGGGATGTTTTACTATTACTATTACTCTGTTAAAATTGTATTATCATTTACTACAAACTACGATGAGAAAACTTTTTTTCTTTCAGATGTTTTTTTTTTTCCAATGAGGTAAAAATAATTTTCAGTTAACTTTTAAAATATTCAATAAATCAGAGGTTTCCTAGGAATAACCAATATTAAAGTGCATTGTAATAGTAAATTACAATTTACGTAATCTTATGTGCTAAAAATAAAGACCACAGATTTATCTGTAATTAATCGAACACTACATGCTATTTCCCTGCAGACTTCTTCCAAGGCATAGAACAGAGGAATGGAGCCACTAACATCCTCGCAAATCACCAGAGAACATACTATGTAATAAAACATTGCAATATACTAAACATATTAAATGCATGAACATTAAAATGTTAACACTAATTTAGATATTTTTGTATCAAATCCAAACTATCACTCACATTCAGCAATATAAAACCTATTTACATAGTTTCATTCAAATAAGGCAGTCACATTTGTAACATACCACCAGCTAAAATTCTAGAGTGGAGAAAATCAGTAGAAAAGATACAAACATTACTACACCAAGGGCTTTTCTCTAAAGAATGTTGTAAAACAAAGTGCTTATACACTATTATTCATTAGTGACCGAAGTTTCGGCCAAAAAAGGGGATTCCGCCGAAGTTTCGGTTTCCTAACTTTACAAAAACTTCAGTACGCCGACGAGCCATTGCCGGCAGGTCAGACATTTGTTTGTATTTTTTTTTTAAATTTCGTTTCGTTTAACATAATTACAAAACAAATAGAGGTCCATGTGCTCCTATAAATCTGTATTATCTTAAAATTCCACAGAGTTGTTACATTTAGAAGTCTTAAAAATATTCGATTTCGGCTGAAACTATAGTCTGCTTTATAATTAGGTGTCCAAAATTCGCCTGATAATAAGTAGTCATTGTCGCCAATATAGCTCTATAACTCCATGTAGAACAGGGATTTTACCTAAAGCTGATCACAAGTGCGTTGTCATGTGTGACAACTAAGATAATAAAATACTCTTTCATGAAAACACGGTAGCTGCATCTCGCTAAAAAAGTAAGTATTTAAAGAATACAATTGTGAGCAATAATAAAATTCATATCTTTATTTAATTTCAGAATCATGAAAGAAAACAAAATGAGACATTGACAATGACATTTCTTTGCTTACACTTTGGACACCTAATTATGAATCAGACTATGGGATAGAAACCGATGATTTGATTTCCGGTTGTAAAACCATTTTCGACAAGTCGTGCGTCCAATTTGGCATTTAGAGTAACAAAACAGTAAACAAATATTATTCGGATTTTTCACTGTCCACTTTTAAGTCCTTGAGTTTGAGAACAACACCTTCAGAATCCTTGTCAGATTCTTTTTTAGTGTCTTCATCTGGTGTTTTGTCTGCACTCTTGGGTTCTGGAGTGTCAGTATCCTCACTTCTGGTGATACTGCTCTCATCCTCATCTGAGGATGGATCCTGAGTGTAGAGGCTGCACTTTGTTCTGACAATCTCTTGGGCTTCTGCAAACTTCGTCTTCCAGAGCTCTGCATCTGAAATGAATATTAATGTCATTAAGCTTTTAATGTTACCATTGAAATATTTTAAATACAGAATACAGTACTATTGAATTAACAGCAAACATGAGAAAAAACAACATTATGAACTATCTTGTTTATGGTAACTTTTGTTGATGGTTTAGTCAATAGTCTTAGTGTCAACATTCGAGCATTCTTCGAGAACAATTTGTTTTAATACAACCTAGATGTATCAAAAGAAACATCCATTACTTTGTATGGAAATTAAAATAATGAAAAATCCCTTTGCTGTTGCAAGTTTCATAGAGGCTCTACATAACTTTATACTTTGTGGATTCCAGATAATTATGGAAATCGTTAAAACAATATTACTACACATTGCACACATAATTATGATTAAAATTCCAAACAACTAGAGATAAAGATAATGTTTACTGAATGAATCATCAAACATTTGTTTGAAATAACAAGTCTATCTACACCATTTTACTATTTATAGATCAGTCACTATGATCAACACATTAACTAGAGTAAATAAGTCATCAAAATAAATCAAACAAACAAATAGGTTACCTACAGTCATATAAAAATCAAGTAAATTGAAGTCATTAAAAATATTTAAAATTGGATTAATACTTGTAGTATATACAAAGATAAATAGAATTTAATATTGTTTGTAGATACAAACAATATTAAATTTTATTGCAATATTCAAGCAAGATTGCTTCGTATGTATTGTAAAAAAGAGTTTAGTAAAATAAGACCTTCACTTTATATAGAATACTTGAGTAGAATTAATTGACATTAAATTCGAAAAACAAAAACTACATTAGTTAAATAAACACATGTGTTATAGTCCACATAAAACTGCTAGTCCGCTCTGAATATAGAAATGAATCAACTCGCCATAGCAAATTGTACGACTACACCTGCTCGCAACAACTTCAGAGTGGACTAGCAGTTTGGCGCAGACTATAAAATGGTAATCATACATGTCCATCCACCAAAGACATTATGGTGCTGTTCCAACAGACAGCTTACAGACATTTAAAGTAAACCCAACACAAATATGATAAGATGTATCAACACAGAACAAGTTATCAAGTATGCTTTGCTGTTTCTAATTACTAAATTAGAATCTCTTAACATAGTAAAAGATATGTCCCACAGACTTATCCTCTCATGGGGTGACCAGAGGGCTGGCAGCTATTTCGCACAAAAAATTAACCTCGCTGTACAGCGAGGTAACTCTGCCAGTGTTCTGGGCACTATGCCACAAGAAAGGGTTTTGGACGACGTTTTTATTTTATAAGTTTAATTTTGTTATTATCTATATTTTAATTTAAAATTGTAGGTTATGTTTAGATAATTTAATTATTTGTATATGGTTTAATTTATTTTAATTAGTATTTAATTTCATGTTTTAAAAATAAAAGTTTACTTCAACTTAACATAGTTGTCTTTCTCACTTAGAAATAAACTTCAGGATTAGTATATAACAAGAGTTTCTCAGTGGTGAAAATTTGACTATAATTGTAAAATTTACAATAATGTTGTCTATGATTTTTTATTTATAACAAAGTAAGAAAGGAGAATAGGATACTGAACTTTTTTTCCTTTGCCTATTTGTACACAGAACATCTATTATTCTAATAGGCACTTGCAAAGTATAGGTGTCAAAATAAAGTTTAATTTGAAATTAAACTTACTTTGTGGGTTACCAAACTTGATAGCCAACAATTCCTGTTTGCACTGTTCATCTGCATAGTCGGCGAACACAGACCAGTTGAAAGCCTTATCGGAGCCACAGTGCACATTCATCCTGATGTCCGGTGTGATGAAGTGGTTTGCGCACACCTTCAGGGTCTTGTCACGTCTCATCACCACTCTTACTGTGTTGTTTGTCCTGTGACGCAGCAGTTTTATGTCGCCTGTGCCACGCTCCTGCAATTATATCAGTGGAAGTTAAAGGAAAAGGGCTTTACATTATGTTATGTTAAAAGGCTTTTATATAGAGTAAAAAAAAATTGTAAAAATTCTCCCGTTAGTAATAAATAATGAAGGTGTAGAACCCTGTGGTTCGACACCGCAGGAAGCAATATCTAATCCTATCTGGAGTTGATTACCAATGACCATGAGTGGCAGTAGCCACATACAATCAGGTGTATTGCATGCTTGTCAGCTACTCCTATATTATAAAAAAGTACATTATGATATGCGTGGCCTCCAACAATAAATAGTTTGTTTAATCTAGTTTCTAATAGAGTAATAGTAGGACTAATTTTGATAATTATTTATAAATTAAATTTGTCGTTCTTTGGTGTGTAGCGAAAATACACTATAAAACAAACAATGAAACTCAATACAGCACAATAGTTAGATCTACATGATGCGATTACTTAGGATAAACACAATGGCAAATACATAAATATACCCATAATAGATATTAACTTAATTATTGCTTTAAACAAAGTAATCCTTTTTAACTTTTAGTTTGAAATGACATTTATAAGTATGAAACCTTCATAGCCAGGTTTATATTTAACAACTGTGAGGGTAGTCTATTGATATTCGTATGGTGTAAAAATCTGCTACTTAGGACACAGAAAAGTGCCGCTAAAATACGAGTATAGGTCACAGAATGCTATCAAAAATCTTATCCAATTTTTGTCCACCACAAAAACTTACAAATTCGCAATTTTCTATGAAAAACTTGGTTAACATTTGTCATAATTTACAAGTATAAATAATTCAGAAAACATACATACGTTCATGGGACAAAGAATTTCACAAATAGTGATTGCCTACCATTGTTAATCATTTTTTGGAATTCACAAAGGAAATAATTATCCCGTAAAACTTAATTATCGTCAAAAGTCAATTACCTTCCACTCGTGGTCAGCGGTGTCGTATCTGTACAAGCGCGCCCGTATTTTCGCGAGTTCCTCCTCATCTTCTTCGTTCGTGTGAATTTCCACCAGCGGTAACGACACAATTGGGTCGAAGTGAGGATCGTGCTCCGGCGTCTCCGCGTCGCCCACCTCGCTCTCACTGTTACGCCTCACACTTTCCTTCACCTGAAGACCGAAGCTATCATGTTCATACGCGACTCAAACTCCTTATAACAACAAAAGATAACAATAGTACTCACCGGTGAAGACATTTTTAAAATCAAAATTACAATATGTATGTGGTAATAAAGTTTTGAGTATTAATATTTTCACGACAGAAACACGATAGACCAAGTTTCTTCAAATTATTTTACTGGGAAAATATGCTGTTGAAATTGAGTTGAGATGATGATGTACACAGATAAAAATTAGATTTGATTATAGTTTTGGTAGCTGTTTTTGCGTTCCGTTCCATCCCGACTAAAAATGTTTCAAAGTATTTCAAACGTTAACAACTTTCTAGGTCTTGCAGATTTAAAATTTACATTTTGCACAAATTAGAAATGTTACATTATTAACGTTATATTATGTTAGATAGATTGTAGGCATTTAAGATTTAATTATAAAAAAGATTAAAAATTGATTAGTAACGGCATTCAAATTTCTAATACTTTAAAACATGACCGACGCATTAAGATATTACTGGTTTGAGGTATTTTTATGTAAAGTCCTACTAATCTAAATAAACAAAAAGTATAGTTTAAGAAACATTTATTTTAATAGTTTTGGCCCATTTGGTCATCGAAATGGAACGTAAAAATTGATTTTATTGTGAACAATAACTGTCAATGTCATTTAGCTGTCAATTCGCCACCAACAGATTGTCAAAAAGGTTTTCTCAACTTCTTAGAAGCTGTTTATTTTAATTTATTGATGTTTCATAATTTCTTAAGTGTATCTTCATTTTAATCAGGTCCAGGTAAAAAAGTGTATCTGAACTTCAATTATTTAGCATGCAGATTATTGTAAGAGTTTACAAATTGCCGAAATTTTCTGTGGGAGTCAATGACCAGGTAGACATAAATTTTTTTCTCCGACCTATTTTTAATTTATTTTGGTGATTCTTTGGTTAAAACTATCTGGAACGTTAACATAGTTTGCTTTTAGTACTATATATTATTATTAGTAAACGTATTTCAGTTTATCTTAGTTATTATCTTTTCCCACATATTTAATTAAAAACTACATATTCTACACATTTTATCACACTATTACATTGTAGTTTGTAATAAACATTAAGATTTTGACGTGTATCTCCTTAGCCCAATTCAAGTTCACACCTTTGACTCTACACTGAACACTTTAGTTGACTGAACTAATTTATTGATTATGTTATTATTTCTTTATTTACTTTTGAATAAACCTTTTACACATTATTTTCAGAGCTGCACTTATTAATCCAGTCACTTCATGAATTCTTTGTTTTCTTGTAGCTAAATTATACATTGTTACTTGAAAGATAATTATAATTTATTCTCCTTGTAGTTGGATTAATAGCTACAGTAATACCAGTATTATTATCATGTTTTATTCTTTCTTTTTACAATACTTTGGTTTTTTATACTTCCTAGATGTTGTAAACCAATCCTTTTAAACATAAACAAAGAAATATTATAATAAGCTTTGTTATAATTACTATATAGTTTTAAATCAGGTGATGCAATGGCAAATCCTCTGGTGTTGCAAATATCCATAGGCGACTTTGACTACTTTCCATCAGGTAGCATGTATGCTTTATCATTATGCTGAAATATTAAAAAAAAAAGTATTATTTTAAATAAGCATTACTTTAACTTTACATGTTAGAATTTATTATTAGCATAATGATCATAAGATGGATATTTACCTTAAGTGTACAGTTATTTTTACATTGATGACATCACACAATATAACAGTAATGGAGACTGATAATATTTTTTAAATACTTAGTTATATGTCACCACAGCTTTAGCTTTACCATACATGTATGTGTGATTGACAATGCATTTAAATATATGTGTAGTTGTCTTAGCATCCACAGCATAGGGAGTCTTATTGCAGTTATAAGTCTAGGAAAAATTCTATATATTTTTAAACTACTAAGTGACTTTTTACTTTGTAACAGGCACTTACAATTTGCAGTTTTTAATTTCTTTATTGCCGACATTTCGACCCAGTTGTATGGAATTAAAAACTGCATATCATGAGTACCCGTTACATAATAAAATGTCTCAATTCTGCAATAATTTTAGTCTACAATCATATATAAGTGACTTTTACTATAATTGATTGGACATAAAAGGATTTTATTTAATTATTTATATTTTATATATCAATATATGTATTTCAGGAAATCAGCATTAATGCAGAACCGGGAGATGTTGATCAATGATCAGCTTCGCAATCCCAATGAGTTAGACATCAGCCTCAGGATGGAGTTTGGGCCGTTTGAAACCGTGCACAAATGGAAGCGCATGTCCGAGTGCTACGAGTTTGTTGGAGCAAGGTAATATTAGGTGATAACATAGTTGCTGCTTATGGACATTTGTGTTTTAACCCTCGTAACTGTCCTTGTGATTCCACAGAAGTCAGAACACATACTATTTAAGTCAGAATATAATTACCTTATTTTGTTTATAAAATTGAACTATGAGCATCTTCTCCTGATGGTAAGTGGTCATTGGCACTGTCAACTTAGTACAGGACAGAGGTTCTCGTTAATGTAGATCACAGATGTATTACTACTTCTGAAGAGTAATATGATTATCCCATAATTATGCAAGTCAGCAAGTATTAGTGCCTTAATGTTATGAGCTCTCTTAATGAGAAGAAAAACCCTGTTTAAATGCTGGTTATCTTAACACCACTTTGAGAAATTCGCGTAGAACAGTTTCTCTTTGTAACAAGTGATATTCATTTGTTGAAGGTACATTAAATTGACAAATCTGATATGTATATGTATATGATATCTATCCTACTTATCTATTTTGTGCACACTTTATTTGCCTTTCATACAATTTTTCTGACCATAGGGGCTGCTGGAAGAAATTCCAGGTTGGAATAAGTAGTCCTTTGTACTACATTTCTTTTTAATGCTCTATTTCTTTGTTATGTTCTGTGTACACAAATTTGTAAAAATAAAAAAAAAATCAGAGATCAATCACAAGCCTCAGACATAAATTATTATAAAAGGCAAAAAAATCTTAGCCGTTTTTAAGTAGGAACACATAAGTATAATCAGAAGCGGCATAAGTCGTGGGCCTTTGTTGTTTACATTGTATTGTGGCAGAGGGCCCCGCAAAATGTATTTTGCCCACATAAAATTTAGGTCTTACTCTGTCACTGACTATATTCATACAAATATAAGTTTTAAATATCCATAACTATTGTGGATTACTGCCAAAATTTCTGAGAAGCAACACAATGACCTAAATGAAAGTTGAAATGTCTGTATTTACAGGTTTTGGGTCGGAATAACCGATAATAGATTCACTATTCTGACAAACATTTTGTTACAGGCGAAGCAAGCACACGGCGGTGGCGTACAAAGACGCGATATACGTGTTCGGCGGTGACAACGGCAAGTCGATGCTGAACGATCTGATCAGGTTCGATATCCGGGAGAAGTCATGGACGAAGACCGGATGCATGGGGACACCGCCCGCGCCGCGATACCATCATTCCGCTGTGGTAAGTCATAATAATTGGTCACACGGATGGTTCCGTACCACCATTTTCATATTTTTTTATTACCACGCTTTTATTAGCTTGGGTTATATCTATGTATGTATGTTTGTATGTAACGGAATCTTTGAACTCGATTTTTACACACTTTGAACGGTCCGATTAATTTAAAATTTTGAACAATTATCAAGAGACAATGACAATACACGATTTTAATAATTTTATCCCATGGTGGTGCGTGGTTTTTTAGTTCTTAAACTATAAGTATATTATTTTTAGTATTTTTTATTATAGCAGCCACAAAAGTTACATTGTGAAATTTAGAATTACGGTTCAATAGATAAAGCGAAAAACGTCGAGAAATAGCGGTTTCTTTTATGGCGACCCCCATTTATGTTTAACTTCTTTTTATTTTTAGTATTTGTTGTTAAAGCGGCAACCTTTATACATACTCTGTAAAAATGTCAAGTATCTATCTATTACGGTTCAGGAGATAGAGCCCTAAACGGACGGACAGACTGCGGATTCTTAGTAATAGGGTTCCGTTTTTACCCTTTAGGTACGGAACACTAAAACTATCTTCTTTTTAAGTTTATAAGTCGTAGAACGCTTTGTAGTTCGACTACGGCGTCACCACCGAGAAATCTATTTCTGTCTAATAATAGCAGCATTGCGGTTCTGGTTTGAAGGGTGGTAAAAGAACATACTTTGTCGAGGCATTTCAGCTTAGTATTCAAGGGTGGTGGCGCATCTGTCGCCGACCTCAGATAGGAAGTTAGCTTCCTAAGTAGCTAAGATAACATTAGTCTTATCTGGGGTTAATGACTCTATCGGCGGCAGTAGCCACATATCATCAGGCGGATTGTATGCTTGTCTGCTACTCCTATACTATAAAAAAGTTAGAAACAAGCATTGCTTATACTGATATTATTAGTAATTAGGTCTAAGCTTCAAATAGGACAGGTGATCTACTTAAAGTAAATAACAGGTTTCCTGATTTTTATGACTACACAACAATGAGATATACAGGATTTTACCAAAATCTTTAAATCAGAATGCAGGCAATAGATGGATCAACACAACCTTTTTTCAAAAAACGTTTTTGTTCAAGAGGTCATGTTCGTTTTTTTTTTTTATTTCATTGTCTAATCTTAACCATAACTCAATTTTGGGATCTGAAAGTTATAAGATCAATAATTAAAAAATGAGAAATTTTTGACATTGTGAAAATTTTTATTTCTTCAATTCTAGGTGCACAGATCATCGATGTTCGTGTTTGGTGGGTATACTGGAGACATTCTAGCGAATTCGAACCTGACTAACAAGAATGATCTGTTCGAATACAAGTTCCAAAGCGCACAGTGGGTGCAGTGGAGGTTTACTGGGCAGTGAGTATCCTGTGAGAATATTGTTGACTTGGTGGTATTATTAATTATAACATGCCTTATTGGTTTTCTAACAAATGATAGAATATTTACACATACTAAATACTATTATATTATATATACTTATATAAGTGACTGTATATTTTCTATAGGAATATACCACAGACCTGTAAAAACAAATACATGTCTGTGGAATATACATTACTTAAAATGAAGTAGGTAATGATGTCATAAGCTTGCGATTCGCATTTAGATCATGAACTTACTTCTTTCAATTCAAATTTTCGGAGTCTTATTATATTAAAAATGTCGAATGATGACTAATTATTATTGGTCATCATGAGATATTCCTAATACTTATGCAACATACATACCTGGGAATCCACTAAAATGTTCTCAAAGACTGCATAATGCTAAAGTCCGCGCCATACTGCTAGTCTGCCCCCAAATACAGTAACGAGTCGCGTCGCAATAGCAAATTGTAGACATTAGCGGGACGAAGGTAGCACGGGACCCCCCGCACCCTCGCTGCCCGCTCTCACCCACGGGTACATAGCTCCATTAGTGTGCCCTTACGTTGATACGGACGGAGTATTCGCTTGTAGTTGTGTTCGACCGCATTGGCTCTCTGACACCTGTGCGCATTAACTTCAGAGCGGACTTGAAGTTTTGCGCGGACTATAGTTATCTAGAGTCTGTCTAATTATCCAGGGAACCAGTGCCGAGATCAGCACACGGTGCAGCGGTGTACGACGACAAGTTGTGGATATTCGCCGGGTATGATGGTAACGCGCGGTTGAACGATATGTGGACTATTAATTTAGTGGTAGGTATACATAGAATATACAAGTAAATATAAGTTATATATCTATGTATTTAACAAGCAACCTCTTATGTCCCACTGCTGAATATGGAACTCTTCTAATAGGTAGAAACTTAGAGCATCCTATATATCATCTCGTGTCTATTTTTTGTTATTATTTATTTGTACTATCCTCTCTGACTTATATGACAGAAAAAAAATCTTTGAGATTTTTTGTTGTCCTTATGTTTCAACATGTGCATGTATGTTTTGTTATAATATTATATCAATTTATACATTGATATTATGTTATGTACAAAATTATTGAACTGCTTTTTTTTGTATTTTTTTTTCAATTTTTTATTCTTTTCAGTCTTGAGCCATTTTCATTTTCACTTAATAGACACACATACCTTTTTCGCGCGTTACCCACTGCTGCAGGGGGAGGAGCACCAGTGGGAGTGCGTGGCGCAGAAGGGCCAGTGCCCGCCCACGTGCTGCAACTTCCCCGTGGCGGTCGCGCGCGGCAAGATGTACGTGTTCAGCGGCCAGAGCGGAGCTAAGATCACCAATGCGCTCTTCCAGTTCGATTTCGAGACGCACACGTGAGTGACTGATGAGATTTTTTTTACGTGCAAGGATTACCTATCGCCGGTTATTAATAATCGATCTATCTTATGTTTAGCCTACCGATTTTAGACATTTTTTTCTTAGTAGACATTGTCAAATTTCGATCTTTGGTAGGTAAACCTTGAATAGATTCAATATTAACAATGGATGTATAACATCGACACATAACTCATGGCATTTAAAAGATGATTGAACCCGTATGGTTCAAATGGGGAGGCATCACAACCACATCTATTTCTAACGTCTTGCATTCCGGTTTTTTACCGGACCCCACACCCTTCTGGGTGCGGATGCAACTTGCAACTAGCAACTAGCTTACAAATTAGACTACCATCTTAGTCCTCAGGAGTGACTACATAACTGTGATCGATTTCAGGTAGAGTCTTATTCTATGTAAAACTGATAACAGGTAGTAGCCCCCTTCCCTACCAGGTATTAACAATAAAATATGAATCACAAGACACTAATTTATATACATCTGTCTTTCTAGTTGGAGTAGAGTATGCACGGAGCACTTGCTGCGCAGTGCGGGCCCGGCGCCCGCGCGGCGGTACGGCCACGTGATGGTGCCCCACGGCCGGCATCTGTACGTGTTCGGTGGCGCCGCCGACAATACGCTGCCTTCAGACCTGCACTGCTTCGATCTGGATACGCAGATGTGGTGAGTTATGCATATTGTTGTTCATTCATTCATTCAGTCATCAATCATTTAGGCAAAACTGATTCGCAAGGTGTTTTTTTCTTATAGTTTTTTATTCATTCTTTTGTTCATTCATTCATAGCCGACGTCTGTACGGGCATAGATGCTCCGCTGATAACATACTGGCTGGTTTTTGGCCAGAAAATAAAACAAATGGGAAATATGTCCTAATACTTTAAAGTATAAACAACACACAGCACAGTTCTTAACAAGAAATTAAAAGTGACGCTGGCATAAAAGTCGTTCATTCGTTCATAAAGGAGATCGATGCCTACCACGGAGCTTTTCTACAATATTGGTTTAAATTTTAATAGTCTTAAGTTTTATAATTAGTCTAAATTTTAATTTAATTCTCCAGGTCCGTGATATTGCCCGCGGCGGACTCGCAGATCCCCCTGGGGCGGCTGTTCCACGCGGGCGCGGTGGTTGGCGACGCCATGTATATATTCGGTGGCACTGTCGACAACAATGTGCGGAGCGGCGACCTGTATAGATTCCAGGTACTGTAGAAATATAAGTATACGTAGCATAGTAGCATAAATAGTAGAGATACGCCGAATAGGGGTTTCACCGAATAACCGAATACCGAATAATATTCGGTTTAACCTTTACCGAACCGAATATTCGGCCGAATTATTCGGTTAACCATTTCTTTATTGTCAGTTTGCCAATTATGTGTGTTCATTAACACTTTAAAATGTTGATTTGAGTTTTAAAATAAATACTGATTTAAGGTTTAAAATAAAGTTCACCATACTAACTATAGATTAAGTAATAAATGTGTTGACTTTAGGTATCAAAATAAATGTTGATTTGAAGTTTAATAGCTTTATTTTATTAGCTTTATTAAACACATTCTTCATAGGGTTTGAGTTTGACTTGTAATATAACATAAATCTTACTTAAGAAGTTTTGTGTTTTAGTCCTATACCATATCGTGTACACAAGAAAATAGAAATACTCGAACCGAATATATTCGGCACCAAAACCGAATAATTCGGCTGAATACAAATAGCAAAAAAGATGGCGATTACGCCGAATACCGAATACCAAACGAATATTCGGCGCATCTCTAATAAATATCATCGGATTCATGCATATGTCTCTTACAACCAAGTCTCACGCTAGTGATTAACAAATAAGTCGTAAGACCAGTGTATAATTTATACATAAAGCCTGCAGATTTTCTTTTACCAGACAAATAATAATTGTAATTATATTAAATTTTATATTTAATTTACATGTAAACATTTTATTAGAATGATATACAAACATTTTTAAAACTGTATATTTTAAGTTATATGTAGATTGCAGTGATCGTTTATATTGTAAATCTAGACTCTCAAAATACTAATTATGGTAAAAATATATAAAATCCAGTGATGTTGATTGAAGTTTCAAGTGAAAATTCCACAACTGTTGAAATCAAAATAAAATAACTTTATTGTGGAACATAGGTCTAAAACATAGGTGAACATTGGGTAATTATCCGCCATATTTCGGCCTCATGTTCACTTGTAACAAATTAGGTCATATCAATTTAATGTATGTCCAGTTATCGAACTACCCCCGCTGCACGTTACACGATGACTTCGGACGGATCCTGAAGTCTCAGCAGTTCTGCGATGTGACCATCCTGGTGGGCCCCGAGAAGACCACCGTGCTCGCCCACCAGGCCATGCTGGCGGCCAGGTCGCAGTACCTCCGGTTGAAGATTAAGTGAGTTATTGTTACTGCTATTTATTTATTTTAGGTAATGTAAAGTTAAACTTTATGTTAACTATCTTTATGTTTAAAATTTAGTAGTTCATTAATAAGTAGTTAGTTAAACTAAAACTACTAAAATTATATAAATAAAATGAATGAGCAAAATTGCTGCCCCGAGGAAGTTTACTCAAGATACTAGCAGTATAACTATCTCTATCTATATAATAAAATAATTAGAAATTAAAAAGACCTAATTTAACCAAAGTATCCCGTATTTCAATGACTTTGAAATAAAAAAGATTAAATAATTAGTGGTACCTTTTTAAAATTTAAGCAAAGCGCGAGTCGACCTAGCCGCCCAGATTGCTGAAGGGGAAGTGGAACTAGTGCCATGGTCGTACAAGTCGAAGCCGCAGCTGACGATCACGCTGCCCGAGGCCACTCCGGAAGCTTTCAACATGGTGTTGAACTATATTTACACTGACCGGATTGATCCAACTGAGAAAGGTTAGCAACTGATTCGTTCATTCATTCTATTTACAATTTTATGTCCTATGTAATTTGTTTTAATCGAAATTTTGTTTTCCCGTCTCCTTCCGTGGTGACATCAGACGATGACCCTGGGTCACCAGCGACGATTCTGCTGGTTATGGAAGTGCTGCGACTGGCGCTGACGCTGAAGGTTCCTCGGCTGCGTGGACTATGCGCACGTTATCTGCGCGCCAACCTCTGCCTCAGCAACGTGCTGCAGGCGCTGCACGCCGCGCACTACGCCGGCCTGCAGTGCATCAAGGAGTACTGTCTCAGGTGAGGTGTGACGTCACTGCGCGCCAACCTCTGCCTCAGCAACGTGCTGCAGGCGCTGCACGCCGCGCACTACGCCGGCCTGCAGTGCATCAAGGAGTACTGTCTCAGGTGAGGTGTGACGTCACTGCGCGCCAACCTCTGCCTCAGCAACGTGCTGCAGGCGCTGCACGCCGCGCACTACGCCGGCCTGCAGTGCATCAAGGAGTACTGTCTCAGGTGAGGTGTGACGTCACTGCGCGCCAACCTCTGCCTCAGCAACGTGCTGCAGGCGCTGCACGCCGCGCACTACGCCGGCCTGCAGTGCATCAAGGAGTACTGTCTCAGGTGAGGTGTGACGTCACTGCGCGCCAACCTCTGCCTCAGCAACGTGCTGCAGGCGCTGCACGCCGCGCACTACGCCGGCCTGCAGTGCATCAAGGAGTACTGTCTCAGGTGAGGTGTGACGTCACTGCGCGCCAACCTCTGCCTCAGCAACGTGCTGCAGGCGCTGCACGCCGCGCACTACGCCGGCCTGCAGTGCATCAAGGAGTACTGTCTCAGGTGAGGTGTGACGTCACTGCGCGCCAACCTCTGCCTCAGCAACGTGCTGCAGGCGCTGCACGCCGCGCACTACGCCGGCCTGCAGTGCATCAAGGAGTACTGTCTCAGGTGAGGTGTGACGTCACTGCGCGCCAACCTCTGCCTCAGCAACGTGCTGCAGGCGCTGCACGCCGCGCACTACGCCGGCCTGCAGTGCATCAAGGAGTACTGTCTCAGGTGAGGTGTGACGTCACTGCGCGCCAACCTCTGCCTCAGCAACGTGCTGCAGGCGCTGCACGCCGCGCACTACGCCGGCCTGCAGTGCATCAAGGAGTACTGTCTCAGGTGAGGTGTGACGTCACTGCGCGCCAACCTCTGCCTCAGCAACGTGCTGCAGGCGCTGCACGCCGCGCACTACGCCGGCCTGCAGTGCATCAAGGAGTACTGTCTCAGGTGAGGTGTGACGTCACTGCGCGCCAACCTCTGCCTCAGCAACGTGCTGCAGGCGCTGCACGCCGCGCACTACGCCGGCCTGCAGTGCATCAAGGAGTACTGTCTCAGGTGAGGTGTGACGTCACTGCGCGCCAACCTCTGCCTCAGCAACGTGCTGCAGGCGCTGCACGCCGCGCACTACGCCGGCCTGCAGTGCATCAAGGAGTACTGTCTCAGGTGAGGTGTGACGTCACTGCGCGCCAACCTCTGCCTCAGCAACGTGCTGCAGGCGCTGCACGCCGCGCACTACGCCGGCCTGCAGTGCATCAAGGAGTACTGTCTCAGGTGAGGTGTGACGTCACTGCGCGCCAACCTCTGCCTCAGCAACGTGCTGCAGGCGCTGCACGCCGCGCACTACGCCGGCCTGCAGTGCATCAAGGAGTACTGTCTCAGGTGAGGTGTGACGTCACTGCGCGCCAACCTCTGCCTCAGCAACGTGCTGCAGGCGCTGCACGCCGCGCACTACGCCGGCCTGCAGTGCATCAAGGAGTACTGTCTCAGGTGAGGTGTGACGTCACTGCGCGCCAACCTCTGCCTCAGCAACGTGCTGCAGGCGCTGCACGCCGCGCACTACGCCGGCCTGCAGTGCATCAAGGAGTACTGTCTCAGGTGAGGTGTGACGTCACTGCGCGCCAACCTCTGCCTCAGCAACGTGCTGCAGGCGCTGCACGCCGCGCACTACGCCGGCCTGCAGTGCATCAAGGAGTACTGTCTCAGGTGAGGTGTGACGTCACTGCGCGCCAACCTCTGCCTCAGCAACGTGCTGCAGGCGCTGCACGCCGCGCACTACGCCGGCCTGCAGTGCATCAAGGAGTACTGTCTCAGGTGAGGTGTGACGTCACTGCGCGCCAACCTCTGCCTCAGCAACGTGCTGCAGGCGCTGCACGCCGCGCACTACGCCGGCCTGCAGTGCATCAAGGAGTACTGTCTCAGGTGAGGTGTGACGTCACTGCGCGCCAACCTCTGCCTCAGCAACGTGCTGCAGGCGCTGCACGCCGCGCACTACGCCGGCCTGCAGTGCATCAAGGAGTACTGTCTCAGGTGAGGTGTGACGTCACTGCGCGCCAACCTCTGCCTCAGCAACGTGCTGCAGGCGCTGCACGCCGCGCACTACGCCGGCCTGCAGTGCATCAAGGAGTACTGTCTCAGGTGAGGTGTGACGTCACTGCGCGTTCTACGTGCCAACTTCTGCACGTGACGGTGTGACGTCACAAGCTGTAGTATTCGTGACGCTGAAGATGTCGCGGCGAGCGTAACTATTTATACTCGCTTTAATTTCAATACGCTGGTTTCTTATAAATAAATTAATTTGTTGCAGGTTCGTGGTGAAGGACTACAATTTCACGCAGATCGTAATGTCGAAAGAATTTGAAGTGCTGGAACAGAAATTGATGGTGGAGGTGATACGACGAAATCAGGTTCCTCCGCAGAAGGCCTCGACCCAAAATAACATGGACTGTGATGATGAGATTATCGGTAATTATAAAAATGTACTATTAAATATTTATGTTTAATATCAAGTTAAACGTTAGTTAAATATCAAGTGAGTTATACATTGTATTTACGCCCAAGTCTTAAGCCCGCTCCACATTTTCGCGAGAATGTCGCGAGAGTGTGGAACCCGATTCGTATTGGCTCCACATTCTCGTTTCTCGTGCTTTTCTCGCGTTCTCGCGAAAATGTGGTGCGGGCTTTAGACGCTCATTCTCGCCTTCGGCGCTCATTTTCAATTTTTTAACTAACCGCGTGTCGCTTCCCACGTGTCAGGTACGACGCTGGAGCAGGACATGTGCGTGTTCATGTCGGCGGGCGGCGGCGGCGCCGAGCTGGCGGACGTGCAGCTGCGCGTGGGCAGCGCGCCGCGGCCCGCGCACCGCTCCGTGCTCGCCGCGCGCGCCTCCTACTTCGAGGCCATGTTCCGCTCCTTCTCGCCGCAGGACAACATCGTCAACGTGAGTGTCCCCCGCCAGTGCCCCGCCGGACGCGGCCGGAGCGGGACGTGTGCGCGGGGGCGGCGCGCCGCGGCCCGCGCACCGCTCCGTGCTCGCCGCGCGCGCCTCCTACTTCGAGGCCATGTTCCGCTCCTTCTCGCCGCAGGACAACATCGTCAACGTGAGTGTCCCCCGCCAGTGCCCCGCCGGACGCGGCCGGAGCGGGACGTGTGCGCGGGGGCGGCGCGCCGCGGCCCGCGCACCGCTCCGTGCTCGCCGCGCGCGCCTCCTACTTCGAGGCCATGTTCCGCTCCTTCTCGCCGCAGGACAACATCGTCAACGTGAGTGTCCCCCGCCAGTGCCCCGCCGGACGCGGCCGGAGCGGGACGTGTGCGCGGGGGCGGCGCGCCGCGGCCCGCGCACCGCTCCGTGCTCGCCGCGCGCGCCTCCTACTTCGAGGCCATGTTCCGCTCCTTCTCGCCGCAAGACAACATCGTGAACGTGAGTGTCCCCCGCCAGTGCCCCGCCGGACGCGGCCGGAGCGGGACGTGTGCGCGGGGGCGGCGCGCCGCGGCCCGCGGCCAATGAGATCCAATTGATACTGGAAGTATTCGTCTAGTTTGGGGCCATATTCGCCTCGCTCCAAGAGTACATCATGAGCATAATTTGCATATTATTTGTAGGGCACGTTGCTAAAGTAAGACATATTGTGCGTGTTCGTAATAGCTATGTAAAAAAAAAATAGGCAGCTCATTTTTATCATTGTTATTGATTTCCATAGATTCAAATCTGCGACACGGTGCCGTCGGAAGAGGCGTTCGACTCCCTGCTGAGGTACATCTACTATGGCGATACCAACATGCCTACTGAAGACTCGTTGTATCTGTTCCAAGCGCCGATATATTATGGTATGTATTTAATAATTTATGCATTAGAGTCTATTCAATAAAAAAATATAAAATTACCTATATAACGATGTTTAGACTTTAAATTATTACTATATCTAAATCCAAAATAATTTTAATAGCATAGCAAGACTTCCAGTACTAAGCAATTGACTGAATAACTGTTTTTTGTACTTTTTTTCGCAATTCCTCCTAAAAAGTCATTCTGATAATTATATTATATTTATTTAACTACGACTTACAGTATTAAACCACTAAGAACTCGTATTACATTTCAATTAAACACAGGTGGCAGTTTACATCACGTGGGCTACATACATGTTTACATACAAAATTAATCAAACCGCCCCCCGCAGGGTTCACGAACAACCGCCTGCAGGTGTTCTGCAAGCACAACCTGCAGAGCAACGTGTCGCCGGACAACGTGCTCGCCATCCTGCAGGCGGCGGACCGCATGCGCACCGCCGACATCAAGGAGTACGCGCTCAAGATGATCGTGCACCACTTCAGCCTGGTAGGTATACTGTCGCGGCATTGACTTACGTTTACACCTATTTCTGCCTAATAACAGCAATGTTAGGCGCTGCTGTGTTCCGTTTTGAAGGGTGTGGTAACGGAGACCTACTTTTTCGAGGCATTCCAGCTTAGTCATCTTTCGCCGACCTCAGGTAGGAATGTCTAGTCCTATCTGGGGTTCATTACAGATATCCATGGGTGGCAGTAGCCACTTACCATCAGGTGGACTCCTATATTATAAAAAAAAACAAGTTCAATGGAAATTTTGGATTCATTTTAATATGTAAGATCGCTGCTTTACAATAAGGGCCCCAGTAAACGTGCCACTTTCAACTTTGGTGATCGATTAATTCGTTTCGGAACCTAGATATAGAGATCACACGTTGCATCTCATATGGACGCTTGATACAATAATTACACATGAAATATTATGTATTATATAAAAAAATACTATTTTCATTTACTTTTATGCAAAAAAAGTCATACTAATTTTGGTAGGAATTCCATGTTGGAATAAGCAATCCTTTGTACTTTATTTCTTTCACTTCTGTATTGATATGATTTGTACAAGCACATATTAAAATATAATGAAATCCGATGCGACTTAAGTTGCTCAAGCGGGCGTTAGTCATATCGCAACTGACAGCTGATGCAAAAAGTTGCATGACTGTTAGATCCGTAAGGCAATGTGAGCTTTACAGCCAATCTTTTTGAAACAGGTGGCACGTCAAGACGCAATCAAGAACTTGGCGCAGCCGCTGCTAGTGGACATCGTGACGGCGTTGGCGGAGGAGGCGCAGTGCGACACGCCCCTCCCGCCCTCGCAGCCGCGCTCCCTCCCCTCCTCCTCCTCCGCCGACACCCTCTCCGACGACCCGGAGTACCTACGTCACAAGTCATTCAAGTCCTAGTATTCAATGAACAGTGACGTCGACGACTTATAGTGGATCAGTGCCGTGGGTGCCGGGTGCATGTGCCGCAAGGGTGACTCTCTTAAGTCCTGCTTGGATACGAAGGCTGGGTTATGTGTGTGTTTATAGCGCCCACGACAAAAGGAATAGTGTGGACACAGAGGTACTGCGCAGTTGATTGTGGTGTTGATTAATAAATGTAGGTACAAATGTTATTAATATGTGGCTTTAATTTGTTAACGCACAAAAGTAGTCATAGATGAAGTCACCAAGTAGACTCATAGGCTGTTTGTCCACTGCACCGTCACCGAGTCGATACCGAGAACGAGATTTATTTTGGGCCGATTTTAATGTCGTGACGGCGATAGTTTGTCCACTGCGACCAATATCGGCGGTTTATTTTGTTCTATCGATACCGGCGTGTGACGACAGTGTATAGACAAGTTCCAACGTGTTTTATATTGCCGGCATATTGGCCCGACAAAAACTCGGTGCCGATCTAGCGACCACGCCGTTGTACTCGAAATATCGGCGGACGGGATGACGGTGCCCAGGTGACGGGCGTGCGGTGGACAAGCTATAGTAAATGTATGTACGCTACTTCGGTGCCGTCATTAATTATCGTTATCGGCTCGGTGACGATTGCAGTGGACAAACAGCGTTAATCTTTAAAACGTATTAGACTACGCACTCGTAGGACTATATTTGAGAGCCTGTATCCTGATTGAGTCAAACTGCACAGGATGGAAATAATGTCTATATAATTATATCCTCTTAGCGCACATGGAGGCTTTAATTTATATCTGCATCAAGATTCTATTTGGTAACTTTGAATATGAATAATACGCACAATAATTATATTATATATGGTGTTTTACATGTAAAACATACATACATATGCATTCCCCCTATTAACGTAAATTCGAACACAGTGAACACCAATTATACCTATCTTATGTGCAGAGGTTATAATGTACGTAGTTACGGACCTCAGAAAAATATTTTTTTGGCTTAACTATTACTTATTTGCCCGAGTGAATAAATAATTGTGTGTTACTCACATTCATTCCTCATGTAGAGGGCTTAAAAGTAATTTTCTATGTGACAAAATTTAATAATCTTGTTAAGCGAATATAGTATTCAATGAAATCTGTAATTTTAAGATAAACTGTAGTTTGTGTAACACTAATAACCCTAATAATAATTAATTATAGTACGCAATATAATCAACATAAATGGATGCTCTAAGAAATATATAACAAAAACAACAATAAATAGTAAAAATACTAAATCATCCTTTCTATTGGAGTTCTGGGCTTATTTTTTGTAGTTTGAAATTAACTCAGTATGTTGGTTTAATTTATACATCCCTAAATACCGTGTTAGAAACTAGGATGTTTGAAATAGCTGGAGACGACACAAAAAATTCAATATATTTGGCTGGAATAAAACTAACATAATACAATGCTAGTATCTTTCCTTATGAATTAAATGCAGTAAATTGCTAGATTCAGGTGATTTATGAACGTCATCAGATTAACTATATTATTATGGAATCGTCTAAAGTCTACTTCTCATGAAGTTTATCAAAGTACTAGTTGTTAATAGTATGATTATGCTGCTAATTTTGGTGGAATAATTAAATTTATTGATATAAAATATTTTTCACTGTTATATTTGATCTATTTGCCTTATAAAGTTAGATAAGTAATTGTATGCCAAAAATATGCTGTTAACTTTTCAGACATGGAAATTTAGTAATAGAATATAGTTATTTAATGTGTGACTTATGTTACAATCATTGTCCAATTACTTCAGATATGCTTTATATTTTGTATGTTATAAAACATGTATATGTAAATTTGTCTCAAATATTTTCTGATTTGTTATTGTTACACTATTAAGTATTTTAATAATGCACTTTGTTATAATATGATGTATTATTATCAGTCTTATAGTAATATATCATTTTAATAATATTAAAAAGATATCTAGTCATATATTGCATAATTATATGATACTATTCATAAAAGTGATTGTACTAAAAATAGAATAAAACTACATAATGTTTTAAATTAAAGATAATTTAATTACTTTGTTAACATTAAACTAATAAATTATAACATCATATTCACGGTGAAGATGTTTCATTTTTCCCAAATTATTCATACTTGTGCTTGATGTCCTTCCAGAGTTTCTGAAATTAAAATAATTATTATAAGAAACAGAAAGTGAACTGCCTAAATATATGCCTTTATCACTGTTATAATTCAGAGAATGCAACAAACACCTCATTTGTTAAAAATCTGTCAAACCGTTTGCACTGTAGGATGTGCCGAATAATAAGGCATACATATAGTCCACACCAAACTGCTAGTCCGCTCTGAAGTTGTTGCGAGCAGGTGTAGTCATACAATTTGCTATGGATGTGTGATTCATTTCTATATTCAGAGCAGACTAGCAGTTTTACACGGACTATACCCTCAAAAAAAAAATATTCTCTACAATATGGTAAAAGAATTCATAAGTATTTTAACATAAATTATGTCACCATTATTAATTAATTGTCCCATTGTTGGGCATGGGATACCTATCAGACAGGAAAGAACCATTACCAGGTTTTCCAACTAATTACTCCAATGTAGCAATCCACCTGTGGTCTGCTTCAGACAAACATTTAAATCCTATCTGGAGTTCATTACAGATGTCCATGGGTGGCAGAGGCCATAAATATATAGTAATATGAATAACATACTCATTTACTGCTTCTCTCTTCTACTCTATGACTAAAAACTAAGTTAATATTTTCGTTACCTAAGAAATTAAAAGCGAATAAGTTTATATAAGCCTATTTATTTAGATCTTGATTCGTAGACATTTTCATCAGAAATTTATATTGTTTCTTATTCGGTCATTGTAGGCCATAACAAAATCTGGACCATTAATTTATTGGTTAAGTTCTTACAGTACTAAAAATACTGTATTCCTGTACCTTCGAACGTAATTTAAGGTTCTAAAATAATAATTAAAGTAACCTAACAAGTCAAATTACATAACCCCATACTCACTCCCTTGTTTATGCTCTCGAAAAGCGTATCAGCTGCCAAATCGAAGGTCCTCTCGAAGAAGAAAGTGCCTCCGGCAACCACCATGAAGAAAGTGGAGGTTCGTTTGAAAACGGACCGATTTAACGTAGACCACAAGGACATTTTGATAGGATTTTATCAAATCAACCCCGAATAACACTCGTAACCTCGTCGGGAAAAATCCGCAATGACGTTCACATTTGACAGAAATCAGAATAATTAAATTGACATAACATTGACATTTACTAACAGTGTTGCATGTTTCATATTTTTTGCCATATTGCATAAAAATTCTTAACAGTCACCGGTATAGAGGCTAGTTATTTAGTTTAGAACTCAGTCTACTCACTAATAAAGTTATACTTTATGAGTGTAATAAGTAACGTAATTTATGTAAAGGTTTAAATAATGGAATCACCATCATGGCACATCCTATTAATCTAAACTACGACCTCAGCTAAAGATAAGTAGGGAATTTATATACTTCAGGATATCCTCGTTGACCGGATTTTGGAATAGTCTGATGTAAATATCTGACGCTATCTGATTATCTGCTGATACTTAATGGGTGTGTTAACAACGCAACTTTTGTTGACCTCAGGTAGGACAAGTCGACTTTTTTTTATCACAAAAAAGCAATAAACTCTTAAAAAATCTCAAATCAATAAGCACAGAGTGCACTACTAAATTTTGGCAAAGCACGCAGTACTGTACTACAACAAAGGTTTTAGCGTGTTTTTCCCCTTATCATAACTTCGTTGTTGCATTTAAAGGGATTAAATTTCGTAGGTTTTCCCCGTAAACTTAGGAGAATCCACCGGAGTAGTCAACATTGGTCTTAAATGATGACGTCATTATAAAAGTAAAACGCGCGCAAATAATGCTTTTCCTCATATTGAATTTTAATTATTAAATAATACGTTTTTTGAAATATTTTTTTATTATGACAAAAATAAATAATAATCTGAAAGGTTGCAATTGCACCTCCTTGCCCCATCTTCTAACGGCATTGGTGTAAACAGAGGAAGTAATAAAAACAGCTGATTATTTGGGCAAAATATATCATCTATTTACATTTTTTAAAATGCTGGTATGAACAATATTCCTTAAAATAAATGAGTACAGAAACAAGACAAACAAAGCAAAATGCTATGTACTATTTAGGCTGACCATAGTTTGTAAAATAATTACACGAAAACACGCATGCAGACCACGAGGAGACTTGTTCAACATATTTCTTTATATTCATTACTTCTAAAGGAGACGGGTTATTTTGTATAATAAAATTGTTCAGTCTCTATTTTTATGCAAAGAAAGTACTACGGCTAAATGTTTTTCATGGTAGTCTTACGATGCGACATATAAATTGTGTATAAAAAGATTTATTTTATTTTTCCTAGTCTATGGCAATACAAAAAAGGCTACCAAAATGCAATGCCACAGTCAGCCTGCTACATTGTACAAAATTGTTGGAATGATATACAAATTTTTATTACACCACTCCAGCTATGACAATTTCACATTAGAAGTACCCATTCTAGATATATCTAAAAGGTTTCTAATATACCATTCGATAACGACAATAACTATTATTATTTACAATGTCTTGTGATGGGATTCCGTACTATACATCACATTTTCGTTTTTAGAAAGTATTTTCTATATTGTGTGACATAAAATAATTTGCATTTCATTATTATTTCTTCGTGTTTATAATAAGGGAATTAAAAACAAAATATATACTACTAACATGTACTAAATTCACTAGAATTTGTACAACATACACACATAAATATAATGTGAATCCATGTTTTACCAATTTTTATCACTGTACCATTTTAATAGTTCTCTTTGTATTAAATATAAAATATTTATATAATAATCATGGGTTCCAAAAACAAGGCCATTACCCTAAAGGCCCATTAGGGTTCCAATTGATAAATCTGGAATTTCGGTTACACAAATACACATTTCTTCTTTAATTGTATACTTTGCCAATAATTAATAAAAAAATATAAATATGATCTCACTTTATAAATTACACACTGGAGTCAATTTGAAACTAAAAGTAATAAAGAGATGAGACTACACACCCTGAGTACATCATAACATATTATCTTATAATATTAAAACCAAATTTTTAAATTATAAAATATAATACTTCACTCTTTACAATACAAAGTCAAGTTTTAATACTATTGTTGGATTAAACATTGTTTAGTGTGATGAAACAGACAAATTAATAGGCATCGTTCAAATGAACATTCCAAATAAATGAACAATATTGGGTTAAAATTAAAATAATTTTAAATTAGTGGTATACATTTATATCTATGCAACATTTCCCATATCATACACAACACTCCATCACATAAAATTTTTGATAATAAGAGTACAATCATACGCATTAACTATGCATTCATAATAATATCCTAATTTAATTTTTGGAGTCAATAATTCCATAATAATGTTCATGCTCGTTACATGAGAATGTTCACCCCAGCATGATGTAGACGGGGTGATATCATATGTACAGTCACCCAACGAAAAGTTTGTCACGCTATCAGATAAAGGATTCTGAAAGCACACTCAATGACTCTAGAGATCCATTTGTATACTGTCTCGAGGTACAAAACTGCACTACAAATTCATTAAACTAAAAAAAGTTCTTAATATATTGGTGTCAAAATACATATATTTTTATTTTATACCTTACAGCGACAACTAACAAAGTATCTTTTTCATTGGTAAACTTTACATGGCCGAGGTACTGTAGTGTCCTGCTAGGGTTGTGCAACATGTCTCTCAACATTTGAGCATTGTATAAGCGACATCCCTGGCTTGGTGCCCTTGTTAGGTGTCACTAGCAACATCTCTTCTTGATTTTGTGATTCTTCTTTAAATTTACTGTATCATTGGCTGTGACATTTTGTCTCTCTTTCATTTCCAATTTTGATCTTAGTACCTGTAGGGAAGACAAGGAAATTAAGCAAAATGTCAGAAATATATGGCAAGACCTAGACTTATACAATTTGTATCTCAACAATATAAGAACACAACATAAACATGTTAAAAACGACTACCAGACTGCCTTTTAAATATTTGAAGCGGTCAGTGAAATTAACTAAATTAAAGTTGGTTTTGAGGCTTTTTAACTGATCCAGCAGACAGATAGTTGTGCACTTCTAGGTGATAGCACAATGAGTCTGATGTCTATCTTGGCAGCAATTAGGAAAAATGTGATTGACATAGTTATTAATACTTCTAGAGCACAACCCAGTGAATTCAAATTTTGTCTATTTCTTTTTTGGCACTAAACCAACATATAATGTGAATGTGAATCACTTTCGTCCATAAGAAAAGAATTTGTTAACAACTTGATTACAGCTCCTTCAAATTGATTTGATACACAAGTATCAATGTACCAATGATATAAATATATAAATAAATAGACCCATGGTAATCTGACGATCTTTTTACAAGACTTGTGTTCATTTAACAAGTTCCTGTATGTACTTCGTTACTATAACCAACTTTTTGAAGTCTGGAAGTTTTTATAAAGGAGTATCCTGTGATTGGATTGTAAATACACCCCTTATATTATTTTTAGACTATTTGAGATAAACATTATTGAATTATTGTCCTAGTAAAATGTTGCATGCATCTGTCAACACATACCTATGTCATTCCATCACATAATAATTGTAATGGTGGTCAAACACACATTAATTAATTGTCTTTACTTTTTAATTTGTTTGGATAACAGGGCATGTCAGATAACCTTGGGTCTATATGTCATAGATCATAGGTCAAAGGTCATAAACACTTACCATTTTCGTTATAGTAAGAAACATTTCTTCAACATTAATGTTTTCTTTTGCACTTGTCTCAAACAATGGTATGTTCATTTGACTGGCAAATCTCTGGGCATCCTCTGTAACCACCACCTTTCTTGACGGACAGTCATTCTTGTTACCAACTGGAACATTTACATTGTGAATTAGTTAGACTTCATAAGCCAGGCATTATGCCTGCAACTAACAGTTGAATAAATTGTTAATTGAACATACAAACATAACGTTAATGGAAAGGCTAGTCTATCACACAAAGGGACTTCTTAGTTCTAGTACTTCCTACTAGTACTGCCTTTCTAGTGACAATTATATTTATGGCAGTGTTGATATGGTCATTTATTTGAAATAATCTTAGAGATTATCTTTCCAGAACATACAATCATAAATGTCAATGGAAAGGCTAAAAGCCTAACACACATAGGGGCTTCTTAGTGACTTTTTAGTGCCTTTCTAGTGACAATTATACATATGGCAGTGTTTATACGGTCATTTATTTTAAATTATCTTTTCTTTACAAATAGATACAGGTAAAATCTTGTTCTTAGACTATTGCAAGACACACAACACATAATGATCAGTGTATAAAATAATAAACAAATATAAGGCATCTTTACTTTACTTTTAACATGATTACACAATATAATAACACAATATAATAACTGTGTATGTTGTAGATGGGGAGCAAGTGAGCAGAGTTTGTACTATTAATAAACCATCACATCTGTGGACTGTTGAGTCATCATAATCAACTGATAATTAATTACATTATTTTATAATAAATGTTATCTCTTAAACATTTTTACAGGCTACACACCATTTATAAATGTGCTTTTACTTATTCATGTTAAATTTAGGTTTCATTTCAAGGTGAGATTTTATTTCTAATGAAATCTGCAAATGTGTAAGCTTGAAATTTAGTATGCACTGTTACCCATGGTCATCTAGGTCATCCAACTAACCACCTTCATACATATTAGAAATACTAGTTTGTGCCCGTGGCTTCGCCCGCATTTAAAAGAAAATAATATAACATACTAACATACATAAAACTGAAAATTCGTACTTTCAACTTTGCTAAAGATCATCACTTGATCAAATGCATAGTTTATGATTCAATCCTTACTAATATCGAGTAAAATAATCGATGTTTTAGGTCCAAAAGATTGATTCTCCGATTAATCAATCTTAGATCGCCATCCCTAGTTCCCATGGGATTTCCGGGATAAAAACTATCCTATGTCTTTTCTCGGGTCTCAGACTATCTTTGTACAAAATTTCATTAAAATCGGTTCAGTGGTTTGGGCGTGAAGAAGAGACAACCAGACAGACAGACAGACAGAGTTACTTTCGGATTTATAATATTAGTAAGGATAAGGATAGTAAGGATTATCTATAAGTGATTAGAGATAATATATATCCATAATAATTCTTTTACTTTTACTTAGTTTTATATCTCAGGGAGTTATTAATACTATATGATTTTAATTATACTTAAAATTTGTTGCATTTAATTTTTATACTATTAACATATTTTCAAGATAATCAGTACCCTATATAAATATCAACTGTAGCAACAATATGTTGCTACATTTTTTAGGCCTGTCATGGATTAAACCATTTCTATCTCTAAATGAATAGAATTTGATTCTTTTGAATTTCTTGATTCCTATTCAAGAATTTAATGCTTTGACCATACTTTTTAAGATATTTAATTTATTAAATGCATGAGAAATAAAGTAATAATCGGAATATAGGACTTACATTTACCCCAACAAAATATCTTTTTATAAACAAGGAAAATTGTTTATATAAAACTAAATGAATAGTATTTGCCCGGCCAGAATTAGTTCAAACAATTCCTTCTATATTATAATGACGACAGTACACAAAAAAATTAAATAATTGATAAATAGCACAAAGTAATTACATAAGAAAATGAGATTTAGGGAAAGCAATAAGCAAAAGGTACAATGTTTCATGTTTGGTTAGGTATGTCAGTAAATGAGTCATGAGTTTAGAAGATGTATCCTATAGGAGTTACTTGATGACTGTAACAACAATTAAATTAATATCTATTAAAACATTTTTGTTTATATGTAGATATTATCAAACAATGTTTAGTTGGTACTTTTTGATAGGATATACAATAATGCCAGTGACAGATAACATACTTTGGATTTGTTGTTGTAACATATCAACTCACCTAATACTTTGTTGACAACATCGCAGTTATGCTCAATCTCATGTAGCCATCTCTTGACATTGGCAAAGGACTCCCCGTTGGTCACATCGTACACCACGATGACCCCGTGGGTGCCTCTGTAGTACGTACTCGTGATCGTTCTGAACCTCTCCTGCCCCGCCGTGTCCCATATTTGAAGCTTCACTCGTGCACCGTTTATCTCTAAAGTTCTTATTTTGAAATCGACACCAATTGTTGTAATGTAACTGCCGGAGAACGTATTGTCGGCGAATCGCAGAAGAAGACAGCTCTTCCCCACACCTAGAACACGAACATTGCACCCATTACCGATTTGGACTTCTGGGAAGACGTTGGAACGCTAATATCACTGGCGAACATAGGCCTCGCCCACTCACCGCTGTCACCGATAATCAGCAGTTTGAAGAGGTGGTCAAACTCACGCGCCATCGCTTATAATTAATTCAACTATTTCGCTAATTGGTCATGTGTTTACTGATAACGTTATTAATTGATAGATAACTTTTACTATGGAAATATTAATCAAACGCATGCCGTAAAACGTTACGCTTGCGTCACTTTACAAAACGTCCGCCATTATTGTCTGTCTACTGTCTTTTCCTTTCTTAAAATGTCGTTTCGCTATATCCTTTTCGTAGTGCCAATACAGATAGTAAATCGAACCTGATGTTCAAATTATTTTTGTTGATAAACTAAATAATATTTCTTAAAAAATAACCTTATAAAAATGTAATAAGCTACAGAAATAAGTATAACAAAGTTGATTGAATATTTATTATACTATACTGATTGTTTTGCTACAATTTATGCATAGGTAAACTTGCTATAATATATTATTTTCTCTATGCAAAGCAGACATTTATTTGAACGTCTTTATGTTTGTTTATAACTATTTCATTATACTAAAATAAAGGATTTATAGTGGAGCACAGTTTCAATAAAGATAAATTGTCTTTGGCTTCCACGATGACACATATTCGATAAGACATGACATGAGGTGGTGAAGCGAGAGCTGTCAAATGACTTATGTGAAGTGACAAACAGAAAATAATAGGTGTGGTAAAAGGAAGATTTTATCTTATTGTAAATATTGTATTATAAAAATGTCGGCTACGTTAAAGCCTTATTTAACTGCCGTCCGCCATACGCTTACATCGGCTATGTGTTTAGAACACTTTTCATCACAAGTGGTCGAAAGATACAACAAACCCGAGGTGGAAGTGGGCACTAGTAAGGAGCTATTGCTGAATCCGGTAATCATTTCGCGGAACGCGAACGAAAAAGTATTAATTGAGTCATCCATTAACTCAATAAGAGTGAGCATTATGATCAAACAAGCGGATGAGATTGAAAAAATCCTGTGTAAAAAGTTTATGCGGTTTATGATGATGCGGGCGGAAAACTTTATCGTACTTCGACGGAAACCGGTTGACGGATATCATATCAGCTTTCTGATTACAAACTTCCACACTGAACAGATGTATAAGCACAAGCTGGTTGATTTTGTGATATATTTCATGGAAGAAATTGATAAGGAGATAAGCGAGATGAAGTTGGCCGTAAACGCTCGCGCCAGAATCTGTTCGGAGGAGTTCTTGAAGCGATTCTAACTTCTAACTTCAGAAACTTGTGTAATGCTCAGTCATAATATGGAAAATTTCCATGCATTATCTGTCATTGGTTTTAAATTTTAATGACTTAGTTTAATATTACTCTGCCAATGTCAATATAGTCTGATTAAAATAATAATAAAAAAAAACAATAATACAGATTATCCACATTCTTTAATTTTAAGTATTAACAGTATTCCTTTCGGGTGTTCATTGTTACATTTTGGACATTTAGTTAAGTTACTTTTATTCGGGTCCACAAATATTATTGCTTGTTCGCATTGAAATATTATGTAAGTTGATATAAGGTTTACTCTGTCTTGTAAACATTGAACTGTATTATAGGTGCATTAATAAATTTTATTCTTTTTTAAGACAATTTGTGTACTTAATTCACAGCCAATGTTTCTTTTTAACACATTTGACATTCTGCTAATCATAATGTCTTCATAGTTTTAAAGTAATTGATAAAAAGAATATCAATTATGCACAACGTTAATCATACATATGCATTGTGACATGTGTAAAAATAACAACCAACTAAACTATTGCTGTAAAAATATAACGGTTCAATCAAAGCAAAGCCAGCAAAAAAATAATAATTAGCTTTAAAAACTGGCTAGAGTTGCTAGTGCATATAACAACGACAGCATTTCCCAGACATACAACTTTGAAGTTCTGTTTTTAAAAAAACAATAACCAACAAATTTTAATTATTTTTGCAAGTTATTTAATCAGTTTTATGATTTACATTATCACAAATCACTCCAAGAATTTGAATACAACGGAAATTGGGTTTGATTGTTAATGGGACAATGTGTGAAATAACAAAAAAACAATCTAATTTAACAAAAATATCTCAAGTAAAGAATGACAATATTTTATAAATTTTCATGTGCTTTCTATTCTCATTAAAGATAAGGATAATTTGCCAAAAAGTTTTTATAAATCTAATTATTTATTAAAAGTCATTCATACACATAAAATTAACAAGATCAATATATATATTATAATAGTAATGTTTTAAAGAAGTCTACCAACCCAGACGGCCAGTGAGATGGGCTAGGGCCTAAACCTTCACAAGCAATCTAACTCTGACACGTAATGATCACTGTTCATTTATAATAGGTGTATTTAAAATTTGTAAAATGTAATATCAACGTGAAAATCCAATATGAACCATTCTAAGTCTTTATACATGGGTTATTATACTATATTGACAATAAATACTGCAATTTCACCATCATACTTATACGAACTCAAAAACAAATTTTCTTATATGGACTTGCAATGAGTGCCTATTGCCTTGGAGCTAGGATTAGCTAAAAACGAGTCTATCAGCATGTTAAGGCACAATACAAACCAAAAAAATGGTGCAAGTTTTATCTTGTAACCAATTATGACCTACAAGTCTTTCTACATTACTAAATCTGCAATTTCACTCCAGATCTGCACCTGATACTATTATTTAGGCTGTGTGTGGTTTGAAGGATGACAATGAAGCCAATGAAGGTTTGATTATGGAGTTTCACCTTAGGTAAAAGCTAACAAAGCTAGCTTCAATCTGTGATTAACTTCAGGTCCGAGTTTCATACTATATTGAGGTGATTACAGATGTCTAGTGGTGGCAGTCAGTGGTAGGCTTCAAGCTCATTTGCTAATTAAATTTCACAAAAGAAATTTAATCGCCTACAAATTTTAAATATCTGAGGTATTAATTTATAGAAACAATCAATTGCCTTAACCTGTTTACATTAATACAAACTTAATTATAGTTTACTAATTAGATATGTGACGCTGAAGATGTAAATGATTGGATAGGCTTACAGAGTGAAATTATCGAAGCTAGAAATGTGATTTTAAAATCATAATTTTGGTCTACAATGTACCTTAAAAATGTGACTCATGTATGTACATTCTAAGAATCTAACGAAATGTAATGGATTCATGAATATAAATTTTAGTTTATATCAATCATGCTGCAATTGGAATTGTATGTGTATAAAAACGTTCCGATATTTCGACATTTTAAAAGCTTGCTATCTGTAAAAAATCTATATTAAATGTTCATCAGTTTTTAGATTTGGCAGTCCGTAATGTGAATCCCTCGCCTTTGAAGGCTTGGAAAGTTTCTGCCGCGGGCGCCTCCTCCTTGGCACTGGCCGGCCGCGAGTTTCTTATGAAGCGCAGAGTACCGATCACGTAATCATAATCGGGTATGCCACGTACATAGGGCTGGAAGAAAAAAATACGAGCTCTTTACACATAGGTGTACACTATACGATATTGGGATAGCATGGTTAATGAAATATTTCAGTGAAGTCTATGATAATGCTTAACAATGCATAACTTTGCAAATGTGAGTTAACCTTCATCTTCTACAGAGGATGAAAAATCTCTCCGTCTCTAGAGAGGTCAGCAATGAAAAATCGTCTTCCTAATTAAGACATTTTGCCGCACCCTAAAAGTGCCGCCTGAGGCGAACCGCACTCGACTCTAACACGTTACGCCTCTGACTAATATTTGGACCCCTTGAATTCACTATATATCTAATACATAATAAACATTGTTACTTAAAAAGTAAATACTTGTCTTGACTGTGTCGCTTGGGGTTCCGAGTCACTTTCACTAGTCAGCTTCTTCTTCTTGCCGTCCAAACGATTGCCCTCCCCACTGAACGCCACGAACCCGCTGGTCTCTGGCATCATGGCTGCCGGGTCCTCGTCCATACCACTGTCGCTCGTACTGCCTTCTCCATTTTTGGATGTGTAGCCCTCCTCTTTGTAACCGACAGGAGGTGCAAAATCGACCTGAATAATAAATTTAGTATGACTATATTACAATCAAATTATTTCTAATATAATTAGTGGCGTGGCGTGGTTTTTAATCGCCCAATGCGTAATTTAAATTTACCGCCTGAGCGAACGACCAATAAACTGACGAAAAAGATCTTTCTGTAAATATCTGTTACAAAAACGTAGAAAGCCTATATTTTTCAGCATTTTATCTTTTTGTTGAATGCTGCTATTGACTTTCACATTATATGCATTTATTTCAATTATGATTTACGAAATTAAGTGAACACTACACGTATACATGGTGATTTTTTATGACAACATAATACTTAAATAAATACAACGATCAAAATTAATTTCACATACATTCATATCACACTCAATAATGATAACAGCGCTTCCAGGTTTGGTCTCCAATACGCACAACTCATACACCTTAGAGTTGTACTTGATGGCAATCACGTCACCAGTTGTAAGGCATGAGAAGTTTCTTAGACAGTTCTCTAATACTGTAACATAAAGGATTACATATAACATTTAATTAAACTAATTCAAACACGAAAACCATTTTTATTGAAATAAAAACTGTTTTTGTAACACAAAATACACATACACAACAATCACAATTATTTGTGATCTTTTTGTGTCATTACGAAATTTCTATACAACATACTATGTGACATTTTTTGGGAAAATTCCAAAAGAAAATTATTAAAAATCTACTAGTAAACAATTTTATTATACAAACCTGCTTTAGGATTTGTGATATCCAGGAAATCTTCAGACAATGGCTGGAATTTTGAGAATGTTGCTACCGGTAACGAAACACTTTCAACTTGAATCAATGCTCCCTCTTCTAATACCAAGTTCGCCATCATCTGACAACACAAACTCCTATCAGAATCTTATTGGACAATAATATAGGAAAAGAAAGTGATGGAAAAATATATTTTCATTTAGAATAAAAAAAATGTATTACTTTCTACATGTTATTACATACATTTTTATTTACCACTCTTTTTGTTTATGTAACATTTACAGAATTCCCAATTTTAAATTACAATCTTTATTGAGTCAAGTTATACATCACACGTTATCACATATACATACACATACATATGTTATATTTAGTTGACACTATCAGTTAAAAAAATAATACTATTATAAAAGTTGTATTATTAAAGTTCAAATTGACTTGAAGTATTATTACGAATCTTTTGTATGGGAATATAAAAAAAATTATCTCCTTAATAACCATCCTCGTACTTCAAGGAATATTATATAAAAAGAATTTGCGAAATTGGTTCAACCAATGTCGAGATTTGCTCTTAGCAACAGATTTAGCGATTCATTTTTATACTATACACATTTTATATATTACAATTTAAATTTTACTATACATTACATACCCAATGTGGCAGATAGACTTTGCCTTCATCAGCAACAAATTCCAACACACCACAATGTGTGAGCCTCTTAGTCTTCTTGTTTGTGAGTTTAAAAATCATTGGGTACTCAATGTTTAACCTGGTCAGTTGCTCCAGGGCTGAAGGTGGCATAATTACTGGAAAATAGATGGTAATAAGGTAATTAAAGTAAACCTTAAGTTAGTAGTTGCGAAAATTTCACAAATCTACAACATTAATAAAGGACTATATTAATATCAATCCATATTTTTTTTTATATACCAAACATTGAAATTTGACATTGTCTTATATGAAGACATTGTGAAATGTGGGACTTAATATACAAAACTTTGGATAGATTGATAACATATTAATAACAGGCAATCTCTCTCCACCTCCACGTTGGGCCAAAGAGGGGGAGTACCCTCTAGCCCTCCCCTTTATTTGAGGGAAGAGACTAATACTTCTTTAATTAAGCTTCTACTTATAATTAAGTTTTAATTGCAAGAGAATGGTATGTATTTGTGTTGGTGTAATGTGTGCCATTACATATGCAATATAAGACAATCTGAAATTTCTTAAGATATAACATTTATAAGAGCTTACAGGACAAAATTACCCATCATTTCTATTATGGGGGCTGTAAGCAGCATAACAATAAAATCAGTCTAAACCAGATTCATAGGTATTTAGGTACATACCTATTCATCTGTGACTAGTACAATTGAATACACTTCAATATAAAATTATTATGTGTTACATCTATAAGATTGTTGTGTTTCCAAGGTCAATAATTGAGGTATAGTTAGTTTTAAGTTTAGTGTGCACACTGAAGTTTTGGATTAACTAACTGTTAAAATTGCCTTACTACCAAGATAGACTTATATATGCTAATTTTGGCTTAAAAGATTACATCAAGTACTGCTCTCCTAATTATCTATGAGAAGCAGACCACTCAATATAAAATGACTAAAATAATGTACATTAGGTCATCAACCCTGCCTACAGCTGATAACTAGCCTAACCCTGGAGTGAGTAGTAAAGATATTTATGCCATCTGCTGAACATCAAGCAACTTCTATAGGATTTGTAGCTTATACAAGTACTTAAACCTTCTACGATGGTGATAGTGGGTTATAAACGTAAGTGACCTAAGCATTGAACTCTATATTTATATAGTATTACATACTGCACTAGTCTTACTTTTCCCTCCTCTTTCGACGTCCTGGCGTTCGTTTCCTGGCAGCATAGAGACAGAGTAACAGCGATAGGTCATAATAAAAGGCCTTGTAATCTCGTGGAACATGTTGAATCCAAACTGAAACTAAATACGTGTATTTTAAGCAGACAATGGAAATTCAAACGATATAGACTTAATAAATGAATACCAGTAATGCTGTTTTACCATTGTGAAGCTTTGTTATCGATACCACAACTTTTAATGAAAGAACAAACAACAAATTAAACAGGTAACAAGGCGTAAATTTTTTGATATTTTTCTGCTACACAATGACAACTTGCAAAACAATTCAATTTGTCATTGTCATCATTGTCATGTTTCAATGACAGATTTTGGACATATATGTTTCTTATCATCCAAACAAACGAAGATAAATAAAACTTATGTCTAGCAAATTGTATCTTACTTTTGATAAATAAATGTAAATTAATTTCGTAATATTATATCGAATTTATTAAATAATTAACATGGATGAACTTTCTAAAAGAATTGAAAAAAAAAATGAAACGATTTGAACAAACATGAGCAAGTGCGACTATCCGATCGTATGCAGTGAAATGGCAACGATTTCTGTTTCTTGCATCCCTTTCTATCCTGTCTCTATGATCGTTCATTTCTTTTCATTCATTTGTATATGTGGCAGCCGAGGATACATTAATCACAATTTCTCCTTACAAATAGCAAATACAAAAACTACCAATTTTCCTTCATGTAGAATCAAATAAAATCAGTGAGTAACTCGAGTCAGTAATATTAGTTCAAAAAAATCTTTTATCGCGTTCGGGTCATTGTCATTTTTTCTTTCAAACATGAATGAACGCCATGTTGATTGTCAAAGCTTTCAAAGGTGTTTTCCGATCCGATGAGACGGCAGTGAATTGAATTTGTGTTAAATTTTCAGACTCCGCGATATCCGAGGGTCGCTTATTAGCCGTAAAGGTGTAGTTAGAACCGGGAGGTTTCGTAAAAATGGCGCAAGTATTGCCGATACGGTTTCAGGAGCACTTACAGGTGAGTACGCCCATTATAGTTTTATTGGATTTGTCGATAGCGGAGGGCGAGAGGTAAATTATGATATTATAATGCATTTTGAGGGGAGTTTTGTTGGTTTAATTAGTGTGTAATGCTGGAGTGGTAGTAGTAGTGACATTGCGCAATTGCCTTTTGACGTTTCCACCCCCTTCTGTGTTCGGGAGGGACCGGTATCGATTTGCCCCACTTCTCCCACTGGATCATATGGCTGGAGTAACTGGCTCAGGCTTATTGAATTTTGTAAACTCATTCAAAAACAATTTTGAAACAAAGCCTTTATTATGACTATCAGCTGTATTTCCTGTAGAATGTTTTTACATTCTTCCTATAGGAAGTATTTCTAACTAGCTTATTTTCAGCTGTCTAATTTTCTGAGAATTACAGCTGTGATTAAGAACAAGATTATTGAATAGTTAATTCCTTATCTAAAGGGGAGGTACCCACAGAATATTGTACTAGATGTAACAAAACACTGATTAGTCATCTCAAATTAATTAATATAGAATTTTAATAATGCTCCTAATTATTATTATGTAAGTTACAATATTTGCAAATGTTTAATCAAATGAACTTGCTTACAGTAAAATAATTATTAGAATAAACCTGATGGTCTTAAGGATAAGTTACAAATTTTAAATGGATTTTGGTCTTTATATAATCTATTCTATTTATTATATTACTGGTAGACTAACAGTCTATATTTCAACCTCTGGCACTATTGGTCTCAGGTTCAGATTCTATCCTGATCTGATATTTTTAGAAACTATGTTTGTACTATGATTATCTCTATTTATCATTTATTATAATGTTTAAAGAAAACAGTGAACAAACCTACATGCCTAAAAGTTCTTTAAAAACAATTTTACAAAAATGTTACAAAAGTCTTATCTATTTTGGCCAGATTATGGGTTAAACCCTTCTCATTCTTGGAGCAGGCTCTTGCCCAGCAATGAAACAATATCTCAATGAAGAATATTAACATGATGAACAAGGGGTAGATTTAAAAATTGAATATCTATAAACAGTCACTCATTGGTAATAGAACATGTATAAAAGGAAACATGGTAGAACTTTTAGTTTTAAAAACTTTTGGTGTAGGAAGATACAAATAAGGATACAATTGACTGTTGGCACTGAGTAACAAAATGATATCAAAGTTTTTCAAAGCTGCTTAAAATTTGGGGTGCTATTGGTTTGCAGAGCACATTCTAAGTTAGTGCAAGTAAGATGTTTTGTAAAAAGAATAAGTTTTTAATAAATGTTAAATGAATTAGATTGATAAAATATGATAGAAAAATTAATATATTAAATTGTAAAATCTGTTCTATTGTGTATGGCATTATTTTCTATAATTTTACATTATAAATAATTGTGTAACAAATGTCATTTGCTCTGGTCAAGAAGCCAAAAAATTATGAAAATTGTAACGGGTCTCATTGTCTTAACAGAGTGTTGAGATTGTTAACTGATTGACTATACAGTCAGATTATTTACATATATATTATGGAAGTAGCAAATGATAATGCATTAAATGTGACGGTAATTGTTCCTATTGCCCATGGATTTTGTAATCAACAAATAAAATAAAGAGCCCTATCTGAGGACATAAGGCCAGTGACAGGTATGTTGCTACTCCTGAGGACTAAAACTGCAGTTATAGGGCAAAATTGGTGTTGCAAAAATGACTGTAAAGTCATAACATGGTACAACATACAAAGATTGTATATTTTTATTTAATTTGCCAATAATTGCATATATATACAGTAACTAGTTGACCCGGCAAATGTTGTGTTGCCATATAAATAAAAAAAATCTTAAGGGTGAACAACCCTTATCACTTATGGGTTTGAAAAATATATAGAATATTTGAAACTGTGATGGTATCGAAGTCTGTAGAATCCAATGTGAAACATTCCAAAATCAACAACTACTTACAAATTAAAAATTAATTAAACAAACCTTTTCCCACAGGCTAAATTGTGAATCTAAACCATTCTCAAGTCCCCTTGAACACACACAACAAATTTCATCAAAATCAGTCCAGTTGTTTAGGAGGAGTTCAGTGACATACACACACACATAAGAAATACATATATATAGATATTACTGTACTGGGACTTATTATATAATAATACTAACACTGTGTTAATAATTATCCTGTAAAATTACCTTCAATTGAAATAATTCCATTAATATTTAGGGAAACAAATTTGGTAATAAATCCAATAGCAATATATTCTTTTGTTTCTGTGTACCAGGAAATCATGACCCTTGATGAGCCAAAAATAACTTGGTAAACAATAAACGTGTTGTACACAATAATATCTTTGTTTCTCATATGAACACATGTTTGGGAAGAAATTAAATTGTAGTGCATTGTGTATGATTTAATAATGAATTGTATTGTTTTGTTAAAAAATATACCTTTATTTGTCCGTCAGTGAATTGCAGCATTAAACTTGTGATGTGATTGGCAAACTATCGAAAATATAATCTAGTCATGATGTATATGTATCAATAATGTTAGGAATAATATTATTATGTGTATTTCTGAAGTCTATGAAAATTATTAATTATTTGATTTACTTAATAAATTCAGTAGTAGCAGTATTAAATTCAGGTCTGTCACACTAGCAATCAAAAGTATTGAAAAGTAAAGAAAGTAAAGAAAATATATAAACTCTCTGAAGTAAAAACTGAAAAAGCTAGCTTATATATATTATAACTAAGACTGAATGGCTATGATTTACCATAAACTCTTATTTATATTTTATGAAGATTGATCTGGCACTAATAATGAAGAAGGGCAATTGGTATTTTTGGGCAATACTTAAAAATTATAAAACTTTAGAGAAAGGAACATTTCAATTTGGTTAACAATTTTGTCTCTTACAGCTCACAAATGTCGGTATCAACCCGGCGTCGATATCGTTCAACACGCTCACAATGGAGTCGGATAAGTTCATCTGCGTCCGCGAAAAGGTCGGTGAGACGTCAGAGGTGGTCATCATCGATATGGCTGACCCGACCAACCCGATCCGGCGGCCCATCAGCGCTGACTCCGCGATCATGAACCCGGCGAGCAAAGTCATCGCGCTCAAGGGCAAGGCAGGCGTTGAAGGTGAGTGTGTGTACCTTTTCTACCTTATGTATGGTTAAGTCTCATCAAGGTGTGAACCTTGGGCACGTACGTGACGTCAGCTGTCATCGTGCCGTGACGTAATGCTGGCTTGCGGTGGCTGGCAGCAGCTGATAGATGTCGCTTTCGTCGAAGCAATTCAACCACTCGAGCTGCGGTTACAGGTAGGAAGATGATAGCAAATCGTTTTTTAGATTGCTGATGACTCAATTCAGTTTTAAGTGAAGAGGAAAGTCATTGATTCTCTTGGAGGAAACATGATAAGGATTTTTGAAATTTACATAATATCAATTAGTCATTCCTTGAGTTGGTAAAGCAGTCTAAGTAACGTCATGCTAATTTTCTTATTGATTTTTTATGAAACCTATAAACACTTACCTACTTTTAAGATTTAAATCATGTTATGTGCTCTTGACATTTATTACTTTGCTGGCAATTAAGGCTTTGGTAGACGCGGCTAACCTTAACTTAAGCCGCCCACGCGCGTTTGCTTTTGGCAGATTGCGGGATCGAGTCGCATTATTGCAGGCAGCTTGCCAATCTCTATAAGGCATATTTAAGTGTGGCCTTTGATATTATGTTTTAAAATTGGTGATAGAAAAATGCATTTTTCATATATAAGTCTTACATTTTTAATCGTGACGTGAAAAGGAAGTTTCTTTAGGAATGAAACAGACTATTGTCATTATTAAGATAGACGTTATTTATATTTTTATGAACAAATAAATAAACTTTAATAGAATTCTGATAAAACGAATGTGTTTACTTCACAGATAAAGCTACACTCCAGACGAATAAACTTTTTATCTCTGTAATGATTTAACGCTATGTAAACAGATTTCGGACGTGTTTATTCAATATAGAGTAATTTACTTATAAAATACTATACCAACATTGAATTATATCTGGATGACTAATCGGTTATATTTAATGCCATTTTAATAATTAACTGATATGGTTGATAACATAGCAACTTTATCATTCCTCATTGTGTTACGAGACATTGAACTTTGTGTAAACAGTTGCAAAAAAACATTTAGAGTTCTTAGCAAGACCAAATTTTATATCGTGGTCCATCTATAATATCTACAACATTTGAAGGTGGTAGAACCCTTTGTGGTTCGACTCCGGCGGCACCACCGCCACACCTATTTCTACCTAATAACCGCAGTGTTAGGCGCTGCTGTGTTCCGGTTTGAAGGGTGTGGTAAGGGAGACATACTTTTCCGAGGCGTTCCAGCTTAGTCCTCAGGGGTAGCGGCGCATCTGTGGCCGACCTCAGGTAGGAATATCTAATCCTATCTGGGGTTGATTACAGATGTCCATGGGCGGCAGTAGCCACTTACCATCAGGTGGACTGCATGCTCGTCTGCTACTCCTATATTATAAAAAAAAAAAAAAAAAAGAAATACATTTGCAGCTTATTTGTACTCGGACTACATTATTTTCACACTGAAAGTGATATTGTTTGGGCTGATCTGTTATATAACTTGTAAAATTTGTTTCCCTTGAAAATGAAACAATATTAGTCCAGCTGATTTCAAGTTTAACTCTACAAACATCTTTATTAATAAATAATCATCGATCAATAATCTATGAATTGAAAGACCCAACGTTATTTGAATAGGTAGACATTTATTGATTTCTCGTTGTTACAAGCGCAGTAAATAATTCAATGTGTAAGCAAGCGAAGCGATAAAAAGTTCAACATTTCCTCTCGATACTCTGTTTCCGTTCACGACGTAACATAAACTTACAGTTGGCGGCACAAGTAGGATCCGTTAGTACTTGAACACGTATTCTGTGTGTGGACAAATTGGCTTAGGCATGAATAAGTAAGGATGAAAGGGGTTAAGCGCGTCTGTACACATTTCGAACGCTTTTCAATGCATGCGAATCGATAAAATTGTAAGCGGGGTTGTATATTTTCGTTTCAGTTGAATTTCTTTTTGTTTTTGTTTCTTTGTTTAGTTTAATTTTGGAAATTGTGATTTCGCGAAAACAATTGCGATTTTTCATATTATTTTAGATTCTTACAGATCACGATTAAAAAAAATAGTTTAGTCTATCAACCCTTACTTGGCCAGCGTGGTGGTTTATGGCTTAAGCCCTTATTATTAGGGTTGTTTATCAAGGTATTGTTTACTGTCAAAAACTTTTCTTAGTCCTTACACGTATGAGGATGCAATTATATTTATTTAATATTTATTGACTACATTTTTTTTTACAAAAGCGGGGCTTAATGCTAAATGGCAATGTATAGTATGTACCTGTATTCCTGTATAGCAAAACAAAAAAAAAACTAAAGAAAACTCTTCAAAGGTACATGTCGTATGACGACGACCTCTTGGAATACAAAGCCCCGATGAGTCAGCCACGCGTGCATATTCTCGCTACCTAAGAAATACACGCAATGTGTGGAATCGTAATTGTATCGTGAACGCCCTGTTTATATTTTAATTGTACTGATATTACTATATAGATATTGTTTTATGGTGGCATAGACTATATACTTGTAATGTATGCCATAACATATACATAAGTATTAAGATGACATCATCATATCACACATATGATAAGATGACGTGTACTTTATCCATAAGAGTCACTTCTAACAAATAATGAAAATCCAATAATATTTTTCGTAAGCTTAAAAAGTTTAAAAACACTGGGTGGTGACGGTTTATTGACGAAGATTACCAATACTGAAACATTGAATACTTGTTTAATACTTTAAAAGAATCAAGTAGGTGTGGTATAATAGCCGCTCCAGAATCCGTACACTTTTCCTCTGTAATGGATATTTTGCCCCAATTTTCATGGAAAGACTCCACGCGACCTTAAAAGGTTTGGCTTGCTATTGGAAAACATCGTTAAGGATCGAACATTGAGCCCGTGGATAAGTAGGCAGTCTTTCTGTGCCAACTGTTCTTATACATATATCTTAGTATGAGTTGTAAAAAGTAGCTAAATATTTTGCAATAAGTGGACTGAACTATAATGTCCGTTAGTGAGTAGTTCCATTGCGATTACTGAAAAGAGAAAAATATATAGATGACGAATAATTTTAATGAAAAGTGACGACGATGCAGTGCATAGATTTTATTAACACTTTCTAATGATTTTTGGTACATTTTTGCTTATTACTTTCCTTTTAAAATTCTTCACAAATTTAAATGTTCCAGGAATGGGCTCAACTTTATTTCGAAGGCATAATATGATAAAATAATATGGAAGTTTAATGAAAAAATGAATTAATAATGTACATAATGAATTCTTTTATATAGGAACTAAGGTAGACATTAGTACTGGAAATACGAAGTTATATAAATAAATCATATAGTGTCTACACTCATAGCCCCCATGCTAGGATTTCCCGTGAGGGGTCATAAATACAAAGACATATATAAGCACTAATGCAGTATAGACAAACATGTACCTAGGTATTTACAACACCGAGACTCGAATGCAACAGCTACCAGTGCCATATGTAGACCACTGTGTCATGTCGATTGGCGATATGTATTTAGGGAAAATTACAAAAGTAACGTATAACCTTTTTGAAAGGCGACAGAGCCAGTATTGTTCGGGTCGGGAGGTAGAACCGCCACACTTTTTTCAGCGTGAAGCTGTTTGCTTTTAGATGGAAGGGAGTGGATGAGTCCTCAAAAGTGACACATCTATCATCGGCGATATAATTTTGCGTTTGGCTTATAATTGCTTACTGGTGTCTATGGGTGGCAGTAATCACTTACCATCAGGTAAACTGCAAGTTCGTTTGATACTTGAATCTTTTCTTTTTGAAATGACACAAAATTCATTTGAAAAAACACAATTTAAGGGTATTCAGAAATGTTTTTTGTGCCCCAAATGCCAGAATGTCTCGTGACATGACGAGGGTCAAGGAAAACCGACGGTCCATGAACGACTCTTCAAGTTTTTCTTTGACATTTATTATACTTTGCGTCAAAGAATATCTATTGTAGGCTTGAGGTCTGAATAGTTTCATAGCAATAGAACAGTTCTTATGTAATCATAATAATGAAGGGTTATTGCAATTATTATTTGAGAATGAGCTTCCTGCATGCATATGATTTAACTTTTTATTAACAAACTACTATATGGCCCATGTAACCATATATGGTCCATGGAATTTTCTTACTTGAACAGAGATCCAACCTGAATATTGTGTATGAACAATCACTTGAATGTGATATTAAGAAAAAGTAAGTGAACGTTTTATTATTTAAAACACTATACTTTTTAAAAAGCAGCACTACATTGCAGCTACATACAAAAATATGTATATGTGTGACAGAAGTGCTACCGCAAGCGAACGGGAGAGACTTGAGCACTTTTAAAATAAGTCTAATAATTTTAAACAATTGAGGAGTACATAAAATTACGTACATAAGTCGCATCAAATTGTATAAATAGGTTGTATTGTAATTGAGAAATTTGTTGTTGTTTTGCACCCATAGAAATAACAGAAACTTTTAAAAATATCAAAGGAAATACTCCACAAAAAAACTTAAAATAGATGTTTTTGCCTTATGGCCTTTCCAGTCGTCCCACACAGAATGCTCGATATCGGGAACCGCCCACCAGCATCGTGCTGACGTCACAGATCCCAATCTCTAGGGATCCTAATGATCTTTTTTCACAGCGCTGTTGGTGCTTAAAGGATTTGAAACGTTTGCTAAATTTAGTAAAATTTAGACTAACTTAGAGTTTATTTTTGAAACTCCTTCATTATTATTAGGTTATATTTGTTTATTGATTCTACAATAGAATTTCCTTTGATGTAAGTAACACAAATGTCCCCAGACCACAAAAGAAATCGAAATTTATCATTTAAATATTTGCCTAGTCAGGGATTGAATACAGAACTCTGCGTGTCATACTGGTATATAATAGGATATGTTTTAGATTTATTAGTGTGCCTTATATTTATCCAAGATATTTTGAGTCCTTTTAAATAGAGTAGCGAATCCTAGAGGCAGGTTGGTGACAAACAACATGGAGTTTAATTCGGGAGTAAGATATATTTTTTTATTTAAAATCATTCCATAATATCCATAAAACCATCTTAACTCACTGGCTAACGACTATTGCAGTATATATATGACCAAGAGCTCAAACTGATTCCCCAGCAATACCTAAGGAGGGACCTCTGTGTATAGGACCTAAGGGCGAAATTTACGTCTTTTTAACACGCTTTTAGTTGTACTTTTGACTGTACATAAGGAGGAAGAGACCATTATGTATATTAAGGGCTTGATTTACGTATTTTTTCTATGACTACTTTACTGCACTCTTTGTATGACGCTACTATCAAGTTCTTATCAAGTAGTCCCGATAAGTGCAAACTTGTAAAGTGCATTAATCTGTCTGTTTCAAAAGCCATATATTAAAATTTGTACAATTTTAATTTGATCTTATAAAACGAATTAAAGATTGTTAAGGTTATTTATCATTACAACAAATGCTCCTGGTCAGTACTCTGCTTTATATTTTTCAGTACTTTCTCATTCCTGTAAAACATTTATTTACGTTATGCGTCGGCCTGGATATGTGCTAAACTGGACCAATAACCTTATAACATAGGTATTTGCATTTTTAGCACACGACCGTCCAAATTTCGGTAAGCGCCCCACCCAAAGTTTTGACGTCATAGTTCAATTACGCCAAGTCGCCATGTTTGGTATGCATAGAATAATTTATCTGTTAAATAACAGGCTAGACTCATGCGAATTTGGGATTCCATGGAAATCTCCAAGTGCCAATCATTATCGAAACATCGCTAGCCCTCTTCTTATCGCCCGTTATTAATATTCGATCTATCCAATGTTAGCGATATAAATTTTGACAACTTCAAGTAGGCAAGTCAGGTGTCAATCTTCTGTAAGCAAAACTTTGGATAGTTTAATGGTTATTAATAACTGACTTATGCATATAATGTACGTAGACTCTTCAATGGCTCGTAATATTCTTATGCTCAAATTTATATTTATTCTACATAAAATGGTTTGAGATTTTTTAGTCTTAGTTTCTTACTTCTTATTTAAGTGTCTATTCGTCTTCCACTAATAAATCTCCATCTCATTTATTTTCATTTTTAAATATCTTGGGGTGCAGTTATGAATAGTAAAATTATACGGGATCTTGTGTCACTTTTATTTCGTGTTCGTGTTCGTTTCTTAAACATTTTGGATATACATAATCTATTTTTGAGGTACCACTTATTAAGTACTACTTTGCCTTGCCACAGAAATCGACATATCGAGAATGTAACTAAGATTAGATACTTTTTTTTAAATTTTTATGATAGTAATTTGTAATGATAGTAAAGGAGGCATGTGCTTAGAAAAGTTAGTAATTTACTTCTTTAGGACATATTTTATTTGTGTTCTTTACTTGTATATTACAAAAATATTATACCATAATGATACTAAGAAATGTAATTTATGGTAGCAGCCCAGAAAACGCTGCAGATCTTCAACATCGAGATGAAGTCCAAAATGAAGGCGCACACCATGAGCGAGGACATCGTGTTCTGGAAGTGGATCTCGTTGAACACCCTCGCCCTGGTCACCAAGATGTCGGTGTACCACTGGTCGATGGAAGGCGACTCCACGCCGGTCAAGATGTTCGACAGGCACTCCTCGCTCTCCGACTGCCAGATCATCAACTACAGAACAGATGCAAAGCAGCAGTGGCTCTTACTTGTCGGTAAGTGGTTTGAAAGTAGATCTTGCTAAACATCGGGTCACCAAAATGTCGATGTATCACTCTAGTTATACACCTATATGCTTATTCAGGTCATTTTCTATGTGTGTGCGAAATTTCGTCCAAATTGTATAAGTAGTTTTTACTCGAAAGAGTAACAAACAATCATCCATCCTCACGAACTTTCGCTATTATAATATGTTAGATAAGATATTATAATAGTAAGAAAGACACCAACGTAAGAATTCAACTAAATCACGTTTCCTTAAATGTATTTATAGGATTATATTTGTGCTTCTCCTTTGTGTAGTAATACAATTGGTCGATAATATACTATTAGGAAAAGACTACGTTTCTGGTAATCTAATTTGGTTGTATACAAGTACAGCTAAATGACTATAAGGCTATATGGCTGTAATTAAACATTACTTTTATTGAGAAGCCTCTTTAATTATACTTACGAAGCAAGTGTCCTAAATAAAATAACATTTGCATGTTCAAACTTTGTGTTTGAAGATCGAAAATTAGGGGACTTTAGTGCCATGTGTTTGTCGCAATTTGTCGTGTAGATTTCCAAGAAAGGATGTGAAGCCATAAAACTCAAGACACGGTACTTAGATCATCAGTGAAGACGGTAACGGTGTTAGGTCACTAATGGAACAATAATTATTGTTGCTAGCCAGTTGTGTAAATCAGACATTTTTAAGACTATGTTATTGTGCACATTGCACTTAATGCAACAATTTTATATGTAGAAATTGAAAACAGGTATTATTTCGTAGTATAATAATATCTAACTGTCGAACATTTATACTTCGCCATTTGAACATGCCCCTAAATTTTCTTATAAGGGACACTTTTACAGACTTAGGAAAATATACCATAGTATATAGGGAGCCCCAAGGGATCACCCTTACTATCCTTTCTATCTAGTATACAATAGTAGTGACAAAACGGAGTCACCATGCCTTATGCGCATTTGCACCCTAGGAGAATAATTTATGCATTGCGAAGATAGAGGAAAGCTTATTCTTGTAACATTTTTTTAAATACCCCATTAGAATAATCTTTACAATTTTGTCTCATACCAAAGAATAGACTAATACAACAATATTTTATTTTACTAGGTATCTCCGCGCAGCAGAACCGCGTGGTCGGAGCGATGCAGCTCTACTCAGTGGAGCGCAAATGCTCGCAGCCGATCGAAGGGCATGCGGCATCGTTCGCCACCTTCAAAGCTGAGGGCAACGCCGAACCCTCCACCCTCTTCTGTTTCGCCGTCAGAACGGCGCAGGGCGGCAAATTGCACATTATCGGTGAGTGAACACAAAGTTTGTTTGTTTGTTCACTAGGGACCACTAATTTCAAATTATTGTTGAGAGGTACCCTGTTAAGCTTGGTAGACAGTCTTCAGTTGTATATAAGGTTTGTTTTTATTGTTTTAGTCTCATAATATGAGAAAAAATTGATATATTTTTATTGTTTAGATAATTCTTCTCGGTCAGTGTGTTTGTGTAGCAAGCATAATAATATGGAGAATCCTTATAGAATTCTTAGTACTACTAGACTATGCATGTAGAAAATGTTTACTTGATATTTTTTACAAATTGTAACTTTAACGATATTTAGCTGTCAGTAAAAAAAGAGTGCAGTAGGATTTAATTATAAAAGCATATTTTACACGTATAATTATGTTTGCAGAGGTCGGACAAACCCCAGCAGGCAACCAGCCCTTCCCGAAAAAGGCCGTCGACGTCTTCTTCCCGGCGGAGGCACAAAACGATTTCCCCGTCGCGATGCAAGTGTCCCCGAAGTATGACGTCATCTACCTGATCACGAAGTACGGCTACATCCACATGTACGACATCGAAACAGGCACATGTATATACATGAACCGTATCTCGTCGGATACTATATTTGTGACAGCGCCACATGAATCCACTGGTGGTATTATTGGTGAGTAACTTCTACAATACATATAGTTTTTAAAGATAAAAATAGTTTTCCAGATAATGATATTCATCTTACAGTTACATGGTCCATAAAGTGAATATTAGTCAGTATTGTTTACCTTCTGAGAATAGTATGAAATATTCTTCTTCTAATACTTGCAGTATAGAAAAATATGGTGCATGTCTGAGGATAAAGTTTGTAAAGTTACGTTAATTACGTTACGTTGCCATGAATGTATTTTTTGGGTATTACCTTCAATATAATGGAATTATGCAAAAAGGCATTGTCCTTAATCCGTCAAAGTCAAATTTTAACCAAATTACGATTAGAGCTCTATGTTATTTGTGTTTTGTTATTGTTTTAACCTTGTCATATTGTAGTGCGGAACAATGTAAATTTCTTGGTAGATGATATATATTTTTTTCTAATATACGAGTAGCAGACGAGCATGCAGTCCTGATGGTGAGTGGCTACTGTACCCTTACCCACATCCTTCAAACCACAACATAACAGCATTAAACACTGCTGTAATTCGACATACATAGATGGTAGTGCCGCCAGAGTCGAACCACAAAGGGCTCTACCACCTTCAATTGTAATAAAAATAAATCGTTAAATTATATACATTTTCATGTTTTCTTTTTTGTTTTATGTAGTTACTTTAACATAATATAGTTACGGATTTTTTCATATTTCGTCCGCATCTCGGTCGAATCATGCTCCTTACTACTCATCTGTGTTTTGTTAATTTTTAAACTTTGACATAAATATTCAATGTAAAACTTTGTATATTTGTTTTAAGATGAAGATATTTCTTGTATATCAGTAATAATATTTTGTCCAGGCGTGAACCGCAAGGGTCAAGTGCTCTCGGTGACAGTGGAGGAGGACTCGATCGTTCCGTACATCAACACTGTGCTGCAGAACCCCGAACTGGCGCTCCGTCTCGCCGTCAGGAACAACTTGGCTGGTGCTGAGGAGCTGTTCGTCCGCAAGTTTAATATGCTGTTCACTAACGGACAGTACGGGGAGGCGGCTAAGGTAATGTTACTATTTTGTTTTTGTTTATTAATTCGTCATTTAAGAGTTTACAGCTGGTCATAGGTTTCTCTTAGAGAAGATGGGATACTTTGTAGTCTGTGTGTGTTGGTGACAATGTAAAATTATTATTATATCAGACGCTGTTGTTTACCACTGTTGTTTGTTAGCATTATAGTTTTATTTAATAAAGAGGGTTTTATATGAGCGATAATGTTTACTTACCATCAGTTGAAGTACATGCTTGTTTGATGTTTCTATGTTATGAAAGAATTTATATGTCGTTGTTACACTTTCTTGATTATGTGTTTAAATAAGAAAAATCTTAACCCTCCTTTTGGTTTTGCCATAATCGGGAAAAAATGTCTCTTGATATGCTTCTCGTTATTTTGTTAGGCGTTATGGGCATATATGAGGCGGCTAGAACCAGAGAGTAGAACTGCATTTTAATGATGTTTGACCTATCTGTATTTTAAAAATGTTGTATAGTCTGTGTAAACTGCTAGTCCGCTCTGAATATAGAAAGGAATCGCGTCGGCATAGTAAATTGTATGACTACACTTCCTCGCAATAACTTCAGAGCGGACTATACTACACTTTAACTTTTCTCCATATTGTAAATCTTTTTTTGTAGTTAGGCTACTCTGGTTCTAACAGCCTCATATGTACGTGTATGTATAAAATGTTCCGTTCTCCTCCAGGTGGCGGCGATGGCGCCCCGCGGCATCCTCCGCACGCCGCAGACGATCCAGCGCTTCCAGCAGGTGCCCGCGCAGCCCGGCCAGACGTCGCCGCTGCTGCAGTACTTCGGCATCCTGCTCGACCAGGCGCAGCTCAACAAGTTCGAGTCGCTCGAGCTCTGCCGCCCCGTGCTGCTGCAAGGTGGGTGCCGCAGAGTCTCGGGTTCGGTGCTCGCCGTGACAGATTTGGTTTTTGTTCTATAGTGTTGGAGTGTGGTGTGTTTGTGGTTCCTACGAGACCTAATACTAATTACCAGTTTATTTAGGAAACATTGTATTCCAGGCCGGTATGAAATAGGCAGTTCTTTTAGAATTTAGTGAATAGCTCAAAATAATACATTCAATTTATTGTGGAAACTTGCATAAAAATTATTGCCTATTAAAGATAGTTGACTTTGAATATTTCGTTATACACATGAAAATGCCACAAAAGTGTATATTTTGCATTAAATATCTGTTACATTGTGACCAATTTCGAAAACGGAAGTGGTTGTATGTTAAACTGTATCTTACTAATTTTGGCCCTGTAATGGAAGATAGATATTGCCATTTAAATTTTTACTCATAACAATTTTTTGTTATGCTAAACTACCTCACTTTACCTATCTACCTCTTAAATATAATGTTAATTCTAGGTCGCAAACAACTCCTCGAGAAGTGGTTGAAGGAAGAGAAATTGGAGTGTTCGGAGGAGCTCGGCGACCTCGTGAAGCAAGTGGACCCGACGCTCGCGCTCTCGGTGTACCTGCGCGCGAACGTCGCCAGCAAGGTCATACAGTGCTTCGCGGAGACCGGACAGTTCCAGAAGATTGTGTTGTACGCTAAGAAGGTGAGACATGTTTGTTTTACAAGAAAAAAATTATAGTCCCCCAGGCCCCAGTTTAAGAAAAAAATATTTGTCAGTGCTGCTCCCGTATGCTTTTACAAAACATTACATAATAAACAAAGGGTATATCCCTGGTATTCTGGTTTGCATATATTAATTCTGTTATTTACAACAAGTTAAGTTTTATTGTTCTACTTATTGGTAGAATATGTCGTCCAAAACTCATGTGATACATTACAGGTAATGTATTGTTCATGGTTTTGTAAATCTGCATCTGGCAGTGACTGTACAATGTGTATCATCTGTTTAAACAAATTTTCTTTACAATTTTAACTGTTGAAAATCACTTGTTACATTGAGGAATCTTTTGTTCAATTAGGAAAAATAAAACAAATGTAGAGTTATTGCATTAATTTCATCCATGAAATATCATGAATGACCGCCTCGGTTATTAACAATATCTATTAACATACATCTGTTATTAATTTAATAAATTTAGTAGCGGGCTTTAAAAAGATAACTTATGATAGTTACTTACTATAGTTTTGCGACATGCTTTTACAATGGCAAAAAACCGAAGGAGCTCTAAAACACACAACACTCACTTTGTATACGTAATACAACTATAAATTCGTTATTGTTTATAAAAAAATATATAAGGAGACAAAATCATCAGTGTCAAGTTGCTTAAGCCGCATAAATACGCCACTTAAAGTGTAATAGCCAATGTCACGAGCCATTTTTTTGTTTTAGGTTGGCTACACGCCCGACTACATCTATCTCCTGCGCTCGGTGATGCGCACGAACCCTGAACAAGGCGCGGGCTTCGCGGGCATGCTGGTGGCGGAGGACCCGCCGCTCGCGGACATCAACCAGATCGTTGACGTGTTCATGGAGCAGAACATGGTGCAGCAGTGCACCGCGTTCCTGCTGGATGCCCTGAAGAATAATCGCCCGGAGGAAGGACCGCTGCAAACAAGGTCGGTCTTGAGTAGTTCTTGTCGTTATTTTGGCATTTCAAGCAATTGCAGATAAAGAATTGGTATACCACGTTTTACAAGTTTAGTGTAACTTAAGACCAATTTAAATCCTTCTCAATTAACATTGAAGCAGCATGGTGAAGTGTGTTTAAGGACTATCCCAGTTGTAGCAATCCTGTGCCCGACATTGGGACATAAACTGATGATGCTATTTAGTCTTAAAGCTTTTAAAATTGCTATAATTAAGATACAATAAATGACAATCCCAATGGAGTAGGGGTTCTTAAACCTTATGCACATCCGATTTACAGAGGTGCAGGTAAACACCTGCACCTCTGCAGGTTTACATACTTAGTATTCCATATATAGTAGTAGAAATGAAAGAAAGAATGGAAATATTTGATTTGCAAAATGTTTATTTTCTTATGTTGCAAGTACATTTCTATGCTTTGTATGATAAAAGCTACATATCCCGATCCTTTGATGTTTAGGACGTACATAATAAAAATAATTTAAAACATTCCATTGTCCGCAGGTTGCTGGAGATGAACCTGATGTCCGCGCCGCAGGTGGCGGACGCGATCCTCGGCAACGGCATGTTCACGCACTACGAGCGCGCGCACGTCGCGCAGCTCTGCGAGAAGGCGGGGCTGCTGCAGCGCGCGCTCGAACACTACACCGACCTGTACGACATCAAACGCGCCGTGGTATGTGTGACGACTGTTTTAAAACTATTTAATTTGCAACTGATATTAAGGCCCGGTAAAACAGAACGCGTATTCTATCGCAACGTACGGTGTAATTTTCACCGCGTTCTAGCGTCACGTTGTGTGGACTATATTTATGTGTAAGTCGCAGCCAACTGGCTTATTTATTAATTTAATGAATAGCCCAGCCTCTTTATTAAAAATAATGAAGGATGACCATGGACAAATGATGGGTCAACCACTACAACTTTATGATAGTTCCAAATGAAGACTGTTTTAAAACTTTGTACAATCAAATTTAAGTTTATTTAGTTTCCATATTATTTTTCTACATTAGAAAGCCCCTATTATCACACAAGTGAAACTGCTATAATAATCAGGACTAATGTATTACTTACATGTATTGTGTATAGATGTGAAATTATAATAAAGCATTTTCCGTCAGGTCCACACTCACCTGTTGTCCGCTGACTGGCTGGTGAACTACTTCGGAACGCTCTCAGTGGAAGACTCCTTGGAATGCCTCAAAGCTATGCTCCAAGCCAACATCCGCCAGAACCTGCAAATCTGTGTGCAAATCGCCACCAAGTACCACGAACAACTCACCACCAAGGCCCTGATCGAGCTGTTCGAGAGCTTCAAGACCTACGAGGGTCTGTTCTACTTCCTCGGCTCCATCGTCAACTTCAGCCAGGACCCGGAAGTCCACTTCAAGTACATTCAGGTCAGTCGAGTATTTAGAACTTATTTGTAGATAGTTTTTACTATTGTTAATAAAATTTAAGTGTGTAGGTATGTGTTTATGTACACACGAAAGAAGTTATACTTCTTTTGCGTAATGTATAATAGAATTGAAAAACTGGGCGTGTAACAATGTGGACACGCGCAAGATGTGAAAGTACGAAACAAAAAAAAACTGTTACAAAAATAGATTGGTGCATATCATATAATTACGGCATCTGTCTTATATCCGTGTCGTATTCGGATCATGATTTGTACAAAACGATAATAATGAATTATTATAACTGTAACGTACCGCTTTATCGTATACCTCATAAATATCGATTCAACAATATTCTTCACTCATGGTGTACCAAGAAGTAGAACTTCAACAATGTAATTATTAGCCATCTTCATTTATCTGCTGTCTGCCTTATATTTAATGCAAATAATATAACAACTACACCACTTTTCCAGATTACCGCTGAGGTAGGTATATGTCACATAAAGCACGCTACATAGGCGCCCCTTTGACGCTAGGAATACCGTGCACAGTATGTTATAGCTATGTTCAAGTGTAGCGTAGCGGTTGCGCTCACGTAGTTTTATAAAGTACAGTTATGTATAGCCCAAATCATTAAAGATTGGAATCTCAAATGACGGCATATATTTCAAAAAACATGGACAGAACAAAGTTAGTTTTATTATGTTAATTACTTTGATATTGTAATAAAAAGTTAATTGAATAGATGAAAATAAAACAATGAAATTGTATTCTAACTATGAACATAGGTATAGGTAATTATATTCAATTTTAATGTGTAATGTAAATAATATTAAATTATGTTATTTACATTAATATCACAAAAAAATAACTCATTCGGGTTTTACATCGCGAAAGACAATACAAAGATGCGAAAATGGCCCGGGAGATTTACGCCTTCAATTACCTTTTATAATTCCAATCTTTAACGATTAAGACATTGTTTACCTATGAAGTGTTAAACTTACTTATATTTGATTTGCAGGCCGCGTGCAAGACGGGCCAGATAAAGGAGGTGGAGCGCATCTGCCGCGAGTCGAACTGCTACAACGCCGAGCGCGTGAAGAACTTCCTGAAGGAGGCGAAGCTGCCCGACCAGCTGCCGCTGATCATCGTGTGCGATCGCTTCGACTTCGTGCACGACCTCGTGCTCTATCTGTACAGGAACAGCCTGCAGAAGTACATCGAGATCTATGTGCAAAAGGTGATTGTAGAACTTTGTTGATGTAAATTGCGTAATAGATGCAATGAAAATCTACATTTTGTGTAGATGCCGTTGATAGGCTAATACAGTGTTACAACTGAGGTGAGCAAATAGTCTTTATACATTTGTAGCTGATTCTCACCTTAGAACCTTAGAAGCAAATAATGTAGAATAGATAATAAATTCAATACATTAAAAAATGACAAACGTGTCATTGTAGCTCTTTTGGTTTTGGAGGACTTTTGGTTCCGACTTTCATAGTCGGTAGATCAATAATACACGTAGTAGACGTTTGTTCCGCTTTCTGGACAAATGTCTATTTACTATATCCTTTTATAGTGCCTCTATTATGGACGTTTTAGACTTAACTTTAATCCAGTAGAATAATGATAAATGGAATTTAAAGTCGCCTTCATGGTGTCCATAATGCGTCATCTCCACTCATCCAATCCATGTCTTCTAGGTGAACCCATCCCGTCTGCCAGTGGTGGTGGGTGGTCTACTGGACGTGGACTGCGCGGAGGACATCATCAAGAACTTGATCCTCGTCGTGCGCGGACAGTTCTCCACGGATGAACTCGTAGCCGAAGTTGAGAAGAGAAACAGGTATAGATTTTCAAAATAAATATTGTAACGCACTACAGAATAGGGCCTCTCCAGAATAGTCCCGCGGTGGCATATCGCGCGAACAAACGGGTGCCGAAAGGCCGCTAAGCCACGCCCTAAACCTTTGTAACACCGCGCGGTGCGTTCTTTAATATAAAATCGTAGTTAGTCGTGTTTCAGCAAACGTTGAGTGTGCATACGTATTTCACTTCGACTATCCCATGTAACGCACTATTACAATATGTTGATAACTTGAGTTTGTCTACTTGTTGACATTTTGTGTTATTATTGTTGCATGTTTTTAACTTAAAATTTTTAAATCAAGAGAATGGAATTTTATGTTTTACCTAATGTATGTTTGATTACAAAAAGACTTTGTTTCGTCAAAGAAAGTAGTCTTTCTTTGCAAACAAGTTTTGTTAATATAATTTCATCGATTCTAAGATCAGCCCGTTGTATTGAAAAGTACTGTAATTTGAATTAGAATACTAGTCTCACTAATTGTGCAAAAATAATTTGTAATGTGAACATACATTTTCACAGATTGAAACTTCTGCTACCGTGGTTGGAGACGCGCGTCCACGAAGGTTGCAATGAGCCAGCAACCCACAATGCTCTCGCTAAGATCTACATCGATTCCAATAATAATCCCGAAAGATTCCTCAAGGAAAATCAATGGTGAGTTGGAGATTATTTCGTCTTGATTTTAGTTCTTCATAATTTTTAAAGAAATTCATCTTTATTTGCAATGTATGCAGGTAATGTAATCTTAAGTGTTGTTTGTTAAAACATTTATATAATTGTGCTTGTAGGATAGAGATATTATATAACTGAGGTTTGATACTATCAATTCAAAATTTGAAAAAATAAATTGTAAAAGTCTTGTTACATTACGATATTAAGTAACGAACATTCGTAGTATACAATGAGTCATATAATTATGTATGTAAGTTAAGTGTTAAGCGCTGCTGTGTTCTGGTTTGAAGGGTGTGGTAAGGAAGACATACTTTTCCGAGGCGTTTCATCTTAGTCCTAGGGTTAGCTGCGCCTCTATGGCCGACTTCAGGTAGGAATATCTGATCTTATCAGGGGGTTGATTACAAATGTCCATGAGCGGCAGTAGTTACTTACAATAAGGTAATTGCCTACGTCGATGCGATGGAGAAATGGTTGTCCATCGCATCACTCGCCGAAGGATAAAGTTCCATCCACACCCAACGAACTCGTGGCGGTCCTCCACGGTTCAGTTTTCACGGACGTTCTTGTCACGGACGTGCAAGATGTGGAATGAACTTCCTTTTGATGTATTCCCGCGCTATGACATGGGCCTCTTCAAAAAAGGTGTAAAAAAGAGCTCTCCTCCAATGCCGGTGATGCATTGTGCAAATGTCCATAGGCGACGGTGACAGCTTTCCATCAGGTATCCCGTCTGCCTCATCGTTTAGATATAATTATAAAAAAAAAAAGGTAAACTGTACGCTCGTCCGCTGATCCTATATTAAAAAAAAAAGTTGTTAATCATACCGTTGCAATGTATTCTCGTTAAGGTACGACTCGCGCGTGGTGGGCCGCTACTGCGAGAAGCGCGACCCGCACCTGGCGTGCGTGGCGTACGAGCGCGGCCAGTGCGACCGCGAGCTGATCGCCGTGTGCAACGACAACTCGCTGTTCAAGACGCAGGCGCGCTACCTCGTGCGCCGCCGCGACCAGGACCTCTGGCTGGAGGTGCTCACCGACGCCAACCCGTACAAGCGGCAGCTGATCGACCAGGTCGGTGTTGTACTGAGTAAAGGACAGTGTGGCGTACGAGCGCGGGCAGTGGGTCCGCAAGTTGGTGTGTGTGTGTGTGTGTGTGCGTGTGTGTGTGTGTTTGTTGTAATTGATAATTTTGATACATTCTTCGATATAACTGGATTTGATACTTGAATGGCGAACTTACTAGTAAAATGTAATATTGATTGAAATGAAAAAAAAAACCATTGTGAGAAAACATTTTATATGTGATTTTCATGTCTAACCTTTATTTCATTTCTAACACATTTTGTTACACACCAAAATGTTAACATACCTATCGTCATTACACAATCGTAACACAGGCACAATATATATGTTTTAAATATTTCTTCATATTTGATTATAGGTGGTGCAAACAGCTCTGTCAGAAACCCAAGACCCCGAGGATATATCGGTGACAGTGAAGGCGTTCATGACCGCCGACCTGCCCAATGAGCTCATTGAATTGCTAGAGAAGATCGTACTCGACAACTCTGTGTTCTCCGACCACAGGAATCTACAAAACTTGCTCATTCTCACAGGTAAATGTCATGTGTTTGATATGGATATATGGTTTAGTTGGTTTCATGCTTATCTTTTCATAGTTTGATCCTTTGAAAACTTAAATTAGTCTGAGTTTCTTCTACGTAATTAAATAACGTACTGTCTGTAAATTAACAATAAAATTCATAATTATAATACGTACGTACTTAAAAAAATACATAGCACTTACAACCGGAATTTAAAAACTAAAAGAAAATAATTTTAGTCTGATAATTTTGGATTAATTAAAAAAAAATGACATACAAAATTACTTACATCTATAACTAGATTACTGTATAAGACTAAAATAAAATATGTCTGAAATATTTTTTATATTGACTTTATTAATAAATATAAAATATGTATTACAGCAATAAAGGCGGACCGTTCCCGCGTAATGGAGTACATCAACCGCTTGGACAACTACGACGCGCCGGACATCGCCAACATCGCGATCAACAACGAACTGTACGAGGAGGCGTTTGCGATCTTCAAGAAGTTCGATGTCAACACGTCCGCCATACAAGTGAGTATTGATTGGCCCATTAGAGTACATTATAGTAGTAACTGAAGACCTGATGAGGGCTTTTTAATCTGAAGAATAGCCCAAATTCTCCTTACACTAATGTTAATATTAATTAAAGTGTGAAAATTGGTCTTATTGTTTGAAATAACACTTCATTATAGTTTTTTTTTTATGTATCTAATGGGTTTCTTAGTCCCGAAGAAGAATATTTCGAATGAAATTAAATTGAGCGAATTACGCGCTACAAGTAACGCATATTGAACTCTACGATTCTAGGATGTGCATTAAATAATTGCTTACATATTTGGGATGTTACATATTTACATTACAAAATGTGTTATGTGACCATGATGTGATTACAAAAATCATTGTAAAATACTTTCCAACATTTTCTCTAATAGTAAATTATAGTTTAAAAACTAAAAACCATGCTGAAATCGCACAAGGAAAATCGTCAATCTTGATTCTTGACGATCCTGATGAGGAGAATGGGATAAAATTATTAAAATCGTGTATTGTATTGTATTTTAAATTAATTGGACCATCCAAAGTGTGTAAAAATCGAGTTCAAAGATTCCGTTACATATATACATAGATACATGATATGAAGGTGGTAGAACCTTTTGTGGTTCGACTCCGGCGGTACCACCGCCACACCTATTTCTGCTTTATAAATGCAGTGTTAAACGCTGCTGTGTTCTGGTTTGAAGGGTGTGGTAAGGGAGACATACTTTTCCGATTCGTTCCAGCTTAGTCCTTAGGGGTAGCGGCGCATCTGTGGCCGACCTCCGGTACGAATATCTAATCCTATCTGGAGTCGATTACAGATGTCCATGGGCGGCAGTAGCCACTTACCATGAGATGGACTGCATGCTCGTCTTCTACTCCTATATTATACCAAAAAAAAGACTCCATATTCTCTAATATAAAAAAATGTCTGTTACCAGGTGCTGATCGAGCAAGTGAAGGACCTGAAGCGCGCTTACGAGTTCGCGGAGCGCTGCAACGAGCCCGGCGTGTGGTCGCAGCTGGCGAAGGCGCAGCTGCAGCAGGGGCTCGTGAAGGAGGCCATCGACTCCTACATCAAGGCCGACGACCCCTCCGCCTACATGGACGTCGTCGACACCGCCACCAAGCAGCAGTCGTGGGAGGACCTCGTGCGGTATCTACAGGTATAAAAATAAATATAAGCTCTTTGTTAAAGATATCGTATGTTATTAGTAGTCTTTTCTATTGAATGTGAGTTATATTAATCCTATTCGTTTTATATCAGTTTCAATCTTTGTCATATTACCGACGGAATGCTTTATTTCGCTAATATGTCGTCGTGAGTTGAGTTGTAAGATAAACTGTATTAAAATACACTTCATATTTACTTGGTTCTAACATATTAACTATGACTATTGTTACCTCAGATAGTTTATTAATATTTATTATATTATTAGGATTTGTATTTATAGCGTAACTACAGTGATACAATGTTTATAGGGCGTAAATACTCTATTTACTCGCTTTTACCTCGAAACATCCTTTACTTTCCCACGCCCTTTGAGGACGGAAACCATCGAAAACTTTAGCTTGCTTTGTCTTGAAGAAGTTGCACGTCTGTGAAGATAAGATCAATCTGATCAATTCCCGTAACTCCCATTACAGATGGCACGTAAGAAGGCGCGCGAGTCGTACATCGAATCCGAGCTCATATACGCATACGCTCGTACGGGCCGCCTCGCCGATTTGGAAGAGTTCATCTCTGGGCCAAACCACGCAGATATTCAAAAGATTGGCGACCGTTGCTTCGAAGACAAGATGTACAACGCCGCGAAGCTGCTCTACAACAATGTCAGCAACTTCGCCAGGCTCGCTATCACGCTGGTGCATCTGAAGGAGTTCCAGGGTATGTTTTACAGTTTTTTTTTTTGTTACCAACTTTTAGATGTTTACTGCTTGATGTGAACCTCCATTAGTACTGATACTGAAAAATTGTAATTGTAACTGATACTAATAAAATCTAACTTTCGTTAGATTCGTCAGTCGCTCTAATAACAAACAAATTGGCTCAAGCTATAACATGGTTTGCGATAGTGGCGGATGGGCCTATGGGGTATAAGCCTTGGGGTAATACGACAATATCTCTACATTTTAGGCATGAAGACTACTAACTCAATCAAATTATTTAATTCTTCTTATATTAAAGATTAGATTGATGGATGTTAATAAACAGTAATCTCGGTGTACAGGTGCGGTGGACAGCGCTCGCAAGGCCAACTCGACGCGCACGTGGAAGGAGGTGTGCTTCGCATGCGTCGACGCCGGCGAGTTCCGCCTCGCGCAGATGTGCGGCCTGCACATCGTCGTGCACGCGGACGAGCTCGAGGACCTCATCAACTACTACCAGGTGAGGCCGTTGTGTGCGCACGGCACTACGTGTAGCAGGGGAACGTACGTACGGGAATGTGACGTCACACGGTCAGATCGAATGGCTGCTACAAAGTGATTGTTGTACGAGCTTTGTTTAAATATTATGATTTTGGATAACAGCGTCAAATTTTTATTTATTGTGATGATATTGACTACATAATCGTATTGGAGCTAAAATACAAAATTGACAAAGTGACGATGATGAAATTTTGTATATTGTTGTAATATTCGCCAGAATGTAAAAGATATCGCTACAAAATAATAAATTATATTGATGTTCCAGTTTACCAATTGGATTTGGGATTCTTGGATACTTTCTTCGATAGAATTGTGTAATGGTAATTTTGCAATATACGTCATTGACCTTTAGTATATGCCTTTCTTAAATTAGGAAAAACCCTATAAAGGAGAAAGTTGCAATTTTTTTTTTAATTTTTTTTAACACATAACAATAACAACATTTTACGTGTTATAACAACGAAATATATTTATCTCCAGGACCGAGGTCATTTCGACGAGCTGATCAGCTTGCTGGAAGCCGCCCTCGGGCTGGAGCGCGCCCACATGGGCATGTTCACCGAGCTGGCCATTCTCTACTCCAAATACAAGCCGGCCAAGATGCGCGAACACTTGGAGCTGTTCTGGTCGCGTGTCAATATACCTAAGGTAAGATTTTTCAGTAGTATTGATCAGTTGTAGTTTTAAGTACTTACTACAATTATTGTTTTTATTGAGAAAACTGTCCAATATTGTGAGAGTAATAGCTAACATATTTATTGCAAGTATACAACAAACGACTCATTGACTTGGTAACTTGAAAATAATATTACCACAATTATTGTCAATGATATTGGGAAAATTGTCTAGTATTCCGATAACATAACTGTGGATATTATTACAAATTTTTGATCAAATATTTAATATTTGTCTTACAATGTAACAATTTATTCTTTAAGACTAGTGTTGTTTATTTTGTGTTATTATTATTTATTAACCCATTAATTATATCATGACACTATCACAACTTTGAACCCTATTTACTAAACTTAGTAATATAAGAAAAAAATGTAAGAGACCATTTACAACAAATGGACAACCTTTTTCCCCTAGGAAAGTCTATTAATAATAATCAAATTCTAGATGAAAAACACGTTGAAGATTACAACAGCACGTTTGGTAACGTTGTAGGTGCTTCGCGCGGCTGAACAAGCTCACCTGTGGTCGGAGCTGGTGTTCCTGTACGACAAGTACGAGGAGTACGACAACGCCGCGCTCACCATGATGCAGCACCCCACCGAGGCGTGGCGCGAGGGACACTTCAAGGACATCATCACAAAGGTGCGACACTCAACACTTCACAGCCAAATCTATACTTAAACTACTCTGAATGTTGTTGTCCTTATTATACAGGGTAATGATAAAAAGTTACCCTGCATTTACATGGATAAGCAGTTCGTAAAAAAAGTTAAATGTTAATGACACTATCAACTCAAAACTTTAATTATCAAAGATAAATGAAATTTGTTGTTGTTCCTAAAAATTGAGTTAGCATGGCTAATTAAGGAATTTGCACACCGATTTTTCTTTACCACAACCTTTTATAAACTTCTATAACATTCAATACTTCAATACCTGTGAAAAAACATGTGTGATATTTTTGTTTAGGATTTAATCCTTCACATTGACATTTTAATAGTTACCTAATTCTGTGATAATTTCGTTACCAGGTTGCAAACATGGAGTTGTACTACAAGGCGATCCAGTTCTACCTGGACTACAAGCCGCTGCTGCTCAACGACCTGCTGCTGGTACTGGCGCCGCGCATGGACCACACGCGCGCGGTCAACTTCTTCACGAAGGCGGGACATCTGCAGCTCGTCAAGGCGTACCTCCGCTCCGTGCAGAGCCTCAACAACAAGGCTGTAAACGAAGCGCTCAACTCGCTGCTCATTGATGAGGAGGATTACCAGGTTGGTTGGAATTCGTATTATGTGACGTTAAGTTAGAGATTAATTTAAAGCAAATGTTGCTTTAACAGTAGCAGAATATATCGTGAGGCAATGTACAGTCACGAGCATAAATATATGACTATGGGCAGATCAGCAAAAATATGTGACCCAATAACGAGTTCAATAATATATGCCTGCACGAACGCACCAAAAATATCTGACATTTATAGGCAGCAATAATATGTGATGATGACGTTGATCAAATAATTGTGACATGTGTTATGACATGTGACGTCAACTAAGGTGCAATAATATCTGACATCATTTATAAATATCTTTGATGTGAATATATCAACCTACCGGTCAAAGGGGCCAATGTATTTTTCCGGAGAAAGAATATGAGCAAAAAAACACGTTATAAATATTTTCTCATATTTTTTTATATAAGTAAGAAAAAACAGGGTTAAAAACAAAGACAGGATATTTAATGTATTTTAACAGGGTGAGTTTTCCGAATCTATAAGGATTAGCGAAAAATGCTTAAAGGAGTTATGAGGCCGATTTTGATAAAAACTAATACTGCATCATTAGTTTTTAGGGTTCCGTACCCAAAGGGTAAAAAGGGAACCGTAAAATAAGTGTTTTACTTATTTGTATAAAATAGTAAACATCTGGTGGTACGGACGCCTCCATGTGCGAAGTCGACTCATACTTGGCGAATTATTTAAAATATCCCTATACGGGAATCGAAAAAGTTCATTTTGAAAAAATATATATACACCTTATATTATTCAACTATCGGATAGTGTCCCTTATACGGATTAAATTCTGGGATTAGATGACAAATTATAGGAAAAGTTTCAATTCTACCCTATACACAACAAAAATAATTAAATATTATTAAACTAAAATGGCCACGAATATTCTGCTACGACAAAAATATAAAAAAGAAGTTACCGCAACAGTTAATTGATACATGTAACTTTAATTATTTATATTAGCAATACGAAGTTCTACAATTAGATATATTATCGGAGAAATAGTATATGATTTTGATATCGCTTTGATACATTTTTATCGTTAAAAAGTGGGTAGTAGATCTTATTTATCCAACGCTGCCGTGTAACGTTTCGGAATTGTTTGAAAGTGTATCATTAGAAACCTATTCAATTTTATTTATTATAGTATTGTTTTAATTAATTATTTTGTATTATTTCCATGGTGTGTTATTTTTATAATAATAAAATCTTATTTATAAAGTCACTGGCTGATACGATTATATGACTTAGCATAAAAAAGAAAAAGAATGTGGCTTGACGTTTGAGTTGTATTTTGAGCCGGAATAACAAAAGCGAATAGATTTAATATCGTCACATATTTTTGCTTCGTAAGATGGTCATAATTATTTGATCAACGTTATCGTCACATGTTTTAGCTGCCTATTAATGTCAGATATTTTTGCTGCGTTCTTGCAGGCAGATATTACTGAACTCGTTCATGGGTCAGACATTTTTGCTAATCTGCCCATAATCATATATTTATGCTCGTGACTGTACATGTTGAAATAGTTCTCAAAGGTGTGAACCAGTCTACATCAGTTCTCAAAGGTCTACGAATCTACACTTGACTATAGCATAAACACTTTGCATTCCAAGAAAATAATGCCCAACAGTGGGGCAAAAATGAGTTGATGATCATTATAAGCCACACAGACCATATTTCAATTAGAGAAGGAAGTATTTTTCTTTTTTTATTTTAAAAACATAAATCACAATATCGACTTTATAGAATACTTATTTTATTTTCCCATTCCACAGGGCTTACGAACATCGATAGACGCTTTCGACAACTTCGACACAATTGCGCTGGCGCAACAGTTGGAGAAGCACGAACTTACCGAATTCAGAAGAATCGCCGCTTATCTATACAAAGGTACTGTATACGTGTCCGCTTGTTTGTGGTGTTTGTTTTACGCGAATTTTTCTAAATTTCTGGAAAACGTATATACATTTTTTTAAGCGTATAGCCAAATCCTAAACTAAGGGCAAAAATGGCCAAAGGAGATACAGGGTCCATTGTGATAAAACCTAACACAACATTATCCAAGCTAGGAACGGGTTTATTATAAATAGGGCATTGTATTATTGCTGATAGTGTTGCCTATAAGGATCACATTTTGAAAAGAAATGATAGATAACAAATTAAAGAATATGGAGCAATTTTGTAATATTGTTTTATTTTTATTAATTTTTTGTTTATTACTGTAATCGCCCATTGTTGTAAATCACTTAATATTAAAGATCGAAATTTGAGAATTTCTAGTAGGTAGAAATTGTCAAATTCCGATCTTTAGTAGGCACAGCATACATTGATTGTTAATACCGGGAATTTATAGTTATTTATAGTACGCATATTCTAACTATAAATACGCTGAAAATCAGTGGCCGTGGCTCGCCGCGGTGAGGCTGAGTGTGGACCCTTTTGTTAAATTTTACTGCAGCAATGTTCTGATTTTAAAGTTATGTTTACTATTATTTATGTCACATAATATTGTAGTACTTTTTACAAATAAATATTTCTTTCTTTCTTTCTATCTTTCTTTCTTTCTAATGAAGCCAATGTCCACACAGGCAACAACAGGTGGAAGCAGAGCGTGGAGCTGTGCAAGAAGGACGCTCTGTACGCGGACGCTATGGAGTACGCCGCGGAGTCCCGCCAGCCCGAGGTCGCCGAAGCGTTGCTCGACTGGTTCCTCGAGAGGAACAACTACGAGTGTTTCTCCGCTTGTCTGTACCAGGTCAGTGTGGCATTTATTTAGTGTAATAACTGGCTGTGCCTGTAACTTCCGTCGCGTGGATTCAGAATATAACTTCATTCGGCATGAGGACAAAGTCTGAAAACCCTTTCTATAAAAAGCACGTATAGTCCGCGCCAAACTTCTAGACCGCTCTGAAGTTGTTGCGCGCAGATGTACAGAGAGCCAATGCAGTCTAACTACAAGCATATATTCCGTAATAACAGTCAGAGCATACTAACGCAGTTATGTACCCGCGGGCAGTGGTGGGGTCCCGCGCTGTCTTCATCCCGCTAATATCTAACAATTTGCTATTGCGACGTGGCTCGTTTCTATGTTCGAAACGGACTAGCAGTTTGGTACGGACTATAACTAGCTGTGTCTGTAACTTCGTTCGCGTAGATTCCGAATATAACGTCAATGGTCATGATGACAACTTTTAACAACCCCTTCTGTAATGGAGGTACATGTCTTCTGATTCTAAAAATCGTCTTATTTGAGCAATAAATTCAGTATTAACGAATAGATAGTACTAGTTCTAACGCTAGTGTACACTGACGATATTGTTGTTTTTTGATGTGAAACATGTATAGCCGCACGTAAAACCGATTTCTGGCGTGGCGACGCATGCCGTGGCGCCACGCTATACGATGGTATATATATACAGTCTATATGCAGTAGTGTGTACGGTGTGGCGACGCGTCGCCATGCGCAATCGAATTCAATAAATAGTCATCGTTATCTGGAAAAAAATCGTAATACTTTATTTTATCATTATGACATATTTAGTTCCTATCACAATATATTCTTTTCTGCATATTACTTTTACAAAATAATGTCGATGTTTCACATCTGCCAGGCGTCCCGTGACGGCTCACATTTTTTTTGCATCAGAATCTCCTTTTTCGAGCATAAATAAGCAATGTAACTGAATAGTAATCTACATTGTAATGTTTGATTTCAGTGCTATGACCTGTTGAAACCAGACGTCGTTATCGAACTGGCGTGGAGGCACGACATCATGGACTTCGCGATGCCCTACCTTATTCAGGTATATATTTTTATACCTAAAATTCATTTGCACATTGTAATTTTATTTTTTAATGGTTAAAAAAATGCAATTTCAGTAGTATAATTCTGATATTAGGCCAAAATTCATTTGGGATATAAATTAAATTTAAGTTTTATTATGGTTTGCACCAAACAAACCACAAATTATCAAGGATACAATCCACAATAAAGATAGATACATACACAGTAAAGATGCCGTTAATGTTTCTAGATCCTTCTCTTAGACCTGTATATGAACAATATAATAGTATTCTTTCCTCAATTATTTATTTGTTGAATGGAACAAATCGCTTCTCTAACCATAAAGTCCATAAAGTACTTCTATGTGTGTGTAATGTGTTTGTTCTTTATGTAATATTTGCGTCGTATCGTCTTCGCAGACGGTCCGCGAGCTGACGACGAAGGTGGAGAAGCTGGAAGAAGCGGACGCTAAGCGCAGCACCGAGAGCGCGGAGCACGAGGCGAAGCCCGCCATGATGATGGAGCCCCAACTCATGTTGACGGCCGGTAAGCGCTCGAACTGATCAAACTTTCATATAAATATTCAAACCTAAGATTGTCATTTAAATAACGGTGGTACAACCTCTGAGGTTCGACTCCGGTGGTACCACCTCCACTCCTATTTCTGCCTCATAACAGCAGTGTTAAACGCTGCCGTGTTCTGGTTTGAAGGGTGTGGTGAGGGTGATATACTTTTCCGAAGCGTTCCAGCCTAGTCCTCAGGAGTAGCGGCGCATCTGTGGCCGACCTCAGGTAGGAATATCTAATCCTATCTGGGGTTGTTTACAGATGTCCATGGGCGGCAGTAGCCACTTACCATCAGATGAACTGCATCTCTCGTCTGCTACTCGTATATTATAAAAAAAAAGTTAGTTAGTATTATAAATTAGTTCCCCGGTCGCACCATATGGTACTGTAGCGACTTTCCGCTACTCGTCAAGAGATGGCGCTGCTGAATCACGGTATAGAAGTTTGCTAAGAATGTTGCATATACAGGGTGAATTTTTAAAACGGGCCTTCAGGGCCAAATCCGAAACTATATGGATTAGCGAAAAATGCTGAAAGGAGTTACCAAGCCGATTTTGATAAAAACTAAAACTGCATCATTAGTTTTTTAAAATGTTTTTTCCTTAGCCGGGAATAGAACGAGTTCATTTTGAAAAAAAATGACACCTCTATATTATTCCACTATCTGATAGTGTCGCTTATAAGGATCAAATTCTGGGAAGTAATGTTATGTGACAAATTAAAGGAAAAGGATTTTTTTAAAGAAAATACGTATTTTTCCATACATTGGCATACTAATCCTTAAGGGTTATACATAACAAATGATTTATGTATAATTCATCATTAAGAATTTGTTGGTTAATCAACTAATTGTTCGATGTTATGACTATGACATACGGCTTAGTATGAGAAAGTAATAGTTTGGCAAATAAGTTACCGCCGTTTTTAGGATTTATTTTTTAATGAAAATAGATAACTGCTTAAATAGTAAATTCTTATTGTTTGTTGTTTACAACTTCGTTCCAACGTTAAATATGATTTTCTATATCTCTTTTTTTAGTAATCACTCGGATTTGACTCTAAAAAGTAATTCTCGCAAATTGTCAACTTTACATCTTTATTAAACGAAACTCCGCCCATAGCAAGTAAATCTATTTTTATGGTCCTAAAAATAACCTTAGCTAAGTCGGACATAAAAATATAAATGATTGGGGAACAAAACGTCCATTTCGAATGATTAGAAACATTGAGCCAAAAAATGTAAATACACGAAATGTTTAAATTAATGAATGGCGGGAACTTAACTGCCAAATTAATATAAAAAAATATGTATTTTCTTAAAATTGAGGCTTTTCCTTTAGTTTTTAATTTATCATTACTTTCCAGATTTTGATCCTTATAAGCAACACTATCAGATAGTGGAATAATATAGAGGGTGCATTTTTTTCAAAATGAACTCGTTCGATTCCCGGCTAGGGAAAAAGTTATTTTAAAAAAGTAATGATGCAGTTTTTGTTTTTATCAAAATCGGCCTCGTAACTCCTTTCAGCATTTTTCGCTAATCCTTATAGTTTCGGATTTGGCCCTGAAGGCCCGTTTTAAAAGTTCACCCTGTATATAAGCTCCGAACTGAGACTGTTGGAGCACGGCCGCTCCCCGGACATGATAACCTAGCCCGGCGGCAGATCTCCCTTTGCGAAAGTACTTTCTGACTATGATTAACATTAATTATCTTTCTACATCCAGGACCATCGATGGCGTACCCCGGCGTGGCGGCGCAGGCGTCGCCCTACGCGTACGCGGCGCAGGCGCCCTCGCCCGCGCCCTACCACGGCTACGGCATGTAGGCCCGCCGCCACCACACGTGCCAACCGACACACGCATACGCGTACACGGGACGCTATTGAAATTAGGTATGGAATGGTGTGCGTATACGACATGAATTCGCAAAAAGGCAGGCCAATTTATGTTTTTTTCTATCGTGAAAGATAATTATAAAGGCATTCGTTACATCGCCATGGTTAGCGTCTTTATAGATTGTTCTGAAGTCATATTTCTTGTTATGTACGGAATAGTACCAGATTGTGTATCTAGATGTACCAGACTAATACCAAGCAATATTTGTATACCTTTAATAAAAAATCAAGATATGTGACAATTTTATGTCGTATGTGTATCGCCACTCTAAAATAGTTATCGGCAATTTACTTAAGCTCCAGCTGAAGTGAAATGGAGTACTGTATAAAAAGTAATAACAGGTTCATATGTAAGTGATGAACCGATTGGATTATTGCTATATTTTTATCTAATTCTCTGTTAAGATACACACGAGAGCTTAAGTAACTGCCGGTTGCTAAAAGTTAATCCATTATGTGCTGCATAGTGTCTTGTTACTGTTTATGCACGAGTTACGACTAATACATAGATTAGATGTATATAGTGCTCTCTCGTTACTCGATGGTTTGAAGCGCTTACGCCGCCTACGCTTCACGGGCGTGTTACATTATATACAACATTATTACTTATTGTACGTAAAAAAATGTCTGTCCGGTTCGCACGTGTTCGCATAAAACTATAACACAAGTTATAACGTGTATTATGTTACGACAAAATGCATCGATTGTTCGAAATTCTCTATGCATTTTCGATGTTCAGGAGTTTAAGCCACTTTGTATGTAAATTATTGTAGTCTTTATACGGTTCCTTTATTATTTTTTCTGTATACCGTCGTGGCCTAAGAAGTTGTATTTGCGTTTTTTTTTTCCTACTTCACTTGTAAAGTTTTTAGATAGTCGAAAGTGCGTAGAGATGTCTTAATTTCATAGATTTTAGTGAGCAGGTTCGAAATGATGAGATTAAATATGCCATTCGACCTGTAATTACATTGTATTGATACATTTCGATAGCTAATTCACCGTAAATAACTAGGGAGTTCCGTACAGATATTCACATACTTATTTTGAATTAGAGATTCTATTTCTCAATGTGCGAGGAACTTATACCAGTTTCTATCAAATTGTGTATAAAATATTACAAATTATACCTAAATAATTACCGTTTCCAATTTCCATGGATCATTAGGACATGGTATCTGCTGCTTCTCAGTGCTGCTTATTCATCAATATACAGCAATTGAAGTGTCTTAGCATCTATAAACACGACACTGTGTGTACCTATTTTAAAACCAATACATAAGGATCGTCTTAGCGTTGTTTAGGCACACTTTCTCTTAAGAATATTACGATAGTGCCTATTAAATATACTTACTAAGATTCGATATGGCTTGAGAATTTATCGGTGATGTATTTACATTATTGTGCGGATATTTTTTGCGCAGCTGTGACCAAATTTTAGATTTGCAGTCATGGCCTCTCTGCCACTAGGTGCATAGATAAAGAATAATTGTATGTACATAGTGGTTATTTAACACGACTTTGTCGTTCCAAACTTATTGATAGCTATACTAAAATATTATATATATTATATGAATTTAATTGATAATTGATATGATACTATCGAAAATATTACATTTTTCTGTTACACTAGCAAAGATTAAATAAAACATTCTTATTATATAAATTAGTCAAATTTGAAACATATTACAATTTAAAATTCAAGAATAAAAATAAATTATTGTGTGTAAAATAGAACTTTGCTTTTTAGTACGGTGCAATACATCGAATAGGCCCATTCTTTTACTGTTGCAGATATTTTTTTTTATCTTACTGTACAATACTGGTTTTCGTTTCAAAGGTTTGACTTTATTGTTATATGTATATAATGGTTTCATAACGTTGCTACGTCGATGCGGAGCCGTTGAATTTTATTTGAAATTTATTACGCTGGATAATTTAGGAGTTACTGAATAAAAAAAACTTTTTTAATGTGTAACATCTTAGGTACGATTAGGTTTAGTTTAGGCGGAATTAGTGGTATGATGTTAATTATTTCAGTAATTATGTTTGCGAATGTTTGTGAGGAATGTCACGCGTGTTGCTTTAGTTGCATTTTATTATTATTGTATCACACCTTGATATGCCTTCACCAGATTATATTTAAGCTCATTGCAACGCCGGCGCTGTGGGGTGAACTGTTTCAATCACACTAATTAGTTAATCTTTATTTATAGTGATTATTTTCACGCTAATTGACTCTGTGGTGCCCACAGACGGCCAACTTAATAAGACTCCGTATTTTGTTACATTCTTGTAATATTATTATTGTGAGTCAAAGTTTATAATAATTAATTAAAATCATTAATATTGAAACGAATCATTCAAATCATTCCTGTCATTAACTTTTAAACTAATACAATGTTGTTAAATTAAATGATACTTTAGAGAACACAATGCTGAAGAAGGATCATTGTTTAATTAATTATTATTACATTATTAGTGTTGTATTTATTCATGTATGATACTGTTTCCCTGAATTATATTATAGTAAGATAATAATTATTATACGAATAAAAATGGTATTTTCATTTTACCCATTATTACAATAATAGTCCTGCATACCCTAAAAGTCTTTAAGATTTGAAAATATTTATGATTTGAATATCGATACCTTCATTTGCAAATCAGCCAACTCCACTTTTTGTCAAAATGTTTTTATTTTTATTTATTTTGATAGTAAATGTAGTTGAACGAAATCAAAATAAATAAAAAAATCATTTTGACACAAAGTGGAGTTGGCTGATTTGCGAATTAAGGTATCGATATGTAGAATTACTTGAAATCAAACCAAATAGTATACAATAGATATTAGTATTTAATCTCTTAATACACAGTATTATAATCACAATGAATTCTTTATTCTACATCAAATTGAAATTCTGTCCTTTGCCAATTTGGATTTAACAAATCAATAGGTGCCTGTAGAGTGATTTCTATTACATCCATGTGACCAGTTTTAGTCACCAGTATCAATGTATGCGTTCTGGAAAAAATATACCATCATGAGCAATCACTTTTAAGTGGGAGTGGTGTTATTGCATAATATTAATGAGATAATAGGTGTTCTCTAAAGTTAACAGTTCTTTGTCAGCTCTGGAAGTCTACAGGGGTGTGACAAAAAAAATCCACGAATGGGTGAAATAACTTCAGGAACATCTGATCTATATAAAAAAAAAACATTTATATAAATACCTAGTGCCATATTGTCCTACAGGAACTTCCACAAATATTGAACTCAATTGCTTATAAATATGCGGCTGTCGCTTTTCCAATTGAGGGTCTGGTAAATGCCTGAAAAACAAATATTTTCATAAAACAAACAAAAACTACCTTTGTAAGGTACCTTTTGTTATAAATTTAGATGGAAGATAAAATATCTTACTGTTCCTTAGACTTCAACAAATTAATTAACTCTTCAATAAGTTCGGTTTTCTTATCGATTTTATTTAATCTGGAGCAAATTTCTGCCATTCTGTTCTTTGCAACTTCAACTTTCTTTAGTGGATTATCTGGAGTACAGTTTCCAAACGCTAGACTTGTATCAACCCACTTATCTAGTTTATCTGTTGCGTTACTGTAAGTCTGAGTCACTGGTGTTTTGCTGCAAAGGTACAAAATATACATATATTTTTGAAGCAAACTAATGAAGTAAAATGCAAAAGAAAAACTATTTGTAATGCATTAAGTTTTATAATAATTTACGGATGAGGCCTATCCTTAATCATTCATTTAATATGACATTACCTACTACTCTTAATCTTTTAATTAATAAAATGAATTTTTACAATTGAAAATTAAATTGCAGAGTGAACCTTGAAGACAAGTGAACCGTCTAGTTTAATTAATATTTGTAGTTAGTACTATATCTCACAGTTAAATTACACCACTTAGCTTGCTATTTATTTCTGAAACTTACAATTTTGTGCTAATAATATTACATTTAAATTATATAGTATTTTATAATGTAGTAAAGTCTAAAGGAGTGCCTACAACATAATATTTGCCTATTTATAATCATCGAAAGTTATTGAAATAAACTTTTAATTTCATGTTACTCACCTTAACTCAATACTAATAAATACAAATCCATTACACTGCTGAAAATAATCTTTCATAGATTCTGTGTACTTACAAGTACTGGTATCACTTTTTACAAAATCTTCAACAATTTTTCCTCTACCTGAAATAATTAGCACCTATAGAAAACTTAAAAGATTGTCTATGACACAAGTGTTTTAAAAGTCAATTCCTAGATAGATTATAAGTTTAGTCCGCTGTAAAGTAGTTGCACGCAGGTTTAGTTAGCGTATACTCCGTAACGTACAGGCACACTAACGCAGATGTACCTGTAGGCGAGAGCAGGCAACAGACTGGTCCCGCGCTATCTTCGTCCAGCAATATCTACAGTTTGCTGTTGCAACAAGACTCGTTTCTATATTCAGAGCGGACTAGCAGTTTGGCGCGCACTATACCTATTATGTATTTTAGTCACACATTGTAAGACATTAAATTTTAAAGTAAAGAATTTCTCAAGTGAGTTGCTAAGCTACAATATTTAAGGAAAGAGCTATGTTTATAGAGTTTTCTAGCAATTGAATATAGAAATGCATGTTTGAATTAATTTCCAGGTATCCAATATCTCTTACTTAAGAGCTGTAAATTGTATACAAATTGCTATTTAAGGCAAATAATGTTTATTCACTTTTTGCCTTTTCTTTGTTAGCACCAGGTAAGTTAAGCAGAACAGCAATCTTTTTTCGCAGAGGGCAGACACCAAGCCAAGTGCCACCTTCAGAACCTGGCTCCAAGTCACGTCCTGCAGATAAAAGAAGAATTATAAACAATCTCATAAAACTTCATAATTAAAATTTTATAGATACTACTGATATAAGAAATTTAACTATGCTGTTGTCATAACAGAATGAATGATATTATAAACATTCAAATTTTCATTTTATTTTTATTATTTGTTATCATAGCAGCCTTAGAAGTAAATGCATTGTGAAAATTTTAACTGTCTATCTAGTATGGCTCAATAGATGAAACAAAAAAAAATGTTTATTATATGAATTAACAAAAAATTTATCGTTTCTGCAATTTTTCCTATATCTGTGCTAAGGCTTATACCAAATTTCAATATTCCGAGTTAACGGAAAGTACTCTGTAGGTTTCAAAAATTTGCAGCATAAATGGCTTAGAAGTTTGATTTATTCACAGCTCTAATGGACACTAGACCAGTGTATGGATGAACGGACAACAAAATGATCCTATAAGAGTTCAGTTTTCCCTTTCAAGGTACAGAACCCTAAAAACATTGAAGACATTCTGAATAAATTTAACAAGTGCATAATCCTTGTGTACAGTATGTAAAAATATTATATTGTGGCCTTAATTGATAAATCATATTATATCTACATATCATACATACCTCCATAAACATTTGAATCCTCTACCCAAGGAGCCATGTTTTGGGTTGGTCGGTAATAAAATTCATCTCTGTTCGACGCCACTATATAGCTGTAGTCGCTTTCCTCATCCTCAACACCAGAGTATGTTAGCAATATACACATTTTTCACAAGGAAATCTTATAATACTAGTTGTTCAGTTCATAGTCCATATCCAAAAAAGTGATATCATTTCTTAAATATACGTCACGCGGTCACGTGAGGCAAATCACGAAGATATGAGCAGTTTAAATTGTTTATTTGTTATCAATGACATTTTATACATCAATGTTTGTTATCATTCCGGTTTAAAAATGAGATGTCGCTAAATGAGGCACAAAATAGCTATTTCTGTTTCCACTTTTTGGGAAAGTGTTTTAATGAATTAGTATACGTATTATATATGCCTTTCATTGATCACTTTTTCAAATAAAGGGCTATTCATTAATAAAAATCGAACTTTCTTTACGGTGAACGGAACGTCGCGTTAAATCAGGCGGTCAAGTGTCATTTTGTGGCGGAACGTCATTACACTGTAAACAAACAACGCTTAGAAGAAAATTAAGAGTTATTTAGCTATTATAACTAAAATTTAAATAAATGACAAGTTATAAGACGTGTGCAGTGACGATGTGTACAAGTACGATCGCTAAATATCCTAACAAATACTAATCTATGTATCTATGTAAGAGAAGTATTATTGAAAAAAAGGAATAAATTGGGTACTTGACAGTTATAACAATAAAATATGAAATATGTTGGATATGATAGCTTATAAGTAAACATAAATTATGCAGTATTTCGTTTATTTTTTAATATGTTCTAAGTATTTTAATTTTTAAAAAGAAATTTTCGATTTTTTATCTGTGGATTTTAAATCCCAAAACGGCGACAGTGCTGCCTCAAATGTCATGTGACGTCACTACATCGAAACCTGTCGATCACATCGAAACCTGAAGTATGTGTAACGTCGAAGTTTATTTCTATATTTTCAATGTGTTGACGTCACGCTACGAAATGACACTTGACCGCCTGTTTTGGCGTAACGTTCCGTTTACCGTAATAAAAATATGTTTTTTATTAATAAATAGCCCTTTTTCGAAAAAATGATCAATGAAAGGCATATATAATACGTATATGAATTCATTAAAACAGTTTCCCAAAAAGTGTCAAGTAGCCAATTTAGTACCTCTCGAGTGATTCGTCAATTCCAAATCATTGGAACGGGACGTAATCAAAACAAAACAGCAAGTGGAAGTATTCATATATTTAATATATTATATAGATGTCTATGATAAGAATAGAATTATAAGACGTCTATGAGAATTCTATTTTAAGGGCCCATTCTGTAATTAATAGGACACAATTAAAATATTCCATGACATGTAAAATATTTCATGATTGATGGTGCATGTGCACTGATTAAGTTACAGGACTGTATAATTAAAAATACATGATTTGCTAATATTAGTATTTTATTAACCGATTTCTTTGTTTATTTGGTTTATATGGTTCTATTAGTGAGTACACACAGTAGAATTTTTGTATATATTTATCATATGTTACAGTTACAATAATTACTACAGATCACCTAAGCTAAATTTTTGTGCTGCTTGCGTGTCTGCTTTTCTTCATTACTAAAATTATTTTCCGTAACAAATGGATATATATTTTTATCACTGTCATTTTCAGAATTAAATTGCAATGCAATAATAGGAACTGTATGGTCACTTTTCTTCCTTCATCTTGTTGGGTAGGTTACGCAAGTAAAGAAGTACTATTTCCCGTGTACTTTACTTTATGTATTTCAGACTGGTGCCCACTTTCGAAACTTTTGGCTCCTCACTTCTTCTAGGCAGGACAGTCATCACATTTTCATTTTCATTGATGTTCCTTGTGTTCAGGACAACTTTTACTTTTCATGAAACACAAATTTGCCTTCCTCTTAAACTGCACATACTCTATAACGTCGTCACTATACGATTGTCGGGAAGATCTGTAAATATAAATATAACCAATTAATAACTTTAAAACAGTTCACATAAGAATATAAGTATATTTAAAAAAATCTTAATAATCACTTGAAGACAACCTTTCTTCTGTCTGAAGTCAGTTAAGAAATGTTTTAATTGTCCGATATGATTAAATGTAAATATAAATAATGTTTTACTTACGTTGTTTATTTGATAATTCCATAGGTTATCTCACGGAAGTTTTTGTATCCTTTTTGATTTATTGCACTGCATATATGGATCTTCTTTAAGCAGGTTCACGCTATCAGCTTTAATATAGTATGGCTTCATTTCGGTTCACAACATAAATTCAACCAACTCTCAACCAAATCCAACCAACAGCAAACGATTTAATTATTATTTGTCTTGTTTGGTTTCGATGTAGTGACGTCACATGACATTTGAGGCAGCACTGTCGCCGTTTTGGGATTTAAAATCCACAGATAAAAAATCGAAAAATTCTTTTTAAAAATTAAAATACTTAGAACGTATTAAAAAATAAACGAAATACTGCATAATTTATGTTCACTTATAAGCTATCATATCCAACATATTTCATATTTTATTGCTATAACTGTCAAGTACCCAATTAGACCAGTGATGTTCTATCACAATTGTGCTATTAATAACAACCTTGTTAATATTGTAATAATTACATTTATATATCTTATCTTTAATAAATAATATATATTTTCTTCGATTTCGAATGAATATTACTGAATATTGGATATTTTGATAGAAACCATAGATATATTATATTATTGATGTGAAACATCTATAGCCGCACGTAAAACCGATTTCTGGCGTGGCGACGCATGCCGCACGCTATACGATGGTATATATATACAGTCTATATGCAGTAGTGTGTACGGTGTGGCGACGCGTCGCCATGCGCAATCGAATTCAATAAATAGTCATCGTTATCTGGAAAAAAATCGTAATATTTTATTTTATCATTATGACATATTTAGTTCCTATCACAATATGTTCTTTTCTGCATATTACTTTTACAAAATAATGTGGATGTTTCACATCTGCCAGGCGTACCGTGACGGCTCACATTTTTATTATAGGATAATATATCTATGATAGAAACTTTACTGACAGTCAAATGACATTAGTGACAATTGATTATTTTTTCATAGTTTGACACAAAGTTATGATTTTTATCTGTTATTTGATCTTGTGTTGCCATTGAAAATAACTTCTCCTTTAACGTCTATAATCTGTATATTACATTCTGAATGTATCAATGTATTGACACATTGACATATTTGACAGTGTGTGATTGTGTGAGTTGTGATTGAGAAATTCATTTTTGTGAGATTTATTTTATTTTCACTAATAATCTAGGCAGGAGATATTGCAGATAATGATCAACACTAGTAAATAACCTTAAAAAGCCTAAACATGGAATCAAATTTAACCTTTTTCAGTCTTCCAGTGAGTATGCACAATAGATTTGGAACACAAACTTTGTCTTTTACACGTACCGTTTACGTACGTCTCAATAACTTTTGTGAATAGTTCGTAGATTCCGAGACGTCCGACTTGGCGTTTAAAAGCAAAGGATTGGATTGCGATTCGGACCTCAACAGTCAGTTGCAGCTTCAGACGTGCCTGAGTACCGATGACGTGCTCGCCCACTTCCTTACCGCTGACGGGCCGCTGGAGGAGCCCGACTTGAATGGCCCAACGACATTGCACTGCGAGATCTGCGCCAAGCAGTTCGATAATGCTAAGAAGTACTATGGGCATCTACGTGTGCATTCTAAGGACTATGTATGGAAGTGTGGTAAGTATACCGAACGCTTAAAAGAAAAGCAATGCTTTAGTGTTGCTGTAAGATTTACTATGTTGTATTGCTGTCAACCCATTATCGACCCACTGCTGGACACAGGTCTCCTGGGAAAGGGTTTAGACTGCATGTAGGTTTCCTCAAAATGTTTCCCTTCACTGCCAGCATGTGATAATTAAAATCTAACTTAAAAATCAGGACCTGAAAATCGAACCTTGTACCCTCCTAGAAAAGCAAAGACAGCCTCTAGATCACTAGCTGATCTACTAACTAGCTACTAATTTGATTATATATTATTTTCAGACAAATGCCCAGATCAGAAGTTCTCGACCAAGCAGCAGCTGATGAAGCACAGCCTCAGCCACAAGCCCCTGGCCAGGGTGTGGAAGTGTCCACAGTGCACCATGGTGTTTGAAGCTCTGTGGCGCTTACAACAACATCTGTTTGCTAAGCATCTTCATTATATGTTAGTATTATTAACTAAGGTTTGATTTTATAGAAAGCTTAGGATAACATACTCTTTCTACACTCACTGCCCCACACTAGGATTGCCTGCATCGTGGGTGCTATGGTCACACACACAAAAATTTATATAAGTAAACGATATTTCATAGTCATATTCATCCAACGAAAATATATAGTTTCAACCCACATGAGGAGCAATTGTCATTCTGGTTTGATATGCATTAGGTTCCGGGTTCGATCCCCAGCCACACAGATATTAAAATGATTTATGTATATTTCTTTTTTGGTTCTGGATGTTTATGTACTTTGTACTTCCTGTGTAGGGGTCTATGAGTTTATAAAACATTAATAAAACCTATCTACATACAAACATTGATGATGTTGATTCCCTTCAAATGCTTCTGCAAATAAACCCACTTCTTGTTACAGGCCACACAAGTGTGATCAGTGTGAAAAGGCATTCCACAAACTATCCGATTTGAAAAAACATCAGGATGTGCATAGTGGTTAGTTTTCGTTTGAATTAATACATTTTTTTTATAATATAGGAGTAGCAGACGAGCATGCAGTCAACCTGCTGGTAAGTGGCTACTGCCACCCATGGACATATGTAATCAACCCCAGATAGCATTAGATATTCCTACCCGAGGTAGGCCACACATGCGCCCGCAACCCCTGTGGATTAGCTGGAACGCCGCGGAAAAGTATGTCTCCCTTACCACACCCTTCAAACCAGAACACAGCAGCGCTTAGCGCACAGCAGCAGTTATGAGGCAGAAATAGGTGTGGTGGTGCCGCCGGAGTCAAACCGCAAAGGGTTCTACTACCATCAAAACATATTTTTTATACTTTAAATGTAAATCTTTTCATGGTTGGATGGTGGAAGGTTGAGTTTTAATATTGTGCTCTGTAGACAACTATTTACATGTTGTTAATATTTTCTCTTTTAATATTAGCTGATTGGTACTTTAAATAAAAATATGCATAAAAATGTTTGATATAGATATCAGGAAGCATCCTTGTCCAACTTGTGATGTGAGATTCAAAGACAAATCAAATCTAAAACGTCACATGCTGAGCCACACTAATGAGAAACCCTTCAGCTGTTCGGGATGTGGGAATAAATTTAAACAGGTAACTACACATATTTGTATTTTTCTATAGTAATAGGGTAGACAAATTTCAAATTCAGATTTCCGATGTTTATTTTTTGTGACTTGCGGTCTTGTAACGTCTAATAGATTAGCTGCTGTAGAGGTAAAGAATAACATTTTAATTCAAACGACAAGTAAAATTTCATTTGCAAATGGACAATTTCTACAATATTTTTGAGCCATAATGAAAATAGAATGTGTATATTTGTTTTGTCATAAATATGCTATTATTGATTTGATTTCAGGTAGCTTCTCTCAACCGACACAAACTAAATTGCCCCCTCAAAACACAAATTGACGACAGTAAAACAGATAAGGTCATACAAAAAAATGAATGCAGATTATGTGGAATGATCTTTCCATACAAAGTTACACTCATAGAACATTGTGTCAAGTAAGTTTACTAAGTTGTTTAGTCTATATTTAAATTTAAATTTAGTGCTGTGTTTTGTGTAATTTTTTGGTGTCATGTCATTAGTCTTATATTTTTTATTAATTTCAGGCACCACACAAATACTAACAATGAAACGAATATTGAACAGAAACAGAACCAAATTAATATAGATGCTAATAGAACTGTAGATAACATTGTAGATGATATCCTTTCAGCAGAAGACGATTACCTGACAATGTCAACACAAAATGAAATGTTAAACCCATTCACTAGCACTAATTTAAACCAACATGACACCAACACTTGTGATAACCTCATGCAGATAGAGTTCCTGAAAGAAATGAATCTTTATTCTCTAGATGATGAATTATTATACAATGACATAGATTTCGATACTTTCCAAAGCAGTCACATGTTTAACATGAACACAAATGATATTGATTACTGCATCAATGACAGAAACACAGAAATACAGTTTGATTTTTCTGAGGCAGCGAAAAGTGTAGATCAGGATATCATGAATGCTCTATCACAAGTAAAAGATGACCATTTACCAGATGAATTCTTAAATGTTGCCGAAATGGCTAGTTTCGATAAACCAAACGAGATTGAAGAACCACCTGTTTTAGTTAATGATTGTGCGACGATTTTTGAAAGTGATGTTGATCTCGACGCTAGTACCAACTTAGCTGCAAATTTAAACCAACTCATTGGAGAGAACAATGTTCAGTATATATCTACAGAACATGATGATACTTTCATAATTAGCTTAAGAAGTGAAATAGATGCGGAACAATTGACAGACATGTTGAACATAGGTGTGGAAGTTGGTGAGGAGAGTGATAATAAGACTGTAGTAGATGAACCACCAGAGGAGGATAGTTACGTAGGGCTACCAAACTATATAGTACCGATCATAGTGGAATTTAAACAACCTAACAAGTCAGAAACTGAGAAAGCGCCAGTTTTGGAGGACAAGGATGGTAACAGCAAGCAAAGAAAGACAAAGAAAAAGTGTGTCTTATACATATGTCGCAAATGTAGCAAAGTTTTCAAAAAGAAAGATAATTATAAATCACATATGGGTAAGTATCAATTATAAAAAACATATTAGGGATGAGCTTCTTATACAATATTTATATTCTTATTGCAATAATAACTGAAACTTTTTATCTCATACAGCAACTGTTAGTATTCGTATTTTGTGATGTGACCTGCGTTATTTCTATTTTTTGTATTTCTCGTATATGCCCGTTATTATTAATATTAAATATAACTATGTTTTCTTTTAAAGATTAAAATTGGCAATGGCAAAAATTTAATATGAAGAAATTTTACTTATTTATTTAGTTATTATTTTGAAATGATTGACGTTGGATTGATTATTAAGAACAGGCTATTAACGTTTTTTTTTAATAATGTAGTAGTATCAAGAGTATGCAGTCCACCTGATGGTAAGTGCCGTCACTGCCGCTCATGGACATCTGTAATCGACCCCAGATAGGATTAGATATTCCTACGAGAGGTCGGCCACAGATGCGCCGCTACCTCTGAGGTCCAAGCTGGAACGGCTCGAAAATATATGTGTCCCATACCACACCTTTCAAACCAGAACACAGCAGCGCTTAACACTGCTGTTACGAGACAGAAATAGGTGTGGCGGTGGTGCCGGAGTTGAACCACAAAGGGTTCTACCCAGTAGGATAATATATCTATGGTTCTACCACCTACAATCTGTTAAACGTCTCAATATCATCGTTATATTATCCGAAAATTTCAAACCATACCCAATGGGAATAACTGGGAGAAAATGATATTTAGCATTAAGTCCGCCTTTTACACCATACTGTTTTTAACATGGTCAGTAAAGAGTAAATAAATAAATAATGTTTTTAATCCCAACATTGTTTTAACAAGCCCGATTGATAAAGCCAACGTGATTCCCCAGGTACGCACAAGCCGGAGCTGGCGCGGCACGTGTGCGGCGCGTGCGGGCGGCGCTTCGCGTACCGCTCGTCGCTCACCAAGCACCGCGCCGCGCACGCGCCGCGCGCGCCGCCCCGGCACGCCTGCGACCAGTGCGAGAGACGCTTCACCGCCGCTTGGATGGTACTGTACTGTATTGTTTGTTTAATCGACAATTTGTTTACTTATTTGGGTTTATTTCAATCGATATTTGTAATTAGATTAAAAATGAATATCCCACGAATAGAGTGTATACAATATTATATAGCAGTGTCAACAAACATCCACCGTTATTAAAAAAAAAAAAATTAAAATGACACTTACCGGAGTACTAAACTAATCATAAATAAAATAATCATCATCAACTTATTACTGTCTCACTCCTGGGCACGGGTCTCCTCTTAGAATGAGAAGGATTAAGCCATAGTACACCGCGCTGGTCAAGTGCGAATCGGTAAACTTCACATACATTTGAGAACTTTGTTTTAAGATTTCTGAGGCAGGCTAGTTTCCTCACGATCTTTTCTTTCACTGTTTAAGCAAATCATAATTAATTTCTTAAAACTTAGATAAATTAGAAGTGGAGCCTAGTATTTGAACCTCGAACCTCTCGATCAAGAGTTTCATAAGCACTAGGCTATCTAACTGCTTTATTTATTTAATTGGGTTAATTTCAATCGAAATATGCAATTGAATTAAAAATGAAAATCCCGCCGAATAAATTGCTTCTGTGACGTGTATGTAAATGTCACAGATCGAAGGCTGAAGGAGAAGCTCGTTCGTGTGAAAAAACACCGCGCGCAGTATTGTTGACGTGTACCGAATACGTCCGAAAAATTATGTATAGTCCGCACCAAACTGCTAGTCCGCTCTGATATAGAAATTAGTCGTGTTGCCATAGCAAATTGTATGACTACACCTGCTTAGAACAATTTCAGAGCGGACTAGTAGTTCGGCGCGGATTATATATACTTAAGAAATTGTGACAAAAAATAATAGATACGGTTAACCGTAGTTTTTTTTTATAATATAGGAGTAGCAGACGACCATGCAGTCCACCTGATGGTAAATGGCTACTGCCGCCCACGGACATGTGTAATCAAGCCCAGATAGGATTAGATATTCCTACCTGAGGTCGGCCACAGATGCGCCGCTACCCCTGAGGACTAAGCTGGAACGCCTCCGAAAACTCTGAACCGAAACTCTCCCTTACCACACCCTTCAAAACGGAACACAGCAGCGCCTAACATTGCTGTTATTAGGCAGAAATAGGTGGCGCTGGTGCCGCCGAAGTCGAACCACAAAGGGTTCTACACCTACACCTTTAAATTATTTAGTCAGTGTTGTTTGAGCCCGTGTGACGTTGCATTCCAGGTGCGGATCCACGTGGAGCGCGACCACGAGCGGCGCGCGCCGCACGCGTGCGCCCGCGCCGGCTGCCGCGCGCGCTTCTACAAGCGCAGCGACCTCGCCACGCACGAACGGTGCGTACACACTCCGCTCATTTGTAATAGGATTTATAAATTACTAGCTGACCCGGCAAACGTTGTGTTGCCATATAAATAAAAAAAATGTTAAGGTTGAACAAACCTTATCACTTACCGGTTTGAAAAATAGGTAGAATATTTGAAACTGCGATGGTAGCGAAGTCTGTCGAATCCAATGTGAAACATTCCAAAATCAACAACTACTTACGATTTAAAAATAATTAAATAAACCTTTTCCCACGGACTAAATTGTGAATCTAAACCATTGTCAAGTTCCCTTGAACACACACAACAAATTCCATCAAAATCAGTCCAGTCTTTTAGGAGGAGTTCAGTGACATACACACGCACATAAGAAATATATATATATATATATAAAGATTTCATTTGTATGCCCAAAAGGGTCGGATATAGCGCATTTTATATAACCATATGAACACTTGTAAGACCTATATTTACAAATAAAGAGATTTGATTTGATTCGTACATTAGTAAACATTACTCACTCCTAACAATAAAATGTAACCAGTTTTGACAATAGAAATTGTCGCTGTCATCTATTTTCGTGCTTGAAAAATATTAAAAAAATGTAGTTTTCAGATCATTTACGAATAAAACGATGTTCCCGGCACTTTTCCTTCGATTTCGTGTTTTTGCACCACTTAACTGCACATGTCGGCATTGTTTCGCGTAAATGACACCATGACAACTATTAAATGGCTGACACATTTGTCCGCCGTTTAAACCATTTAATGACTTCCTTCAATTACAAGGCAAGGTGAGATATCTATACTTATTTATGACTCAGGTATAGACCGCGACAAACTTCTAGTCCGCTCTCAAGTTGCGCGCAGGTGTAGTCAGAGCACCGTTGCGGTCGAACACAACCACAAGCGTAAACTAGCGTAATAGCGTAGTAGCGTAAATAGCAACGTAAGGGCACACTAACGCAGCTATGTACTCGCGGACGAGAGCGGGCAGCGGAGGGTACCGGGGGGGGGGGGGGGTTCCGCTCTGTCTTCGTCTCGCTGATATCTACAATTTATTTTTGCGACGCGATTCGTTTCTATATTCAAAACGGATAAGCAGTTTGGGGTGGAGTCTACATCTATGTATTTCTCTTATTCAGCACACTCTACAACCCAAACGGCTTGACGCATTTCAACATAAGATTGATTCGATTAAATCGCGGTAGTGATAGGCTATGTTCTTAAGCAGTCGGAGTTTTTGTTTTTACTTCTATTATAATCGTTACCGTAATAATCAATAGCATACGTGTTACCAGGTACCACACGGGCGAGCGACCTTTCTCCTGCGACACGTGCTCCAAAACGTTCCCGCAAAACTCCCACCTGAAGAGGCACAAACGCAGCGCCGGATGTATAAAACTGTAAGTTTTTACTATTACCAATATCTGCTTCTATACAATTATTACATGGAGTATACGTACTATATTTATTTTTAGTAGATAATGCTCCTTATATATATGTCATGTATATGTCATACAATCGACACTAAATAGGATTGGAGGACTAAAGTCGGATACAGATATGTAGCTACTTCTTAAGGCCAAGTTGGAACGCCTCATACATTTATGCAATACTGTGTACTTCAAATCAGACGACATAAGCGCTTAGGGCCGACCGAGCAATGCCTTGTGGTGTTGCTGAAATCGGCAACGCTGCTTCTCTCAATGTAGAAATTGCGTCGCTACTCACCACGTATTCAGGCATTTGTTTAAATATGGTCTCCTCATGCTATGATAGCAACAGTTTTGAAAGTGGTAGAAGCCTCTGTGGTTCGACTCCGGCGCACCATCGCCACACCTATGTCTTCCTAATAACAGCAGTGATAAGTGCTTTGAAGTGTGAGGTAAGGGAGACATACTTATCTGCGGTGTACCAACTTAGTCCTCAAGGGTAGTGGCACATCTGTAGCCAACCTCAGGTAGGAAACTAATCTTATCTGGGGTTGATTACAGATGTGCGGCAGTAGCCGCTTACCATCAGGCGGACTGTATGCTCGTCCGCTATTCCTATATTATAAAAAAAAATACATCAGTAATAAACTCCCACTTTAAAATCATGTTTTATTTTTTGTTTCAGAACACAGAATAATCAGAAAAATTAAGAAGTCCATCAGAAAAAAATAGCAGAAGACTTTTGTGGATTGTTCTCTAACAAAGTGTTGATATGTATTGAGAACTGTGATATTATTAGATAATTAACTTTACTTTGTACTGTCTTTTCCTAAATAAAATCGTATTGCTTTAATTCTGTGACATTTTATTGAGCTTTTTATATTTTGATATTTAAATTTTAAAAAGCGTATATGTACTTAAGAAGTCATACTTTTATTGCATATTTAATAAAATTATATTATAATATTACGTGTTACATCTGCACCGCAATATCGCTTAATAAGTGCTAAAAATACACAGATCTGTTATACAAAACTAAAACTAAAATTATTTATATTTTAATAACAATACAATTATTAATTTAAAAAAAATATCAGTGACATACATCCTTTTTACAAAGAGCTTTGCGTATTACACTTTTAGCCTTTCCAGTGACGATATGTAGTCCTCCTAAGTAAGTATAGTCTGATTCATAAATGTCCAAAATGTAAACAAAGGAAATGGCCGATCAAAAAAATACGTTTCAAATGGTATAGTGCCACCAACTTTTCTGTTCAGTAGACAAATCTGGAACTAAAACAAAGCCGACCGCCATTTTGAAATGTCATTCCGCTGTCAATTCTTTGAAGTGTGAGTGCTCTTTGTTTTTCGATTCGAATATAATTGTAATAAGTGATTAAAAATGCCTAAGCCTCTCAAAAGTGATGCACGGGTCATTATTTTAAAGGTTATAGATTTCATGAGGGAAGAAAAACGCCTGCTAGCTCCGAAAATACCGTTTGAGAAATTGACAGAACGCGTCGCAGCTGCGACAGGTTAGTGTTGCTATGAAGTGTTGATAGTTAATTAATAGAAAGTCCCGCGTAAATATTTCAGTTATTTTATTTTACTTAGTTAAAGTGTCACTGAGTATTTTTGGTAGTAAATGTTTTTTTATACTTCATGTATTTATATTTTTGCTACAGGAGTAAGCGAACGATTTGTTTACAAGCTCATGAATGAAAAGAAAAAAGCTGAAGAAAGTAATGTCCAACTATCTACTCCCAGTAAGAATAGAGAAAGAAAAACAGGAAAATTGGACATTGATGATTTTGACATTGGCGTCATACGGAGAAAAATTCATGAATTTTATTCATTTAGGAAAGAAATTCCGACTATACTAAAATTATTAAACATACTTAGAGAAGAAATTGATTTCTCTGCAAAACGTGAAACACTTAGAAAACTGCTGCATAAAATAGGATTTCGTTTTAAAAAAACTAAAACAAATAGAAAAGTGCTATGTGAGCGTAATGACATAACTGCGTGGAGGGCTGCATACTTACAAAAAATTCGTGAGAATGAGTCTGGAGAAAAAAAACCCGTCGTTTATTTAGATGAGACCTATATACACTCATCTCACTCAACTGACAAATGTTGGCAAGGCCCAGATGTTGAAGGTGATTTGGAGCCAGTATCAAAAGGGAATAGGTGGATTATAGTTCATGCAGGAGGCGAAGAAGGTTTTGTAGAGAATGCTCTTCTTGTGTTTAAATCAAACACTAAGAGCGGTGACTACCATGATGAAATGAATAATGATAATTTTAAAAGATGGACTATTAAGAAATTGCTGCCGAACCTGCATAAGCATACTCTTATAGTGATGGACAATGCCCCCTATCACAGCATTTGTGTTAATAAATGTCCCAATTCAAACCACACTAAGGCTGTCATGCAATTGTGGCTGAGGGAGAGAAATATAGAATTTTCTAAGCAAATGACGAAACCTCAACTGCAAGAATTAATAAAGCGTAATAAACCAGCTCCTGAATATGAAATAGATAATCTATTAAAAAGTCATGGCCATTCTGTTCTCAGGTTACCGCCATACCACTGTGATTTGAACCCAATCGAGATGGTTTGGAGTTCAATGAAGAGAAATGTCGCTGAGCGAAATGTTGGTAAATCTAGTGCTGAAATGCCCCAGTTAATTCAGAATGCATTCGATAAAATAACAAAAGAACAGTGGAAAAACCATTGTCACCACGTAAAAAGAATTGAAGAAAAATACAGGAACAATGATGGATATTTAGAAGAACCATTCATTATTAAGTTGCATAGTGATAGCGAAAGCGATTCAAGTGACTCTGATGACGAATTATGTAAATCACTTGGCACAGGCACCTCAGGCGCATCGTCATTATTTCGCTCAGGGATGTCTGGTGTGGAGCCCCTCGAAGTTAGAGATCATGACCATAATTATTTTTATAAAATATAAATTTTATTTTTATAAAATATAAATAATTATAGTTAATAATTCTGGACTTTTTATTTTTCCTGTCCTAGAATATCATTTAAGAATTAAAATTTGACATTATTAACCTAATTCTTTTTTTTAGGTTATTTATCTTTTTAAATATTTTTTACATATTTTATCTAGTAAAAATCATAGGTCTCAAAGTTGTTGAGCTCCCTCTTCAGTAGGCAAATATAATTATATGGTAACATTGGACGCTGCACTAGCGACCCTGTCAACTGAACAGATAAGTTGGTGGCACTATATATTCGTCACTATTTTATAGGCCCATTTTGACACATGCCACCCTAATGTCATTGACGTTTTGAACCATATATATATATATAACCCTACGTCAGTAGAATAATATGTCTATGTTTCGAACTATTTTTTATGAACGTATAAGGAAGCCAGGGGGCTCCCGCCACCGCGAACGACACGACGACAACGTTGGTTCCGTTGTTCAATTCAAACTAGAATCTTTATGACTCTTAATTGCCAGCCTAAAGATTCAAAATAATACCAAATTACTAACGACAGATTATTTGTACGTAGAACCATAGACAAAACACACTGAACACGGTAATAATAATAAAAAATAAGGTTTATGGTAGAAAATTAAAATGTGATAATGGTAACACAATCTGGAACCAAAACATTTTTTGCCGCCATTCTAAGTTTCGAAGCTGAACGTTTTCACAGCTTTTTGTTAAATTGTTTTGTTGTTATTGTGTGTTGCTGTTAAAATTGATGTTTTTTGTTGAGTTTATTAAAGGTTTTGTTTCTTGTTAATTTGTTAAGGTTAAGGTATTATATACCTGTAATCGTATTTTGACAATGACATTTCTTTGTCTACATTTTGGACACCTAATTATGAATCAGAATATAGATACAGCGTATTTATGTTCGCACGCAAGAAGTTACACTTCTTTGGCGTAATTAATAAAAAATAAAAATTGTATCATATCTACATAAAATCAACGCAATAGTTTCCGTTACAAAAAACCATTTCACCAATAGTTTTATTCCCTCGTGAGTGTCGTGGGGTCTACAAAAATATAACTTCAATTACATCCGTATAGATATTGAAAGACTGCACAACTGATCTTATTAAATAGTACTATTAATAATAAAATTACTACGCATAATTCAAATATGAACCAGGTAATAAAAATCTTAAAAAATAATTTTATTTTAGACTCGACAAAAATCAACAGTGATTTTCTAATTAATATACGTAGGATTTATTTAATGTAGGTCCATTGAAGATAATGTCATGTTTTCCATAAACGTTTTCAGGCTGTCTTCGTCTTGCTCCAATCCTTCATATGAGTAAGTTCTTTTCTTCATTAACTGCAAAGGAAAATATACGTATAATATGCTTGCGTTATTTATATCTTATTTTTTGTGAAGGTGGTAGAATCATTTGTGGTTCGACTCCGTCGGCACCACCGCCACACCTATTACTGCCTCATAACAGCAGTGTTAAACGCTGCTGTGTTCTGGTTTGAAGGGTATATGTAAGGAAAACATATTTTTCCGAGGCTTTCCAGCTTAGTCCTCGAGAGGAGCGGCTATCTGGGGTTGATTACAGATGTTATTGGACGGCAGTAGCCACTTACCATCAGGTGGACTGCATGCTCGTCTACTACTCCTATATGATAAAAAAACTTAAACTAATGCATTTATACACTTTAATGAAGCTTCACAGGAGATCACAGGGGTCATAACCGTATTGAATGGTGTATGTTTTTTCAGATTTGGGGGATTCTGGACTTTTTGACAGGGTCGGGCTCAATTTTGCAAAATATTTACATTCCGACCGAAAAACTAAAATAGTAAGCGGTCGGAGCCACTTCTGTATAATATAGATATATATAATATAAATGATAATAATTATAAAAATAGTAATATTTATTGTTTTTGATGATTATGATATATTTTACTTGTACGTGTGTTATACGTACGTGTTGTATGTAGACTAAAATTAATTAATTAGCAGATGCTAATTTATACTGTTTAATGATTTCTTGTTTACTGATTTTTTTAAATTATTATAATTAATTAATTATTTTTTATTAATTGGTGATGTCTGATTACTGAGTTGCAAGCCTTCAGAACTTACTTAAAATTGTCAGTGTAATTGTGTACGTGTGTGTTAGCGTATTTACATCTTTGCTGCTGAGGCTCTAAGCTTTTGCTCTGAGCTGACTGGGCGTGGATGCAGGTGCTTGCGTGAATGCGTGCGTGCGTGTGCGTGTACGAGTGTGTGTATGTACGTGTGTTTAATGTGTATGTGTACGTATGTGTGCATGAGTGTGTGTGTATGTATGTACGACGTACGTATGTGCGTGTACTAGTCTGTGTGTGTGTACGTGTGTGGGTACGTGTGTGTGTGTGGGTACGCGTGTGTGTGTGGGTACGCGTGTGTGTGAGGGTACGTGTGTGTGCGTGTATGTGTATACGCGTGTGTGTGTACGTGTACATGTGTGTGTATGTACGTGTGTGTGTGTGTGTGTGTGTGTGTGTGTGTGTGTGTGTGTGTGTGCGTGTGTGTGTGTGTGTGTGTGCGCGCGCGTTACCGGGTTGCGCAGCCAGGCGGGCAGCGCGAGCAGGTTGCCGCGCTGCGCGTAGCGGCGGTCCAGCAGCAGCACGCCGCCCCAGTCCGCGCGGTGCCGCACGCAGCGCCCCAGCGCCTGGCCCAGCGCGCTGTACAGAACAAACATCGTGTTGCAACTCGTGCCGCATAAAGTTCACTCGTGAATGAAGGTGGTAGAACCCTTTATGGTTCGATTCCGGCGGCACCACCGCCACACCTATTTCTGCCTTATAACAGCAGTGTTAAGCGCTGCTGGGTTCTGGTTTGAAGGGTGTGGTAAGGGCGACATACTTTTCCGAGGCGTTCCAGCTTAGTCCTCAGGGGTAGCGGCGCATCTGTGGCCGACCTTAGGTACGAATATATAATCGAACGTCTGAATCGTGGACGACCGCCACGAGTTTTTTTTTTATAATATGGAGAGGCAGACGAGCATGCAGTCCACCTGATGGTAAGTGACTACTGCCGCCCATGGACATCTGTAATCAATCCCAGATAGGATTAGGTATTCCTACCTGAAGTCGGCCACAGATGCGCCACTACCCCCGAGGACTAAGGAATGCTTCGGAAAAGTACATCTCCCTTACCACACCGTTCAAATCATAACACATCAGCGCTCATCACTTCTGTTATTAGGAAAACAGATGTGGCGATGGTACCACCGAAGCCGAACCACTAAGGGTTCTACCACGTTCAGGTTTTCAGCAGTTCACCTGATGGTAAGTGTCCACTGTCTCCCATGAACATCTGTAATCACAACGGGTTCTAGGTTCCAGTGGCGGAGGTCCGGGCCGGAAAGTTGAATGGAGGCCCCCAGCGTAAAAAGTTTATCTGATTTTACAAAGTTACAAATGTGTCATAGACTTATCCGCCTAAAAATACGTAAGATTCCTATGACCGGTATTGTTTGGTTCTGACGACCTTTTTTTTAGTAACTGTTTGGGGGCCCTCAGGATCGGGTCCCGGGGTGGATTGCCACTTCCGCCCCCTTAATCCGATAGAGGTTCTATCACCTTCAGGCATAGATTAGTAAAGATTACTCACACCTAACAAGAAAATGTAACCAGTTTTGACAATTGAAATTGTCACTGTCATCTATTTGTTTTCGTGTTTGATAAATATTAAAAAAATGTAGTTTTTAGATCATTTACGAGTGAAAGGTTATTTTTCCGCACTTTTTCTTTGATTTCGTCTTTTTGCACCGCTTAACTGCACATGTTGGCGTAATTCCGCGTAAATTAATGACAGCCATTAAATGGCTTCATTCAATTACAAGGCAGTGAGATATCTATACGTATCTATGCCTTCAGGCGATACACAGATAGAATCGTACCGGAAAGCTTGCGCGTGGTACCAGTCCGCGCCGCTGGGCAGGCCGCGCTCCACGTGCAGGTCGTTGTACTTCTTCTTCTCCAGCACCGCCACATCGTCTAGGTTGGGGTACGGGATACCCACCTACGTACAAAAAAATATTTATCATTTACACAAAATTTGAACATTATATGCCTACTAGGGATATAATTTTGTAATAATACATTTATTAAATACTAGCTGACCCGGCAAATGTTGTGTTGCCATATAAATAAAAGAATGTTAAGGGTGAACAACCCTTATCCCTTACGGGTATGAAAAATAGATAGTAGCCGATTCTCAGACCTACTGAATATGCATATAAAATTAGATGAAAATTGGTAAATCCGTTTCAGTGGAGTACGGTAACTGACATTGTGACACGAAAATTTTATATATAAGATAATAAATTTATTATTACTCTCCAAACTAAATAGATAAGCAGAAAAGAAACTAAAAACAAAGTCACGACAGTTAAAAAAATACACTTTTACCAAATGCGTGAACTCGTTCGATTATCGGCTAAGCAAAAAGATTTCCAAAATAAATATATAATAAGATCTTTCTTGTTCTTTCTGTTTCTTGAATTCAGTTTTAGTTTTATTAACTTGGTCCACTCAAGGTGTTACGTATATGCTTATGTACTCTTTCAACATTTTTCGTTTGTCCTGATAGTTTTTGTATGCGTTCAACTGCGTATGACGGAACACAATCAAGTACGTGGTGCGAAACAGATGACACTAGTTTCGATGTCTTGTTTCTTCCCGGATAAGGAATAGATAGATAAATTACTCATTATTTTCGTCACTCGACAAGATTATAACAAAACTGTTTTTGTTATAATCAATAATAATAAGGAGGTCGTGGCATGAAACAAAATAATGTTGATGCAATATCGAAATAAAACATTCCTGAACTATGATGGTTTTTAAAAGATGGTGGTAGTCTCCCTGGGGTTAATTATACATGCCCATAGGCGGCAGTAGCCATTTACCCTCAGGTGGACTGCATGCTCGTCTGCTATTCGTATATCTATACTAACATTATAAATAGGAAAACTTTGTTTGTTTGTTTGATTGTAATGAATAGGCTCAAAAACTACTGGACCGATTTTAAAAATTCTTTCACCATTCGAAAGCTACATTATCCAAGTAACATAGGCTATATTTTATATGAAATATATTTGATAAATAGATTTTGAGGCGGTACAAAGTTTGCCGGGTCAGCTAGTATTATATAAAAAAAAGATAAAAGACATTTAAAAAATTGATCAACTCTATCGTATTCCAAAACGCACTATTTATCTTATATATAAAATTCTCGTGTCACAATGCTAGTTACCGTAACCGGTCGGACAGCACTGGTGGAGTCGTGGAAGTGTGCGCAAGTGTTCCCGCGGCTCCTCCCCGTAGTGATGCGGAGGGACACCGTCAGGTTTTTAGTCGGTTGGAGCCCGACATCACCTTCCACCGGCCCCTATGGCGGAAGGTACTCGTGCTGAGTTTTCCTGACGTTAAAAAATAAAAAAACTCCTTCGAAACGGATTTACCGATTTTCACCAAATTTTATATGCATATTCAGCAGGTCTGAGAATCGGCTACTATCTATTTTTCATACCCCTAAGGGTTGTTCACCCTTAACATTTTTTTTATTTACATGGCAACACAACGTTGGCCGGGTCAGCTAGTTATATTATAAAAAAATCCAAGGCACGTACGGCGACGACGAGCCGCGCCTGGTCGTCGCGGAAGTCCATGCCCTCCGCCGCCTTGCCGCGGTACACGCCCAGCAGCAGCGCGCCCTTCGCAGACAACGCCTTCTCGTAATACAACTGCCGGACGGAATAACTTTATTGATATATATATCTTTTATTTTTAGTTATAATATATAAATATGATTAAGGGCAGAGCACACCGTCAGTAGAACAACCCAACTCTAGCAGAAATTTTTGGGAGATTGCATCATCATCATCATCAACAACCCATTACTGTCCCACTGCTGGGCACGGGTCTCCTCTCAGAATGAGAAGGATTAGGCCATAGTCCACCGCGCTGGCCAAGTGCGAATTGGTAGACTTCACATACATTTGAGATATTTTTTTATAAATCTCTCATGTATACAGGTTTCCTCACGACGTTTTCCTTCACCGTTTAACAAGTGATCATTTCTTATACGCACATAACTTTGAAAAATCAGAGGTGCGTGTCTGGGATTGAACCTAGGAACCCTCGATCGAGAGGTCAAGTTTCTTAATCACTAGGCTATCACTGCTTATTGATATAAATATATTTTATTTTTAGTTATAATATATAAATATAGTTAAGAGCATAGCACACCGTCAGTAGAAGAGTCAACCCACCCCTAACGGCAATTTTGAGGAGGTGGCAAAATTCTAAGATGCTGCAAAGAATAAAAATATTTAATATCCGGTTCGAACCATTCCCAATATCTATGTAGTTCGTATGATATTGAATATGAGTTATAATTGACAGCTCAATTTAGAGTTGAAATCATAAAAAAATATTTACCTTCATTATTTCATTATGTTCAGAAGCATTCTGACTTTCCACATATACATGTTTTGCGTCATTTAGACTTTTCCAAATATCAGTTCGTTCCCACCTGAAATGAAAAAAAAAATACTATATGGAATTTTACACTTAGGTAGCGTTACAAGAATGTTCAAAGTTCAACTATCTCCATAGAAAATAAAATTTCTGTTTGAAAATTAGATAGTATAAAATGTAATATTGTCGAATGTTGAGAAGTAGTTTCTTCCTAAAGTTTGCGTCACAACACCACATGGCTGCAATCCTTGCGGTGGAGATCCTGTAGCAGCATAGGGCGCACAGCTGACGTACGCCTACCTAATATTTTTTTTGTTCACTAGGGGGAAACTTTCAAAAGGTACTCAACAACGTGGGAGCGACACGGGGTTATGTGGGATTTTAACCGAACTGCCCTCCGTAAAAACCCTTCGGTGGTCGTCCTCATCGCTTGGTGGAGAACTCCGGGTTTTCCGGCAGAACACAAGCGGAGTCCTTCAAGCACGATGGGAGGAGTAATGTGCGTTCTTCCCGCACACCAGGTATTTACGACGGTATGCGACTACTACCGCCGTCTACATACCGCCGTCCTCCCCGGGATCTTGTCGGCCGCAATCCCGGAAGCCCTTTTTTGTCGCGTCTTACGACAGGTAGGGGATACTGTAGTCCTATTTTGGTCTCGGGACTACTGGGACAACGACAGCCTACCTGCGGCGGAGGTCGCGCAGCAGCGGGTAGGAGGGCAGGAAGCAGAGCACGCCGTGCGGCGTGAGGCGGGCGGCGCGCAGTGACGTCACGACAGCCTACCTGCGGCGGAGGTCGCGCAGCAGCGGGTAGGAGGGCAGGAAGCAGAGCACGCCGTGCGGCGTGAGGCGGGCGGCGCGCAGTGACGTCACGACAGCCTACCTGCGGCGGAGGTCGCGCAGCAGCGGGTAGGAGGGCAGGAAGCAGAGCACGCCGTGCGGCGTGAGGCGGGCGGCGCGCAGTGACGTCACGACAGCCTACCTGCGGCGGAGGTCGCGCAGCAGCGGGTAGGAGGGCAGGAAGCAGAGCACGCCGTGCGGCGTGAGGCGGGCGGCGCGCAGCAGGGTGCGGCCGAGGGCGTCCTGCACGCGCTCGTCGCGCGCGGCCTGCCAGCCCAGCGTCAGCGGCGCGCCCGGGCCCGCCTCCACCACGCCCGCCCACACCTGGTACAAAATAATACCACACATTTTTACAACAATCAACAACAGAAACGTGAAAAGCTTGCAAGGATATAAAAAACGTCGGTACGCGCAACATTTGGATGCTCGTCACTTACGGACGAATACGAGAATATAATTTACTTCGATGTAATGAGCACTTCCTAAGAACACACCTATTTCTATCTTATAACAGCAGTGTTAAACACTACTGTGTTCTGGTTTGACGGGTGTGGTCAGGGAGACATACTTTTCCAAGGCGTTCCCGCTTAATCATCAGGTAGCGGCGAATCTGTGGCCGACCTTAGGTAGGAATATCTAATCCTATCTGGGGTTATTACAGATGTCCACGGACAACCGTAGCCACTTACCATCACGTGGACTGCATGTTCGTCTGCTACTCCTAAATTACTAAATTATAAAAAAAAAAACACCTGTCCGTATCGGACGCATTGTGGCTGTTTGACTGCATATTCGTCTGCTACTCCTAAATTATACACAAAACAAACCACCTGTCCTTGTCGGAAGCAGTGTCACGTACCTGATGCTCGGGCACGACGTGCTGCAGGCTGACGTCGCGGAAGGCGGCGCCGAGCTCGGCGGCGAGCAGCGCGCGCGGCGGCAGCGTGCCCGACGCGAGCAGCACGCTGCGCGCGGCGCACAGCGGCGCGAACACCACGCGCCCGCGCATGCACAGCACGTGCAGCGACACCGCGCGCTGCCACACGGTACAAGGTAATCGAATAGATTACTTTACATAGGTGGTAAAGTCTGATTCTTAATTAGGTGGCCAAAATGTAAACAAAGAAATGTCATTGTCAAAATACGATTACAGGTATTGTAAACCTTAACAAATGAACAAGAAACCATAGATTAGTAAAGATTACTCACCACTACCATAGATTAGTAAAGATACTTCGCCGCCTTGAAATTGAATGAAGCCCCAAACGAGTTATTAATAAGTTCTTTTTTTGAATTCTTGACAAATAAAAACATTTTTAGAGAAAATTTACGAATAAATATGTAACTAATACTGCGTAATTTACATAGTTAATAAATAATTATTTCAAATATTTTGGGGACATTTTAGCACGGAGACGTGGCAAAACTTTTTTACGCAACTATTTCAATTCTCAAAACTGGATACATTTTCTTGTTAGGAGTGAGTAATCTTTACTAATCTATGGGTATAGTCTGAAGGTGGTATCGGAAGGTGAAGGTTTGAAGGTAGTAGAACCATTTGTGGTTCGCCGGCGGCACCACCGCTACAGCTATTTCTGCCTTATAACAGCAGTATTAAGCGCTGCTGTGTTCTGGTTTGAAGGGTGTGGTAAAGGAGACAGACTTTTCCGAGGCGTTCCAGCTTAGTCCTTAGGGGTAGCGGCGCATGTGTGGCCGACCTCAGGCAGGAACATCTAATCCTATCTGGGGTTGATTCCAGATGTCCATGGGCGACAGTAGCCACTTACCATCAGGTGGACTGTATGCTCGTCTGCTACTCTTATATTATAAAAAAAAAGTCTGATTCATAATATGCCCTGTAGTGAATGTGCAGGTTCGTGATATATTGAGAGGCGTCTAGATTGAATGATGTCTTTATTATGACTGTCTTAATATTAAAGTTATCCTAACTTATATAACTATGAGTCCTACACAAACTACAGTCCCTGTAATTCCGGGACCAGAATAGGGCTACAGTATCCCCTGCTTGTCGTAAGAGGCGACTAAAATGGGCTTTCGGGGTTGCGCGCGGCAAGAGTGGGAGCTCGAACCGCCCGTCCACCGGTAGAACACGTAGTAAAGCCGGTAGAACACGCAGTAAAGCCGGTAGAACACGCAGTAAAGCCGGTAGAACACGCAGTGAAGCCGGTAGAACACGCAGTAAAGCCGGTAGAACACGCAGAGGGAACCTATGTCCCTCCGCAGGCTTAATAATATTGAAACAGCAACGAAGTATGCAGTGCATCTGATGATGTGGTCACTGCCGCTCATGGGCATTTGGAACCAACCGAATTTATGTGATAATGAGCTTGGTTTAGGAGATATTAATAACAATTGGCATCTGCATAATTTCAGTAATATCTTATTGTTACCATTTTTGAATTAACTTTTTAGTACTTTTTGAGGCACACATACGCAAACACACTTTAATTTTAATTATATACTAAATAAATACCTCTTTTTTATGCTCCGATTCCTTCTTAATTAGAGCCGATACGAAGTCGTCCATGAACTTTCCCGAATCTCCGAAGAGATATCCTATGAAAAAAAGTCTAACATATTAGTCTATTGAAACATTTGATGTCAATGGGTTTATTTAAAACTAGATACAGCGTGAAAACCCTTATTCCAGAGAGCGGCCGAGGGACTAGAGTTGCGACTCCAAAAGCTAATTTAGTTTGACAAACAACCTTGACATGCAAAAAGTAATATGGCGCCATAGATAACCATAGATATCTTACCGCCTTGTCATTGAAACAAGCCATTGAATGGCTTAAACGGCTGACAATTCTGTTAGCCATTTAATGGCTATCATGGTGTATTTTACGCAAAACAATGCCTACATGTGCAGTTAAGTGGTGCAAAAATACGAAATCGAAGAAAAAGTGCGGAGAAGTATCGTTTCATTCGTAAATGATCTAAAATCTACATTTTTTAAATATTTACGAAAATAGATGACAGTGACAATTGTGGAAACTGGTTATATTTTCTTGTTAGGAGTGAGTAATCTTTATTAATCTATGTATGGCGCCATTCGACTTTTGCACGCTAAATACCAAACATGATAACATTTATGGATTATAATATATGCTATTATATATATGCTATGAATAATATATGCTATTTATCCGTTTGAAACTATAGTCTGATTCATAATTAGGTGTCCAAAGTGTAAACAAAGAAATGTCATGATCAAAATAAGATTACAGGTATTGTAAACCTTAACAAATTAACAAGAAACAAACATTTTATCAAACTTAACAATGGCGCACTTGGAGGTAAGTTCAACTACATAAAAAAAGTTTAAAACGCCTTTTTTACAACATTTTATTACATCAGTGACTAAAACAAGCTACAATAAATACATTTTACGACTCCCTAGTCAATTTGTTATATAACACCACTTTGTTAGTTAAAATCTTCTTATATATAAAATTCTCGTGTCACAATGTTAGTTTCCGTACTCCTCTGAAACGGCTTTACCGATTTTCACCAAATTTTATATGCATATTCAGTAGATCTGAGAATCGGCTACTATCTATTTTTCATACCCCTAAGTGATAAGGTTTGTCCACCCTTAACATTTAAAAACGAGTCAGGTAGTATAAATATAAAATAATTACCCAGAGTGGTCTCCATAGCCTCGAGGAGTGTGCAGGTGGCCTGCGTGATGCCGATGAGGGTGCGCGGGTCATCCATGAACTGCTTGCACAACTGCTGGACGCATTGACTGAATTCTGATGATAAACAACAATATCACCATCAACCCGCCACTGTCCCACTGCTGAGCACGGGTCTCCTCTCAGAATGAGAAGGATTAAGCCATAGCCATAGGCAGAAAGTTGAGTGTATGCCCCCAATGTAAAAAGTTCACCTGAGATTCGGTGATCTGTTTTTTTCGCTGACTGATACACATTTCATAGATTGTTTAGTTCTGACGACCTTTTTTTAGCAACTGTGTTTGAAGCCCCCCCAGAATTGGGGACCCGGGGCGCACCAACCGTTAGAGAGTAGAAACTAATACTCGTGTCCGTTATCAGGAAGAAATCTAATTTTATCTGGGATTGATTATAGATGTTCATGGGCGGCAGTAGCCACAGGCATGGAAAAAGGTTTTTTTCATTTAATACTTTTATTGTCTATGTTTATTTCAATACTTTCTGTTTATTAGTGTATATTATTTGTGACTTTAAATGTGACATGATATTAAACGTAAAAATAATTCCGTGGAAAAGCAAATTTTAAATTTCGTTTCTCTATCTTGAGAATACAAACATTTTTATTTCTTTCCACTATAATCGATCACAAAGATCATTAGTATATAAATATAAAAAATATATGGGTTCTACCCATAGATAAGTATAGATATCTCACCGCCTTGTAATTGAAGGAAGCCATTAAATGGCCGTCATGATGTAATTTACGCGGAACAATGCCGACATGCGCAGTTAAGTGGTGCAAAAACACGAAATCAAGGAAAAAGTGCGGAGAAATATCGTTTCATTCGTAAATGATCTAAAAACTACATTTTTTTATGTTATTCAAACACGAAAATAGCTGACAGTGACAATTTCAACTGTCAAAACTGGTTAGATTTTCTTGTTAGGAGTGAGTAATCTTTACTAATCTATGGTTCTATCACCATTCACTTACCCGGGTAGCGCGTTGCACCAATCTCGTGGTTGTTTAGCGTCGTTACGAACACCTTTATGTCCGGCCATGTGAACACCGCCTTGCCGTACTTTATCGGTGCTTGCTCCACTAGCGGAATCTGGTTTCTGAACCTGGAATTATTTACCTTGTATTGGTGGGGTTCAGGGTTCGAATCACAGGAAAGCAATCTCTGATTTTGGAGTAATGGAAAAAAGCTATTTTCTTTAAATTTACACTTATTCTTTCGTTTGCCATTTATCATTACTTTCCAGAATTTGATCCTTATACGCGACAGTATCTGATAGTAGAATCATATAGGGTGTGTATTTTTTTTTCAAAATGAACTCGAAGGGAAAAAGATATTTTATGAAAAGAATGATGCAGTTAGTTTTTATCAAAATCGGCCTCGTAACTCCTTTCAGCATTTTGCGCTAATCCTTATAGATTCGGATTTGGCCCTGAAGGCCCAAGGTTGAAATTGAATGAAGCCACAAACGGCTGATATGTCAGTTATTTTTTTGAATTCTTGACAAATAAAAAACATTTTTAGAGAAAGTTTACGAATAAATAATTAATTATGCGTAATTCACATAATAAATAAATAAATAGTTCAAATATTTTAGGGACATTTTAGCACGGACACGTGGCAAAACTTTTACGCAACTATTTCAATTCTCAAAACTGGTTACATTTTCTTGTTAGGAGTGAATAATCTTTACTAATCTATGCCTGTATACAGTATAAGTAGCAAGGCGTGCGCTCTATCTTATATATTATTGTTATATAAATGTTATATAGGTAAATATCCCATGTCATTGTGTTTGTTCAAAATAATCTTATCTAGACAAATGTGTTGCCCATTTCAATTAAATATTGTGGATATGATAGAACCGATAGGTGGCGGTGGCGTCTGTTGCGGAGATAATTTGTTTTTGTGATAGAAAATATGTATATGGAAAAACGAAATATAAATAGTGGAATAAAAAAATAAATTATATATAATATTTATATTTTTTTAAACTTAGTTCCCTTGTCAATTCATTTTACTTTAAGCCATATTACTACCATTAATATTAGCATGTAAGAAGTATAGTTTGTAACACATATTAAAGTTAGATATTTTTTAAGGTTTATATATTATGTAAAATATGTATTTTTAACTCACCAATAACCCCATCTATCTAGCGTAACTTTTAAAAATTCGAGGTATTTGTTAGCAGCGCTATTAGCGAATCTATAGTTAGAAGCTGTTGTGAGTTCCTGTGAAAAGATAGACAGTATAGTAAAGTTATATTTACAATTCAGTGCATAATGTTGCTGGTCCGTCCCAATCCTGAAGGATATGCTCAGCGGAGGGCCATAAAAGGGGTTAAATTTTTTTATATTTACAACTAAACGATACGGGCTACCTGTACCCTTACCAGGAGTTTTTACGTTTCGACAAATATGACTGTTTTGGTATTTGTTTACGTATGGGTCAATACGATTTCCTAGTTCTGACACAATCCGCTAGGGGCGCTGATTGGAATTTGTATGGGCAAATACGTAAACAAATACCAAAACAGTCAATTTGTCGAAACGTAAAAACTCCTGGTAAGGGTACTGGTGGAAAGCAGTCACCGTCGCCTATGGACATTTGCAACACCAGAATCACCAATGCATCCCCGGCTTTGGAGAAGTGCTCTTTGCACTTTTCTTTATTTTTTTTTTATAATGAATGTAGGAGTAGCAGACGGGCATGCAGTCCACCTGATGGTAAGTGGCTGCTGCCGCCCATGGACATTTGTAATCAATACCTGATAGGATTAGATATTCCTACCTAATGTCGGCAATAGATGCGCCGCTACCCCGGAGGACTAAGCTGGAACGCCTCGGAAAAGTATATCTCCCTTACCACACCCCTCAAAACGGAACACAGCAGTGTCTAACACTGTTGTTATTAGGCAGAAATAGGTGTGGAGGCGGTGCCGCCGGAGTCGACCCACAAAGGGTTCTACCACCTTTAATTTCGTTTAATTCGTTTCTATATTTAGAGCGGACTAGCAGTTTGGCGCGGACTCTACCTTTGTCGCGGCGTCAATTTGTTGCAAGTCGACAACAAAGGTGGCGGCCGCGCGACACACCTCCTCGATGTTGTGCGCCTCGTCGATGATCAAGATGTTGTCCTTTAAGTTGATTTGCATCTGAAAATACATATTTTTTTCAATGAAATCCTTCATTTAACTGGGCATCGTACTGTATTTACAGAAATGAATTAGAAAGGTTTTAAAGTACGTTATTTACTAGTACGGCGGTGATGCCGCCGGAGTCGCACCACAAAGGGTTGTACCACCTTCATTATTCATTTCAATAAGCCCTAAACACAGCCCGAAATAACGTGTTGAAGAACTTATTAGAGATGTCCGAGTCAGGTCGACTCGAGTTACTCGAGGTACTCCAGTACTTACATAAACTCGCATATTCGAGTACTAATAAGTGACACTTGAGTACCAGTGATACTCGAATACTGACGGTACTCGTTCATTGACTCCAATGTTATATAGGCAAACGAGCGAATACAGCAGAAATTGCGCAAGTAACAACTTGCTTATTTTGTTTAGTTTAGGCACCCTTTTTGGTCTTCGTGCTATTGGACTGTGTGTTACAAAGTACTCGAGTACTTCGTAACTAACTCGAGTAAATTGTGAATAATCTGGACTCGAGTACTGACTCTTTTTATATGAGTACTAAAGTACTCGAATACCAAAAATGGCCGACTGGGCACATCATTAGAACTTACGCTTTTCCTGATAGCGGGGTCGATGAGGTAGTTGTACGGGCAGAAGACGATCTTCGCGCGTTGTGCTAGCGTCCTGGCCGCGTAGTACGGGCACGCCTTGTGTTCCCTACCGGCCGCTACGAGCCGCTCCAGGCTGAAGGTGGGCGGCAAAACATCGTGGGTGAGTGCTGTCCGCCGCTCGAAGTACCTGCAGTCGGTGAGGTGACGCGCGTCCGCTGAAGGTTGGTAGTTCTGTAACAGGCCCCCTAAACGGTCAATTATATTGTGCAATATTTTTTATTATAATATAGTAGCAGACGAGCATGCAGTCCACCTGATGGTAAATGTCCACTGCCGCCCAAGGACATCTAATCATCGTAATCAACCCCAGATAGGATTACGACCTGAGGTCGACCACAGATGCGCCGCTACCCCTGAGGGTTAAGCTGCAATGCCTCGGAAAAGTAGTCATACTTTTCTCACCACACCCTTGAAGATGGTAGAACCCTCTGTGGTTCGACTCCGGCGGCACCACCGCTGCGCCTATTTCTGCATCATAACAGCAGTGTTAACCGCTGCTGTGTTCTGATTCCCTCGCAAAAACAAACATAATGACGTCACCTTGACACACCCTCTGCACATGTCGTCCTTCGAGGGCCACTGGCGGCGGTCGAAGGGCCGGATGCAGCTGTGGTCCCTGCTGGACAGGATCGCCATGGTCGTCGTCCCGCAGTAGTGTGTCGTGCCGAACTCCTTGATCACCTGCTCGAGTTGCTTGTGTGTGCGTGAGCCGTAGTATATCGTCGGGATACTGTTAAGAAATAGTCAAATGAATAATTGGTCATGTGCAAGTCGAACTCGCACATGGAGGGTTCCGTACCACCAAAATTTTGATATCTTTTTTATTTTTAGTATTGTTGCTATAGCGGCCACCTCTGTAAAAAAATAAAATGTCTATCTGTTACAGTTCAAGCAAAGATTAGTACTGATTACTCACTCCTAACAAGAAAATGTAACCGGTTTTGACGATTGAAATTGTCAATGTAGCTATTTTCGTGTTTGAAATATATTTAAAAAATGTAGTTTTTAGATCATTTACGAATGAAACGACATTTCTCCGCACTTTTTCTTCGATTTCGTGTTGTTTTTGCACCACTTTGCTGCACTTGTCGGCATTGTTCCGCGAAAATTACACCATGACAGTCGGAGGCGTAATGGAAAAATGGCTGACTGTTTGTCAACCATTTTGCCATTTGTGGCTTCCTTCAATTATCTTATTAATTACAAGGCGTTGAGATATTCATTTTAATCTATGGGTTCAAGAGATAGGGCCCTGTGACCGGCGGACAGACTGCGAAGGCTTAGTAATAGGGTTCCGTTTTTACCCTTTGGGTATGGATCCCTAGAAAAAGCTTTTATTGCATTGTAATACATAACTGAAGGACCTAATTAATTAATTAGATAACTGAAACTGAGTATTTAACATTATTTATTCTCTGAGTCCTAAACTATACCTAATTTATTTTTATTTCATAATAACAATAAAGGCTCTTTAATATGTTATCTGTGTGTATGTTGTAATATATCATTTGAATGCACATATAAAATGTTCTAAATGTTTGATTTTTGTCTCCATAACGAAACACTATGTGAAGTGGCGGTAGAGGTATTGACATTCAAAAAGAGCTGTGTAAAGACCCCATCTATATCTATATCTATATATAATATATAAATCAATTCCTGTTCGTTAGTCTCGCTAAAACTCGAGAATCGCTGGACCGATTTGGCTAATTTTGGTTTTAAATTATTTATGGAAGTCCAGGGAAGGTTTAAAAGTTGAGTAAATAAGAATTATATTTCATAAATAGATTGTGAGGTGGTACGAAGTTTGCCGGGTAAGCTAGTTTTGAATAATAAAAAAAATCATTTGATTTTAGCACTAACCGTTTGGGCTGCGGTATTTCTTCACCGTTCGTCGTCTGCAATGGTTTACTTGGGCCAGGGGTAGGTGAGCTGGAGGCCGCTGTAAGGTCGATTACACCCGTGTCCAAGTTGGCTCTCTTATGAATCGTTACTAGACCAGGTTTTGATTGTAGACTCCCTGAAAAAAAAAGTGGTTGAGCAAAATGGTTTGTGTACATAAGTTTTATTCTCACTATGGTAATGGAGATGGGTATGAAAGAGTCGGAGGAGTCGGAAGTCGGTAGGAACCAAATAATAGCTTGAAGAATTTCACTCATAAAAACTTTGTACATGTTCAGACCTTTGAGTTACCTCATAATATGTATATTCTTTTAGCAATAAAAGTAGTGATAATTATTTTATGCATATGTAACTAAATCGGAGGAGTCTGGGATTTGAACTACAGACCACAGGGTAAAAGTCGGCTAAGCCACTAGCTTATCACCGGTTCATAGTCCTATTATTGTCGCACTGCCGAGAACGGGTCTCCTTTCTGAATGAGAAGGTTAGGGGGTCTCCTTTAAGAATGATTAGGCCATAGTCCACCGCGCTGGACAAGTGCGTTTTGGTAGACTTCACATACTCTTGAGATCTTTTTTTATAAATTTCTCAAGTGTGCAGGTTGCATCACGATGTTTTCCTTCACCGTTTAAGCAAGTGATAATTAATTTCTAATACGCACATAAGTTTAAAAAATCAGAGGTGCGTGCCTGGGATTTGAACCTCGGACCCCTCGTTCGAGAGGCCTATTAACTCATAAACTACCAGCAAGATTAGCCCCATCTAACCAGGAGGGATCGCACCGGTATTTAGGAAATGTCATTGCCTGTAACCATAGCTATGTCCTCGCTGCGTGTTTGTGCGTATAGTAGAGGCGTCGTAATTAAAACAGCAAATAGTGCGGACTGATTTATTCAGTCATTGGTTGCGAGCAACTAACTGACTGACTATTTATTATGCGACAATACATATATTAATTTTTCTCGGCACAGCTACGTCAGTCATATATTAGTTGAATAGCGTTTAAATAGCGAATACTAAGGGACGTTAAGGTTAGGTAATACTAACCTAATACGAACTACACTATATTGTTTTATGTTTATAGTTAACAAACGTTTTTTAAACTCACATTTCCATAAGTGCATTACCTAAAGGTAAACCCTTTGTGGTTCGACTCCGGCGGCACCACCGCCACACCTATTTCTGCCTCACAACAGCAGAGTTAAGCGCTGTTGTGTTTTGGTTTGAAGGGTGTGGTAAGGGAGACACACTTTCCGAGGCCTTTCAGCTTAGTCCTCAGGGGTAGCAGCGCACCTGTGGCCGACTCCAGGTAGGACTATTTAATCCTATCTTGGGATGATTACAGATGTCTATGGGCGGCAGTAGCCACTTACCATCAGGTGGACTGCATGCTCGTCTACTACTCTCATATTATAAAAATAAAAATAATGTAATTTATTGTATCTACGCCACGAATATACACAGAAAGGATCACAAAAAACACCCAGACCCAGAACGGAAGTGTAAACTATTTTTTTATTGGCATTGAGACAATCCAAAGTTTCTTTTTTAATTTTAATGTGTAGGCGAAACACAAATGTATATAAATACCTCAGTAATGTAGTGAGAGCTAGTTCAGAAATAAAATACAAGATGCGAATAATATAGATGGGGTCGTAGAATTAAAAAGAGAAGCCGTTACATAAAAAATGTTGAAGACTCAAATAGAGTACGGTCCATTACCCGTTGAAAACTACCTACCTAATCTTCGCAAATACATACTACTAAATAGGAATGTCTGTCACATTGTAGCGTAAACAGAAATGTATTTAGCATTCGCTGAACAGAATATTCTGAATGCAGGCCGGAGGTGACGTCGGTGGGGTGACTAGGTTGGCGGTGATGAAAACGGGATAATTATAGGTTGAAATTTGTCTCAATCATAATTTTGAAAGTGTGCCTGCATCCTGTGGTTCGACTTCGAAGGCAACACTATTATACCTATTTCTACCAAATAACTGCAGTGTCAAGTGCCGCTATGTTTCAGTATGAAAAGTGTAGTAAGGAAGACGTACCTACCTATTCGAGTCGCCCCAACTTAGCCCTCAGTGGAAGGTAAGGCCCTCAGGTAAGAAACTAATCTTGTCTGGGGTTAATTACTTATGTCCGTGGCGGCATGTTGACCACGTTCAAAGTGATGAGCTATGCATGCCAAAAATATGCACAGATTGCTCATATTACACCACACCAAAAACGATTCCACTTCAAAACCCTGGACTTCCCGTCAAGCCAAACCGCAGGGCCCCACCAGCCGCTGAAGGCCCGCAATGCCGTCATTAGCATGTAAAAAAAGACTTAAAACCCAGAACAACTCAAAACCTTATAAACCTAGGACGTCCTGTCCTGTTAAACCGTATGGCCCCACCAGCCGCTAAAGGCCCGCAGTGCTGTCATTATCATGTAAAAAATACTTAAAACCCAGAACAACTCAAAAACTTCAAAACCTAGGACGTCCTGTCCTGTCAAACCGTATGGCCCCACCAGCCGCTAAAGGCCCGCAGTGCCGTCATTATCATGTAAAAAGACTTAAAACCTAGAACAACTCAAAAACTTCATAACTCAGGACGTCCTGTCCTGTCAAAACGCATGGCCCTACCAGCTGCTGAAGGCCCTCAATGCCGTCATCACGTAATCCCAGTAATGGCGTCATTGTCATCGCGCTGCGCAATTCCGAATCAGCGAGTCGGTGCCACTCTTTTAATTCCTACTAGTTTCACCTGAATGCGTTCTAGCTCCGGAGACGGTATTATGTATTATTTTGTTGTTTGTTCGTCCTCTTTATTCAAGGAAGTATATATTTGAAGTATTTTATTTTATAATACGAGCATGCAGTCCAACTGATGATAAGTGGCTACTGCCACCCATGGACATCTGTAATCCACCCCAGATAGGATTAGATATTCTTACCTGAGGTCGGCCGCAGATGCGCCGCTACCCCTGAGGACGAAGCTGGAACGCCTCGTAAAAGTATGTAACCACACCCTTCAAACCAGAACACAGGACCGCTGAACAATGCTGTTATGAGGCAGAAATAGGTGAGGCGGTGGTGCCGCCTTAAGTCGAACCACAAAGGGTTCTACCACCTCCAAGAATGCACTTAATGCGTCTTAAAAGCGCGCATAGCCTTGTAGCGTGTAGATACGAGTATACATTTCCAACCAAAGTTAGCAATGTCGGCGTGACCGAGAGTTGAACGGATGAGGGCTAATGGATTTGCGCGTCTCCATCTCTCGGATGGCACGTTAATGAAATTTAAACTTTGTTAACATGGAAGTAGCAACCGAGCATGCAATCCACCTGATGGTAATTGGTAAGGGGCACACTGAAGTCAGTGGTCATCTACAATCTAGAAGTGCCAAGGTCTGCATTGCTGGTCTGGTCAGGTCACGCACCAGTAATCGGTTTAAGTTTTTATATGGAGTTGGTTAGAAGTGTTCATGGGGTGGCAGTGACCACTTACCATCAGTAAACTGCATTCTCGTTTGGTAGTTCAACCTTATATATAAAAAAATCGTGGCGGTGGTAGGTATATATAGATCTTTGGTGGTATTATAAACTTTTGTAATACCTGAAGGGGTCTCCCGTTCTTCCCATTTCCGCTTCATGTTACTGTTGCTGTAATCGCCGGCGTCTTTCATCGGATCGTATATACTCTTCTCACCTGATAAAGAAATAAATATAATTTTAGTATGTACTTACGGATAAAGTCGTCCAGTACCTTATATACATTCTATAAAAACATCCAGTGTCTAACTAGTAATAGGGTCCCGTTTTTACGGCCACGGAACCCTAAAAAGTATGTAAAAGGTGTATAGAAATGCAAAATTTTTCAAAAATAAGTCAATGATTCTGAACTGACTTATTTTTATTAGTCCAACACTCTTCGAGTTTGGCGAATACAAACATACAGAAGCCGTATTTTTATGTAAAGATTATATGAGTCATTGACGTTACGAGAACACTTTTAAATTACATTATCACTACTAGAATATACATTACATTATATTGATTTTAAACCGTCAAAATAAATAATTCGCCAAGTACGAGTCGAACTCGCACATGGAGGCTTCCGTACCACCAAATGTTCATTATTATTTATTTATTTTTATTAATTTTATTATTTTGAACAAAACTTAGTTATATGACACAAGTGTGATGATTAATGACACGTAAACAACGTATAATAAAAAAAAAAATAACTATATTAAAATATGTTTTATGGTTCTTATTTGTATTTATTATAATACCAGTTATATTAGTAAACAGATTGTAAAAATTTCAACCGTCTTCCTTGTACGGTTTAACAGTTTTTTTTTTAGTATTTGTTGTTATAGCGGCCACCGTTATGCATCTTCTGTAAAAATTTCTATCATCTATCTATCTATTACGGTTCCGGAGATATAGCCCTGTGACAGACGGGCAGACAGCGAAGTCTTAGTAATAGGGTTCCGTTTTTACCCCTTGGGCACGGAACCCTAAAAAGGGTACATCTTGAAAAATATTTCCTTAATGACAATTATTTTAAAATCGTAGACATGCACTTAATTACAATATTTACTTACAAGTACAGATTATATAGATTACAAGCGATATTGGAGTGCTTGCGTACTAAGATATCATTATAAAACTATGCTTTATCACTAGATAAGCTATTATCAAACAAGTTGTTAAGGACGAAGTTACATCAAAGTAGTAATAGTGAACGCACGTATATGTTAAGATCAAAATATATAATATTATAATGGAGGAGTGCATAGGAAAAGAATACATATTGATTGAATCCGAGAATTTCGAAGATTATTTAATTTTTATAGGTACGTTGAGTTTGAGTGGCTTATACGTATTGTTCAGTGGTGATTTTTCTAAGATTGGACATAGCAAACATAACCATCACTATAATTATATCTTTGGTTATTTTATGAAAATTGTTGAAAATGCTACAGATAGACGTATACAGTCATAAACTCATAAGTTTGAAAGATTTTGTACTTAAAAAATGTATCTGACTGTATCTGTGTGTCTAATGTGGTAAAACCCTTTGTGGTTCGACTCCGGCATCACCACCGCCACACCTATTTCTGCCTTATAACAGCAGTGTTAGGCGCTGGAGTAGCGGCACATCTGTGGCCGACCTCATGTAGGAATATCTAATCCTATCTGGGGTTGATTACAGATGTCCATGGGCGGCAGTAGCCACTTACGATCAGGTGGACTGCATCTGCTACTCCTATATTATAAAAAAAATGTGTAATAATGTCTTTCAAATTAGAAGTAAATAACATTACACTACTGGTATATAGCAGAACTGTTACTTTATCTGCCTCTGGTGACACTTATTGCCATCTGTGATTCATTTCGGATAGGACTACTGTATCATACGGACTTTAATGTTATAGATGTCTATGGGTAATCATCAACATCGACAGCCCATTACTCCTGGGCACGGGACTCTTCTCAGATACACTTCTTCAGAGTTACACTTCGTAATATGACTTGTTAAAATCGGTTGGACTACATTATCGCTACTTGTTCAGGTATCGGCTACGTAGCCCGTAAGGCGGCGATGGCACTAAGCCCCGTCCAGTGCCTGTGTGTGAATAGTGACGGAACATATACCTTGACCTTCAAGTCCAGACTGGCTAACGGGGTCTGCACCTTCGTACCGGGACACGAGTTTGAGGAAATTAAACCTGATGGCGTTAAGGTTGGTATCGCCTTTTTATCACGTAGCAAACGTGCTTACAGTCTATCTGACGGTAAGTGAGCACTGACACCTTTGGACATGGCTCTATCTAAGATCGACTGAGGCCGTTATTGATAATAATACGGAAAACCCCCTAAAGACTAAGTTAAACATTTAACATTCTCAATGACACCATAATTTGTACAACGTATCTTAACATTATTATACAAAAGTATTGACTATGCATTAATTTATTTAACGTGTATTAAATAATTTTTAGTAGTTTAGTAGTATTAAATAAGTGTTGTAGTAAAGAGGTATATTTAAATAAATTGTCTTGCGTCTACTTCCATTATACATTCTGGTAGAGATCTTATAATAGAGACATGAAGCCTTCTATGGCGTTTTTTTTGTTTTATTATATATTTTACACGTTTGGTGTTTAGTGACCAAAACTGTAACCAAAATCAATATAAAATGCGATGCGAATGCGATATATAAATGAGTTTAAGACCTCCATAGAAAGTATTCATTTCACCGATGTCATGAAAAATCAAGATGTTAATGAATCATTTGATCTATTTATTAATATGATAGTCCTATTTTTTAATTTATGTTTTTTCCAATAAAGTAAGTTAGAATCGGTCTAAAACCAAACCACATGTGGATAACTAAAGGTATTAAAAGATCGAGCAAGTACAAACGTACTCTTTTCTGGAAAAGCAGAGCCAATATTAAGTATTAGAACAAGCATCTGAATTATACACATAAATATATTAACAGTTAGTAATTATTAACGAAGCCATGACTGTTTATATTTCTATACGCACATAAACGCATGATGACTAAAATAACGTTTACAAAAAATTCCAGGTTAGATCTACGATTACAATTGAAGGCAACAAGATGACGCACATACAAATAGAACAGAATGGCAGGACGTCTAAACACGTGCGCGAATTTTATCCCGAAGAAATGATCGTGGTATGTACAATTTCAAATTCGCATGATTATGCGAACTTTGGTAAGTGGTGGTAAGTGACTACGGCAACCCATGGACATATGTAATAAATACAGATAGGATTAGATATCCTACCTGAGGTCGGCCACAGCAGCGCTTAACACTGTTGATATTAGGCAGAATAGTGACAAGGTAGAGATAAAGTGAGGGTGGTAGAACAACGGTTCTACCACTTTCAAATATTACCCATATTATAGGTATCTCAATTCATTGAAATTTGGGAGGCATTATTTATATTATCTCTATACTCTACTTGTTGTACAAAATGCCAGCCATAAATAAATTTGACAAAGCAGCAACGTAAAGTGGGTAATTCACATTTTTATGCAGGTCCCTTTGCCATCAAAGGTCCTTCGTATCCAATCAATGGGACGCGAGTACGAGAGTGCTACGAAATATATGCATTTACCCTTTGATCTTTCTGCTTTTAAGTTGTAGTGGCTTAATGGACGAAGTTTGTTAAAACACGAAGTTAAAATTTATATAAATAAGTAATTGGGATTTTAACCGAATTCAAAAAAAGAAGGATCAAATAGTATTTGCTCTACATTTTCTATGGTTTATCTATATTTTATGTTCATTTGTATGATTCCCGAATACGAATTTTGTGGACGATGGACCGATGTTGATGGGACTTTAAAGTGGTGAATAAAGTAATTTTATTTTGAAAATATTTAGAGGGAAATGAAATAAACGCAAGATATAACTTTTATAGTATTTACGGACTGACGAACCAACCGATGCTTAGATTCCTGTACTTATGAATGTAAGTTTAATAATCTAATTAAATGTTATGATTTTCTTTTCAGACCACTACTGCGGAGGGTTTTGATAAGGTCGCCACAAGACGATATGGTTTAGTGCGATGAACATTGATCTTACGTTTTAATGGTTTATTTATAGTATTATATAACTTGTTTCAATGAAACTTGTAATCTAAAGTGACGGCATTCTTATTTGTCTATATATGTATGAGCGAAAACATAAATAATTTATCATTTCAGATAACATTATGTATTGAATCAAATTAACTAACTACTCAATAAAGTGATTTTAGATTACATTATTTTTTGAAACATGCTATACCTATCTACGTCATAAACCTCTACGCGTCATCCATGCTCCCATCTATCATCATGATGATGGAAATTTTATAGTTCGTCATTAGTGACACCACCGCCACACCTTTTCTGTGTTTTGACAGCATTGTTAAGCGTTGTTCTGGTTTTAAATGTGATAAGAGACACTTCACAATCAATATCGAATAGCGGTTTAATCTAAACCGATCACAGATGCGTTGCCACTAGCGGTGGTCGTTGAATCAACGAACAGTTAAATCAACCGTTGATTCACTTTCAACGAATCAACGTTAACCCAATAGAAATCAACTAGTTAAATATGTCAACGACGTTGAACGGAACGTTTCGTTATTTTCAACGTAAATTGTATTGTTTAGAATTAAACTTACGTTAATTTTTTTTTATAATATATGAATAGCAGACGAGCATATATCTTGATTGTCGGTATAATAGCATAATTTAACTCCAATTATGTAGAATATATCGAATTATTTAATAATAAATAATTATAAATATCGAGAATTGATATTTATATAATTTCTTGATATTTATAATACACACTACGTCAAATTTATTCTAAAATAACATTTACCGCACGTCAGTAGAGACGCATTGATCGTTGCAGCATAGTTAAAAACCGTGTATTATTGATGCAAGTTGAAATTAGTAGCACGTTAACTTGTTGACGAAATTAACTAGTTGATCAACGGAAATTAACGTTGACATTGATGGAAAAATCTTCAACGACCCACCGCTAGTTGCCACTCTTGAGGACTAAGATAGTCGCCTCATATGTAAGTCAGCCGACGTCCACACTCTACTGCCAAATCGCAGGACTGCTTCACATTAGAAATAGGTGTGGCGGTAAGACCTCCCCAGTAAGATATTTAGGGTTCCGTACGCTTTGTTTTTTTTTTATATTTGAGCCTAACGATAAAGCTGGCGTGCTACCTGATGGATAGTAGTCAACGTCGTCTATGAACATTTGCAACACCTGAGGAGTCGTCAATGCATTGCCGGTTTTGAAGATGAGCTCTTTTTGCACTTTTTTTGAAGAGCCTCATGTCATAGCGCTCCGGGAATACCTCAGGAGGAAGTTCATTCCACTGGTAAAAACGGTACCCTTTTACTAAGCCTCCGCTGTTAGTCTGTCTGTCACAGGCCTATATCTCGGAAACCAATATTAGATAGACACTTGATTTTTTTACAGAGTATGTATAACAGTGGCCGCTATTAAAAATAAAAAAAAAACATGAAAATAAAAAAGGGTCGCCATACAAAAAACCGCTACTTTTCGGCGTTTTTCACTTTACTTATTTTATAGTATCTAATAGTTAGACAGTTCAAATTTTCACAATGCATTTATTTACATTACATTATTACTGCTATAATAACAAATAGGTACTAAAAATTTAAAAATTTTGTGGTACGGAACGCTGATAATCCAATAGTTATTACCACATTTCAAACTAAAAGCATAGGACTTTTGCGAGGGCAATTTAGTTAAGGTCTTCAACACACCCAGCGTCCTAAACGACCCGTAATCAAATTTCAACCTAATCCCGTATCGACTTTCACTTAACATGTAAGCTTATCTGAACCGAACATTCTCCGAGGGGCACTTCCAAAACACGATTCCCTATTCCATTAGACCCTCTTGAAGTTATCTCGCGTTATTTACATCGCCTGACCGTAACAGCGCTTATGTAGTCGACCCTTATGTGGCTGGGGTGTACATAAGAGAGTTCCCTGACTGTGGACGCTCGGCCGGAGTTCCTAAGGTCGCTTTCGGATCGTTGGCGGCGATGGGGGTGAGTTAAATGCGCGCAGGGTTGCCGATTTTTAAGTGATTTTGGAATAATATTAAATTGTTAATACAAAATTGCAAAACTATAAATGCTGTTTTCTTTCGCCGGGAGAACCACACGTCCCATGTCGAATGATTTCAAACATTTGTTAATATGCGAAATGTTTAAATTATCAAATGGCGGGAACTTAACTGCCAGCATAATATGAAAAACGTATTTTACTTTTCCTTTGCCATTACTTTCCAAAACTACATCCTTATAAGTAATACTATCCGATGGTGGAATAATACAATGTGTTTTTTCTCTAAAATGAGCTCGTTCGAGACCTGGCTAGGGAAATGCTTATATTAAAAAAATGTAATGATACAGTTTTAGTTTTTCTATCAAAATTGGCCTCGTAACTCGTTTTAGCATTTTCGCTATTTTTTAACCGACTTCAAAAAAGGAGGAGGTATTTCTTTTATAGCTTCGGATTTGGTCCTGAGGGCCCGCTTGAAAAAATCATTTCGCTGCCTATAATAATATAGACGTAGCGAAAAAAATTGAAAAAATATGGATAATTCATTATTCTGCTCGAATTTCGATTACTACCAGCATTTCTAAGTGTCAGTACCTAGTAACACACCTATCAATACGAGCCATCAAAAACCTTGCACAGTAGCAGCCCTGCGCACGGGGGTGGTGTCGCGGTGTCGTCACCATGGCAACGCGGCGCCCGGACGCCGGCTCCCGACGCCCGCAGTGTCGGCCGCCGCGCCCGCGCCCCGCCGCACAAGTGACACGCGCCACGAAAAAGCACAACCACCCCGTGTGTAGGGCGACTGTGCTCACGTCAGAACTCGGACAAAGTTTTTTTTTTATAATATAGGAGTAGCAGACAAGCATGCAGTTCACCTGATGGTAAGTGGCGTTGATTACATCAACCCCAATCAATAATAGGATTAGATATTCCTACCGGAGGCCACAGATGCGCCGCTACTCCTGAGGAGTGAGCTTGAAAGCATCGGGAAAGTATGTGCCCCTTACCACATCCTTCAAACCAGAACACGGCAGCGTTTAACACAGCTGTTATGAGGCAGAAATAGGTGGCGGCTGTGCCGCCGAAGTCGAACCTCTGAGGGTTCTACCACCTTCAAAATCACCATCACAATTCAGAAATATTCAATATTATCATTAAAAACTTTAAGATTAGTTTGGGTACGATTGCACTGGGATAGTATCTACCAATGACATTTTATACTAGACACGTTATACGCCCACTAACTTAAGAGAAAACTTGAGCGAAACTGCTTTGATAGCACACATGCACGTTTTTTAATTTACTTACCTTTAACTACATAGACAAATGTTCTATAAGGGACAGAGCTATTAGAACAATGTGATAAAAAAGACAACTAGTGTTTGACCTTGCGTTTCAAGTGTACGCAAACGTAAATATTGACCATGGAATATAGTGACCAATGATTACTTACTTAAAACGGGACATCGATGTTTTTATGTCAAATACTTTTTACTTGAAAAAATATAGTTAAAAATAATAAAAAACACGCTTTTATGATAAAATTAACTAAAAAGTAGAAAATAATTTTCAATATAGGTATCATTTAAGGAACAGTAAATAGTATAATTGTGCAATAAATGTGGGGCGCTTTATGAAAACTGATAAATGGAGCACCCCATGTTTTTTTTCACAATTATACTATTTACTGTTACTTAATTGACAATGGCAACGGTTCATTTCGGAGACAACGGCACGAAGCATCGAAAAAAGGGACTGTCCCGTAAAAACGGGACGTATGGTGGCTTTCCCATTGATCCGCATGCTTGTCAAAGACAAAGAAATAATGGAACAGAAGGTAAAAAATGTCCAAAACTGTCGATAATAGTTTTAGTACATCGTTTACTTAGAAATGTTATAGTACAGTTTAACTAAATAAATTATTATTATATAAAAATATAATTTGAAAGAATGTATCTATACAGATGTATCGACTGGTTTAAAATATACGATTTAAAAATTGTTTATATTTATTATCATAGATTAGTAAATATTACTCACTCCTAACAAGAAAATGTACCCAGTTTTGAGAATTGAAATAGTTGCGTAAAAAAGTTTTGCCACGTCTCCGTGCTAAAATGTCTCTAAAATATTTGAAATAATTATTTATTTATTATGTAAATTACGCAGTATTAGTTATTTATTCGTAAATTTTCTCTAAAAATGTCTTTATTTGTCAAGAATTCAAAAAAGAACTTACTATTAAGCCGTTTGTGGCTTATTTCAATTTCAAGGCGGCGAAGTATCTTTACTAATCTATGTTTATTATTATCAGTTTTATTTTACACACGACCATTAATTGCAAAGTTGTGTAAATTTTATAAATGTACTAGCTGACCCAGCAAGCATTGTGTTGCCATATAAATAAAAAAATGTTAAGGGTGAACAACCCTTATCACTTAAGAGATATGAAAAATAGATAGTAGCCAATTCTCAGACTTACTGAATATGCGTATAAATTTTGGTGAAAATCAGTAAAGCCGTTTCGCAGGAGTAGGTACAGAGTAACTAACATTGTGACATGAGAATTTTATATATAAGATTTTAATTTTACCGTGGTTTTTTTGAAGATTAATTTCTGGCTATACAAAGATTGTTTATTAAATTATGTTTAGGTTAAGGAAGAAATACGACCTTAATGATTGAAATATTTATTCAATTAAAGAAATTTTAAAATACCGTATACTATCCTATATAAATTTTATGGTAATATTTTTTATTATTTACCACAGGTATCGAAGGAAATTTAAAGATTAGGATACAGAATTTCCCATATATCGATTTTATTTTATTAAAATAAACCATAAAATGTTATATTTTGACTAAAAACACACTAATATAAAAATTAAGCAGTGGGATCTTAAACTATAACATACGACATATGAACATCGTCAGATTCAATAAAATGTCACTTTAGTTCTGTTGATCTATGACCATGCATTTTGCGTCTTTATCACTTTCATTGACAAAAACATACTTTGTCTCTTTCTGGTTACTCACGTAATCATGGCGGATCGAACACGAAAAATAAACAAAATTTAATAATTTCTCTTCATTTACGTGTGATAGGTGATTCCATGAAGTTTGTTTCTTTTTCGAGCATAATTTTTGCATTTACGCATTGCACAAGAAGGCATTTTGAGGCTTTAAATTCAAAATAATGACGTTTAACGTGTTCAGTGACATTCGTGTCTATTACTACGCCGCGCGAGAGCGACTGGACTTGGCTGGAGTCGTTTTACACCACTTGCCGTATTTTGTATGTTTCAAGTTTTGCCCGCTTGTGGCGGATCTTTAGTTATAGATCAATGGTATCTACTGTATGAATGGAATTGTAGACTAATTTGGTCACATTTTTTAAATAGAAAAATAATAAGTTAAAACGCTCACAAGGGACAAAAATACAATATATTCTGCAATAACCATCATGTTTCAAACAATACACCTTTTTCTACTAATTCGTTTACTAAAGACATTGCAAAAATTAGATGACATTTCTTAACTCAGCAATACTGAATATTCCAAAAATATAAAAATAGAAAAAGTATTAAATAGTATCATAAATTACCATTAACCAGCAATTATGGAATCTAAACATGAATCAGTGGAGTGTGACTGTAACACATATATTTTCGTCGTTTTCATACGTTAGCTTATGATGTTGACAATTTAAAAAAATCGGTTAAATTACCTACCTACTCATGGCTGTACCAAATTCGGCGCTGAAGTAATTAATCCAATTAACTTTATTGTTTCATTGCTTCGTACGGGACACCACTCAGAATGAGAATCGTTTCACCTCACCACGCTCGCCAAGTGCGCATTGAAATCTTTAAAAACATTTATTTAGAGAACTTTCAGGCAAGGTGGTTGAAAATGATTATTTACATATAATAAATACAACTATGACACTGAAAAATATACAAAGCAAAGCCAGAGGGTATAGAAGCGTAAGAATTAGCCCAGGGGTTCTTCATAATGTAACGTAGATGAAAATAAAGAATTTCTAGAAGTCATTATAAATGGCTAAATCGAAGAAAAAGACTTGGGTTGGGGTTGGGAGATGTTTACATGACTGCGTTGTACTTACTGTAAGTTTGTTTTGATCAGATGTCATGGAAAATTCTGAAGTTAGATTTGATTACTGTTGTTTGTGTAACAAATGCGATGTCATATAAAATAATAATAAAAACATGAGAAGATGTTTCATAATGGTAATAAAAAAAGTTAAATATAGCTGAGATTGTTGCGTTCTTTGCAACTGACTCGCTTATTATAAGTGGAAATTTGTTACTGTTCCTGTCGGCGTCTGTAAAAAGAAATGCATTCCCTTTATTTATTTCACAGAGCGAGACGTTCCCATCTATTGCCTTAGTGTTGTCACCCAGCCACCTCCACCCGGGGTCGGGTCGATGTGGCCGGGGGTGGGGGCTCGCACCTTTTGTTTAGGACCTTCCCCCCGTTCATTTACTCGCACAACTCTCAATGTTGTTTGCGAACGGTTTAGGTGCCTAAATGTATGGGGAAATGTCACGTTTTCACTTTTTAAGGTTTGCCGGCCCATTGTAATGGGAACGCAATACTCTACGCGGGGAACACTCGAACTGAACTGCTCTCTAAGCATTTGATGGTTTAAGAGTAATAGCGGATACAATAGAGAGGGAAAGTAATGCCGGCTTTGTGGAAAATAAACAATTACGACTGAAAATGCATAATATCTTATAGGTATTTACACTAACAGTTACCACGATATAGATATATAGATATAAGCCGTTCCTCAATGAGTTTAAACTATACTATAAAAAAGGTATTCAAACTGCACATTATCAAGAATATTTAGTCTGATGAGACTACTTAGTAAATAATCTCTGTGGACCTGTTGACTGGCTTCTCTCTTAAGTGGCATATTAAGGAGGATTTTAAGAGGAGGTGGTTAAAAAACCTGGCCTCTTGCGAGGGAACCGACTTTCAAATTTCAGGCACACACCTCTGATGTTTCAAAAATTATGTGCGTATTAGAAATTAATGATCACTTGCTTAAACATCGTAAGGAAACCTGCACACCTGAGAGATATATTATAAAAATCTTAAAAGGTATGTGAAGTCTACCAATACGCACTTGGTCAGTGCGGTGGACTATGGCCTAATCCTTCTCACTCTGAGAGGAGTGGGATAATAATGGGTCGATGATGATATTAACTTTAATTTACAATAGTTTTAAGGGCGTAAATGTTGTATCTTAAACTTAATAGTAGTTTGTAATAGAAATTAGCAAAATAATATTTTTTCAGCAACAACAGTAGTTTGAATCAAGAAATACCTACTAAGTCAAAAAATATACTTATTTTATTTGAAACTTTCTCTATGAGAAGAAGAAATAAGAATACTTTTACACAACATTAGAACATTTTTAATAGACAAAGTATTACAATGTTAAAGCAAGGGGCAAAAAAATATGAATTATAATAAGTTTTATATTTATATTTAGTTAATAGTTATATTTTAGTGGACGTAGATGGATGATCTTGGTTATTTTTGATCGCTTTTACTACAAGCTTTTTATTATTTTAAACTTAGCCAACGCAGCGATTATACGCAACCAGTAACGGCCTATTTGATTGAAATTTTACTTTTAAATTAACAGTTCCATTGCACGCATCGCACTTCAATATAAGCGCACGTTCAGGCACAGTGTACAAAATTTTGCGATTTTCTAATACGCAAGTAAGAGTTACTTAACATAGCAAATTTCGACGTCTATTACTGTTACTTATAGTCGTCACAATTTAATAGGCCCATTTTGACACATGCAATCGCTAGGCTCTAAGCATGAAACATACAAATCGATAACTAAAGAGACCGATTTTTACGACAAATCAATTACAACCACACATCGTATTGTATAAATTAATTAATATTTTGTAAACAGAATATGTACTATATATTTTTTTCTAAATCATCTAAATATTCAATAAAAAGGAGAAAAGAAAATAAATTCTAGTAATTTAAAAATTTAATCATTTTTAGAAGATTAAATAAAGCATCGGTCGTAAACTGTATTTTTTTTCGTTTTATCGTTCACTAAGAAACAAAGTCTTGATTATTGTATTGTTGTTATGATGAAAAAGGGATAAATAATTAGTTATTGTTAATTCTAACTTTCGGTTATTTGAAAGTTAATCGATTATGGTTTCTTCCGAATGCTTTGAAGCCGCAAGCTCCAGCCGTCACGTGGTCGTAATCTGCCTACTAAAAAGTTAGTTTAAGACATTAATGACATTGGGATGGCATGTGTCAAAATAGGCCTATTAAATTGTGACGACTATAGATATTTTTCAAATGATAACTTTAGAAATAACCACGTAACATTATTGAGAAGTGATATTTTTTATCACTTGCTTAAACGGCGAAGGAAAACATCGTGAGGAAACCTGCATTCCTGAGAGATTTATAAAAAAAATCTCACAGGTATATGAAGTCTACCAATACGCACTTGGCCAGCGCGGTGGACTATAGCCTAAACCTTCTCATTCTGAGAGGAGACCTGTGCGCAGCAGTGGGACAATAATGGGGTGATGATGATGATGATGATAGGTTTATTGTTACTTAACAAGGAGTTCGTACGTTGAAAGATGGTTGAAAAACTGAAAAAAATGTCAACATGTCTGTCTCCGGTGGCGCTAATCGATCGCATGGTTGACGCATAGCGGGTGTTAGGCCACGCCCACATTTCACACGAAAGGTGATGATTGGCCGAAGCTCCGTAACACACACACGCACACACCTGTCCGGCCGACGCGGTCACGGTGCACACAGGCGTGAGTGTCGCGAGCTCGTGTCGTGTCGATACAAATTAATTTATTTATTATGTCCCGACACTTGTTATGTGTCGGTCGACACACCGCAAATTGATGTCTGTTAATTTCACTCCGGTGTAAAGTGCATACAGAGTCAATGAACCATTTAAATTTATCATGTCTAATTAATAAGGTACCCTCGGGTACCAACCTAAAGTTACAGTTAGTTAGTGGGTACAAAACTAAAAGCACCAACAAATTTTAATGTACAATTGTACTTAAAAGGTTTTGTTTTCCTGAAAGGTTCACCTATTGGTAAGGGATCATATGCTGAAATATTAGGAATTGTATGTTAACTATAGGGTCGTTTACACTACAGCTAGACTGATGCCAGTGAAATAGGCTGAAATAAGGCAAAACTAAAGCCGTGTTCTGTCTTGTTTTTGTCCAGAGGTAGATATAGAGTTATAGCCTGTGGTTATGGCTATATAGCCATATAGTTCCTCAAGAATATTTACTTGAAAGAAAACTAAATACTTAGGTTAGGATAGTTAGCACAAGCATTATCAACAACTCAACAATCCGTGTCATCATATACCTAAAAAGATAACTTTTCGTCAGCAAATTTATTCCATTTTTTTTTGTTTTTTGTTCTATACGAATAGCTACTATTAGGAACCTAACTACCGTAATTGTAATTTACGTTGCTTCATATTTCAAAATTGTAAATCAGACCGATAATACACAAAACGCAAGCGCAACGGAGCACAAACTAATTATTTCCCAAAGCTACTGAGATCACAAAGATAACCGAACGCGAACCGAGCCGGCGTTTAGTGCACTTAGAAAAAAACCCCTCGAAATCCAATTCCGATTCCATACAATCGGACGAACAGATGCGCATACACAAAGACCAAGTTGTAATACATACGTAGTAATACGTACAACTAATTTAACGCAAGCGGCGAGCTCTTATAATAGGATATACCGTTTTGTTCGCGCTGATCGACAGCTCCGATAATTTGAATATGGTGAGGCATTCGTGCGAGACATCGACGCGCCTACGAGCTACGCTTTGAGTTTTTCAAAACGTTACTTGGACTTGTTTGAGCGCGAGATTTTGACGCGATAAAGCTCGGCCCTTTCATTCAGACGCCGAGCTTACGAGATTACGTTTGCTAAAGCGTTTAGCGAAATGAGCTTTCGTTTGCCTGGTTCCGTCGACATCGTTCTTTAGGATTGTTTGATTTTTACGCCGGACTTACTTATGCCTAACTTACATATGTTCTAACGCCTCAACTCAAAAAAATATCATTTTTAGTTACCCACAGACAGAGACTTAAAAGACGCATCGTCGTAAAGACGTCGAAAACTACGCGTAAGTCAGTGTTGTTTCATTATCTAAATGAATTCACTAACTAAATGAGATGTTTTTTTGCTCTCCTGAAAGGATTTGTAATTTTGAGATCCGCGGTGTTAGAATTTAAGCGACGAAATAAGGAAGTTAGTCCACAGAAGTGGCTATACATATCCCATCTGTGATCGGCTTCAGGTAGAACTCTTATTATATAATTATGGAACTACCCTGGGTGACAGTGACCACTTACCGTTGGATGTACTGAATGTCTGTTTCAAATACATATATCATTTATTCAAAATTGATTCATATAGAATACTTTTTGAAAGTCAACAAACTACCACCGCTTCGGAAGGTGTTTCGCTATGGAGCAGAAGCGGCGCAAGAAACTCCATACGTGTGCAAATTTGCATCTTTTAAAGGGTAAATTATATACAATTTTACATAGTGGTACCTATAATTAGTTATTGATGTTGGAGCTGGACTTGTCATACTATGCGGATTTATCATTTAAGTACTTTCCATCTTAAGTGTTATATTTTAATAAGTTACGCAAAAATACTAGATAGGTGCATAGGTAGTAGATATACCTAAGTATAATAGTTTAATAAGTATATCAGAGATACAACAAGCACACTAGCTTTGATTTGAGTTTTCAAAAACCTTTATTTATTTTTACTTGTTTAAGGCCAGATGTTTAGATACATTACCTTCACTTGTTAAGTAAAATTCTTTCCAATTTACAACTTTTATTATTCCCGCCATAGATTAGTAAAGATTACTCACTCCTAACAAGAAACTGTACCCAGTTTTGAGAATTGAAATAGTTGCGTAAAAAAGTTTTGCCATGTCTCCGTGCTAAAATGTCGCTAAAATATTTGAAATAATTATTTATCTATTACGTAAATTACGTAATTATTACGTAAATTACTTATTTATTCGTAAATTTTCTCTAAAAATGTTTTTATTTGTCAAGGATTCAAAAAAAGAACTTACTAAAATAAGCCGTTTGTGGCTTCATTCAATTTCAAGGTGGCGAAGTATCTTTACTAATCTATGATTCCCGCGCGAAATAAAACTCAAACGTCAAGAAAGTTCTTTTATATTTTTTTATTTTATGCTACTATAACTCATACCATAAAACCAGCCAGTGTCAATATAAATGTACACTTATTATTATAAAAATAACACATCATGAAAATAACCCAAAATAATGAATTAAAATAATACTACAATTAAATAATTTTAATATACCTATGTATTACTAACAGGATATTACGAGTATTATTACTTTATGGTTTGATAAGCGTTCGGACGCGACATAACATTTTAATATTTTAAAATAAACAACCATACATTAGTAAAGATTACTCACACCTAACAAGAAAATGTACCTATGTACCTATGAAAAAATAAAAAAATAAATAGTTTTAGATCATTTACGAATGAAACGATATTTCTCCGCACTTTTTCTTCGATTTCGTGTTTTTGCACCACTTAACTGCGTATGTCGCCATTATTCCGCCTAAATTACACTATGTCAGCCATTTAAACGGCTGACATTTAAATGCCTGACAGAATTGTCAGCCGTTTAAACCATTTAATGGCTTCCTTCAATTACAAGGTAGTGGAGATAACTATACTTATCTATGTAAATAACTTACCAAAGACAGGTCTATTAAAGAGTTTTTCAGGTGTCGTGGCAGTGGTCAGGTTTTGCATCTTCTTCAGAGGACTCTCAAGGCCAGTTACATGGTTTTCTTTTGCCATCGATTCAGCGAGTTGCCGGGCTATAATACGATCTGTAAAAGAAATAAGACTATTATATAAAAGTATAAATAGAAGTACAGTTATTGGTATTTTTTAGAAACTGCCATAAAAGTTTTATAATGGCGGAGCGGTCACCATCCCGGTTTGACGCACGGAGGCTCCCGGATTCGATCCTTGGCCAGATAGATGCCTAAATGATGAATTTTGATATTCTATTTATTGCTGGATGTTTGTGTATTTGTTTATGTGTGTTTGACTATGTACCTAGTATGGGCCTGTGGGAGTAGAAAGCCTCTGTATTCTTAGGTAGGTACTGAGCGAAAAAATATTTATTAATAATAAGTTATCAATTGTATCTAGTTGTATGAAATTTATCAAGGCGCACGTGGCAAGCGCAGTAGACTACGGCTTGATCTTCTCCCCAGCGTTGGGACAGTAATGGGTTGATAATGACCTTAAAAGTTAGGAATCAACTACGGCATGGCAAATCTATTGAGTTGGCAGTATCTACGTGAGTTTAACGATACCACAAGAACCACTGTTACATGTTATATATAACTGTGTATGAGTAGATACCTATCTATATGGTTAAATAAGTACCTTTTCTGTTGTCGCTATAAGTGGTGGTAGGCAGATAGGTTCAAAGGTGTTAGAACCCTTGTGGACTCCGGCGGCACCACCGCCACACCTAGGTATTTCTATCTAATAACAGCAGCGTTAAGCGATGCTGTGTTATGGTTTGAAGTTACATACTTTTCCGAGGTGTTCCAACTTAGTCCTCAGGGGTAGCTGCGCATTTGTGGCCGACCTCTGGTAGGAATTTAATCCTATCTGGGGTTGATTACAGATGTCAATGGGCGGCAGTAGCCAATAACCATCAGGTGGACTGGATGCTCGTCACTACTCCCACATTACATATATATAAAAAGTGTCGATTGTTGTTCCTAGATCAAGGGTGGGACGAGCTATTCAAAATTCAGTCATGAGTGTATGTTTGGGTTTAAATCTTACAATCAAATGCATATTTGCTATTGCTTTCATATAAAATTAGACATAAGGATCAACAATACCAACATACAATAGGTATGTTTACATATTTTTGATACAGATGTTAAATATATAATACGTTACAACTTCAGTTAGGTAAGACGGTAGGCAATAATAACTTTGATGCAAGAACATTTAGTAGCTGCGAAAATACTCTTTACAAGAATGAAGACGTTAGAAAAACAATTAGCGACACAATGGGAATCTTCCTTTCCTTTAGACTGGCCATACATATTCAATCAATACCATTTGTGGAGTTCAGAGAAAAACATCGATCATCGCTCTCGAAGCCGTAACTTTGACGAACGCCGAGTGAAAATCAAAATTTGATATTTCCCAAAACAGTCAACGGAAACCGCTAAACGCCCCTCCCCACGGCTTGTCAACACAAAGAACTGTAAAATCCGTGCAATTCGTACCCTCTGCTCTTATCGCGTATGGTATATACTTACCGATTTATAGCAAACACTGGTCCGGGTTTAAAAAGTCAGAGGAGCGTCACAGGGTTGTACGCCTTGATTCGTTGCGACATGGCACACTTTATGCCGATACGGTGCTGGTGTATAGGATTTTTCGGTTCGGTGGCGTTTTGTAAAAATGCCGTCTTGTCGTAGGCACGCCGCCCCTCCCCAGGCGACATTTTTACAAGGGGGAGGGGGAGGCCACCCGCGGACGCTGCCGTCATTTCGTTGTCATCCAGGGGCTCCTTTTTGCGCGATCACGGCGCGAGCGTCGGCGTCGACAATACTGTTCAGTATTTTTATTTTTTTGCGACAAGAAAAAAAAACCCGCAGAGAAAATCACGAACAATGCTGCCCTTCGGCGAGATTACCGCCATCAGAAAATGAATGCTTTGTTAGATTCGTCCAACGGAATGTTTTCAGTTGTTACATTAGTCTTGTCATTTCCATTAGACGGGGGTTTAGCTAGGCATGAGAAGTTACCGAATACCAGCCTGAAGCTTTATCCGCGTTTCAATTATGAAAAGTGCTTTGTTACTGTTTATTATTTCCCCTCACAAATGAATCTTTGACGGTGTCCCGCGTGAATTAAATGGCTGTACCTAAATAATTTTTAAAAGAGATATCTCTGAATGAAACGGAATTTGAAAACAAAATCGACGTACTTATTTAGTCTGACTGGAAAAGGTATTTATTTCATCCTGTAGTTTTCTTTAGGTATACAAAAACATAGACTATTGTAATAAAATATATTAATTATTTCTATTGGCTCTACGGCATAAATGTTATACTTAGAACTAAAATAGAACGCAACGTACGTCAGAGAGTCTTATTAATTATTTTCTTGGGTCCTTATTTTATATGCGTCACTGCATGAATTATTTATTTGTAACAGTAATGATATAAGAAATAAAGATCGTAGTAATGCGTTTAAAAATCGTATTGACTATTTTATGAAGACTGTACTGAACTTCAAATAAAATAGCAACGTGTGTCCTCAGGTTGTCATCGTTGTTCTTGAAAACATTGTGGGGACAATTACATGTCTGTGAGTTTATAGACAAAAGTTCTTAAAGTTCCTTGACGCTTGGTGGATGACCTGAACCCTCCTCACTCTGAGAAGAGATCCCTGGTCAACACAGGCTGAAATAAATCGATGATTCAAGTATCTAAATTGGAATCTTACAGAGCGGAGATACCACTTTTATAAGCACTGAGAAAAAAGTTCATGATGAAATAAAGTGGAATGTTGCAGAGAGGGCATTACCACCCTAATATAAGTTGATGATGAATGCATCTAATAAGGAATCGTATAGAGATGATTTTTTTTTTATTTTTATAATATAGGAGTAGCAGACGAGCGTGCAGTCCACCTGATGGTAAGTGGCTACTGCCGCCAACCCCAGATAGGATTAGATATTCCTACCTGAGGTCGGCCTCAGATGCGCCGCTACCCCTGAGGATTAAGCTGGAACGCCTGGGAAAAGTATGTCTCCCTTACCACACCCTTCAGAACGGAACACAGTAGCGCCTAACACTCCTGTTATTAGGTAGAAATAGGTGTAGCGGTGTGTAGGTGTGGCGGTGGTGCCGTCGGAGTCGAACCACAAAGAGTTCTACCACCTTCAAAATATTACCACCCTCACAAGTACCAAGACTCGTGTCGGTGGTCGCAGCTCGCGTGTTATCGCAGGTAATTGAATAATTTTTGTGGTAATGAAATGCGAAGTGCGGAGCGTCCGCGACGTCACCAACTACCCCCGATCTTGATAAAGGGTTGTTCGGCATCGCGCTGAACACGAATACGAATAGTATTTTATCCCTTTAAACCAGTGGTTCTCAAACTTTCTAGTATCATTCTCCCAGGTTTCAATAAAAAGAAAACAAACGTAAAGTAAAACAATGTGCAAATAGATGATTTTCACAGTGATTTTTAGGGTTCCGTATTAAAACTTGTGTGAAGTTTTGAAAAGTATTCAAGTAGGACTCAATGACTAGGAAACGAAAATATTAAAACTGTTAAGTAAGCAATTAAATTCAAAGCAAAGCAATCAAAATGACAGAAGGAAGAAATCCTTAGTTATCACTGATAAGATAAAAAACTGCATTCAGACGGCTCAAGACCGGTCGGAGTGGCGCAGATTAGGAGAGGCATAGGCCTCTCCGACATACCTAGGTCCAGCAGTGGACTCTTAAAGGCTACTACTGGATGGATGGATAAAAAATACTTATTTTCGGAAATTTAAGCATGAAGTTTTCTTCACAATATTTGATTCATCGTTTAAGCGAGTGCTAATCAAATTTTATACGCATAAAATTTTGTGCCCGTGATTAGAACCCCAAGTTCGTATTTAGTTTCAAATCTTAAATATGACTGCTTTTTACAATTACAGGTGCTAAACATATTATTTGGGCAACACCTAACAATTTGTATGTTTGTGCAAAACCGTTTTTCGTTTTCGTAGTTTTAGCATCTCTGCTTTCACGGGATCGGTTTCCGATAACGTTTATTAAGCACGGAAATTAGAGATTCGTATTTCGTGTTTAAAAAATATTGCCCCCGTGTTCCTTGTGGCGCTTCGACGACATTTATAGGTTTGTTCGTTCCGGCGTTGTTGTTTGTCATTTACGATTGTTAACCGATATACATTTTTGGAAACCCGGTTTATGCGTTTGTGAAGGTCGTATTTCGTTTATTTTGTGTTGTTATTGTAGTTTTGGTAAAAATAGTGTTTCATGTTCTATCTCTAATTCTCGTGTCACAATGTTTGTTACCGTACTCCTCCGAAACGGCTTTACCGATTTTCACCAAATTTTATATGCATAGACAGTAGGTCTGAGAATCGGCTACTATCTATTTTTCACACCCTTAAGTGATAAGGGTTGTTCACCCAAACATTTTTTTATTTATGTGGCAACACAACGCTTGCCGGGTCAGCTAGTTTATTATAATATTAAATTAGCGATCGAGCATGCTGTTTATCTATTAGTGAAGTGGACACCTGTTACCGGCTCTATATAGAACATGGGTTCTACTTGAAGCCGATCACATATACGGGGTCCCATCTAAAGTACTAAGATATAAGAGCCGTTTCATGTGTAAGCCTCTGGCAATAACAAACCTACCAGGGACTGACAACGTTAAGCTTAAGGGCCTACCTACATATATTTTTCATATTTTAACTCGTATGAACATGCTCAAAAAAACGTCAAACCATATTTTTCTTACACCACATCTTCTATTCATTTTCCTTCCCTCTTTTGTCTTCTTTTCAGTTTTATATTTAAAACACGATTGTCCTATAGAGCATTCGATTTAACGATGTGATCTAATTAGATTCGGTGTATTTTTTATCGAGCTTAAGAAACGATATGCGATATATAAATCCGATTATAAAGGCAAGGCGGTGTATCAAAGGCTACAGCCATAGCTGTCCCGATGAATGGACGTGCGAATCAAAGCGCTGGTGTAATGTGACGCTCATACAAATCGGTGGTACCACAAAGCATTGTCTCTAGCCGCGAATCGCTGCCAATCATGTCAGATCTGCGCTTTGGCTGGTTTTGAGTTGAGCCGAAGAATTAACAAATACCTATTCTAGTATAGGTACAGATTACGACTCGTATACGCAGACACTTATACGGCTTTTAAATAAGAGCAAATATTAATGTATCCAAATATTAAACATATCTGTATATTATCTTTTTTTAAATATAGGAGTAGCAGAGGAGCATGCAGTCCACCTGTCGGTAAGTGGCTACTGCCGCCCTTGGACATCTGTAATCAACTCTAGATCGGATAAGATATGGCTACCTGTTCAAACCCGAATACCGCCGCGTTTAACACTGCTGTTATTAGACACGAATAGGTGTGGTGGTGGTGCCGCTGGAGTCGAATCACAAAAGGTTCTAAGACCTTCAATGCTATCCTATTAATTTTCTATATACCTATATATACTTAACTATATATAACAACATATTATATTTTATGTAATATTTATTTGTCTTATTTATTCCTAATCAAGTTCAAGTGCATGCATACCCCATCTATTAACGCATCTCATTTTACGGGGTCTGCCGGAAGAAATTTCGTTAGGAATAAGCAATACCTTTGTACGAAATTTAATTATAAGTCCATATTATGTATGTAATGTTTATCTGTGAGTGCATAAATAAAATAAATACGTAGTCACTTATATTGGCGACTTACAATGATAGGAACTTGGCTATCAAAGAAGTAGTCTGCCTACGAAGTTACTACTGACAAAGACAATGGCAAACATGGTAGGTATAGCATGTTCCAGAATTCAATTCTAGTAGAAAGTGCCCTTGTAATGTATGAGATACGCCTATATTCGACTGTGTATTAATAATGGAATAACAAAAATTCAATTAATTATGAATTAAAAGGCAGTGATAGCCTAGTAATTAAGAAACTCGGCCTCTTGATCGAGGGGTCCGAGGTTCAAATCCCAGGCACGCACCTCTGATTTTTCTAAGTTATGTGCGTATTAGAAATTAATTATCACTTGTTAAACGGTGAAGGAAAACATCGTGAGAAAACCTGTATACCTGAGAGATTTATAAAAAAAAATCTCAAAAGTATGTGAAGTGTACCAATTCGCACTTCGTACCAGCGCGGTGGTATATGGCCTAATCCTTCACATAATGAGAGGAGACCCGTGCCCAGCAGTGGGACAGTAATGGATTGATGATGAACAAGAATTCAATGATTTCTTAAGACGTACCTACAGGAAGAACCCATCTTCTATATGGAGTTAGTTATATTTCGAAAAATAAATTTTTCATTGGCTAGTATGAAGAAATTTTCCAATGTCTGTCTTTGGGAAGTAAAACATTGGATAGATTGATTATTAACAACGGGCGTAAGTCAGTTGTACAAAATATGGTTTGTAAAACACAAACAGATAATAATCGTCACAAAAAAATCGCAATCGTAATAAACGAACTCTTGGTAAGCAAACAAGGCTATGCGGATATGGCAACGTAGGTATTTGAAAATTAGATGTCTAGATTTATGAAAAGCTGGAACAGAATCTTTGTACATTATGTCACATAAAGGCAGCTCGGCTCGCATGAATCTCTGATGCTTCCGCTCTGAAAGGATTAATCCTTCTTTAGATTATCTTATAAGTCATAATATGAAGATTGCAAAGTGAATAATGTCGGTCTTATAAGGGTCTCTGTAGACGTGCTACTTTCAGTATCGTCATTTATTAAAAATACCTAAACACTCTATTTTATCGTGAGAGGACCCCACTAATAATAGCTGTATTTAAAGGCCGCTGTGTTCGGGGTTGAAGTGTGTGATAAAGCAGCCATTCTTTTTTCGAGGCGTTTTAAAATGGTCCCTAGATCCAAGATCGAAATTGGATAATTTCTTGTAGGTAAGACGGACGTTGGCTGCTTTACAGGAGCAAGATGCGCGAAGCAAAGAGCTAAATTTAATCCCGCACAAGTTTGACCTATTCGTATGATATCGTAGCTATTTAAAGACGTTTTTTTATAATATAACAGTAGGTAACGAGCATGCAGTTCACTTGATGGTAAGTGGCTACTGCAGCACATGGACATTTGTAACCAACCCGATATATAAGATAAGATTCCTACCTGAGGACTAAGCTGGGCTGCCCCATAAGTACGTCTATCTTACCACACCCTTCACACCAGAAAACAGCAGCGTTTAAAACTGCTGTTATTAGGCAGAAATATATCAAATGAGCGACTGAATGCAAAAAAAGCCAAACAGTAATAATGCATTCGAAAACGCCAGTTTTTGGTATCCAGCTCAAACGCAACAAGTCTATAACGTGGTATCATCATCATCAACCCATTACTGTCCCACTGCTGGGCACGGGTCTCCTCTCAGAATGAGAAGGATTAGGCCATAGTCCACCGCAATGGCCAAGTGCGTATTGGTAGACTTCACATACCTTTGAGATTTTTTTTTATAAATCTTTCAGGTATGCAGGTTACCTCACGATGTTTACCTTCACCTTTTAGCAAATAATAATTAATTTCTAATACGCACATAACTTTGAAAAATCAGAGGTGCGTGCCTGGGATTGAACCTCGGACTCCTCGATCGATAGACCAGGTTTCTTAACCACTAGGCTATTACTGCCACGGTATAACATCGAAATAATCGCGAAAACGCGAATTGCCGATACTAAAAGCAGCTAGTCTGCTAACACCTTAAGAGATGGAATACTGTTAACTAACTAGATTTTCTGAAGACTAATTATGAAGTCTGTTAGGTACAATAAGCATTATTCTTTTGTGACTATTTTATTGTCACGTTGCGTACTTAATTAAGTATTGTGTATCGGGGTTGGAACGAATAAGAACGAGAACGCATAAGGAATAAATCAGGAAGAATGTATTGTGATAAAAATAACGAGAGTCACTGAAGTTAAAATGTACTGTAAAATGAGCTTTTCAGAAGTTTGTATTTTGATAAAATTTTAAATCTTTAAGAAAATGAATTGATCCGTTCAATCCATAGACTATAAATTTCATCGGTATGATTCAATCAGACTCATATCAGTACTTTAAAAAGGAGTTAAAACTGACAGTTACTTGACAAATGCAATTTGTTAAAACTGACAGTTACTTGACAAATGCAATTTGTTAAAACTGACAGTTACTTGACAAATGCAATTTGTTGAAACTGACAGTTACTTGACAAATGCAATTTTCGAAAGTAACTACCTACATATTTTCGTGAAAACGAAAACAGTTTGATTAGCCATCTAAGATTTGTGATGGCTTTCAAATAGGGTTCTAACGGCATAGGGTTCTAAAACAGTCAAGTAATTTCCTTATTTACCGTTTAGATTGACAGAAGGAAATTAATAACCAATAATTTCAGAATAATCCAACGGGGCGTTATTGAAAATGGAACAAAACGGTTCGAATCCGGTGCCGAAAGTTGCACAAAGGTAAGGAAATAGCCAGTTTCGTGCACAAAGGGAATAATATTAGGCGACCACAATGGCTTTGGAGCGGAGAGCGGAAAAAACGGATGTGTCAATAATTAACTGTGTGATTCGGGGGTACGGCGCCGGCGGCCATCGAAGCCGACCTACAGAGCCGGTTTATTAAAAAAAATAACGAACACGTATTGTGCAGTACTCGGACAAAGGGGCGAAAACGTGAGCTCTGCCCGGCTTATTTTCGCTGCTCCAATATTGGGGTGAAAAATATTACACCCCCGGGCGTATATGTGAGAACGAACTGGCTAATTCGCATGTGCTCCGATCGTATTCGCTGGGGTTGTTTGAATTTGAATTTCAATTGTGTATTTGTGTTCAGTGCTGGGGCACATTGCGCCGTCGCTTGTCACTGAATAGCAGTTGTTTAATCGAAAGCCTTATGAGTTTGGAAATATTCTTTACGTTTTTGCCATTAACCCATAGCAGCAAGAGTAGATTGAAGTATGCTCCAAGCCTCTCCCACTTTTTGAACCCATACCCGGAATAAGAACCATATAACCCCATTAAAGAAGAGTAGGTACTGTAATTGACAGCCTAGTGGTTAGAAAGACGCTCCCCTTAATCGAGGAGTACGAGATCCGAATTCCAGGCGTACACCTCAAATTTTTCATGTTATGTGCATATTTAAAATTTTAAACGGTGAAGGAAAACTTCGTGAGAAAACCGACACGCCTGAAAGTTCTAAAAAAGACTAATTGTGCCCAGAAATGGAAGTTTAATGGGTTGACGAAGACTGTAGAAGATAGTGCCATACTTACATAGTCAAAAGTTCCAATTCGATGTAGGGTTAGAAGAGTTGTATATTACTTAATTCGCAGCATTGATTTTGCAAAGTTACATATTTTCAGGACAAAAAATATCTAATGTGACCCTGTAAAAGTCTCCTTGTTTGAAATACTTTGACTATGACAAAGTCAGTTCAGTTGTTTCTAATATTAGCCACTATTAGGTATACAGAATGTGTTAGAACTTAGAACATTCTATGGATAGATTCCGGAGCCAAATCAGTCACACCTATTTCTGACGAATAACAATATTGGTAACTGCTGCTGTGTTTTGATTTGAAGGGTGTAGTAAGAAAGAGACACACGAGGCGTTCGAACTCAGAACTCATCAGGAGTAACGTCGCGTCAGTAATTAAACTCAGATAGGACTTTAAACTTATCTGCGGTTAATTGTACATTTCCATATGCGGCAGATGCCATTTGTCATACATTTTCATTGGGATATCCTGTATATTAAATAACATGTGTACGTACGAATGAGTATAATAAGTTATATTGCTTATGTCTTGTTTTAAACTTATGTGAAAGAGTTGTAGTGATAAACATATAGATACAAACTAAAAATACCTATGACGTAATATACATGTTAATAAATCAATAATAGGATCAATCAGTATCGTGATTACGAAGATATTTAATCTGATAATATCTGAACAGATTGTAACACAAAGATATACACTTCGATATTATACAAAGATATGAAAACGCACCGTTTGGTCATGATGATTTGATGTTTTCACACATACGAGTAAGTGCATTGAATAGTCATTTTGTACTCAAAATAAGTTTACTGACCGCAATTAAGAATGGAGGATTGATGGTCGACTCAAGTTCAAGGTATATAAGTAACCTATATATATTTATCTTGTGTTTGAAAATTAGCTAAATAAAGAGTATGCAGTCCATCTGATGTGTTCACTATTTCATGGACATCTGTAATCAACTCCAAATAGGATTTATTTTTACCCGAGTCCAAACATATAGCACGGATGTCTTCTAAGGACTAAGATGGAACGCATCGTGGTATATACCTAGTTGCCTTACTTCCTTCAAACCAGGATATGGCCTAGGTTGTTACAGGTTGTAACACCAACAACATACATGGTACATAGTCAGAAACTGGTATACGAAAATACTCATGTTTATATTCATTCGACTTCGCATAAGTTGTACAGAAACCGCGCATTATTTTTGCACCGCGTACATTTAACAAAGCGCCGCATGGGCATATAATAGGCAATAAGGCTGCATAATCGCGACGGAATCGCAACAAATCCGCATCAATGGCCCCCCACGCACAATTTGAGCCCCCGGAGTATCAGGAAATTCATCTCACTAATCCACCGGGCGGCTGTGAATAGTAAAAGTGATGGCTCTATTCATCGTCGGAGGGTGAGGCAGGAATAGGGTGGTTGGGAGGTTGGAAAGCGCTAAAATTTAATAAAGCTCCGCTCGTCGGGACTATGGACAGCCCTCGCGATTAATTACGCACAAGAGGCTAGTAATGATACCTACAAACTCTGTAAATAGGGACCGGGAGGGTATAGTTTGTCGCTTATCTATAATTCATGGATGATTCCGCATAACATATTAACGTTTCTGTTTGATACGATACGGGCAGATTATATTAAGTGGTTGAGCTTAGCGCGGAGCGGAATCCTTCGAGATGGGAATTAATTGTTCCGCTTTGTGTATTCATATTTATTGTCTCCCTCGGGGTTTTAAAGTAGGTATCACCTAGTATGAAAATCAAGAGTCCCTAAGAGAGAGAGAAGAGGTCCCTAAAGAAAATATAACAGATTTTTTAATAAAATTAAATATATAAGGGATCGTTAACATACATATGTTATCAAATTTCCTGATATGTATCAGCCGATAATTACTTATCATTTTAATAAACACTAAGATGTTATTCTTGGAACTTAGGAATTTACCTTATTAGATACGTGTGTTTCACGTACATGAGGTTTGGGATCCCAATATTACTGTGTATACTAAAAATAGGCTTAGTTAAAGAAAATGTAGGAAGTTAAGTGAATATATAGATAATAATTATGGTTCCCATCAAATAAGTTTAAGAATCCCGTGTTGATTTAAAAACAATTAAAACGTACATACGAGTATAACATTGTTTAGGTTCTCTGTGCGTTCTGTATTAATTATCTATATTTAAACCATATATACTCAGTATATAGTTGTATAGTTAGTATATAATTCATAAATAAAAGATATTTCTTATGTTCCTTTCTTTCAAACCGATCCATACCACGACCCAGTCACGAACCGTATAGTGAGACGTCGCCCTTATCCATAACATCGAACAATAGAATCTAAAGCTCCATCCGAGCATTTAAAAGAAACAAGTAGGTACCCACCGCATTCTAAGGTCTCATCCACTCATCCACTCGTACATGGCGACGTCATTGTAAAACCGCGGTCCAGAATAGGTACGGAGCGAAATGCGAGGTGGAATCTGAATAACAAGAGGCAAGGTAGTGCTCCGGGTCGAGCGGTGACAGAGGCAAGTACCCGCTAATTGCCACTTCAGCGCCAATTACGAGACGATACGCCTCGCGAGACGCGGCCCGCGCGCGGTGGCGGGAGACGCGGGCGCGCCCGCTTCCAATTAACTAAATAACTATTATAACTATATATATAGATAATTTATATACAAACGAAAAATTCGATTTCTTAAAAATATATGCCTACCTACGTTACTACCAAAATTTTGACCAATCCAATTACACCTTATATGTTAAAATTAATTAAGACGTTTGTGCCGTAGGGCTTGCCAAACTGTCCCTGTAGTCCCGGGACCAGAATAGGGCTACGGTATCCCCTGCCTGTCGTAAGAGGCGACTAAAAGGGGGCTTACGGAGTTGCGGGCGGCAAGAGTGGGAGCTCGAACCGCCCGGCCAGAGGTCCCGGGAAGGACGGCGGTATGTGTGGTCGCATACCGTCGTGCCCACCAGACGGTGTGGCGAGCGTGTAGGCGGAGCCCGAAGGGGCAACGCGCTAAGAGGACTTCGGTTGCGTTCCTTTGGAGATCCCGGAGTCCTCTACGCAGCGCCAAGGACGGCCACCGGGGGGGTTTTAGTGCGGAAAGAATCCCACATAACCCCGTGCCGCTCCCACGGCATAGGTTCTTCACCGGCATGGGTACCTTTTGAAGATTTCCCCCTCGTAAACAAAAAAAAAGGTCTTGCTAAATAATGTCATACATACCTATGTATTTACATACATTTTTGTGCTCGAATAACATTATCCTCGAGTCCTTGGGACCTCACAGTTGGGTAAAAACTGGCACATTACTTAAAAGCTAACTGCTCTCTTTATATGTCTATATAAAGAGAGCGGTTAGCTTATAAGCGGTGGTAGAGTTCCGCTAGCTCCACCTCGTCACCTATTTCTGACTTATAACAGTGACACGCGCTCCCGTGTTATTTCTGAAAGTTGTTGTAAGGGAGAGAAACTTACGCGAGGCATTCTACCCTCATCCTCATTCCAACAGTTGCATTAACATTGTATCCGTGGCAGACTGCATATACCCGTAGGACTCTAACTCTATCCGGAGTTTATTGAAAATGTCTATTGACCAGCAGCTGCCATTTACCAATTCGTAGATATGTATTTATATCCTGAATCATTTTTGGTTTCCTTGAAAGTACCTCGATAAATATACTGTCGTTATAGTCGTTTTATGTATCTTACATGTCACGACGTCACGTTACGAATTATTCGTAATGCAACTCCGGTGGAACAACCGTCTATATTACCTTTGCCTTAACTTTAACAGTAATAACATGCGCAGCTTCTCGTATTTTTGGTTGATTAAACTTGTAAATAACTCTGCCTTACAAACCCTTCCTACACAACAGCACAGCTCTGGTGCTATAAGGTAACCGGTATGATATGGATATTTTTAAAGCTTTCAGATACAACTACAAAACGCGCAACGGCCGAGTCGTCACCGGGGGCAGTAGGCCTATTGAGAATTGCCCGAGAAAACATGGAAAAGAAATGAAATATATTTATTTTGTATAGGGCAACGACGGCACTTACAAATTGTCAGGTACAATATTTTTCTTAAACTACTACCAGATCGGAACGCGACCTCATGGATACCTCGAGGCCCGAGTACTCAATACCTGGGTGCCTAAAAGGCTACAGAGAAGGACGCCAGCTTTCGTTCATAATACAACGTCTGTTACGTATACAACCCGCTTCCGCTCATGACTACGCTACATCCCTGACGCTGAAGTGTGACGCAGTTTCGTCGGCGACGAATGGAGAGCGAGCGAATGTGAAACGGTCGGAACACTCGAGCGGAGCGCGGATTACGAATCGTGCAGCGCTCTTGACGCAAACGAGTGTAGCTAACAAAAGATGTCGTTACCTACGCCGAGTACTACATACGCGAACGAGCACCCTATGAACCCGCCACTTGAGGAAATTCCAAACTTATGTTGTATACGGCATCGTGTACGCCCCCGCGCACCTATTTTCCACTTTTACGCAAATCCGCTTAATTTTTTTCTGATATAAAAAGATTCGAACTATAGCGAATTAACGATCAAACTTGTCTATGCTTTCAGAAACTAAATAGCTGGTGGACATTTTGCCACCAAGACTTATTGTTAGTCCTCTGTGCAGAAATGCCAAACAGCGGGAATTTGTGCTTCATGCTTCCAAGACTTTCTGATGTGTTGCATTGATGATTTGTTATAATATAGGTGAGCGTGTATCTATTTCTTTTCTGTTTCAGCTTAAATTGTTGTGGTATGCACTGTATGGTCGCAATGTTATACATCTTGAGTGTGGGAATTAATAGCAAAATAGATAATTGCCGATACCGATTTTAATCTGTTCTAGATAGCGATGACATCAAAGATCTGTATTTGTTTTAGATACAGGTATGTGGATGACAATGTATCGTTGTTTTGTGATAGCATACTCTATGATTATATGACAATATATTTTCAAAATCAAAGTCAAATTAAAAATATTTTATTCAGTGTGCATTCTTTAGAGAATTGTTTAAAATAACAGCCCACTACGGAAGATGTTTGTTTTGTTATTTTACGCGTCGATAGAAACCAATAACATACATGTTTTAAAAGTTTCACATACAACATCAACGGTAATAGAGCATATGGGGCTCGAGATTCAGACCATATAATTTCTAAACCCACCCAACAAGTACACCCTAACAAGAACATAACAAATCCGACTCGTAGAGCTGAAGAGACTGCGACTCACAATTATTCGCTTTTTAATTAGAGAATCGTACCACATACCGTACATCTCATATTACACGTATTTTTTTCTGTTCTGCTCATTAAGTAAACAGCTAAGCTAACGACGATGCTGAGGGAAAAATAAAATCATAAAGGACGACGTTCGCCGTCAAGTGCCTACTCTAGAAAGTCGAAGTGATTGTGCGTACCTACACTGATATGGGTTATATTCTCAACGGTATACCCATGGAAATAGGGTCTCCTATCTTGCACGAGGCATTACATAGCGTGCATGTGCTCATATGCTCAGCTGGCACTTTGTGTTCGCCCCACAGCACTCTTTTCCTGATGTATTTTAATACTGGATGAAGCAGGAAGGATGGGGTAGGTATTTTTTACATTATTACCGACACGTTTGTACTCGTATGTCTGCATTCTCGAGTAAGGGTAAGAATGTCTTCTGTATTAATAATTTCACTTCGAGTAGACCTAGGAGAATTGTTCAGTAGGAAGGTAGAGAGATATTGAAGATGGCTTTATAAAAAAATGTCGTAATGCAAAATTATTTTAGTTTGTTTAGCTTTAGTGGCGAAATTGTAAAAGCGAGTGTACTTTATGAACTTTGTAAGACACCAGGCATGATGAATCATGATGATCTGAAGATAGATCATACTTTTGTATAACAGCACAAAATAATACAGGGAACAAGTAACTTAAAGTTAATATGCGTGGATGGAGTAATAAACGAAGTCAGATGCATAATAAAGAAATATTGTATGACGTGATTGTCTGTGGTTGTTTCGTAATAAGAGTTGCAAATATATGGAATAAGTCCATCTGAAGTTAAATGGCCAATGGCACTGTATCATTCTCAAAATGAAATAAAGACCTAATCGTCTGTCCATTACTGTCAGAGTGATATAGGTCATAAACCAACGCGCTGACCAAGTGTCAATTGGAAAACAAGACACAGACCTTTAAGAACTTTTCTTAAAATTCTCCGAGGCGCGTATGTTTCCTCATGTTTTCCATCACCGTTACAGTAAGTGATGATTAATATCCCATATGCACATAATTTTGAAATATCGGAGCTGTACATTTGAAATTAGAACCTTGAACCTTCTATTGAAGAGCCAATATTCAAGCATGCCTCTTAGAACATTATCCCTACGTTGCTACCTCTTATATCTAAGCTAAGTATTAGATAAATTATCATACATGCAGTATTGTATTGTTGTAAGGAAGACACAAGAAAGGACATTACATAGATCAGATAGTAAAGATTCCTTACTCGTGTCTTGTGGTTTACGAAGGGTAGGTGTAGGACGGTGTCATCAGGGACAGGGCCGGTATCGATTGCCATCGGACCCTCCGCCGCCCGACGAGCTACGTAAAGGTTCAACGCGCACTGGAACCCTTCAGAACTTATACATAAATACCTATATGCACTTCATATAGACCTACTATTCTTGAACTTCGTATATTGTATTGCTGAATAACTAACTTGACATTCTAAGCATTTGTATAATGTGACCGTGATGTCGATACTGTTGCTTATGGATATCCGTAAACCAACTTTCAATCGCCACTGTCGTTTATCGATATTTGTAAATATATCGCTTTATCTAAGTAAGTCCTCCGTTGGAATGTGTTAGTTCCTTACCACTTACGGTATCTTTCTCATTCTTTTTAATCGAGTTCAAAACGGAGGTTCTGTATTCGACCGCTATGTATGTATGAATGTATGTAAACTTGTATGACCGCGATTTTCTCAGTAACTACTAAAGCTATTTGGTTGGGGTTTTGGTTACTTGAAAGCATATTTTACAAGACAGGTTTCAGTAGATATATAATATAATATTATACATTAGGTTTTTTTTAATTAATTATTCCCTGTTCATATTTTAAAAGACTCATAAGTAATTTATTGCAAAGTTATAACAATTCCATCCTTACTTATTTACTTTTTTAGAAATCTTAATTCTCTTGTAAATCACATATCATTAAAATTAATGATCATCATCATATAGTCGTATAAGAAGACGTTTTATACTCACAACACAACCAGTACCCGTTGCTCCTTAATCGTCAAGGGGACGAATTAATTCCAGCAATTGATGGGCTTAGGGCCAAAACTCCGCTCCGGAGTGAACCCCCAAACGGAATTCAATTATTGATACCTCCGACTGAGCCCGCGCAAACGATTTCACTGCGTACCGTACCGACCGACCCCATCACTTTATTACGAGTTGCTACTTTTGGTAGTAGAACTAGGTTTTCTAACACGATTTTTACCCGACAGCGATGGGTAATATTTTTCTAGCGTATACGTATGTCTCATTCTTTGGCATACCCTCCAACCCAAACGGCTTGACGGGTTTTAACACATAAAGTGTCGTTGGATTCGACCAAATTGTTGGAGTAACATTAGTTATAATTTTACCCAGTCAGGTATTTTTTTTTTAAATAATTACTAGTTACAGTGTCAAAAAAAAAAAAACTCGTGTCCAACAGCCCGACAGTAATGAGTTGTTAATGACGATGTCAAAACTATTAACGATAACGGTGCTAAAGAAAATATATCAAGTAATGAAGAATGTCTATCAGGCAGGTATTCGAACCTAAAACTCATGAGAGACTGATACTGAGCGAGAGTACTAACTCTCTGTAAACCAGACTTTCATGACCACGAAATTAAATGGTTTAGGGTGTCGGTCACCACGCTGGCAAAGTGAAGTTTATTAATTTAATAAACTTACAGAAAAGTCCTCATCATGGTGGTTTCCTTAAGAAGTTTTCATCGTTAAAGCAAGTGACGAAATTTTGCAATTAATATTCAATAGCTACTACTACTATTGTATTATTGTAAAATAGGTATCATCAAAATAGGTCTTTATCAATATGGTTATTTTGGAATAAAATATATATAATAGAATTACAAATCGACAAAAACATGTTGAATTGTAAGTTATTAACATTAAGTTATTAATGTTGTTTCTATAAACACAGACGATAACATTTTATGGAGGTAAATTATTGAAAGAGGAAAAAATTATATAAACTAGTCGCCCGTCGTAATGGTCGAAGTTAGACATTAATTAAACGCTAATAAAAATAGGACATCCATGAGACTATGTATACGGATTGTAATTGATGATAATTGAAATATTATATTTTATTTTTGGTAAGGTACAAAAAATTTAAGTTTGGAGTTTATTTTCTCAAAATGGTCGACTGCGTTTGCCAAAAAGGTTAGACGCTCTTTTAAAATGTAATGAACAATGGGAGAAAACTCAGCAAAAAAGGTGACCAATATTGCGAGTACGTTAGCCTTTAAAACATTTCATTCTTTTGCTTATTATTCACCGCCATAATATCACTTTCGGTATCGTGTTGCATATCCATTTCACATACGAGCTATTGCGTCGCACAATCGCGACACGGAGGGTGTTACCCACACCCCTGTGTCAGCTACATACACCCTTACAAAGTTACCCTTGCTATCAGACGCACATAGTCGTACCAAAATACATCTTACGAGCGTGTAATAGAGGTGACGGGCGGGTGAAATTGTTTTCCCGCGCGTAGTGTCACGTGGCAAATGTGTACATAGAGGGCGCGCCCCTCGCTGTCACAGAACAAACATGGCGGCGGCTAACGAGGTTTTTGCGAGCGGCTCTCGTGAGCGATTTCGCGCCTAATTTGGACGTTGTACGCTGAGTGCATCGTGTTTTATTTTATTTAAATTTTCACGTGTACGCGCGAGGTAATTTTGCAGGCTTCATTTTATCGACAGCATCCACGCTTTATTTTTGATGCTTTATTGAATGTTCGTTGTATTTTGTTGTCACCGTACGTGTACAATTTCAACTCTGACACTTGGCCGTTTTGGCCTTTTAAGTCTTTAACCGGTAATGATGTGACAGAATAAAACTTGTACAGAATACATATGTTACAGCCAAAGTAATAAATTCACATTTTTTACATAATATCTAGCCATTAATAATTTCAGTTAAGATTTTCCGTATATCAGGCTTTTACAATAAAATATTTATTACTTTGACTAACTTTGCTATATCAGCCAGATAAAGTGATTAATTTATTACATTGTCTGGACTCATTAGTATTTATACATAATCACCAGTCATTATGTATAATAGCTACTTGCTATCACTAATCACATTGATATATGAGTATTATTATTTAGGTATTATTATAAGTCATGCGTATCTTCCGAAATTGAAATACCTCAAGACAAGGAATAATGCAATAAAAGTAACAGAAAGACAATAAGAAATTAATAAAAATCGATATATTCTGCATCATTATCGCAATCAAATAGCTGATGAAGTATCTGATTGATAATTGATCTTAATGTAAAATGAATGCAAGTGATAAAATTCCCCTGTTATCTGCTTAGTTTGGCTAAGCATTATGAAATAAGTGCAGAGTACACATGAAAATACCAATGTGTGACTGGTAATTCGGATTACGGATTTTTTTTTTAGTAACTTTTGCTCCTCATAGTCAAAGCAGAGATTAAAAATCAATTTCAAATCTATAGTAAAATCCTAAGAGTACTAATTGTGCTAGACAATTTTCATTTGAGTATAAAAATCCGCCAATTTTGAGGGAAAATCTATGAAATTTTGTATTTGGCTTTCTAACTAAACAGTTATTTCTACTCAGAAAGCCAAATTGCTCCAGAAAGGAGTTTTCCCTATTTCGCCGTTTTCGGAAAATGAACTCCTAACACGCAAAAATAGGGGTTGGTGAAAGTCTGTTTTATTATATCTATTTATGATTTGCACATACGAAGTCTAAGGCAAATATTAGTACGCACATAATTTAAAAAAAATCAGATAAGTATGTGGAATTTGGTTTTCAGATCATATGCTTATATAAGTACAACTGGTTTTAACAACGTTTATTATCTTCATAATGCTTAACGGTACTGATTAGGTCTGGAACTGATACTGTCAGACATTTCAAATAATCTGTATAGATTCGTGCGATGAGACAGGTAACTGTCTGACCAGCTCTACAAACATTTTATCAGTACATTCATAGTAAACAATTGAATTTTAGATTTTTTTATAACATGTTATGAGGCAGAAGGGTCAGAAACCTCTTTCGAAAGCTTTGCATTGATCCGTCACCGAAGTCACTCACGCCTGTTATTATAAAACTTCGGATAGATTGATTATTAATAACAGATGTTAGAGTACTAACTGACAATTGATTTATAAATAAATAAAGCTCTTCCTATCAAAGATCGGAATTTTACTATGTCTACCTTGATAAATTGACTATTTTCAATGTTTGTTAGGCAAAAAATGGGTAAATTGATTTTATTTATAACGGGCGATAACCAATAAAGGTACTGGACACAAACACAACAATACTGGCCGTGACGTCACAGTCTCTAACCCCTATTACCCAATACTGAGGGCATACCTATTACATGTCATGTCGTTTGACTTTGGTGCGCCGCGGGCAATACAGGCCACAAACGCAGCCATTTTAGAAAGGGTCTTGTCTCAATATAGAGTATAGAATGATCGTATATGTTGGTATATTGGTTAGTAACATAATTTATAACTATGTAACGTCTTATAGATACCAACATTACGAAACTTATGTCCAGACTCCAGAGACATATTTTTAAGGTGGTAGAACCCTTTGTGGTTCGACTCCGGCGGCACCACTGCCACACCTTTTTCTACCTCATAACAGTAATGTAAAACGCTGCTGTGTTCTGGTTTGAAGGGTAGTTCTGGTGGTAAAGGAGACATATTTTTACGAGGCGTGTTTCAGCTTAGTCCTCAGGGGTAGCGGCGCATCTGTGGCCGACCTCAGGTAGAAATATCTAATAGATAGGAATATCTACGTGGGGTTGATTATAGATGTCCATGGGCAGCAGTAGCCACTTACCATCAGGTGACTGCTACTCCTATATTATAGAAAAAAATATGTCAAAATGTGGTTGCTTAGTAAAGTCGTTATAAGGTTTCTTCTTTAGTCGATATGTCCCCTATAAACGATATAAACGGGTAAGTATATTCCCTAAAATATTTTCTCACACTTCCTTTTCTCGATTTTCGCCTATTCTCAACCTACCTAAATCGATGAAAATCTAAAAGATTTACAATACTGTAGAGTACAATTCTTATTTTGCGTGAAATATTTCGTATTTAAGTAACGTTACTTTGTGTCTAGGGACTTTGCGTAGTAGTCAATATTTCTATTGTCGATGAAAGCTACATAAAAATCGAACTTATCAATAATATTAGATACACATCCCTTAATACTTTATCAGTTGAATACAAAAAATAATAAAAGACAATTCGAAAAAATCATCTTTGTACAACACTGGGACTATACAATTTGGATCAAGATTTTTAATAACAAAAACCAACTTTCATTGAAAACGGAAGAAGCTGTCGAGATGTTGCAGGCCAATTTAAAACGACCTCATGATGCTAAGCTTCTACTATTAAAAAAGCCCAAATCGCAGTTTGAATTTTAACTCGGGGTAGTTCAAAATAATTTGGCGGCATCACGAGTAATATCGACAAAGAGGTTCGTTAAAAAGAGCATTTGGCTCTAACAAAACGTTATTAAATCTCATTTCGACAAGGATAAGGATGTTTTGAATGTTGTGCCCATTGTGTATGAATTGCTCGGTACTTCGACGCCTATTCATCGAGTTTCATAAAGCAGATATGCCACTATGGCGCAAAGCATGACAGACATAAAATATCCAATATATTACTTAGTTCTTTGGAGCATGAGACAGTGTAAAGGCATCGTGGGTGATCCTTACTAACATTATAAATTCAAGAGATATTTTCTTTTGTATTTGTATTTTATTAATCGATTTTAATTAATATACATTTAAGATATAAATAAAGTATGCCATGGATTAATAATTTGGGATAAAATCATCTTCTGAACAACGAAACTGTAGGATTAATGTGTTATTTCTATGCACAGATCGCAATATAGAATTCATAAATCGTCATAACACAGTACATTTAGGCACAAAATCAAAACAAAACACCATTTTTTTTTTTGGAACACCAAAAGGATTCCAATAAACGCTCCAAAATCAAATAATAGGGCTAATTTTATTTTATTCTAACAAAACTATAAATTTCAACAAATACAACTTAATCGATGATCTAGTTTGTGGCATTCATGTACTTATTGCCCAAAAAGGCACAATAGAAACATCACTGCACTAAACCCGATGCGAACGGTTTCCAAACGATTTGCCGCGGGCGGTGGTACAGAATGGGATGAAAATGTCAAAATACAATCTCTGGTGACAATCTATCTACCGCTATGATAGACCAACAATTGGATTTACTAAATCCAACTCTATTACTTCTTGTCAACAATGAGAATCAATGTAAGGATAAGTTTGCCAACAGACGCGTATCAATTGCACAATAGGATTTATACGTAACACTAGAACTTGTTCATGGATTTTTTTCGCAAATCGAGTTTAATCGACAAGATTGTGCACAATTCTGCGACAATGGAGATCGGGCATTGAATGGCCCTTGTCACAAGTATTGTCGAAATGAAAACAGGAAGACATTTTACTGTTTCTTGAAACTTGAACTCGCCCCGAGGATAGCGAAAAGATTGGAATAGATCCGTTAACATCGTATTATTGTAGTAAAGTTTACAAGCTTTTGCAATTAAATAATATTGGTTCCTATCTACATAGGTCAGTAACATTCAATTTACTATGTAAGTAATTAAGTGTTAGAAATTCCTAAACACATTCTAAAATGGAAAAATATCATCATCTTATAGGTAAGGAAAAAAATATAAATAAAGTCATTACTGGAGAGATTTTGGTAGGCATATTATAACAGTAAATGGATTTGTTAGAACCTAAACATCAATTATGTCCCTCTCATCGTTTACATGTTATTACGCACTTAAGACTAAATCTCGCTAATCAGCTACTTGTAAAACTATTGAGGATGTTGCCATATATTTTTTAGACTTATATAATGGAACTATGTAGATTTCTAGATAATAGTGGAACCACAAATGACTTCCAATATTCCAAGTCATGTTCATTAGTTATTTAGTTTAGAGTATTATTTTTTAGATAATATTTTTACTTGTCTACTCAAAGTCAAGCGTCAATTATACCTATAGTCCAGGTAGCTTGGTTTAGTTAAATTAAATCATTTCGACTACTGCCAAATTTGTGAAGAAAAACATTCTATTGCAAATCCTTTCATGCCCACAAATAATCGGAAACCTCCACTCGCCTCAGGGGATTTTTGGATTAAACTGTATTACGATTACAAAAACCCATCCCGATCGCATTGTCCCCGTGCTTTCGCCGTGCGTTCGCTATGTTTGTGCTTGTCCAACTATTGTTGGAATTTGGTTTTTTGTTACAATCCTTTTTTCGAACTAGTTTTAAAACATCACTTATTGTTGTCTCAATGATGGCTGGTATTACAAAATGCGATTCCTGGCAATATTGTTTGCATAGTTAAGTTTTTATTACTGCTACTAGTACTTATAAACATACTTACAATTTTGTCATTATAAGGGACTATTTGTATATGTTAATAAAATTTATCATGCATTTTCAAAATATATTCCAAGCCAAGTTTTACATAGGCCTACCGCCATTCTGTTTACATTCCATCATTACATGGTTATGATAATAATATTATGTTAAGTGAGTATTGCGTGCTCGGTTCAAAAAAAAATTAAGCGATTACAAAATGAGAGTAAACGGTACACTCTACATGGTAGAGCATGGCAGGAAATTGAATAGTAGAGCTCTTGATGTCACTCAAACTCTCAGAGACCCAGCAGACATACTACTTTTAGCGTCGGGTCTGACGAATACTCTCTCTTCTTTGGGAAGTCGGTTAAACGCTACACAGTTACAGCAACAGCAGCTACTATTTTACTTTTGGTTTTTTGCAGGTTTGGCCTTGGCAGATTTTGCCCTTTGTGGTTCGACACCGGCGGCAACCACGCCACACCTATTTCTGTCTTATAACAGCAGTGTACTATCCTGTGTTCTGGTTTGAAGGGTGTGGTAAGGGAGACATACCTTTCCGAAGCGTTCCAATTTAGTTCTCAGGGGTAGCGGCGCATCTGTGTCCAACCTCAGGTAGGAATATCTCATCCTCTCTGGGGTTGATTACAGATGTCCATACGCGGCAATAGACACTTCCCAACTGTTTGGACTACATGCTCTTCTGCTACTCCTATATTATAAAAAAAAAAAAACATTTTTGGATTAATTGCAGAAAGTTGTAACCTGAATCGCTGATGCTAAAAGTGGCTAGTCTTCTAGTGTCCTTAGACTCTGAATGTCACTGGGATTTTGACGCATCCTGTTATGGCATAGGTACTCATTCCTATACGATAGTGGCATAATTGTAACTTCAATTAGAGTCAACGCAAGTTTAACTGAATCTTGTTTCAAAAAGAAATATCATCATCAACCCATTACTGTCCCACTGCTGGGCACGGGTCTCCTCTCAGAATGAGAAGGATTAGGCCATAGTCCACCGAGCTGGCCAAGTGCGTATTGGTAGACTTCACATACCTTTTAAGATTTTTTTTTATAAATCTCTCAGGTATGCAGGTTTTCTCACGATGTTTTCCTTCACCGCTTAAGCAAGTGATAATTAATTTCTAGATAATAAAAGAAATATAATCGAATTTAAATACACTTTTATTTACTGAATACAGTTTTCCTCAAAACGTATTCTTAAATGTTTCAAATTATGTTTAAAAGTTTACTCATCAGTCCTTTAAAAAACAAAAGTGAGCTAAGTGACAGAGGACGTCAGTCAATCGGAGTTGAGTGTTTGGAAGCAATTGTCTAGTATCCCTAATATGGAAGTTATCCCTAAGTGGGAAGTTTTCTTAGGATATATAGTTTGTTCATTCCATATTACAAAATTCATATTACATCTACTACTACGAGTATTATAACATTATACAAAGATGCACTGTGAGGAAAGACAAATATAGACATCTAAAAGGCGTAAACAGAACTTTCTTTTGTCATAGGTACAGTTAGCAAACAATATTTATAATAAAGACCACCTTTGTAGAATAACGTTTCGTGCTTAACGTCGCCGGTGACGTCCCAACGCAGCACATGGGACGAGGGTAAACGAAATAAGCGGGCGTTTGTCCTCCTGAATAAATAACCTACCCACTACAAACATTTCATACGAGACTTCAAAGACACGGTTGACACTAAGCACTGCCCGTCACATCCCCCTCGTGTGTTCCTTTGTAATCTTAATTCACACCCCCAGCGATTTTGACGTGGAACTCAAACTCGACTTTATTTAACGCACTCAGAGTTTCAATGAGATTGTCGTTAGTTATCGCAGTACTATTCAAATGCTAATTTATTGTGAGCGAAAAATGTACCCTGTTCGTTTCCACGTAGAGTTGTTTTGAGTGGGGATTCTCGCTATTTATTAGGGGTGTGTTAGCAGTGTTTTGCTGGCGGTGCTTTGTAATTAATACATAGGACAGCGTCATTGAAATGGCGGATTGTCAACGGGACAACAAAGCTTTCGTCAAGGGGGACAACAATGAATTAATTAAGTGCCAACGTGTTTTGATTCCGTTTTTTACGAGCGAGATAAGAGACGTGACTAACAGGAGGAGAGTAATAGAGTAAGTACCTATTTATTTATGTAATGCAAGTAATAACTCTGGAATTGTTACAAAATTTGCGAAAAGCAAAATTTGTCAATATCCTAATTTTGATGCGTCTATCTATTTAGATGTCTATCATTGTTATTAAACAAATGCCAAGACAAAACAGTTGAGATTTGTTTTCCTTTTCCATTTCATTATTTCATTTTATTTCTTTAGTCTAGATTTTGTCTTTACTCTCTGATTTTCTTTGGTAGGTATTGACGAGCTTTAGTGATCAAATATATAAAATGTAAAATGTAAAATTAATAATTATGGACCAATTTTGACTTCTGGGCGAACTTCAATAAAAAGTTATTTATTTATTTATTATTTATGCACACACAATATAAGAAAAAAGACAAACACATAAAGAAATAATATGTACAAAAGCACTGCTTATTTCTGTCAGAAATTTCTTCCAGCAGACCTGTGAGTGGATAGAGTGGAAGTTAGTAATTATTTTCTCTTTTGTTTGTCAACTGATACCTATATTTTGATATTAGAAATTTATTGATAGGCTTAAGTTTTTCAAAAATGCTCAGTTATAATGATTACGGATAAATATTCAATTCAATTCAATTTCAATTCAATTCATTCATTGCAGGATGAGGTGAAATACATAATATGCGGAATACAATAGTTTTGTGCTCCTATCCTAACCCAAAGGGTATGCAAATATGTCACATGTAATAATATAGATTCTAATTAAAGTTAAATTAAATTAATAATATTGAAATAGAAAAAGGATACTATAATAAAATGAAATTAAATCATCATATTAAATTAATAAGTAAACAATAAAATTGCATGTCAGTACAAATAAAATAAAAATATTTTATTATAAAAGAATGGCTCATACTCAAAACAGTCAAGATATAATACAAATAATCGTTCATTTCCGTCTTTCCGTCATCCGCATCTACAAATTAAAGCAATGTCGAGCACCCTCCGGACTTGTATAGATGATGATGAGGATGGTATAGATGACGCTAGTCATCATCAACCCTTTATTGTCCCACTGCTGGGCGCGGGTCTCCTTTCAGAGTGAGAAGGATTAGGCCATAGTCCACCGCGCTCGCCAAGTGCGTATTGGTAGACTTCACATACCTTTGAAAACTTTTTTTTTATTAATAATTAATTTCTAATACGCAATAACTTTGAAAAATCAGACGTTTGAATGGGATTTTAACCACTTAACTAGGCTATCGCTGCTTTTTGACCGCTAGTGGCCAGTTTTATTAGCACTTCTGCCCTAAGGTACATCATCAATTCCGATTATCATCATCATCAATGTTTGAAAACATTCACGATCACGACACATTGGCCACTAACGGCACTAATACGTGCCTACTTTCTTCCGAATGTGTCAGTGATGGTGCGTGGTAGTTGTATATTATTATTTTTTGTATGTGAACGTGGTCTACGCCAGCGCATTTATTATTAATGTTGTTTGCGAATTATTGTAAAGTACTTTTTTCATAATTACATTGAAAATATTAAAGTATTATGACTTTTACTAGACAATAGAGCATATAACAGTAAATTTACAGTACTTATAGTATTGAAAATACATAGTTATTTCATACACGAAATACAAAACGACGCTTAGCAATTTTCTGGTTCACTGTACACCATAACACTCAGTACACTAAGTAATACCGAAGGGGTGGCCCAGATGGCAGCACTTCGACAATGTTAGGACGCTACCATTCCACGCAGTTCGCCAATATACACATAGATGGCGCTGCTACATTATGGTTTACATTTGGCAAAGTTTCCTGTTATAAACATTATGTAGTTTAATAATTTGGTCATGCGGGTCATGCCACCAGTCAAGGTGTTCCTTGATAAGCATACAATAATAATAAAATATGTAAGCACAGCGATGTATTTGCGAGAACACGCCAATGACAAATTTACAATCGAATTTTCTGGTACATTCAGTGTCTTACATTAATTCAAGAAAAACATCGTAAAATAATTTCGTATATACAAATAGGTAAATGAAAAAGTATAAATAGGTACATGCGTCACACATAATGGTTTAGGCATGTGGTTGAGCGTTTTCCGGAATATAATTAGGTACTGCTAAGTCTAGGTAGGAATTTTTTTAATACGATAAAAAGGAAATGCCGACCGAGATGGATAAAAGTGCTCATTAGATGTCATTCTAACCTAACCTAAATTATTTGGTCAGTATTGAGAGACAAAAGACGTTTAAATTGTATTGTTCTCTACATTCTATAGTAAAATTAATCATATAAAATTATAAACAGCTTAAACCACTGACATTGGTTTGAAACATATTCATTGTTATAGCTACAAAACTGCAATTTGTAAAATTATTGAACATGAAACAAAAATGTGATGTCATGCACCAAATAGACTATAAATCAGCAATCAGGGTAGGTACATGCCAGGGTCGGATTTGGACGTCTGGAGGCCCTGGGGAAACGAAAAGTTTAGGCCTCTAAATATTTTCCAAAAAAAAGGAAAAACAAAAGTCATTATTTTATGAAATATTTAATTATTAAGTATTATTTTATAAAGAATGTAGTACTTAGTTTGGAAAATAGATAAAAAACGGCTTGAAGCACAAACGCAAAAGTTGTTTATTTTCATCTCGATTGTGGGGAATATCCTTCTCTTATGGAATCCCAGGGGCAGTAGTCCCGTTTGCACTCCCCCAAATCCGTCCCTGGTACACACGGACAAACTGTCCCGCATTTACATTTACGAGCGAACGGAGGCGAATTTAAAAAACCATAAAAACAATACTAATTCGTAACCAAAAGGTTTCGGAGCGAGTCACGAACAGTAATACCAAACGCCCATCACATTAATAGATTGACGTGCTCAAAACTGTAAAATTACCATTTCGAATATGATTGGAGAAAAGGTTTTTTTCGAAGGAACACGTATAACTTGTTACAGTAATGAATGTAATACAGAATAGACGCTTTTGTTTATGTTTCTCGATTATAGTTCATAGACAACAAGTGATGGGCTAATGCCGCCATTTGGGATTACGATCTTCATTGTAACAGGTTATACTTAATATACATTATAATATTTGAAAACGTTAACTTTCAAAATGTACGCTGCTCTGATCTCTAATTATGATAGAAGTTAATATTCAGTAAGTAATATTAATCCCAAAGTAAAGTCGTGGGTACCACGCAAACGAACCGAAAATAAAACTATGTATCCCTTGATTGCATATATAGGTACGAAGGTGGTAAAGTCCTTTGTGGTTCGACTCCGGCGGCACTACTATCACACCTATTGCTGCCTAATAACAGCAGTGTTAAGAGCTGCTGTGTTCTAGTTTCAAGGGTGTGGTAAAGGAGACATACTTTTCACAGTTCCAGCTTAGTCCTCAGGGGGAGTGGCGCACCTGTGACCGACTTTAGATAGGAATATCTAATCCTATGTGGGGTTGATTATAGACGTCCATGGGCGGTAGTAGCCACTTACCATCAAGTGGACTGCATGTTCGTCTGCTACTCCCATATTACAAAAAATATATAATAACGCATTTCGTACGATACGGTCATATTATTTGGTTGAATAAACAGTTATAATTGGTGGGTACCAACCGAACGGTAGGGGTAAAACTGCTGTTATCAGGTGGAATGGTGATTAGATCCCGAGTCAATTACCACGGATTCATTTAACGGATTAGTCGTAAAGTGGCAAATGTGTCGTAACGATCAACCAGTTTGCAGTCGTGTCGTCGTAGTCGTACTGTAATAGTTAAGATTTAGGGGTGTAACGACATTGCACGAATGAAAATACCCCGTTGTAAATAACATTAATGGGCTTTAAAAATTAATAACAGTGCAAAATCACTGTACTTAATTGAGAACAAGTAATTAAATTGACTTACAGGTCGAATAGAATCATTAGATGATCTTACTATCTTACTATGTAAGAATATATGAATCTTACTATGAAAGATACTTCTCTAGTTATATGATTTTTGTTTAAATAATATTATTTCATATGATTTCTCTTTTATAATACAACTATGAAATTGTAGTCCCTCGGATTTTAAGAGGTCCATCTAATGCAAATAGAACCAGAGTCATAATCAAATGCGAAGGCGCCTCGAGGACTAATTTGCAACGCCTCATGTACTATAGTGTACGACATAGTTGAGAAATAGTTGGCGTCTCCGCTCCGGTCAATTCCAAGCGTATACCATCTGTACATCAGATGTACATCTGTACATCTGGTCTGTGTGACAAGATGCTGCGGGCCGATGCTCTCCGAGCCGGTTTGTGTGAATGGACCCTAAGCCTATCATTAAAAAATCTGCACTCCTATTATAAGCCAAAAATAAGTATGCATCAGTGAAATCATAACTTATAATACTTCTACTTAAACCCATTGAACTAAACAGCAATGAAAACAAAAACAAACTGTTACTGCCACGGGTATGAAAAAATGTTCTTTATGTGAGTATAATGTCACCTCACAATATTTTGTTTGAGGTGAGCATCAAAAATTTCATTTCCAAGTTGGTAAGTTAAACAAAGTTAGTGCTCACGCGACATCGTGGTGTATTTATGAGGGAGTCGATTGAACTGAGCTCATTCCGATATTTCTATATCATAAAATATCGATAGACAAAGGCAACCGTTATAAGAATCGACATATTGATAATAATTCAAATTAATTGAATTTAAAATTTCAATGTTTTTTAGAATCGTAAATAATGTTATTCTCTAATAATAAGAAGAATTAATATTAATATCTTAACTTACGATATACAATTTGCCGTATCTCGTATGGCAATAAGAATGAAGTTAAATCTTTTCATAGAACACAAGCCTATGAGCTTACAGGACAAAACGAAAATAGAAAAACAAAATACAAAAATATAACTTGATACGAATTACCAAAACCTACAATATACCTTTGTTCGAACTACTATTTAACATTATAAGATTAGGAACAGTCGAAGGGAATAAAACTAAATATGAGTCAAAACGAATGAACATATTTATCCGTCGTTAGCAACTGAAATAAATATAACATAGGTAACAAGCGTTTCTGATATAGGTACGAAAACAGTTTTCATATTGATATGAAAACCGCAAACCGATATGAAAACCGCACTTCTTAACCGTATTCAAATAAAACTGAAAACGACCATATCTGGATCGAACTTTTTAAACTAATCTACCAGTTCAGTTTCACTTCATCGAATCAGCATTTCGATCAGTTTAAAATGAAGAATTATGGGCACGCGATGGTAGCTATTGAGATAGTGTCAAGTCAAATTCGTTTTAATCGACTGGTATGATATATGTTGCAATATGTTGAAGTTATTTATGGAAAAGAAATAGCAAACAAGCATGCAATATGGTAAAAAGTTAGCGCTGCTATTGGACATCAGTAGGATTAGATTCGAATCTTGCCTGGTAAGGAGACATACTTATCCGCGGCTTTCCAACTGGTTAGGAATATAATCTTATCACAGGTTGATTACAGATGTCCATGGGCAGCAGTAGCCACTTAACATCAGGTGGACTGCATGCTAATCCTATATTATATGAAAAATAGGCTACCATCGTCATTGGTCATCTGTAGGATAGTATTGGAATCCTGTCTTTGGTCGGCTACAGATGTATCGAGCTTTAAACACTCAATTGTGTCAATTGAGTAAATGGAAGATTCAGGAAGAAATTGGAAGGGTCTGTGCTAGTAATATATATATATATATATATTTTAAATAATCGATGTCACTGACATTTCTGTTCATACAAAAGGAAACCTGTAAAATTATAATTACGTTTTCCTTCATATATCTTAATACTATACAAAGCTGTTGTAAGGTTGATAATAAAAGAGTCATTTTTTTTTATTAATTGTTGTTTTAGCGGCCAAAACAATACACACGCTGTGAAATTTTCAAATATCTATCTATTACGGTTCAAGAGATAGAGCCCTGTGGTAGATGGACCGACACAGGTTTAGTAATCGTGTTCCGTTTTTACCCTTGAGTTACAGAACCCTAAAATGAACTGGCTATAAATAAAAGAAGTATAGTATCATAAACAAACAAAATTCGATTCATTGTCATTACTTTCTTGTCCAAATTACAATCCGAATGCGATACCACACGGAAAGCTGACAACAGATTAAATCGGTATCGTAATAGCATTTTTATTTTACCGTTTGGAAATGAACAACCGTTTAAATATTCCAAATTCGGCTACCCCTTTGTCACGGAATGCCTTCCGTGCCGATGGGAACCGCAGAACTGAACAATGTGTCAAATGGAATGAGCATAAAGATATAAGACAGATAAGCGACTTCCACGAAAATGCAATGGGAATACTCCATTTGTTTTTTGACAGTGTTAACCTGGGTATAATGTAAGTCATGTCATTTTAAAATAGACATTTAGAACTTAAACATCAGACAGTTTTATGCAATAGAAATTTTGGTAATTTTGAAGGTGCTAGTAACTCATAGTACCATTTCGATGGCACCACCTTTATTCCTATTTCAGGTTTAAACTATTATTTCAATTGCTGTGTGTTCCTGTTCGAAGGATGTGGTCAGGAAGAAATTTCCTCGAAGACCTCAGGAATAGCAACGCATATGGCTTATCTGAGATAGGACATCAATATTATCTGCAGCCGATTACTATTGACCACATACTATTTGGTGGTTAGTCGTTACTCAAATTTAATAAAATAGCTAGATATAAAAAATGATTTTTTTATACACAGTATTTAACTCTTACTGTCCCACAACTGGGCACGGGTTGTCTCATAGGACTATAACGGTTTAGGTCATACTCCACTTTACTAAATGCAAATCGGTAGACTTTACAGTACTTTACACATCTTTGAGGACATATATTACTTCAATTTTAAACGAGTGTTAATTAATTGTGAAAAGTAAGGCACGAGAATCAAACCCTGAACTCCCATACTACAAACCGGCACTTGCACCACTACGCTATACTGTTGAAATTAGATTAGATTCCCCCAACAACGAAGTCAGACGGTTACCAACGAAGTCGAAGGGTATGATCACAGTTTCTAGCACGGATATAAATTTGTATGCAAATGAGGCGGCAAGGAGCGAGCTCGCGGCAATAATCGGGCGACGGCGTCATAAATAACGTTTACGATTCGACGACATCGGCGGCAACCCTTGCTGGGGAAATTAACGCGGGGGAAGCACTTACGGCACTAGCAGACTTGCTACTTTGAAAAGCAGTGTTTTTTATAATATCTATAGGAGTGGCTACTGCCGCCCATGGACATAGTGGTTAAAAATCGGTAAATCCAAGGTTCGAATCGCCGACACGTACCTTTGACTTTGAAGTAATGCGCACATAAAAAATTAAGTATACTTGCTTATACGACGATGGAAAACATCGTGAGGATGGATACACGCCCGAGAGTACTGAATGTGTCAAATCTTACATGGCCAGCGCGATCGAGTATAGTTAGACCACATCCTTCTCATTATACGAGGAGACCGGTGTCCAAGAGGGTGACAGTGATAGGTTAATGAAGATTCTAGTTTTGTTGACAAAACTTGCGAACGGCGCTCAAACCAACCCTTGTTTTCCCTTGATTTCCCCAAATCAACGCGAGGTAAGCACTTACAGCTCTAGCAGACTCGCTACTTTCAAAAGCAGATAGCATAGTGGTTAGAAAATCGACCTTGAAATCAGGAGTTTCATGTTTCCAATCCCAGACAAGAATCTTCCGACAACTTTTTAACGGTGATCGAAAACATCGTGAAAAAAGAACACGCCCGAGAAGTCTTAAAAAAATCTCAAAGATGTGTAAAGTATACTTGGCCCGCGCTTAACTCGTTATGAGCGAAGACCGTCCAGCAGGAGTACAGTGATAGGTTCATGAAGATTCTATTTTAGGCGACAAAAGTTACGACCGGCCCTCAAACCAATACGTTTAAGAGCCAGTAGAGTGTTTGATTTCTGCATGTAACTTCCGAAAAGCGGCTAAATTGTTAATCGCTGATATTTAAAGCAGCTAGTCTGCTCGGGCCTTTCGGATACTCTTAAAACGTAAGTAAGTTTAAAGTATTACGTAGTATAGTCCAAAAGATGCTTAGTCCAAAAGATTTTTTACGTAGTAACGTAATATTTTCGCACTTAATAAAACAATAGAACATAACACGTTATCTCATCAGATACTTTTATGTACTGAATATAATTGGTAATTAGCATAAATAAATAAATAAAGGATAAACATGATTAAAGTTTTAATGATTAAAGTTATAAAAACAAGGCGCAGGGGCCCTGTATTCGGAGCTCGTAACGCTGGGTGCCCCGCTCATAACCAGGACAAAACAATAAGCATATGTATAGGAATACATAATGTAGATACTTAATATATATGTTTTACGAGTAGTTTACTATTTTTTTTTCAGAATTCAAAACAAAAAGAATTCAGCGCCACGAATCAGGATTGACTTGTCAAAGTTTTTGACACGAGGAAAATTGGGCGCCAAAAGTCCGTGACAAAAAAAATGGTGACGTGGCTGACACACGCCAAACGCAAATGGTTTGCGGACGACTATTCTCACCAGACGTCGTGAACCGGCGAGCTTTTAAAAAGTTCGTAGGTTGAAAGCTTGGAACAAACTTTAATTACTAGTCCGGTTACGTCTCGTGACTTACGTTTAGATATAAAGTTCTTAAATGGAACGCACAGTTACATTATTTTCTATAAAACGAAAGAAGAAAAGGTGCAAGTAAGCCTCCTTTATTTTTTTATGTAATATAGGAGTAGCAGACAAGCATGCTTTCCACCCGATGGTAAGTGGCTACTGCCACCCATGGACATCTGTAATCAACCTCAAATAGGATAAGATTTTCTTATCTGAGGTCGGCCACAGGTGCGCCGCTACCCCTGAGGACTAAAGCTAAACTGGAACGCCTCGGAAAAGTATGTCTTCCTTACCACACCAAACCAGAACACAGCAGCGCTTAACGTTGCTGTTATGAGGCAGATATACGTGTAGCGGTGGTGGCACCCGAGTCGAAGCAAAAAGAGTTCTACCACCTTCAAGTATTCACCTGACAGTAAGCGGTAATTGCCTAAATCGGCCTAGAATTCGAACCTCAGCCCTCCAGTGTTAGAAGTCGAATTTCAACCACTGAGCTATCACTTATATACACTAATATCATAAAGAGGAAAACTTTGTTTGTTTGTTTGGTTGTAATGAATAGGCTCAAAAACTACTGGACCGATTTTAAAAATTCTTTCACCATTCGAAAGCATTATCCACGAGTAACACAGGCTATATTTTATATAAAATATATTTGATAAATAGATTTTGAGGCGGTACAAACTTTGCCGGGTCAGCTAGTACACTTATATACATTATTATACACTTATATACATTAACATGAGTAACACGACACATAAAAAAGCTTATAAAAGGTACTGCAAACGCACCTATACTTTGCGTTGAGGGGCTTCGAATTTTCCGATTCCACAAGTCGTAATGACGCACGGCAATTTATCGAGTTTTCCAACTTTGTCGTGTACTGTGGTTGAATGTGCTCGAGTTTTGGTGTACAACCGCTGAATATCGCTTGCCTTACGACAAATGTTTGCTGTGTACGTTACGATTTCGTTCATTGTTTACGACTAACCACTACCAGCTACCAGCTCACTTAAAAAGAAAGGGTCGTAGGCTTTGATAAGTAAAGATAATTCACCGCCTTGACATTGAATGAAACCACTAAAAGGCTGATTTGTCAGATTTTTTTGAATTATTGACAAATAAAAAAACATTTTTAAGAGAAAATTTACGAATAAATTACTAATACTGCGTAATTTACATAATAAATAAATATTTCAAATATTTTAGGGACATTTTAGCACGGAGACGTGGCAAAACTTTTTTATGTAACTATATCAATTCTCAAAATTGCTTACATTTTCTTGTTAGGAGCGAGTAATCTTTACTAATCTATGGTCGTAGGAAAGAAATTATTTAACTACTTTTTATCAAAACAAGCGTTGCATTTAAGTTACAATTTGAAAACAAATTAACGATTAAAATAGTTAAGTAACTTTTGTCCTACATTATTTCCTATAATATAGGGTGGGGTAAAATTAATCATTCAATTTTATTTTTGAATGAATTCCGTTAATAACTTTTGTACTGAATAAAAAAGGGATTTTTAGTAATAGAAATCTTTACCAGAACCTGTAACTTTCTTATTGCTAATTAGAAAATATGATATCTGTCAAGTGTCTTCCACCAGCGTTGACACAAATTTGCGCCCGATTTATCATATTCCACGACTTTCCTTAAGATTTCCGCCGGTAACATTTCGCATTCCAGTCGAATATTCTCCTTAAGAGCTGTTGAAAACAGTAGTGCTGGTTAAATGCTGCTGTATTCTGGTTTGAAGGGTGTGGTAAAGGGGACATACTTTCCTTATTTTTTAGGGGGGACAGGCGTTCCGGCTTAGTGCTCAGGGTAACAGCGTATCTGTGACCGACCGGTCGGAATATCTAATCCTATTTCGGGTTGGTTACAGATGTCCATGAGCGGCAGTGGCCACTTATCATAAGGTGGACTGCATGTTCAACTGCTACTTCCATATTATAAAAAAACGTCTACCAATCTACTAGATATATATTCGAATTTTGTATATAACAAGACAATTATAGTGGACTTTCGTCTAAACCCTTCTTATTGTTATAGGGAACCATGCACAACAGTGTAACTAAAATAAGTGGTTCTAGGAGATGTCGACAACAGCGCCACTTACAGCATTCAAACATATCCTATCTTTTAAGCTGAATCCAACCAACATGCTCTCAAAATTTTATTGGAATTTGTACTTTCAGAGATCTGCTCATACTAATACTTTTAAATATCATCATCATCATCATCAACCCGCGCTGGCCAAGTGGGAATTGGTAGACTTCACATACCTATGAAAACTTCTTTTTTCTTACTACAGTCCATCTAACTGTGGACATTTATAATCAAACCCAGATAGAATTGGCCACCGATGCATTGCTATGCGTATAGACAAGTTTGAACAACTCGTATAAATCTAAGTTCATTTTGTTGTTTTACTTTTTCTTTTTATAATATAGGAGTAGGAAACAAGCATACAGGCTTTGTGTCATAAGTGAATACTATATGTATATACCTATATGTAATCAACCCCAGGTAAATATTTGTGGTTAAAAATAATGAATTTTGAAAAGTATTATATTTATATTGTTTTTACTTGTTCAAATAAAATAATCATTTGACATTCCTTATTTTGAAAAATAGTTGGTAATATAAGGTAATTTAAATAACAAAATTAGTGTGCTAAGGTTAGTGAATCTAAACTATGACTTACTCTGTTCCTCTTGTTCCTGCTGTTGCCAGGCCAGGGTTGCGCAGAGGATAGCCAGCGTCTTCCCTGTTCCCGTCGGACTTTCTAACAGGCAGTTTTCACTTTTCTTGATTGAAGTTATAATCTGTATACAATTACATTATTAATTTATAAAAGTATAACGGTAAAAGGTCAGTGACCTTAGGTCACATCACTCCTACTTGTATTGACACCCCTAAAGGCGAAGTTGGAAGTTAGAATGCCTTATACCAGCGTTTCCCTTTTTAGTCTACGGCCCCATAGGAAATGAAGCACAGTTTTCACGGACCCCCTTAATAAAATAAACGGATTAGGTATTTATTTTAGTTATTACAGATACAAAAAAAAAAAACAAATACAGAAGGTAATTATAACAGCTTATCATGAAAAAAAAAATGTGAAGGTTGGTGTTGCTTTTTTACAACTAAATCAGGGATATTCGGGTTGATGTAGCCGTAATCTCAAATCAGATTCTACTTGTAATCTGTCTCTGTATTTTTTTTTTTGTATAAACAAGAGTAGAGAATGCCTTTTTACATAGGTATGTGGTTGAAAAAAAAGTAGTAAGGCGGCCGGCCCTTTTGCATTTAATGAGAGATTTATGTATGGTCCAGAGATGACACCGCGGCCCCCCATACATATACTCTCGGACTCCCAGGGGTCCGCGGACCACAGGTTGGGAAACGCGGCCTTATACAACTAAAACACAATTTAGTACAGTTGCCAAAGGGAAATTAGCCTCATATAAGTATCTTTCCTCATTAGCATCTTCAAAATACAGATTAATAAAGTAGCTATACGCACAGCTTTGAAGGTGGTAGAACCCTTTGTGATTCGACTCCGGCGGCACCACAGCCACACCTATTTCTGCCTATTAACGGAACACAGCAGCGCCTAACACTGCTGTGTTCCGTTTTGAAGGGTAAGGGAGACATACTTTTCCGAGGTGTTCCAGCTTAGTCCTCAGGGGTAGCGGCGCATCTTAGGCCAACCTCAGGTAGGAATATCTCTGTCCGGGATTGATTACAGATGTTCATGGGCGGCAGTAGCCACTTTCCATCAGGTGGACTGCATGCTCGTCTACTACTCCTATATTATAAAAAAAAAGAAAAAAAAATAGTGCTTACTCTCGACATCAGAGCGACTTGACAGCCATAAGGTTCGATGGGCAATTTCACATTCACTCCGGAAATCGTCTTTGTATATAGTTTCTTGGGCGTTGTATGTTCCATTTTGGGAGGATTTTCCTTAAATGTAGGAAACAGTGCTTTTATTAGCTTCTGCTTTTTAAAATTTACGCTCGATGACTCCTCATTTGAATATACTGATGAATTAACAATATTTTGCACTGCTTTCTTATTAATCTCTTGTTTCACCGGCGTGTCCTCGTCTTCTGTGATAGAATTCTCAACTGAATCATTGTCGTCGTCCGAAATTTCTAAAATTTCCGACATTCTAACTGCTCTTGCTATTTAAGTTTTCACTTCAATTTGAATTACTTTGTACTATTAATAATAAACTTCTTACAACATACAGGCCTTGTTTATTTCTAGATTGAGTTAGTAAATTATCGCAAATTCTGAATTATAAATAGATAACTTTTTATCACAAGTTTGTACTTTGTTTATCACTTTTAAATATTGTGATGTCAAATTGACATTGACAAGTCAATTTGAGGCTGTTAATGTGACATTATCGTCTAAAAACTTTAATTTAAAATACTAAATATTTACTTTGATATTTATAAAGCTATATTTCTTGAGTGTATCACAATAAAAGAAACATTTGGAGGAAGATATATATTTTCATAAATACTTTATAACAATGACGATTATGACAATTGGTTTCCCGCCAAAACTCAATTTCTCCCGCCACGCCGCACGGCGCCTCACCGCACCACAGATTAAAAATCATTCTGCCACATATTATTACTGTATTGCTATGAGTTGGCTTATTCATAAATAACTATTTTTAAAACGTACAATAATACCGTGCTTATTCTTGCATTGACTTAAGTGACCTCTATCGGCAGCCGAGTTAACAAGCGTTATAGCATAGTATAAGTATATAGATCCTTATACTGTGGTTATAGTCTGTGTGAAACTGCTAGTCTGCTCTGAATATAGAAATGAATCGCGTCGCCATACCAAATTGTATGACCACACCTACTCGCAACAACTTCAGAGAGGACTGGCAGTTTGGCGCGCACAATACCTGACTTTAATTTAAAGTGGATATTTTATTTTACCAGCTTTTGAATAATTTTGGGAATAATAATTTAGTGTGACCCTATTGTTACAAATGCGACTATAATACCTGTTCTTAAATTAAATCTGAATGAGTTCAGTATAATTCTAACATCTTATTTTACAAATCATAGTAAAAATATTTAAAATGCAGGTATCAAGGATATTTTATAAAATTTATTTATTAAATAAGCAATACTGTATGTATACATTTATTATATACAAAGTGCTATACACATATATGGCTAGTTATTAAAAATAAATAGGGATACTATTTATTTTCTGCAGGTTTATTGTTCTTGCGTAGTAAAATTGCCATAATATTGACAACACGTGCATGCATTGGCAGATTTATTTCGAAGGACCTTCCTGGAAATAAGATTACAAATACCAATAGAATGCAATGGCAATTATTTAGGTCAGACAGACACCCACATCCATAATAGAAATTTACTTTTAATATTTGTCCGGCTGGCGATTTAATTCGGAATGCACTATGTGTGAGGCTTGCATGAAATTACTATTGGTCCAGATTACAACCAATACCCACCACGCTTGGTGGAAGGGTATTTTTCAGTAGGTACTTATTGCCAAAATTAATAAATCTATCTTACAAATTTGTAAGTAAAAGCCTTCGTGAGACCCCTTTCTTTGCGAATCAACGGGCACTGAGCTATGGTATAATAACTAATATACATATATCACTGGCACTGAGCAGCACTTAGACACTTGGTGACATCAGGGATATATAAAAAACTGCAATAGCTACACGTAAACAATATATATTATTGTGTTCTACCATGTACTTACATTATAACGTCACAAGTAATTGAGGCGTCCTTAGCCCTCGGTGTTAAATTCTGTTAATAGGTAGACAGATTAAATTTGTATGGGTTTATATATTTATTCAGCTTTTTTAAGAAAAATCATTTGCTATGATGGTGTTGGGTTCAAATAAGTAGATAAAAATATTTATTTTCTATCAAGATTACAGTTTTCATAAAAAAACAACTTACTCCCTTAATTTATTGTGTTTTATTTTGTACCAGGAGTAACAAAAATGTACGATAATAAAGACATAGCAACTGCCCAACCAAGCCAACACATATTTTAAGATTTTTGTGGGATTTTATGTTTTTACAATTTTTTGTATCTTTTACAATTTTACTAAAAATAATGACTATTAATCTCTGTCTACTTGAAGCTGCCTGCCTATTTTCATTTTTTTATTTATAGCCAGTCAAGTTTATTTTATATATGAAAGAGGAACTACTATAAAAACATTGAATCAATAAAGTTTTCTATCTGCATGACAATACTATGTAAGTAGTAGGTATCAATGAGTACTTAATGTCGGCGCGAATATGACTTATTATAACAACAAAATGTCTGACAAAATGCATAAATGTATTTTATTGCTCACCCACCATTAACGTTTTAATATTAGTCAAAACGTTTGGCTGTATGGAGTGTTGTCGTTGCGTCACCGACTTCCCGCCAAATTCGGCGCCATTACACGAGTGAGTTGTTATCGGAGGTTATGGCGCGTTATAATTTGGTTTATAACCCGACACCCGACGCTGTTGTGGCTATGCGACGGAACAATTAGTAAGGGAATGATGCAATTCGCTCTATATCTCTAGTTAAAACTTAGTCGAAGTGGTACTTTTATCTTATCTATCGATTGGCTCGAATCAAGAAATTCCGCACACGTGCAATATGAAAAAGTAGGGTGCAGGATTGTGTTTAATATAAAAAAAAATCGAATAAATCGATAAGAGATTTAAAATGATTTGAAAAAAAAAATCGTTGACAATTTTATGATAGACACAGACGACACAGATCACATAATAGACGGTACAGAGACGGTAAAATATTACTTAATATAGTCCGATATAAACTAAGGTAGCTTTTTATTTTAACGATATACAAGTAATACAAGGATAATAAAATATAATCTAAATAAATTAAGATTAATTCATGTTTTGTAATATTTATGTATATTACCTTAATTTCGTTCCATACAGTAATAATGGTAAAAAACAAGGTTATTAGTAGAAAATTAAAATGTGATAATGGGAACACAATCGGGATTCAAATCATTTTTTGTGCCGCCATTTATAAATTTCATAACTGATGTTATTCATTTTCGTGATCGTGATCGAACTCGAATGTTTTCTCGTTTTCATAGCGCGTTTGTAGTTTTACAATACCTGTAATCGTATTATGACATTTCTTTGTTTACATTTTGGACACCTAATTATGAATCGGACTGTAGCTGGCTTGGAAGTTACACGTGTCTGAGTGAGAAGTCTAGTTTGTTAGTTAATCTATGCCAAATAAAGACATTTGAGCTTGAATAGTCACCCACGAAGTCGTTAAAGTCTCGCATCCAAACACAGGCGCGTCCCTCCCAATTATTGACATGCTTTATTGCGCTTTCTATCTGAGGCGCGCTTTTATCAGCGTATGTCGTTCTATCTGATGCAATTACCAAAATATAAACGCAACTTTTCACCCCATTTTCGACTTAACTCCTTACACGTAAGCCTGGTATAACACGCAAACTTTTGGTGGCAGTTAGCACTTGCGTTTCTACTTAATTTGATGGCAAAACTTCTCGTATCAAACTCATTTATACCAGAACATAATCAGTAGGGGTTCACGCCGAGTTAGGACAGCTAATGAGTCTCCAAGATTGATATCTTAAGAAGTAAATGTGTTTGTTTCTTATACACTTTATTGGTGATACTCAATTCCGACAGTGTTAACTAGGGAATTCTATCGCTTAATCTATTGCGACTAACAATCTAACTAATAATGATAAGACTTTGGCATCGAATATACTTTCATTAATGGGAAGTAGAAGTACATTTAGTCTGGACTATTCAATCTATTTCAGCGCTTAACACTGCTGTTAGAGTTATTAGATAGAAATAGTTGTAGCGGTGTTCCCTCCGAAGTCGTAACACAGGGACTCACTAACTCATTTCCGTCAAAACCTTCGAAATCTTTCAGAGAACTCGTACGCATATTTTACTGACGATGTTTTTCTTCACTGTAAAAGCATGTATTATTTTACTTTAGGTCCGTAATCTACTCACATAATATAAATTACACTACAACTTAATTTTCTGTTTCTGTTATTTTTTGTTTTAGTGTTTAAATTTATAATTATGGACCAAAGTAGTCGTTGTATAAATATAGTAACATTACTCTTTGTCCATTTAAAGCTTCTAAAGGGTTCAGACTTGTGACCACAGGGCTGTGGCTCTGATCAACCTATTCAGTTTAGTTGACCAACCGTGTAACACGTTTGTTCGACACCCCTGCTTCACAACTCTAGCGTAAATCGTACAATTTCGGTCTTATTTTCGTTCTTTCCAACTTTCTAGTTTTCGCAGATTACTGTAGCAAGAAATTAGCAAAAACGGCAGTTAATGTTTTGGTTTGAAATAATTTGTGGTGGACTTATTGTTAGGTAGAATAAAACATTGCAGTAGTGAAAGAGTGAAAGGAGACTTCTTCGTAGTTCGATTTCGGAGTTACCATATCTGTTTTCTTTTGAAAAGTGAAGTAAGTGTACTTTACTAGTAGAAATAACGTAAGTAGTTGTTCTATCTCGAGCTCATGGATGAAAATAATGTTAAAAGAGCTACCTAACTTCAATCCTATTTGACCATGAGCGGTAGCGCCCATTTATCATTATAGGCACCTCGCTGCGTTGATTTCACAAAAAACACAGGAATACGAGATAAATTTAACATTAATGAATATCCTACGTAATTACTAGGAACGGTTAGTTACGAGCGAGATTCTTTCCACCGCGATAAAGCGTTTATCGTCCCCTTTTGATTATTTAGACGAATTCGACTGCGCCCGACATATGTCGCAAGCAACGATCCGTCCGTTCGTGCGTGTAACATTAGACAAATTAGAGTGCTAGCGTTGGATGAATAAAATGGAAGTGATGATAATACTTATACTTCTAGTACTTTGCGTATTTTGCGTAAATTGGATTAGGTAAAATGTTTATGCCCTACCGTGTGAACAATTTCAAATATGTTTATGCAGCCTCCTATAATGTAAGTAAATATTTAGGTAGGTAGGTATAATTTCATCAACCTTAACCAGTTGCCCTGTTAAACATTTTCTGGACAAACAAAATCGTTGGCACAAGTTTATGGAGAACATATAAAGGAAATGTCCAATCCTTGTTAAGTTTTATGTGGATAGAACTAAAAAACTTATCATAATAATTGTTTTTTTAATGATCCTTGTGATCAGTTGTGATCTTGCTGCGCGGCTTATGCAGGTGTTCTGTATCTGTTGTTGGCTACTCATTTCCAAGTGCGTTATCATGTGTGCCTTGAGAAGTGCAAAGAGACTATTGTTTAAGAAGATTAGTTCGTGCCTAGTTAGTTCTTTGAGCTACTAATCTATGGCTACAGCACATAGATTCCCGTCTGCACATCGACGTGGGAGGCAAGGTTGGTGGTTTCTTCTACTCATTTACTGAGGTGAGGATTGTGTAATACCTCCTACCAATCCACTATACTGTCTGAACCTCTGCGTATCGTAAAGACTTTACTTCTCTGAGTTATCAAAGCGTAAAGCAACTATCTTTAAATTAATCATTTGTAGGCAATACCTTCGCCACGCAGCAGTGAAACACTGTTAAAAAAGTTGCAATTGTCACTTATTCCGATACCATTAATAGGTAATATGTTTTACAATATTTTTGAAATGTATATCGTTGTAATGTGAAGTATAATAATGTCTGACATATAAAACATGGGGGACAGGTTTATATTTTTATATAAAAAGGGGCACTGAGGCGGCAAGAATGCCACAACAGTTTCCTAGTAGCGCCAATGTAGGCCTACCATGCTACGTTTTTGTATAGGATATCCCGAATCATATATAGTTCTCCAGATTCAATAATCGGTTACAAAAGCGTTTCTGGTTTCTATATTTTAGGTGAAATGATTATAGCGAAAAGGTATACTCTTATTTTAAATAATATTTAACCCAGTGAGATGGACCTATTTTTGGTCAATGAATATTTTTTTATGATTATGAAACTTACTAGTGTGACTAAAATAATACTAAATATTTTTCCTTGATGTCTAAAATAATGCCAAATAACTTCGTAATTATGTACATACGACATGAAACCTTATCAACATCTTGAATATTAGTAAAATTACAATTGGTTCATGCAATAACACGCAAAGTCGCCAGTGATTAATAAATAATAAAATATTTTTGCTATTACTATATTTTTATATTCATTTCGAAACTATCATTCAATTCATAGGATTAATTTATCAATAAAACTATGATTTTAGTTGTTCAGTCGACCTGATGGTAAGTGGCTACTGCCGCCCATGGACATAAGTAATATAATCAGCCCCAGATAGGATTAGATATTCCTATCTGAGGTTGGCCACAGACCGCGGCATTACCCTTGCGGACTAAGCTGTAACGTCTCGGAAAAGAATGTCTCTCTTACCACACCCTTGAAACTAGAACACAGCAGCCCTTAACATTACCTTATGAGGCAGAAATGGGTGTGGTGGTGGTGCCGCCGGAATCACAAAGGGTTCTACCACGTTCAAATTAATGTCCGAGTTCTGTTCGAAAAACGATGGTAACACCAACGTGAAGGAGAAATGTTGAAAGGTTCGAAATATGTTGTACGAGGCATTTTTACGGAAACGCTTCTGGCATGCTACAGCTGCCCACGCTCCTGTAGGTCCAACAATCGGATGCCAGATAAAATTCATTCGGGTAATTATAAGTAGTTTGGTCACCTTATTTAATTTACTTTAACTCATAACGGTTTTTTTATAAGTCTGTACGTAAATTTAATAAGAATACGATATTTAATAAGAATACGATTTGCCCGGCATAGTTGTCTATACCAGACGTCGGCAACCTTTTGAGTCGAAAAAGTAAAAAATTACAATTTACAAAATGTCAACGTTTTTAAACAGCCACAAAATTATTTCCCGCCAACAGTAAATATACTTGCTTAAAAATAACCAAGAAGCACTTATTTTTCTATTAATTTAATAAGAAAAATATCTATTTATTCATGAATAAGTAGCGTTTATTCACAACAAATTTTACTTCAATGATAAATCGCTGAGCAAACAAATTTAATGATCAACAAATCCATGGCTTTGCATGGTTATTTAAATAAAACTTTAAAATTTAGTAAACAATGTTACTTGTACGAACGATTTTTTATAGATTTAAATGATATATGCATATAGAACTAAAGAGCCGCAGCTTAACACATCAAAAGAACCGCAGGTTGCCGGCTCCTGATCTATACTGATATGCACACGGTTCCGAATTCATTCCTCGGCCAGACATCTTCTTCATGTGCCTCTTCACTACTGAAGGTTGGGCGTTAGTTCCTTGAACCTCTCTCTGTCCATGGCCAGACGAAACACTTGTTCGACAGAGGTGATGATTTTATTAGTTAGGTACTTCTTTTTAATTGATGTTTCCAGTCCATCCAATCCATTTAATTTAAATGGCCCATAGACATTTTTAATGAATCCTAAATCGGATTGCATTCATATCTGAGCTCAAGACAATTCCCTCAAGGACTAAGTTGGAATGCCTCGTGTGCCTAAGAGTCTATATATTTCAACAACCTTGAACTAGAACACAGCAGCGCCTAACACTGGCCCAATGTGAGAGCACTCGAATCACAGAGGGGTCTACCATCTATTATTTTATTAGACAAAGAAACAAGAAAAACTACAGAACTTAACTCGGTACAAATGAATATAGTCAAAGTTTAGGAAGCCCGCATCCAACTCGAAGGGAACTTCGAAGGGCAAGATTGTTTGTCTTTACTTTCCCTCGGAACTGAAACACTTGGGGAAAGTATTTTGAGGTGTTAACTTTGTACCTTCAATTGACTCGTGATAATTATTTAACACATTTAACAATTGATAGATATTAAATTAGGCCATTTTACTAAATCGACTTTCAATTGTGTTTGTGAGTCAGTACTGACTGATTGAAAATAATATGCTTAGTGTTTAATTAAAATCAATTTTATTAATCTTATATATAAAATTCTAGTGTCACAATGTTAGTTACCGTACTCCTCCGAAACGGCTTTACTGATTTTCACTAAATTTTATATGCATATTGAGTAGGTCTGAGAATCGGCTACTATCTGTTTTTCATACCCCTAAGTGATAAGGGTTGTTCACCCTTAACATTTTTTTATTTATATGGCAACACAACGTTTGCCGGGTCAGCTAGTTAAATTTAGTTATTTTTATACCTATCTATAAGGCAGACGGGCTACCTGTTGGAAAGCAGTCACCGTCGCCTATGGACATTTGCAATTACAGGCGGCAGTAGCCACTTACCTTCAGGTAGACTGCATGCTCGTCTGCTATTCTTATATTATAAAGAAAAATCTAAAATCTAGCTTTAATACGTCAACCATCATTCGCTTCATTTATAAACAAGCGACACTGACAGACACGGCTCGTTACCGACACGAAAGTCTCAGCCACGCCATTTTTCATCAACTTTCCTAAATGATCGCTGTCATTTTTTCCGTAAATAAATCCCAAATGAGTCCGTCCCCCAAAAAAAATAAAACAATCACAATCTCATTATACTAAGCGTGTCGGCACACGCAACTCATTTTGTCTTTTTTGACAATTTTCGTGTTATCAGCCTTGTTATGATATTTTTTAAAGAACATTTTGGGCGTTCCACAAACGCTATTTGTTACAGATTGTCTAAGTTTTTCACTAAGTTTGTGCGCGTGTTACGAAACGCAATGTTAACGAAATTGCCTTTCATTATTTCCATTCATTTTAAATTCAGAAACTGTTGATCGAACATTCTTTTGTTTAATAACAATAGTTTATTACTTGGCATAGGTATAGACCTACCTTGTCGTAAGAGGCGACTAAAAGGGGGCTTCCGGGGTTGCGGGCGGCAAGAGTGGGAGCTCTAGCCGTCTAGTAAGCGATCCCGGGAAGGACGGCGGTATGTGTGGTCGTATAGCGTCGTGTACACCAAACGGTGCGGGAGGAGCGAAAACTGCTCTCTCAGGGCAGAGCCCGATTGGGGCATCGCGCTTGGAGGACTCCGGTTGCGTTCCGTCGGAGATCCCGGAGTTCTCCAATAAGCGTGGAGGACGGCCACCGGGGGGGGTTTTAGTGCGGTAAGAATCCCACATAACCCAGCGTCGCTCCCACGGCGTCGGGTACCTTTTGAAGGTTTCCGCCTCGTTAAGAAAAAAAAGGTATTTGAAGTGTACCAATTCGCAATAGGCCAGTTCGATGGACTACTTACCTACCAGATCGATTTATTGCTTTACCGTGAGTTATTAAATTCAAGCTCAATCAGTCAATTTCAGGTATCACACCTGAGATGATCTCAAGATCAAGAGTCCGTAGGCAGCAGCGATTATTTGCAGGTAAATCTTCGAAAAAATACCCGACCATTTAGGGGAAAGGCCGGATTATATAAGATTTGGATACTCACTAAAACCCCCACAGTTGCCACGTTGGGTGAATTCGGAAAACCCCGGGATCTCAAAAAAAACGCACCGGTGTTTCCCTTGCGTGGGGCTCCTTTGGCACTATCAAGGACACTCTACCACCATATGTCAAATAGCCATATGACAACAACCACGACAACTTGTAGCCACAACAAGTTATCGTCATCCAAGAATCAAAAATAGTGAGCGGTTAGAGCCCCTACTCATAACCGCTCGTGACTTGTGTTAAATAATTAGGGTTCCGTACCCAAAGGGTAATAACGGAACCCTATTACTAAGACTTCACTGTCTGTCCGTCTGTCACAGGGCTATATCTTCGGAACCGTAATAGATAGACACATGAAATTTTAATATAGTTATTTTAATTTTATTATACGTTGTTTAATTTTATTATACGCATCATTCATCATCACCCCAACGCCATCTATTGTTGTGTCATATAGCTAACTAAGTATTGTTGAAAATAATAAAATTAATAAAAATAAGTAAAAAATAATGAACATTTGGTGGTGCGGAAGCCTCCATGTGCGAGTTCGACTCGTACTTGGGGAATTATTTTATTTTACCTACCTTTGCCTTCTGATTGCTCGTTTGGTACTACAATTTAATTAGTTACCAATACATTTAAATGTGATATTCAAGAGTCATATAATATCGTGGTGGACAAACGTGTAGGCGATGGCGTCGGTCAATCGGAAACACATTACAGCAGATCGCTTTATGGGTGCCAGTCACGGACCCACGCGGCAGGGAAGACCCCTTGATTACTTGACCATACGCTTTTATTTATGTTCTGTATATCTAAACAATACAGACAATTCTGATGCAGGGAAAATAGTGCGTTTAATCATTTAGAATTAATGATTGAGCGGCAATTAAAAAAAAATAACATTGTTCTATTAATTATTTAATTACTTTTTTTTCATAGTAAATGTAAACTATAGGTACTACTATAAATAATTATTTTATATTCTAAAATGGTACCACTACAATAAATTAATCATCCATCCATCCCTTCATCAGGTTTTTTGGAGTCCACTGCTTCACATAGGCCTCTACTCCAGCCGTGCCCTTTAAATCCAGCGGTTACACACCGTCTTCTTTAGCTCTTCAGTCCTAGTCGGGGTCCTTTTGCCTAAAGATGATCGTCATTTGAGGACCTAAGAGTTAAACCCACTTTAAAAAACGACTTTCTAGCTTCTCAAACTCCCGAAGTACGGTTGAAAATATTTTATAGTGGACACTATTGGTGCAATGTATTGACAAAAACAAACTATTATTTGGCGTAAGCATCAGGTGCCGATGGAGATGTTAACACGCGATTATTGTATGTATCACTATAATCACATCGCCAAGGCTTACATGGCGCACTACTAACTTCCATTTTACAGGCATTTATTTGACTGTCCTTGTTAATTAGTTACTATTTCTCAATTTCTGCCTCATAACATCAGTGTTAAACGCTGCTGTGTTCTAGTTTGAAGGGTGTGGTAATGGAGACATATTTTTCCGAGGCGTTCCAGCGTAGTCCTCAGGAGTAGCGGCGCATCTGTGGCCGACTTCAGGTAGGAATATCTAATCCTATCTGGGGTTACAGATGTCCATAGTCGGCAGTAGCCACTTACCATCAGGTGAACTGCATGCTCGTTTGCTACCCCTATATTATAAAAAAAAAGTATGAGGGTCAAATCTTGCAACTAAATATTAAATCAGTTAACTCCTATTAGTAATTCATTTGAATTTTGCTAATTAGTTCATTGCATGATTAATTCGGTAACGTAATTCCAAATCCAGGTTTCAAAATAACTTAGGTCGAAAATGGGCCGAATTGCTTCGAGAAAAGAATGCTACGGCCGTGCCGCTTTTTTTGGCTCGACTTGGCGGAGGCACTGCCGTGCCTCCTGATAACATAAAAAAGTCTTTACATTTTTGCTAAAAAAACACATTTTTTTTATATATTAAGAATTTTGAGAAAATAAAAATTCTTGGTCAATAGATTTTTTCCATGACTTTTTGACATTCCTATGACAATCAGTAAAAACGTATGACAAAGACACAAATCCAAGAAATAAGACGAATCTACCGACACCACATATATTAAAATCCGTCAATTTCTTTTGGTTGTAGGACATGCCAGACAATGGAACATACATAAACACACACAAAAATAGAGCAGTCGAAAATACTGAAAATAGGGTCATGTAAACCCCGCAGCTATCACACGCAACTGCGACCAGGTGTTGCAATGCCATTAATATCAATTGAGCATTGACCGTACGCCATTTCATGGCCACTATAAAACGACACATATCACCCCTCCGTTTCACCTTTTAAATTATCGTGTTGAGGATTTTATAAGCCAGGGCAGAGGTCAAGTTAATTCGGCAAAGAAATATTTTATGAGCCGATTTCCGTCGTATGGGTATAATGCGATTTTATAAGATTAACGATTTTCCGTTTCCTTGTACATTGTTTGGATTCGAGTGCTACAGTTTAATCCGATGCTCCGAATTGTCTTGGAACTAATGACATTGCAAATAAGAGATCTTCACCAACTTTTACTTGACTCAATCGCTTAAGAATTGATCCAAAAACATGCAGTGCACCCGGTAAGTGGCTACTGCAGCCCTTGGACTCCTGTAATAAACCCCTGATAGGACTATATATATCTATCTGAGGTCGGTCATGGATGCGCCGCTACCCCTGAGGACTAAGCTGGAACGCCTCGGAAAAGCATATCTCCCTCACGACACCCTTCAAACTAGAACACAACAGCGCTTATCGCTGGTGTTATGAGGCAGAAATAGGTGAGTCGGTGGTGCCAGTGCACAAATTCTACTATCTTCGTTTATCTGAAGTTGACTATACAATACTGGTAGCAGTCTTGGGCTGTATACTTGTTTGGTGCTTCCATTTTATATAAGACCTGATATAATTTTGAGTCATGGATTGGTAACGTGACTAATACGTATGAGTCGGCCCCTAGGGTGTTGTTGCATCATGCGAGCGACGGAAATTGGTTAAGAGTGCTACTTACTTAAAGTATTACTGTCGCATTTTCAAAGAGTTTCCATATCTATGACACTGATAAGTGGTAAGCATTACGTCAAAATGTACAATATGTAAGACATTTATATCATACTTAATTATTATAAATAAAAAAACCCACTGAGTTTCGTACCGGATCTTCTCAGTTCAGGTCGCGTTCCGACCCAGTAGTAGTTTAAGAAAAATACCTAATTGACAATTTGAAAGTGCCACCCACAGTGCCAGCGTAGGCCTATACAAAATGAATATATTTTATTTCATTCCATTTCTTATCTCTAATTCCTACGTATGATATGAATGCATTACTATCAAACCCGGATCTTACTGAACTTCAGACCTGTAAAATAAACGCGGGTCGTTATTGCTTAAACAACATTCGTTTATTGCAAAAAAATATACTTTAGAAGAAAAAATATCATCAAAATTATATTCGAATTGTTTTAAACTTTTCATAAATTGGTCCTTCAAGCCAGATGAACCAATGATCTATGTCGCTAAATTCAATAAGCAGATTTGAGTCACAATGAGCACATTAACGCTACTTCACGCACACAGACTTACAAGTGTAAGTCAATCTGTGACCGTCAGCTGATCGTTCGATCACAGCAGTCAGACACACAGCGCGGCCAACTGGAAGCTGAGGGCTCCAGTCTTGTCCACACATCTTGATGGGTGTGAGATATTCCGGACGAAATAAATGATCTGATTACTGCACATTAAAAATAATATATGTAGTAATAGAGAGAAAGTATATCGTGGAAGTCTGATAGAAGGCTGATATATATCTTAAAAGTAAAACAAAATACTTAAGTAAGCTGTTATTGTATAATTGTTTGAAATACGGTTTCTCAATGTAGAGGTCTTAAGCTAGAATCCTGCTATTTTGACATTTCTATTAAAAATTATAAGCAACATAAAAAAATAGTATGAGAAGAGAAGCCTCCGGAATTAAATAACGGAATGAAATATGTACAAATATAAATGTGTCTTGATATGTGAAGGTGATTTTAGTAGTGTCCCACGTACACAAATCATCTGGCTACCCTAGTATCACTAGAATGAGGGTGGTATTGGCGATTGGCTTGCTAAGACACAATTATATTAAGATTACATATTTATCTCCTGAGACGGTCACATTTCTTTTCGGGGGTCAACATGCGGATTTTAACAGAGTTGCTATAAGAACTAGGTATTCTTGTTTTGTAATTTTTTTAAGCTGTAATCACGAATAATACCTGAATACAAATATGTATTTATATTTATTGAAGGTTCGACTCCGACGGCACCACCACTACACCTATTTCTGCCTCATAACAGCAGCGTTAGGCGCTGATGTGTTCTGGTTTGAAGGGTGTGGTAAGGGAGACATACTTTTCCGAGTCGTTCCAGCTTAGTCCTCAAGTATAGCGGGGCACCTGTGGCCGACCTCAGGTAGGATTGGTAGGAATATCTAATCCTATTTCGGGTTGATTACATATGTTTAAACAATAAAACTTGGAAATTCCGCAGATAGATGAGCGCGGAAAGACAAAGAAACATTTTTTAATGTCGATTGTTTTTGAATTAATTATGATTAAATATGATTAAACCTGATGATGCTTTCCCGATCAGTCTGTTAATACTTGTTAAGTAATTAAATAAAAGTTTCTGTCCCGTTTCCACACAAACTTAAGAATACAAAATATTTAAAATTTTATAAAATACATTTTTATAAAATGTTTTTAAAAATTGTGTCAAAACTTCAAGCCATTCCATAAAGTACTTTTAGAGTTTCAAAGATACAATCAGAAATTATTTTTTATACAAAAATATGACTATGAAAAAGAATACAAATTTATTGTTCTACCTACTTCGTATAAACATGAATTTCGAAACAGACCGGTGGTAATATCCCCTCCCAGTAAATCCATCCCCTAGTCCGTTTGATCCCCAATATTGATTCGGGGCTCAGCGTCTGAACTCGGACTCTCGCCCGATCTTATCATTATTTTAAATGTTTCTCCGTGATGCTTCCGTTCCGGGATTTCTGGGGCAGAATCTTGATGTAGTGCCGCATTACCAATGTTCCGGTGGATTGTGGTTTGCTCCTACATGGTTTGTTTGCCATTGAGGTAATGGCTGCTTTGCATCATTTCTACAACATTTTTTGTTTGTGGATTTTGCTATTGTTAAACTTGAGTATAAATGAAATTTATTTAAAAATTCAGTTAATTAAAAAAGTAAAATCTAACCAAATTTGGACAGAATATGAAACCTCATGAAGTCTTTGGAGTATAACGGGTGAAACCGCGGGGCACAACTCGTTCTACATCTAAGTAAGTTTTGTTAACAACTCCGTAATAATTCGCAAGCTTTTAATATAAACATTTTCCGAATTCGTGAGAATATTAGACAATAAACTAAATAATTGACATGGTAGATGCCAATGGCCGTCCACATCCGTCGATAAACGGTCGAATGGAATAATTACACCAAATCACACCCTCGGAGCTACCCACCATGACACCGACACCTCGGTCACACTCAGTAGTCAAAATCGTTGCGTGGACAACCGCCAATTTTTTCATTTCGTGCCGTGACGATCATATCCTGTTAATGAATATAAAGAAATTATTCATCGTTTTAGAAACGCTTACAAAGAAATTGAATTGTTTATGTCGTCCAGTCAACCAATTACTGTTACATAGCTAGACACGGGTCCCCTCTGAGAATGCGAGGGTGTATACCATAGTCTAGCTAAGTGCGGAATTCCGACCTGAGAACTAAGGAAAATTTCGGGTGTGTCTCTTCAACCACAGCTTTCACATCAGACCACTACCTAGCATTAGACACTGCTTTTATTTCGCACACCCACGAAAATGTATACCACCTTAAACTAACACTTTGTTGTAAAACATTTACGTCCATCCATTTAATCTTGGATCACAAATTAGAATCAAACTATTGAATTTATAGCAGTTTTCTAAATCTATTTCTGTAAGAAGAGTCAAGCGCTGTGTTTTGGTAATAGTAAGGATAGCACTATGTGCACAGAAGAACATGTTTAACCCCCTTGCTACCCATCTAACTCCCAACGCACGTTGCTTAACTTTGTAGATCACTACAATTTACACAAGCGATTCACATTAATGCCATAAAAAGTCGTAAAGCAATAAATACACCCTACTTTCCACGTCAGAGTGCATTATAAGAGGTTATTTTATTGAAGGTTATCAATGATCGAGCGTCAAGCTCCACTGCGCGGGAACACAACGGCGCTAAGTAACACTATTGCCATGTCCAATAACGTAGCAATGACATGGGAAACTTTTAATATCGTAGGTCATTTCATACTCTTGTGTAATGACGACCCGCGTGGCGGAGCGGTCATTATGCCGGTCTGACGCGCAGAGGGTCCCGGATTCGATCCCCGGCTAGATAGATTTCTAAATGATGAATTTACATTTCTGATTCTGGGTCTGGGTGTTTGTGTATTTGTCTCTGTGTGTGTCCATAGCGTCCACGATACAGGGAATCCTAGGGTGGGGCTGTGAGTGTAGAAAGCGTTTTTTTTTTAATGGTAAGATTTTTTTACCTCGACTGTGGACAGTAATGTTTTTGGTAAATACAAGCGTTTTTGGTAAAAATCTAATTTTTGGTATGTCCTGCACCCCAAATAGCTTGACCGAATTTAAAATATGAGGTGTTAGTCGATTCGTTTAATTGTAGGATTGACATGGGCTATAATATTAAGCAGTTGTATTTTTTTATAATAATTGTCTTGTTACTATAATCCCTGAATTTGGTGTGTCTTCAAAACTTGATATCACTGTGTGAGTGTGTGTGTGTGTGTGTGTGTGTGTGTGTGTGTGTGTGTGTGGTGTGTGTGGTGTGGTGTGTGTGTGTGTGTGTGTGGTGGTGTGTGTGGTGTGTGTGTGTGTGTGTGTGTGTGTGTTGTGTGTGTGTGTGTGTGTGTGTGTGTGTGATGTGTGGTGTGTGGTGTGTGTGGTGTGGTGAGGTGTGGTGGTGGTGGTGTGTGTGTGGTGTGTAACTTACCATAGATACCAAGGAGGTAATTACGAGTAGTTGGTAGAATCAGTATAGTTTGTTCGGAGAGGCGTTAAGGGCATGTGTTTGTAGCGTGAAGTAGAAGAGAAGAAGTTGTTGCGTTTTTGTCGAAGGGTGTGGATGACGACTCACCTCTTCTCTCCTAAAAAAATACACAAAAATCATTTTTCGTCATCATATTTTATACGAAAATTAACCAAGATATTTTGGCAATTGTTTAGCGGCGTAGTGCACTTTGTGATGGGTAAAAATGTTACACTCGCGTCAGGACACGTGGCCTGATCGAAAATTCGTAAGACGGCAAAGCAAACTGCAAAAGTCAAGATGTCATCCGGTGGCAGCATAGAAAAAATATGTCAATGGGTGTTAGTGTCATTTGGTATTTATTATATTTTATTATTCAGGTTAGGTTTTGGAAGTTTTCACTTCTATCGGTCCTCACGGATGCAACCCGTTGATTCTATAAAAGTACAATTGTATATATTGAAAAAAATATTTACGCTAGGTAAAATACAACTTGTTGAATGCAGTATACCATTATACCTATGACATCTGCCCGTCAATCCGTGCGTGTATAAGTGTTGTTAAGGCTTATGTATTCTCATGGGCTGTTGTTCAATTAATTCAAATTAATTACCAATGTTTACATTGAATACATGCACGCATACAGGCTAGTATTACCAATAGTTTTTGTTAGTTGGGATAGTCCAAAATACTTAGTACTACTACTAGTAAATAGTTAATAGTGGTATAGTGCGCGTAAAACTGCTAGTCCGCTCTGAATATCGAAATGAATCGCGTCACCATAGCAAATTGTATGACTACATCGGCTCGCAACAACTTCAGAGCAGACTAGCAGTTTGGAGCGGACTATAATGTACTTAGGGTGGGTTGCATCGAAAGCCTAGTTAAAGTTTGCGTTAAAGTTAAATATAACAGTAACTTTGACGGTAGCGATGGAATGTAAGAATTCTGTGTTGCACTAATTGCTTTGTCATTAACGTCATTTGTGTCACTGTCACCGAAATTTTTATTCGAAATTGACAGATAGGGAACTTGACAAATACAGTAACTTTAACCGATCAAAATAGAGCGGTCAAAGTTTAGCGTTAGTTATGACGTAATTGCAACCTCAACTAAAATGGTGCAACTAATTATATTTTTAACCATGGATTTGACGGTTGGTTAGACTTCTGTAAATGTTAAAGTTACATGATGCAACCCACCCTTAGTGTGGTTATTAGAAAAGTTACAATATATTTTTCTTGTATGGGTCTAAATATAATTATTTAATTATTCGTCATGACCAAAATTTAAAATACGGTTACAGTTTGTTTACTCTTAAAATTGAATTAAGAAAATATTATTTTCAAGTTGTAATTTTGGAACTGACTTGATTTAAGTATTATTTATATATATAGCATAAAGTAAATATATTCACCTAGTGTCATCAAGAAGATGTAAGTAAAATCTATACCAAGTTTACCACATTTACATACAATTAGTACACAATCTACCATTAAATATTAATTATACAATGTTATCCAGATTAATAGAGCATAAAAATATCCACCTAAAGCTTTTTTGTCCCCAACGAGAAAGTTCTTTCGTGTAATACCCTAAATATAATAATATAATAAAAAAATATTCCTAGCTATATGTCCTGAGGGCATCTTGGAGGACTCCGGTTGTGTTCTGTCCGATATCCCGGAGTTCTTTGACAAGCGTTGAGGACGGCCATCTGGGGGTTTAGTGCGGTAAAAATCCCAAACAAACCGACGTAGCTACCACGTCGTCTGGTACCTTTTAAGGGTTTCCCCTCGTAAATTAATAACAACGTATATGTCCTAAAATGCCGATTTGCAGCTTGGTTACCTGAATCTAGACACGTTTTTATCCGCACAGGGGTAATGACGTGTTAAGTACAACTTCCTAGTAAGTTCAATTGTTGGTTACAATGCGCTAACGTGGCAAATTGTTACAATGAATGCTCAGATCTATTTTCACATGGTTTTGTCCGATATAACTACTCCCTATGCAGTTATGATGACGAGGAATAGAGTTGCGTTGTGTATGATTTTGAACGTATCATTAATATTTTTTGAAGTTATTAGTGGTGTGTTAAGGGAAAATGAACGTGTAACGGAAATATCTGAAACGGAAGTTACTGAAGTAGCGTTTTGCCGGATTCTTTTAAAGTTCGCCTATGAAGGTCTAATAATATACAAATAAAATGAAAAGATAAAATAAAAAGATTTGTTTATAGGTACATACTAAAATTATATGATACACCTACTACTCGATCTAATAATAAAATTGACTTACAATATGTTTGCCGTATGCATTGAAATATAAAATATCATTGGCCGTATGTAGATTATTGCGATATGATTTATAACCGTAAATCATTATTAATTGAAGCACTACTTACAGAATAATATTACAAATATAATATAACAGACCTATCTTGTCTAAGGCAATTTACGATGATGATATTAGGTAAGTCATCAAAAATACTTTGAAATAATCATGCATTTAGAGCCAATACTAATAAAAAACCCGTCACTCTATTGGGCTTAATTCACCTTTATACAATTTCGATGCGTCTCATTAATTGTATACATATAGAAAATGTTTTCTGTCTTGCCTTATCAAACTAAAGGTTCACACACACAGTTCACACAGTGTGTGATTCACACAGTTTGGCTTCGAAGACTTAACCGCCACATCCATTTCTGTCAGCGGTGTGTTTGATTTTAAGATATTATTTATTAGAAATAAAATAAAGAAAAATATAGTTTTCAATCCCTGTCTTATTTCTGGGCGTTGGGCTTTTTTAGATTTTGAAGCGTTAGATCATTAAAAGCTCAACGTTGGTCAAACGAATAAATGGGTGTCATATTTTCAAACAACTTTCATTATTACTACCAACAAAAATAGTATTAAATTTAACTCCTATTTTACCTCCAACCATATATTTCTTTATATTTTAAATCTTCTAATACATTTTAAGTGAAATTGTACAGAAATGTAGCAGTATTCACTGCAAGCAGAACCGCAGGTTTAATCTAGTAGGATTTTAAATTGTTTTTGTTGCGTCATCAAAAGGAATAGCTGTAGGCGTCAGTAAATTTGAAAAGAATGCGTTTTAGCCAAATCCGGTGAGAAATTCCTCGGTAATTAGTTGAATGTGGCATTAAGTTAAATCCTATGACAATAAGGCTGAGGTAGAGAAGTATTTACGGCGCTTTAAAGCTTCAAAGCTGAGGAGTTGATTGTTTGTATATTTTTAAAGCTTTTTCGAAACAGTCGTGTGTGGAATAAATATGAAATACTTAAAATGACACATTATATTTTACTAGAGGTCGAATTATAAGTACCTATGTGAAAATACTAAGGTTTGTTCATTATCTTATTTTAAAATTACTTATTGTAATAGTTAGGTATATAAAGAGCGTAACTAATCAATTTAGCTCTTTAAGATTAGTTATTAATATTAAATCTACGCAAACTTTACGTACCAAAGATCGAAATATGACTTTCTATCTAGTATTAAGGATTTAATTATTTATTATTCAATTTCTAATATGCAGTAAGTATTCATAATGGCAAATTGACGATTTTTGGTAGAAAAAACATAAGATAGATTGATTATTAATAAAGAGCGTTAATTTGTAACTGAAATTGTATACGCACGTAGCAGTTATTGCAACAAGTGGGTAGGTTAACGAATAATTTTATAAGTAGTCATTAAAATTTTAACTGTGCTTCGCGCTTACATCTGCATCAAAAATATGATACTCGTAATTGTTTTTTAGTAATAACGGGAGACTTCTCAGAAATTTGGCGAGTTACTATGCTCCACCAATTGTCTTTTTTTAACTACCTATTTTTGTAGTGTTCGTTTACGTGTGTATATATTTGTTTGTGTGTGTGTGTGTGTGTGTGTGCACGTGCTTAAGTGACATCTTGACAAGGAGAGCCATGAGTGAGGAGATACTTATGGAAGAAACCTTTCCTCACGGTGTTTTCCTTCACCGGAAGTTATTACTTACTGTTATTCAAAGAAAAACACTTTTTTTTTATAATATAGGAGTAACAGACGAGCATGCAGTCCACCTGATGGTAAGTGGCTACTGCCGCCCATGGACATCTGTAATCAACCCCAGATAGGATTAGATATTACTACCTGAGATCGGCCACAGATGCGCCGCTACCCCTGAGGACTAAGCTGGAACGCCTCGGAAAAGTCTGTCTCCCTTACCACACCCTTCAAACCGGAACACAGCAGCGCTCAACACTGCTGTTATTAGGTAGAAATAGGTGTGGCGGTGGTGCCGCCGGAGTCGAACCACAAAGGGTTCTACCACCTTCAAAAATATACAAAAAAGACGACCCATAACTTCTGAACCCTAGAAATTAATAAAAAAAGTACAAATTCGATAGTAATATCGTTAAGCGTTATTAAATTCTTAATTCTAACAAACAAAAAACAAAATAATACGTGTTGCATCTCCACGCATGCACCTGTTCGATGGAACTGTAATAAATACAGTACAATTAAAGGTTATAAAGCGTCCTCGGCAGTCGGTTAGCACTAAATGCAGTCACACAAAAACCATCCCACGCACGCTCTGCGATTTCGAGCCTTATTGCAACTTTCCGCTTGCAGTTTTATGCTAAATAAACGTGATAAAACTTTGCTCAGGTAATTCAGTGGTGGCACAGTTTGACATTTGGCTTCTCAATCAGAAGCTCCAAGGTTCTAATCGTTAGTACGCGTTATTTATCAATTATTAGAAATTATTTAGCACTTGAATAGTAATGGAAAGTTGGGTTGAAGGCGACACGATATTCGAGTTTAGTGGCGATCTGCTTCTTCAAGGATTTTACTCGAAGGACGCCTTCCACTACTTATGCTTATGGTCGTCGCGCGGGAACCTTTCTTCCCCATCGATTTAAGGGCGATGTGTCATTTCATTAACATCATTCTGCTACCTTGATGATCTTAACCGGTCAACGATATTAGGCAACGTTAGGTGGACACTGAAAACGGATGGGTATCTAAGCAGTGGCTAAATATGCGCGCTTACCTTATATAACTTGAAAGGCATGTTAGGGCTTCGATTTAGGTTACCATTAAAGCAGTTGTTGGCTTTACAGCTGGTTTAAAGACAATCGACAAGTGTTGACTTCTAACCTACCAATCCCTCCAGGACTGCCATAGTTGTAAGAAATCCGTGCTCAGCCGTGGGACAAGAAAGCTATCCAGCCAATCAGCCAGCCATTACAACTAAATGATCACCGTTACATCCAATTACCAAACAGAACCTTTAGCCGGCAATTACAGAAGTTTCCAGGTTATTACGATTCGGTTCGCTTTGTTCACAAATAAATTATAGCGGCGCGTCCACACTCGTTCGGGCGGCGACAGATAGCGCCAATTTGAATATTAATAGCCGCGGCCGAGCGTGAAAACTGACGCCCGGACGCAACTTCCGACTGGATGTGGCTTGTAAAAATATGAAAATAAAGCAATATGTGTAAAAGTTACCCTGTCTTGTAATATTACTCCATGTATTTTGGTTTTAGAACGTAACGTAACGTAACTTAACTTAAGGTAAGTTATTTATTTTCATTTATTGGGTACAACAAAGTTTAAGATAAGTAAATTGTAATAATAAAACTTCTATGACATAAGTATCAACTTTTAAGTAAAATTAGTCGGGCTTTCTTTTTCTTTGATTTATCATAATTTTAGATTTTAGTATAAATATGTAAAATCTACTGTATTTCCGATTTCCTATATTTTGTGTATTTGATTTAAATTATACTTTTGAATTCAACGCTGTTAAAATAGGTGTAAGTCTCAGTCATGCTGTAGTAGTCTAAAATTTAGTAAAATTTTAATAATTCATTAATACTTTGTACTTATTTAGATACAAAGTTAGCTTGATATATGCTATTTAAGCAGAACAAGTTAATTAAACCTTAACATATCATAAACATAGTACAATAGCATATCCAGTAATACGTACACCGGTGTCACGGGGAATCGCCGAAGCGCGACGCTGCCATATGACCGCACCCTTACCCATTGACAGTCGATGCATAAATCAAATGCTAATAAATAAATATCGTTCGTAATCGCTTCCTGTGCCTAATGCAACAGCAATATAACAACGCCCTTATACCTGTCAAATGACATGTGTGTAAGCACTTGCTTTATTTTGGACGTTTATTTTTTAAAGGGTTTTGGTGTGTGTGTAAAGACATTTTATTTTAAAATTTGTGTGTCAACGTCGACGAAACAAAATTAGTTAAGAAAGTTTGTTTGTCGATGAGTTTTAATTACTTATGTTTGATTTCCTGCAATTAGTTTGCAGGGTTATGACTATGAAAACTTAATATAAAGTTTAAAAGATTAGTTGTGATTGGTCGATTAATATACATTCGCTAAGATCGACCTGAGTGTATATTTGCTAACTAGGTGTTTCGGTTCAGACATATTTCAGACATTTGGCCGAGGATCGAACACGGAACCCTTTGCGCGTCAGACCGGTACGGTGATTGCTCCGTCACGCGGGTCGTCAAAAGTATAAGTAATATACCTACTTATGACATAGATAAGTATAGGTATCTCGCCGCCTTGTAATTGAAGGAAGCCATTAAATGACAATTCTGTCAGCCATTTAATGTCTGTCATGGTGTAATTTACGCGGAACAATGCCGACATGCGCAGTTAAGACACGAAATCGAAGAAAAAGTGCAGAGAAATATCGTTTCATTCGTAAATGATCTAAAAACTACATTTTTTTTAATATATTTTATTTTTATATTTATATTTATTTTTATATATTAACAAACACGAAAATATATGACAGTGACAGTTTCAATTGTCAAAACTGGTTACATTTTTTTGTTAGGAGTGAGTAATCTTTACTAATCTATGACTTATGATTGTAAGTTTTAAAAAAATAATGTAATTCTTCATTACCACATTAATATATTAATATTTATTTAACCACATCTATGGTTAAACATTAAACAATATTAACATTTATTAAACTACTTTTTAAAATAATTAAAAGAGTTAATTTGTATACATTTTTAAATTGTGTAATATTGTTAGTCATAATTAAAATGCGTAAGCTACTCCTTATATCTGGCACGTGTAACCCGGATTCCAAATTTCGCAACTTCCAGCCATGTTTGTTTCAATACTTTTACCAACTTTTAAAAATCAAACATCGAAATTCAGTTAAGTTTATTTCGATATTTTTAAATACGTTAATAACTTATAACTCTTGAGTTGCAAAATCGCAAATAAAGTTGGAATTGAGTTTTTAAGGTATCAACGTGGTAAACATTTTAATTTGCGATTATCCAATACTTCCAAAGGTTACGAGTCGTAATATTGTTGCTGAGAATTCTTATTATTTCGTTTTTAGGAAAATTAAGATTCGAATCCGTTTTAGTAGCGATGTGCAGTTTCTCTTAGCAACAAAATTTTTGAGGTTTCCAAGTCTGTAGAGGGAATTGCCTAATGGTTAAAAAATTCGGCCTCTCGAACAAGGGTTGGTTGAAATCCCAGGCACGCACCTCTGATTTTTCAAAGTTATGTGCGTATTAGAAATTAATTATCACTTGCTTAAAACAGTGAAGGAAAAATCGTGAGGAAACCTGCGTACCTGAGAGATTTATATTAAAAAAAAATCAATGATATGTGAAGTCTACTAATACACACTTGACCAGCGCGGTGGACTATGGCCTAATCCTTCTCATTCTGAGAGGAGACCCGTGCCCCAGCAATGGGAGAGTAATGGGTTGCTGACGAGAGGGGATTGCATTTTTACTTGTACATACTTATACATGTATTACAAATAAATTGAGGAATAATTGTGTATTTAGGTACTTACAATGTTAAGAAAAAATATTTTTGAGGTACCTACTGTCATATGATTCAGTAAATTTGTCTTATTGCTGTCATTATAGTTATTACTAGCTGACCCGGCAAACTTTGTACCGCCTCAAAATCTATTTATCAAATATATTTCATATAAAATATAGCCTATGTCACTATGTTACTCGTACATTAGCTCGTAGCTCTCGAATGGTGAAAGAATTTTTAAAATCGGTCCAGTAGTTTTGGAGCCTATTCATTACAATCAAACAAACAAAGTTTACCTCTTTATAATATTAGTATAGATAAATACTTATATATGAGAGTACCTAACAAAATAAATTACGTATTATTAAAATAACCTATTAAATATTGTATGAATAATGTCAACTGTTAAGATTTTTAATGTCTTACTTAGAATTCAGGATGCAACATCTAACTAATTTTTAACTTATGTAGAGTTAGTTACAACATTGTATGGTAGTAACCATTATAGTTACCAGATACTGGTATCCTCATGACTGATTTATGATGCCTTTTGGCAACATCATGTGTGGCGGTGACCAATTAACGTCCTTTAGTAATATAGTCAAATTTGGCCATTTTTTGCCTACTAAAGTTTAGAAAACTTGTCAAGTTTCGAAATTTTGTAGGCAAAATTTTGGATACAATCTAAATATCTTGCTATATATAACTCAAAGGTGACTGACTGACGTAGTGATCTATCAACGCACAGCCCAAACCACTGGACGGATCGGGCTGAAATTTGGCAAGCAGGTAGATGTTATGACGTAGGCATCCGCTAAGAAAGGATTTTGAATAATTCTACCCCAAGGGGTTAAAATAGGGGATGAAAATATTATTTCGTAACGCGAGCGAAGCCGCGGGCAAAAGCTTGTTGATTATATAACGCTCGTTATGAATAATTAATCTATCGTTTGTTGCCTGCTAAAAATTGAAATTTGACATTATCTAGTAGGCAATAAATATCGTCCGGGATCAGAATAGGGCGTCTGTATCCTCTGCCTGTCCTAAGAGGCGACTAAAAGGGGGCTTTCGGGGTTGCGAGCGGCAAGAGTGGGAGCTCTTGCCACCCGGCCAGCGACCCCGTGAAGAACGATGGTATGTGTGACCGCATACCGTCGTACGCTCCACAAGGAATGGCGAGCTTCATAACTAAGAATACTCTGATTGCGTTCCTATGGAGATCTCGGAGTCATCTACGTAGCGCCGAGGACGGTCACCAGGGGGGGGGTTTTAGTGCGGTCCCACATAACCGTTGGGTACCTTTTGTAGGTTTCCCTTTCGTCAACAAAAATAAATATCAAAGAAATTTCGGTAGACAAAACATCGGATAGATTGAGTATTAATAATGGGCGTTAGTGCGTCTGTCACCAGTGTCATTTGCAACTTCTTTTTACAGTCTACTGACGTCATATGTTATCGTAATTCAAAGCATCACATTAAATTTGTAGGACGACAGCTCAACAAAGAATGTTCATTACACTTTATTAAATGTTAGGGTTGTCAAAATTATTATTTTTGAACCGTTTTTAATATAAACATATTTTCTCTGAAAATTTACTTTACTTTAAAAGGTTCTTCACCTTTAAAATAAAGCTTTGTGGCTCTACTCCAGAGCTACTACCGCTACACCTATTTTTGGCGACCTGAATTTTCAAATTTGGATCTGTGGTAGGCAAGCATGTATACGAATTGATAGGTAGCACTTTAGGTAGGCAGGTCTCTGCCTAATAACAACAGTGTTAGGCGCTGCTGTGTTCCGTTTTGAAGCGTGTGGTAATGGAGACATTCCGAGGCGTTCCAGCTTAGTCCTCAGGGGTGGCGCATCTGCTGCCGACCTCAGGTAGGAATATCTAATCCTATCTGGGGTTGATTACAGATGTCCATGGGCGGCAGTAGCCACTTACCATCACGTGGAGTGCATGCTCCTCTGGTATTTAATAAAAAAAAGCAAGGAATCTATGCTCGATAGTTGATCAAGGTCACTTGGTATCCGGCATATTGGTGACAACTGCAATGTTACCTGTACACAAGGGTACTGGCGTCACATACTAGTACCATCAGCTGGACTGCGTTTTTACAGCATAGTCGGCAGCCCTGCTGTCGTCGGTGACGCGTGCATTGTATATTGTTGCATTGTGGCGCGGTGGTGACCGTGACGCCGCGCCTTGCGGCCAATCACGGGTTTGATTTCCTATCACACGTCTATTCATTAGATACCTATATAAATTATTTGAATCGAAGTCGGTTTTTTTTTATGAAATTAAAATAGCAACTGAGCAGTTGGACTACTAACTACCCTTTCGTAGTTTGACTCCAACGGCACCATCGCTACATCGTTCTGCCTAATTACAGCAGTGGTAAGCTGTGTTTCGTCTTAAATGGCGTGTTTAAAGGGTGTTATACTTACACGAGGCGTTCCAGCTTAGTCCTCATGCGTAGCAGTGGATCTCAAATATGACTCTAATCCGGTCTAGGATTTATTGCAAATGATTATGGACCCTGCTAGCCACTTATCACCATGTGGATTTCGATATCCTTTTTTATTTCTATACTATTAGTAAACAATATAGATACTACTATGGCCCTGATGCTTCGATTAAATGTTTGATCTAACCTTGAATGCTAAGGTGTAACGCATTGAGTAGGTACCTAAAGTTTATTTCCTCCTTAAAACAGTAAACTATTCCGTCATACACAGTTAAACAAACTTAAACCCTTATTAAATTTTCGCTTATAAAACCAACTGAAAATGTAATATTTTGCTCAAAAAGTTAATTTTCCTGCCAAAATAGTAAAAAATATGGTTAAAATAATATTGTGTTAAGAGATGGTAGTAACCCCCCAGGTTATACTTATGATTTCTTTCTTCCAAATTTCATCCAAGAATAGTAATATCACCATTGAGTTTTGTTGACATATCGAGTAAAACATATGTTCCTTCTAAACGTATCAAGTGTAAACAATCAAAAGGCAACAATATGGGCATTATCTACAAATTCTTCGCTCCCCTCGAGAAGATATTTAATTTTGATATGAAAAGCGGCGTGACGCGACTCCGTGGCGGGCACAATCCCAATATATTATCCGGAATCTTAGCCAATATCACCGCAAAATATTAGCCGTTGCGAATCTAACATTACACTTGTCCACTTAACCACTGCTTCTTATCAGAACCACGAGACTTTGAACCCTATCCCTGTAGTACAAAGTTCTCTTACACGTGTCGTATTTTGCTGCAACAATTTTGATAGCGCAAAAAATATATTATCACAATACAGATAGAGCACAAAATTGCAACTCTACTTTTATTGTCTGAGCTCAAGATGTAGAATTCAATTTTAACAAGTTTCAATCTTATTGCCTTGTAATAGAATCCATTTTTAAACGTTTATGGAGACGCTTGACCCATCTCTAGGGATTCAACTAGGGTCTTTAGTCACGGTTTTATTTGAATTCACCGAAATGGTTTGCGACAAATATTTGGACATTTATTGCGGTTGTGGCTGGTGTCGAATATTAAACGTTGATTTTATGATATCTCGTTGAGCCAATTGGTCATGGGCGTTTGTTGGATTGGACAAATGATTTGGGTGATACATGTAGACATTTTTTTATTATTTGTTTTTATTAGTTTCCTAGTAGTGTTCTACTTGGCATTTTTCCTTGAAAATAAGAAGAGGAACCCTCAGTAATATAAGTATTCTAATGATAATACACCCCACCGTTCAAACAATCTAAGATTCTCTTTCAATTCACTTAAAGGGACTATTTTGTAAACTAATTCGTATAAGATTAATCCAAGGTGAATTAATAATGGATTTATTAATATAACAATGATTATTAAATTGATTATTAAAATGATTAAAAAACAATGAAGGTTACATTGTAATTATAAAGTTCTATAATAATAAGTATGGAAACAATCTGTGAACTTAATATACCAATCGATTGGATGTGGTTCATACGAGTAGATTGGATTTAATGTCAGGTAAACAGCATGTTCAATAAAAAAATCTGTGTTAAATAACAGCAAGAACGTATGAATTATGTACTGTATGTATCCAAGTGCAGATAAATAAATAATCAATTTAATTCTATTGTGATTAAATACGCCTGCATCGGCTGAGCTTTGGGCTCATACGTAAACAAAGATTGATCGGTGCGGTGAATAACGTGGGTAGATTTGAGAGAATTTTCTGTAGATTTTAAGGTAATTGAGAGGAATTGGCGTCGACGGCTGGCAGAAATACGGTGAGCAGGACGCCGTGACTGGTGAAGTGACAATTTTATCGCAGCCCCGCTCGGCGTGTCGGGCGCCTGTCACCGAAACGAAAAACGAGCAAAACAGTGACAATTGGTGCATATTCCCGACGAATTATCCCTCTTCGGCGCCTTTGTCCAATTGAAGCTTCCTTTATTTCACCATTTTTGCCGTTTTTCCATTCTCATTTGGTTATTTATCTCCTCTTTTTTGGATCGGACAATGAGCGGCGGGCGCTCATTATATCCTCTGGTTTAGCACGCGAGTCCCCACTAAATCTCCGGTGGAATTCTAGCGAATTACCCGACCAACAAGGCCCGTTTTTTGGGGTGATTGATTGGAGTAAAAATTACTTTTTGTTTTCCACCGACACCGACGTCGCGGCATCGATCGTTTATATCGTGGGGTGGGATCGGATGGATTGACTTTAACCCGCGGTCGAAGATAAGATAAATCTCGGTACGTATTAACATACGCTGAAAGACATATATCGGGGTCGTAAGAGTCATTAATTTAGTGTATCGTGGCAGGTAATCTCGGTACAGTTCGGTGGCTCGCCGGTTCTCGGTAGCTGTCGGAAATAGACGGCCCACCCGTCACGTGGCCGACTCACGCGCAAACTAAGCTTAAGCGTAATTGGTTTATACTTATAAAATATCATAATTTGTAAAGGTGGTAGAACCCTTTGCGGTTCGACTCCTGCGGCACCACCGCCACACCTATTTCTACCTAATAACAGCAGTGTCACGCTCTGCTGTGTTCCGGTCTGAAAGGTGTGGTAAGGGAGACAGACTTTTCGGAGGCGTTCCAGCTCAGTCCTCAGGGGTAGTGGCAAATCTGTGGCCGACCTCAGGTAGGCATATCTAATCCTATCTGGGGTTGATTACAGATGTCCATGGGCGGTAGTAGCCACTTACCATCAGGTGGACTGCATGCTCGTCTGCTACTCCTATATTATAAAAAAAAAGAATTGTCAAACAAATACGTGGTTGGTAGGTCTATTACCCACGCAAATTACAAGTTGGTATATGTAGATAACATGGAACTTTTAAAGTCCGTAGATACATAATCCTGCTAACTTATTAAACAATTTATTAAAAGCATATTAGTTAATATGTTGTGGGTAGAATCTTCAATTTTTAGGAGACATAATGTTACTGCTTTTACAGTTTTTCGTCACTTATTCCATGTTGTGTACTTCTATATTCCCAAGATTTGCACTTAATTAATGCACATGGCACACGTATGATATTCATACGACATTAACAGTAATTGCATAGGTCATACAAATTCCCGAAAACAGTCAGGATGCACCACGCATAATGAATTGCACAGGATGTCTGTCCAAATTGCCCGACGATTAGTTTCTCGGTAAATGATTTCGTATGCCGACGAGATGCGGTCTAAACAATTGACGAGAAAGAAATCGGATGCAATAAATTAAGTTGTGGGAATATTGTATGGGGTACCATGGGTACACAACGTTAATTTGTTTTTGAGAGTTTTTCAGTTAATGGCAACTGCCGTCTAGGAATAGCTTTAGTCAATCCCAAATAGGCTTAGAGTAGCTACTATCTGAGGTCAACCTGAGGTAAAGTGTCTCTCCCTTACCAAAGTCTTTAAAGGACACAGCTGCGATCGACAAAAAAAAAACTTACTTGCGAAAGGGTCCAATCGAACGGTAATATACGTAGAGTAGGTAATTAAGTAATGCAGGTATAACGTCTGGGTAATGCTTTTTGACATCATCAAATTAGGTAATCTCCAGGCTTATGCAAAAAGCTAAGTAATAAACAATTTTAAAGGATATCCGTTTTCCTTAATTTATAAAATTTGTTAAGCAAAGGACTATACAATTCATATGATGGTAAAAGATCTGCCGTTAGTAGAGTTTATTATACGTAACGATATAAGTTAGAGACAGACTTATCTGATTCTGCTATTTCTACGCACGCTTCAATGTCTAATAAAGCCATGTATCCTTAAAAAGAATGATCATACCTTGTAAGAGGAACTTTTTATATATTTTGTAAATTATGTGAGGATACCACTTAGAGATAGTCTCAAAGCGTCACGCTCGCATCTGTCGTGCTGAGATCCTACAATCAACAACGGAGCTCGCTGTCTCAGTCCACAAACATACACAACTCCCATTCTTACTACAATAACAATACAGATGACTATAGCGTGATTGCCGCTTGACGGATGGCAGAGCTATGTCGCATCGTGCACATCACGACCGAATGTACCACCGTAGAAACGTGAGCTGTATAATACCAACAACTAAACATTTTGTTACCATACTCGCTGCGCACGGACTATCTCTAATTTCACGAGTCATTACGCCGACCAGGGACAGCGAGGGTTCCGTAAATTTCCCGAAATCATAAAAACTAACTCGACAAGCAACGTCTTCAATGAACATTCGTTAGACCGCGGCGCCTCGTCGCCACCGGCGGTGGAAATGTCGAAAAATTCATAAGTTTTTGTCGGAGCGCAATTCGTCGTCGCGAAAATGGTCGAATAACTGTCATTTTTTGTCGGCGAACAATTGAGCGGGCGGGTACGTACAGGAAAAAATGTAACATACGAGGCCCGGCTCCCGGCGGAAGACTTTTGTTGGCTCCCCGTTATTGACGATTTAACTTACGGGACGGTTCTCGTTAGCTTCCAGCTGGTTTTAAATAGGCTTAACCCCCGTTCTATCTGATTTAAGGTCCTGTCATAATTTGTATATTGTAAAGTGTTAATAATAAATGTTTGTCGTGTTTAGGCCTACAAAAAATTACGTTCATTTTAATGTCAAATTCACACACCTTCATAATAATGATCATATGCAATACACCTAAACATTTAGTTTTTTAGTTAATTTTTAGTTTATTTAGTATTTCGTCTGAGTTAATTTGAAAACGGCTGCACCGATTTAACAGGATCTAGATGTGTGTGTTAGTGATTAGTCCAGAAATCGGTATCTACGACGAAAAGTCAATGATCACAGAGTTGGAACAGAGTTAAGCTATACATAAATAAATGCGAAAATATATTAGAAAAATACTTAGGGATTCTTCAGCACTTTCCCATACCCTCAAGCATCGGTGAATCACACGTTTCTTCAAACTAGTTATCCGAGATAATCGATCTACTAATTTAAATAAATGTGTTCAGAGACCGCGCATCTCACGTTCCTTAAATTGCTTTTGTCACCCTTAAATAAATTAGAAGTCTTAGCTCAGGGCTTCTCAAACTTATAACTACTAACCACTATTACATTTTCAAATGAGTGGGTTACTCCTAATAATGAATTTTCCTCGATAACGAAATTACATGTTTTTTTAATGCAGTCAAAAAACATAAGTTGTGTTTTATCAATTAATGTGGTGGACGATTTTATTTCTTTTCTAGGTAAGCAGGCAATGTTACATAAATTTGTCGTATATCCCTTACCATTAATTGCCGTAACCCAATGTGTACCGGTGTGTCTCGAGGTGTATCTTTGAGAAACGCTGTCTCAGCTTACCGGCTACTGCAGTCAACTTGGTTCGCATTGTCTTTAGTGATTTGTGACGACGATTCTCACACGTGAAAGAGACACCCAATATAAAATTCTACGCACCAGAAAAGGATAGCATCACCAACTGTCCCGCAACAATTAATTATAATGGGCCATCGCCTATTCCGTTGTTAGGACATTTTTTCACTTTACATTCTCACGCGGAATCAAAATACCTTAAATATCACTTCACGCCGAATTCAAATTGGACATCTGAGTTGGGTGTCTTGTTTTATTTGGATCTTCGAAAATGGGATTTAAATATTTTATCTGCAAAGTCAATTGAAAATTGGCATATAAGTAGTCTACGAACACAGTGACGAAACGAAATAATAAACTTTGTAATTTAGCAACTGTAGCTGAGTGAGTACAAGGATTCAGTTCCTTCAGTAAATTGAAGTTGCCATAGTTTTGTTAAAAAAATTCGCATATCTAGGTACGAGTAGTTTGTGTAACTATACAACAACAACATAGCTCTTATTGTTTGAAACGAATTCTGTCTGGATCGAATGTCTTTACCTATGATTATAAAGAAACAGACCACTGATTCTGATACTGATTGAAGATCATAAGTATTTTTTCTAGTTATGAGTTTTAATATATTTAATAATTACCTACACAAAGATAATAATAAAAGTAGGTAAAGTATCATCTCAGAGCACCTAAAATGTGGTAACACAATTGGGAGAATAGGTAGGCATAATCAGACATAGATAGTTAGGTACGTGTTAGTGGTTATCGCGATGTACGCACCAAGACGCGATGAGCCCATCCGTGATTTGACGGACTTAGATGCGGATTTTTTTTATTTTATTGCAATACCTACAACTTGTTGGCCACAGGTATAATATTAATTTGCTTGGGATGGTATCATATTCGGTACGAAATATATTTATTTTTGTATAAGCCAACGGCGGCACTTACAAATTGTCAGTTACAATATTTTCTTAAACTACTACCGGATCAGAACGCGACCTCTACTGAGAAGATCCGGTAAGAAACTCAGTAGGTTTGTCTTTTTTAATTTTAAAAATAATTATTCTCTTTTTCATTTTGTTTTAAATGCCATTATTTTTACATATAATTAATAAAGCATTAGCTCCAGTATCTTGCTTTACATTTATCTAAAAAAAAAAAGGTTGTTTGTACGTAAATCTATATTAATTACTTGTGCAGTAGAAATGTCGCAAGACAATGTAAAATAAGTAGAATTGTTTCGTAGTAGGTACCGACCTAGGTACGTGTCAGAGATTATCGCGATGGACGCACTAAGTCGTGAAGAGGCTATCCATGAATTGACGGATCTAGATGAGAAATATTTTTTTTTACTACACTAGCTTTGGGCTGTGTATTTTTGTTTGTATATTGCATTTCATTAAATATTTTATAATTAGGTATATATTTTTTGGATGTAGATGGAGAAAGAGGAATCTGATTAAATAGTTTCGAAATATAATCGTTTTTTAACGAGTTACAACTCAGTAAAAACCATCAGTTTTTCAACGAGTTACCAGGCAGTATTTCCGTAAAACCGTCAAAAGTTCCTTACGCCGAATAAGCTGCTAAGTTAAGCTCAAAACACATAAGGTGTTAGACCAGACTAGGTCCGTTGTGCCCAAGTCCTTAGATTGACCGGCGGCCTCACTGCCACATGTAATTCTAGCAACTTCATGTAGAATTCATATGTTTAGATAGCTTTTTCCTAGTAAAATGTAGATTTGTAGTATGTTAAGTTAAAAGTTATAGATATCATGACGTAGGTTTGTCAGTATTTTGAAGATGGTAGAACCCTATGTGGTTCGACTCCGGCGGCACCACCGCCACACCTATTTCTGCCTAATAACAGCAGTGTTAGGCGCTGCTGAGTTCCGTTTTGAAGGATGAGGTAAGGGAGACATACTTTTCCGAGGCGTTCCAGCTTAGTCCTCAGGGGTAGCGGTGCATCTGTGGCCGACCTCAGGTAGGACTATCTAATCAAATCTGGGGTTGATTACAGATGTCAATGGGCGGCAGTAGCCACTTACCATGTGGACTGCATGCTCGTCTGCTACTCCTATATTATAAAAAGAAGTTTTTGTTTTTTATACATTTTCTAGTCTATCGCCTGACAACGCTTACAAAAATACACACAAGAAGTAAACAATGTGACCAGTGAATGTGCTTATTACGACCTCATTGTAAGTCCGGCAGTGTCCCGATTCACATCTGCTCATTACACACCCAAATCCCGTAGAGTATGAATGGGTTAGAGCCGCAATCTTAGCAGTTTATCAATCTAACACTGCGATACAAGTGACGTTGGTGCTTGCTTACACTTATCTGTGATCTTAGTTGTTGCACCTCAGTGTACACTTGGTGTGGTCTATGACCACCTCACCTAGCAGTGGTCTATACCACTAAAATGGCAGGCATGAAAATGGCAGGTATTAAAATCACAGAATATCACTATTGATATTCTGTGATTTTAATACCTGCCATTTTCAAAGTATAAAAAAATTAACACCTATCTTTCTCTATTTATCTTTATCTATTGTTCTTATAATATTAGGTTAAAATCCGTGTACACCATTATTTACCTACCGTCCTATGTACATGATACTATAGCATATTAAGTATATTATTGACTTCTTTTACTTAGGTATTACTAGGTAGGTAGTATTAGGTATCTTAGCCTCTAGCCGCATGACTGTATAATTCTGTACAAATAATTTCAAATCAAATCAATCAAATCAAATCAAATAACTTTATTGTGGAACACAGGTTTAAAACGTAGGTGTACTTTGGGGAATATCCGCCATATTACTGCCTCATGGGCATACAATATTATAAAAGAAATGAAGAATTAATATTAATGTTAAGGTTATTCTGCAGTTATTTTGGAAAATTATGATCGAATCAACCTTATTTAATACACTGAAGATATAAGCCAATCAAGCCAGGCAATAGGCCAATAGAACCACATTTAATGCTGTGATTCAAACAGCATAAACAACTCATTGTTCGAGAAATCCTTAATTAAGTCCTTATAAAGCGTGGAAATAATGATCTATCCTTTGTCAAAATCCGGTTTAGCGTATGAATCGAGCCTAACTTTCGCCCAGTACAAAAACTAGTTTAGCATACAAATCCTCTAAGTGGGCGAATCGCGAGGCGACAATCTGATAGCGGACGCAATTACCTACGTACGTGACACCTCGCTGTAGCGATTACATCTTGTGTACACAGCCTTAGGTACGTAACACACTGTGCGACATGCGACTGGTAGAACTGTACATTTTTCATGTATTCTGTTGAACGATTTTTAAACCTGGTGATTCCTTCTTGTCGTAGCGACTAAATACACAGTCCACTAGACTAGTCACATGCGACAGGTAAACGTGTGGCGGTTTAGTAGAGTTTCCATACCATTTGAGACTTAATAACTCTCGGACGAGTAGATTTCCTCAAGAAAATTGCTTTCACATAAGTGATAATTTATTTTGAAAAAAGGCTTCGAACCTCGATTTCCCTCATTAAGTGGCAGAGTTTTAAACTACTAACCTATCAGTAGTTTTCTCTCTCGAATACTGAAATGGTCGTTTCTTGAATTACGACCAGTCGCAGATGCAAGCGCCAGCTTTGCGTGTCGCACAGTTAGCACCGTGCCTTAGCGTTGGGAACGTCTCCAATTACGTGGATTATGAGGCTTGTTACACAACTATCGCGTTATTGCCTATGCGTTTGTCACGGCGCTGATCGTAGATACACTGCGTTTTGTAGATCGTGTATGATTTGGGTGAAACATGTATGTTTCGTATATTTGCGTATTAATAAGCAAGGAAAATGAAAAATGCGTCTTTTTACTACTTTATAAGAAATATGAAAAATGCAACGAGATATTCTTACTAGTTTTGTTTGGTTTCGCTCGCGATCAAAGGTCTAGCTCTTGGGAACGGTACTATTTTCGGAAAAAAGGCACCCTATATCCTTTAGAACCCCTGACAACGTGTGTACAAATTCATGACAATTGGTTATGTAGCTAAGGCGTGTAACAAACAAACTCACATTCTCATGTATGAGTTAGGATGAAATGAAACCTTTAAAACAAACCGCAATGTGTGTGAGATTATTTATAACATATTTTTATAACTCTCTAGGGTGTCACGCTTGCGACCCTATTTTAAAATAGTATATTATTTGCTTGAACTATTTATTTTGTAGGTGATGATGTCTTTACCAATTACCAATGAGGTTTCGGGCCTCGTAGTAATAGAAGTCCATTGGCGCGTTGGGTAAACACGGTTATATAAGCGGAGCATTATTCAAAGTGACAAGGATTGATTAGAATTACTTATAATTTTACGATATATTCCATCGCCGTTAAGAAGAATAGAAGAAAGGAAGAAATAATTTCTAACACAGACATTATTCGAAAAAAATGAATATGTAATTGTATGCTGCCTACAGCTGCTTATGGGGTACCTTCCTATAATATAATTATGTCATGGACTTTTGTTATTTTATGTGATGCAAAACAGTTCACCCTTTATTTCATTTATCTCGCGTAGAATGTCTCGCCTTCAAGCATTTCAAGGGTTTGTAAGAAAAGAAACAATGTATAATTTTGTCAATAGATTTATCTATATATTTAAATGAATAGTTCTCAATTACAGCTGTCAAATGTGAAGTACAGTCTCGTTTCTTGCAGCAAACCTGTTTGTAGAAAAATGGCAACTGAACAAACACTTATTTCGAATCAAATCACTTGTAACTTTAATGTAGAGAAAGTAATGGCAAAATGAATTTTACAACTATTTCAAGTTAAACTTTTAATGAGCTTAAATTTAATGAATTCCATGGAAAATTATATTCATTTTATAATTATATATTTGTATTTTAACTACATATTTATCAACTATATATTACAAAATTTAACTTACAGTTAGATTTTCATCAATCGTTTTTTTATTCGGTGTTTAATTTTTGTTTTCAAATAATTATGTACTTTTGAAAAAAATACATGCACCATCAAAACATTTTACTATTATATCAAGAATACTTATTATCAATACAATTTTCACAAAGTTTTGTAACACACGTCAAATAAAATTAATAATCGTAACAAATTTTCGGAAAACAATAATTAAACACACGATTTCTTCACAGCACAATTGACAAAACATATTTTCAAAATATGTCTATTAGTAAACACATACATATACCTTACAAATTGTATTTACAAAATAAAGCGATATTATTTAATAATTAATCTATGAAAGTGGGATATGAAACGAAATGAAAGCAAAGTCTTCGACAGGCTAAGGTTTGTGACGTCATTAGTTGATTTCGAAAAAAAAATGTTTTAACAAGATTCAAATGTGAATTGGTCACGTGACATATGCGTCACAGAGTTGTTATAACCGCGATATTATGCCATACGTATAAACATTTTTTCATTTTATTTAGAATTTTAACCCAGCATTTTAACTGGCAATCATATTTTACAACAATAGTCATATTAGGCGGAATTTATACTTAAGGTGTGGTAAAACAGTTTTTTGTACGAAACCGATACATAAGGCAATATTTTTTTTCACTGTCTGAATATTGGTGTCGCGTATAGGTCGCACAGAGCACATAAGCGTCATTTGCCTCAGTACGCATATAAAAATCAATTTGAACTAAATTGGTCTAGAATTTAAAATAAATTATGTAGTATACATTCAAATGACAATTCATTTGTCTGCACGAGAGATAGGTACGTTACAGGCAGAACGGACCATAAGTTTATTAATAATTTACATTAACCACTATGTAATTACCATTTATGCAATAATTGTAACCAATGCCATCATCAAAACCTTATCACAGTCGAAGGGTTTACCCCTATTCTCTATTGCAGTGGAGTCTAAGTGATTACTATTGTGTCATTCATACTACGTGTTCAAGAGAAGGCGTCACGTCCTTCCTTACAATATACTTCTATTCCTTGCAGCGCCGTCACGTGGCAAGTGACGTCAAAGTTCAAACTTTCGAAAAAATAAATCGATCTGCTATCAGTCACGCTGCAGGGAATAGCACCGCCCCTGTTCCATAATAACCATGGATAAACGATAAATAAATAATTTAAACAAGATATGACTAAAATAAAATTGTGAGTAATCGTAATTTAATATAGCGTAGGAAAAATAATATCTTTTTAATAAAATATAATGTCATACAAAAAACCTTATCTATGGTCATACCAGAACAGCGAGTCGTGAGCGACGTTACATACGTGACGAGTTCCGCCGGCGAACCTCCTCGCGGACGTCCGACGACCGTCCAGTGTAAGCTTAACTATTTACAATCAATACACGAATCGACCCGATTAGAACTCGACAGAAAAACAAAATAGGAACGATACAAAACGACGCCCGGGCGCTCCGTCAGTGTCCGACTTTTTGGTTCGAAGCGAGCGAGACAACGATACGAGACTCGATATAAATATACTATGTACAGCGCGGGGTCGCGAGTCAGTCCTGGGTCTCGACGTCGAGCCCGTTGACCATGCGCTCGATGCTCTTGAGGTCGGAGGGCGGCGTGGCGGCGGCGGGCGCGTCGGGCGGCGGCTCGGCGGACGCGGCGCGCGCCGGCGGCGAGCCCGCGCCCGCGCCCGCGCCGCGCCCGCGCGCCGGCGACGAGCTCAGGCTGCGCGCGCGCGGCGCCACCTGCTCGAACGCCGAGCCCAGCCCCGGCAGCGCGTACGGCGCGAAGCGGTGCCCCTTGCCCGGCGCCGGCGCGGGCGCGGGGGCCGGCGGCGGCGGCAGCGAGTACTGCTGCAGCAGCGGGTGCAGGTTGAACAGCAGCCCCGGCGGCATCTGGTGCGGCGGGAAGAACGGCGGCGGGTACAGCGACGGCGGGTACAGGTACGGCAGGAGCGGCGGCTGCACCGGCGGGCCCAGGGACACGTCGGGCGCGGGGGAGGGCCGCGAGGGGCCCGCGGGAGGGGAGGAGGCGCGCGCGCCGCCCGAACACGACGAGTCCGAGCCCGCTTCGTCCGCGCCGGAGTCCGCGCCGCCACCGCTCGAGCTGAACCATGCTGCAACAACAAATATTACATTAATTTAAGGCTCCTCTAAAGCAGAGAATTATTATCAGGTACATCTTCGATTGGTCAATTTAGCACTTTTGCTAGACCTAAATAATCATTTTGAAATAGACAATCGGGAAAATTTTTATAATAAATAAATTATACAATAATCGGTATGTGTATGTATAGGTATTGAAATATAATTCTTTAATATTCATTTAATTATTTAATATTTATTTTTTTATTAATTAATATTTATTTTCCTTTCCATTTAAAACTTGTTTAAAACCAACTATTACTGTGCAAAACAAAATCCTCGATATCCTCAATCAAACGTAATCAACATAAAAAATAATGCTAATCCAAATATAAGCTATAAATAAAAGTTTAACGTAACAATACTCACAGCTGGTGGTGTGCGTGGCGGAGGGCGCGGGCGGCGGCGGGCTGGACGGGCCGCCCACGTCCAGCGGCCGCTCGTCGTCGTCGTCCCGCGGGTCCGCGCGCGCCGTCAGCAGCGCCTGCCTGCGGTACACGGACAGACTGCTCGTGTTATCATTATGTAAAGTCAGACTTGCCTACAATTTATTGGTTATTGGACTCAAAAACTAACTAATTTGCTACAATGGAAAAGAATACATCTCGTCGCTTAAAAGGGGTTGAACTCACTGTAGTTCGACTCCGGCGACACCACCGCCAGGCCTATTTCTGCCTTATAACAACAGTGTTAAGCGCTGCTGTGTTCTGGTTTGGAGGGTGTGGTAAGGGAGACATATTAAGGCGTTTTAGCTTAGCCCTCAGGGGTAGCGGCGCATCTGTGGCCGTCCTTGATAAGGAATATCTAAAACTATCTACTGCTGAATACAAATGTCCATGGGCGACAGTAGCTATTTACCATCAGGTGGACTGCATGCTCGTCTTCTACTCCTATATTATAAAAAAATCCACTTTTTTAGGTATTTAGGTATTTAGGCATGCTCGTTAGGTACGACGATACGCGCTGTTACGACTTAATGAGTGGCAACACATCGGATAAGTCTCTTCCGATTATTATACCTACCCTTCAAAGTAAAACACAACAACGCTTAACAGTAATATTATAAGGCGGATAACTCTCCTGAGTCGAACCACAAGCGCCCTAAGATCTAAAATTGCGTGTTCATAATATGCAATGTTTAAAAATAAAACAATATACCTAGGTAGATATTTGTGTGTTGGCATCTATTAAATTATATTACCCTCCCTTGTTCGTAGCTATCAATAACTTTGATACGTTTAAGGAAAACGCGACAAATACCTAAGCGTGCGTACTTATTTACGTAACTAGTAAATTATTGTGACGCAAACTTGATGTACTTCGTTGGCACGGAGCGCCAGATAATGTAGTATGTCCAAGATGTCTAATAGAAAATTCTTGCTGCGAACACCCAATAAAACAAATAAACCATTGTTGGGTAGGTACATAATTTAGACGAATCTAACGTTTTACAAATATAATTCAAATTATTTAATTATACTATTATTTTAATTAATTATTTTGTGTTATTTTTATGTTTTTTTTTTATAATAATAAGTGCCCATTTATATAATCACTGGTAGGTACGATTGTAAGACTTGGCATAAAAAAAGAAAAATAACTCTCTTGACGTTTGAGTTGTATTTTGCGCGGGAATAATTTAAGCAAATATAAAAGTTGTAATTTGAATCAAGAAATAGTTTTATTCTATTAAACGACATCTCGTAAAATTCGTCAAAAAGATTCCGCAGTCGGTTTTCCCCAAGTTTTAAGGGGTTATTTAGTTCACTGCGCTAGAAAAGTACGGATTCGTAGAGTTCACACATCTTTAAGAACTTTTTTAAAGAACTTTAACTTATGTAGTTTCCTTATAATGTTTTCCTGTACCGTGAAAGTATTTGATACTGATAAGAAATTTCTAATACGCATGCCATGGAAAAAATAGTTATGCCGGAGATATGAATCATAGAGCGCCAACGTGAGAGGCCAAAATAGCACGAGGCTATATAATACTTCTATAAAACATAAGCGATATTTTCATATTTTCTCTCTAGTAATTCGCTCCAGAACCAATTTTCGAAACTTCCTCCGAAATACAAATATCAACTTATGTCAAAATCATGTCCAATTTTGTCCAACTCGACGTATCATTTTCGATACAACAGCCCCACAGCACTACGTGCTCGAAAGCACATGTTTACGTACATGTTGCTGTATAAAGTTCATGGTACAGTAGCTAAATGACGTAGATGTTTTATTAGTACTTGAATAGACGCCGCTGGCATTGATGTAAGTATCGTCAGTATATTCAAATGTTCAGTCTTGACGCAAAGAATAGATGGATTTATCCTATATACGACCCTAGGATATGTCGCAGGCCGGGTATAAAATACGGCTTCTGATCGAATACCTAACTACATATATTCAAGTTTTACGGTTTTGATATTATAAACCCAAAATGCCGGGCTTGTCATCAAACTTGACATGTGTCAGAGACAATATTTTTTATGTTCCACAACTGGGCAGTGGTTAATTTATTTAACCAACCTCAGTAATCAATTTGCGTGTCGTTCTGGGTCTAGTTATTTAAATGGCACCCATAATACAGGTTTTTTATAACATTGAAGAAACTAACGAACATGCAGTCCATTTGATTGTATATAGTTACTGCCGCAAGAATTCTTAACCCATAAACCCAGATAACATTAGATTCCTACGTGAGGTCGGCCACAGATGCGTTACTACCGCTGAAGACCAAGTTGGATAGCCTCGGATTAATATGTCTCCCTAAACACAACCTTTCAAAGCGGAATACGGCAATACTTTCATATTATACGACATAGATATAGACCGCGCCAAACTGCTAGTCCGCTCTGAAGTTGTTGCGAGCAGATGTAGTCATACAGTCATGGCGACGCGATTCATTTCTATATTCAGAGCGGACTAGCAGTTTTACGTGGACTATACCTAAGTGTGAAATATAGAGGCCGACAAAGTGTACGCTTAAATAGGAAATATTTTGCGTTTAATATGGGGTAGGATACCTTTCGTTTGTCACTAAAAACGAAAGGGCGAATGTGGTTCGCGCACTATCATTAGGATATGATTAACCTTTCAAGGGTTGCGGTGGCCCATTACCCAAAATGTCAAACGTTTGACACCCCACAAAGGGACGGGAAAGTGCAGACTGTCATTTTAAACTCGGTGTCTATGGTAATTCGTTTTCTTTGTCACGCGATTAAAGTTAAAGTTTTTGAAATTACTTCCGTTGACAGTTTAGGGAAAACATACCAGTATATTTTTAATAATTTTATAAGTAAAACCCTTCATGATTCGTGGCTCCATCGATCGCTTTGGTTCTAATCTCTCTCTCGTACCACATTTGTACCAACTTGATACAAAACACAGTTGCACATCACACTGCTAATATGAGGCAGTAGAGGCGTGGCGATGATGCGGCCGGAGTCGAACCTCAAATGGTTCTACCTCCAACAGACAAACATACAGATGACTAATATAGATGAATTTACAAATGTCTGTGAACATCACTGAGCTTAACATCAATGCATACTCGTTTGCAGCTTCAATTGTATAAGAAAACAGTCGAAAATAAGACACTTGCCTCCTGATTGTCACAAACAAGGAGCCATAAGTAAGCGTACACAGTCTCTTGCAGTAAATTTAAGAATATTTAAAAGCCGGCACCCCAAAAACGGCTGGGCAATTATTTGTCTACTGTCGCCCGAAAACAAACAACTCTTTATCTCGCATTGTTTTCTACCCCAACTCCGTAAGGTATCTGTCTCATCATTGGTGACTAGCGATTAAGCGAAGTTTAATCGCTAATAACAGCAATAGTAGGCGCTGCTGCGTTCCGTTTTGAAGGGTGTGGTAAGGGAGAACTATGGCCGACCTCAGGTAGGAATATCTGATCTTATCTGGAGTTGATTACAGATGTCCATGGGCGGCAGTAGTCACTTACCATCATGTGGACTGCATGCTCGTCTGCTACTCCTATATTATGAAAAAAAAATTATAATAAAAAAGTTTCAAGTTAGAACTCTTTGTGGTTCGACTCCACGCCACACCTGTTTCTGCTTAATAACAGCAGTGTTAAACGCTGCCATGTTCGGTTTCTACGGCGTGTTTACAGATACAAAGTTATCACACGATCCAATTTACTCCTCAGTTGTAGTAACGCATCTATCAACCCCAGGTAGGAATCTAATCTTATTTGAGATTGACTACAGATGTCCATGAGCTCCAGTAGCATTTACCATCATGGACGGTATGCTAGTTTGCTTCTAGACGTGGGTCTCCTTTTAGACTGTCACATTTGAGAACTTTTTTACAGAACTCTCAGGCACCTTGGTTTCCGTATTTACTTCACAGTTAATACAAGGAAATAACACGTAACATGCTCATCGAATATTCAGAGGTGACGGTGATACATATTTGCTACTTATATTTCATAAATAAGTACATTGTTTAAGATCTTCGACTCGCAACATGGTTTCTTTTGGGATTTACTCTTTTGGATTTCGCTGACAGTAGTACCGCCGTCATTGAAAAGTGAGTATCTTTTTAAAGTAAATTGCAGGCTTTTACCAATCAAATGCCCAATGCTTTAGAAATTTATCTTTGCATCTCGTAGGAATTGGAGAACGATTTTTTTTTTTATCTGAAAAATCCCGTTGTTTCAAACAATAATAACTTTTATTGACGTCTATTTATTTAGATTTCTTTAATATTTTCTTACATAAGTAAGTAAGTATCAGAGAAGTTTTCAATAGGTTAACCTTTTGGTAGTAGTAATTTTCTAGATTTAACAGTTTTATTTGAATATCTCAGTTTTAAAATGTTTTTATTTAAAACTTTTCAAATCTTGCAAATCATTTCATTTCATTAAATCTACACTCACTTGTCAAAATGGTCAAAACCCGAGAATCCGTCGCATGATAAAAAAACAAAACACTACTCTGCACTTTATGTTGAGTTGTTTTATAAAGTCGCAAATACAATCCTATTTAGCCACTACGATCTAACGAATAACGATATCCGAAAACATTGCATCATCCGACACCCCTGGCTACCGTAAAATTCATTTTATTAACTCGTCTCATCGCCGACTGATAGAATTTAATTTGTGCCACCCCTTGTATCCAGGGCTGTCAATAAGAAAAAATAATTTTAAATAATTATTGCGATTCATGTATTCATATTTTGCAAAAAAAATATGTAGATTAGAATGTTTAATTATGCTTTAAAGCATAGATGCTACATACTTAATGTATGTATAATTTATATATTAAAACAATATTATCTGTTATTCGCTCAGATGTTATTCGCCTCGCCGTGCAATTAAAAAAACTTTACTATCTGTTAAATTGACTTCAACTGTCAAAACTTGTCAAAGTAATAAGATTGTTGCGGATTTTCTGAAATAGATGGTGTTACGTACTATGTAATACTATCCTCAAAACATAGATAAGTCAAGATTACTCACTACCTAACAAGAAAATGTACCCAGTTTTGAGAATTGAAATAGTTGTGTAAAAAATTTTGCCATGTCTCCGTGCTAAAATGTCCCTAAAATATTTGAAATAAATATTTATTTATTATGTAAATTACGCAGTATTAGTTATTTATTCGTAAATTTTCTCTAAAAATGTTTTTATTTGTCAAGAATTCAAAAAAGAACTTACTAATAAGCCGTTTATGGCTTCATTCAATTTCAAGGCGGCGAAGTATCTTTACTAATCTATGCGTCAGAAGAACTGAATGAACTGAACTGAAACCTCTTAGAAACTTTAAGGATTATAAAATTCTTTGTGTAGAAATCTTGCCAAGATTATAACTTTCGGATGGCAATTGATTATCTTCAACAATCATAATTGTACAATAAGGTACTAATGGTGGATATAAAAAGGAAATCGACCAGCATTGCACAAATGCACATTGTTTGCAACTTTGTTAATAGATTGGTTTCTTAATTTGGCGGTAATTAGAGTGCTCTAATTGCTTTTATTAAGACGTTGCGTGTCATGAGGTTTCGTTGTTTCAACAATTATAACAAAATGCTTCGTGATGTTACAAAATTCCATGACAGTTTCTTCGGTTTAATTCAAGGATTTGTTTTGAACTGCTAATGTACTTGTGGTATTGTCAGCGAGGAAGCGGTAAAAGATATTCGCTTATGCCTGCTAGTAAATTCAATCTTAACCAATGCCTGACTATCACAGTTCGAAGTTTGACCAATTTGACCATATATTTTGGTAGATTATCAACTTCAGAACTGAGGTAAAGAAAAATAATATTTTAAAGATAATTTTCACTACAATAACTAAAAACCCGCGTGGCGGAGCGGTCACCATACCGGTCTGACGCGCAAAGGGTCCCGGGTTCGATCCCCGGCTAGACAGATATCTAAATGATGAATTTAGATTTCTGTTTCTGGGTCTGGGTGTTTGTGTATTTGTCTATGTGTGTGTCCATGGCACCCACGACACAGGGAATCCTAGTGTGGGACTGTGAGTGTAGAAAGCGTTTAATAACTAAAATATCCTTCTATTATTTCATTTGTAATAACTTACTCATCGACATTAAAGTGGACACCATGTTTATGTATCAGTTAACCAAATTAATATTAAAATTCTATTACTAAATATTCATTTTAATATTCATATACCTAAGTATAATTAAACTAGATATTATTTCTTTCACACAAAGATCACGGAGTTTTCATATTTTATTACCGCCCAGTTACGACACGTACCTTATATTTGATTTAAGTCAGCATTTTAAAATAACAAGGAAAACTTAGGTTAAAATTTCGTAATTAATTATTGTAAAGTTAAATACTTCGCTTAAATCCAGGTACCGGCTTGTACCGACTTGGACATTCAAATAGTTTTAAACATTGTCACGCTTGAAATATTACTTAATTTTAAGGGAATACTTTTGCCTTTATCTATAAACTCTATTATTTGATTCTATTACCGTTTTTTAAAGATGTAAACGAGCATGTAGTCATGATAATAAGAAGTCCCTGCCGCTCTGTTACCAACTCCATTAGGAATAGTGATTCTACTTGATGTACGCTCTTGAAGATCAAGATGGGCGCCTCAAGTAAGCCGTTGGGTAAAAATAAAATTGTACAACACAGGTTTACGGACAAATGACCCTATATTTATAGGTTACATTTAAAAATTATACGTTTATCTTATTTATTAAAATGTCCCCTATATTCGGAAAAGGGGAAAAATATTTATTACGCGATCAATGTTAAAAAAAAAAACAAATTTACAAGAAAACTCGTGATTATTCATATTACTATTAATTAATTAATTGGGTAAATGGGTCAAAAATAATAACTACGGAATTCCTGTTAAAAAATAAATTTTAAGATATCTCATAAGTGGCAACCCTACGCTAAACTGTACGCATTAGGGTGCTCGCATTACAAAGTAAACTCCGCTTGGGGTGACCAGCCTTGTAATTCCACCAAATTTTTACCCCCAAAACGGTTGCGGTAACCCTCGGGAAACCGCTTTTTATTGAACCCATCCTCGTACGGAAGACAAGGGCAGTTTATTAAAGAGGTGTTGTGATTCTTGTCTTATTTTGGAATGTCGCGAATGGGGTTGATTTCTGGCAATTTCCTTTATTCGGTTAAGGGTAATAAGACAAATTGTTTTCAAGACGTTGATGTTTCATTTAATTTCACATATAATTCAATATATTTTTTGTTTACGTTCAAATAGAATTCTATTGTAATCAATTTTGACTTTATTAATTTTATAATGATGACAGTAGCCAAGTTGTGACAAAACGGTGTGACACGCAGCGGGTTCCGGGTTCGATCCAGCCGGACATAGAAATGATAAGTTTGCTATTTTAAATCTATGTGTTTGTGTGCCCATGGAACCCATGGAATATTAATATAGATATTTTTTTATTATAATGTTGAGGTAGAAAACGAGCATGCCGTCCACTTGATGGTAAGTGGCTACTGCTGCCCATGGAGATTTGTAATCAACCCCAGATAGTAAAAATTCGAACCTGAGGACTAAGATGAAACGCGTCGGCAAAGTATCCCTCCCTAAGACTCCCTTACCCTCATACCAGAACACAGCGCTTAACACTGCTGTTATTAGACAGAAATATTGCCACTTAAACATCAATAAAAAGTAATACATGTCTATAATATATTGTTACACTTTCTACGCAAATGTTATTTATTTAAGTATAACATAGAAATGTAACAGAATGCTTTGTAACAAAGCAGTATAATTGTACACCCAACAGTAATTGTTAGATCAGTCGGCACGTCTTAATTAGCGATGTACCCACGGGACGTTTACGGCACGTTACACAGTATCAAAGATGACCTCTGTGCCCGGGGATGTTTCCACTGTCGCGGTACTCACGGTACGGTATTCTGGGTAATGACGTGTACGGTTTTTTAACGCGTGATAGAGATTGAGCGTTTTGTCGCAATATTTTAAAAGGTTATTTATAATATTAAATATTTATTAATAAGTATTAATATTTAAGTGAATATATATTTATTTATTTATTTTTCGTTCATTAACGTGCATACACACACTCACATGCACGCACGTCGCACACACATATTTAGTGACTGTACTTTATCTATAACGTAAAATGTAAATCCATTTTTGGCTTTGACTTTAATATTATGTATTATACATCAAAGTACATTAAACTGCGAATTTAGCAAATATATTAATAAAAAAATATATGAAGTGTCCATAGAAATCATCGTATTTCTTAGTGTTACTAAATGGTAATGTATCCAATAGAATTCTAAAAGTCAATAAATTGTATCTTACAATGTTTTAAGATTAATTATCACGAAAAAATGTCTTTAAAACTAATATCCATAAATGCCTATGGACGGCAGTGATTATATACCATCAGGTGGACTGCATATTGCTTTACCTCTATTTTATAAAAACTACAGGTTATAACCATAGATTAGTAAAGATACTTCGCCGCCTTGAAATTGAATGAAGCCGCAAATGGCTTATTATAGAAAGTTATTTTTTTGAATTCTTGACAAATAAAAACATTTTTAGAGAAAATTTATTATATAATAAATAACTAATACTGCGTAATTTACATGATAAATAAACAATTTATAATAATAATTTCAAATATTTTAGGGACATTTTAGCACGGAGACGTGGCAAAACTTTTTTACGCAACTATTTCAATTCTCAAAACGGGGTACATTTTCTTGTTAGGAGTGAGTAATCTTTACTAATCTATGGTTATAACAGAAAATGTTATGCCCGCTCTGTACAGATAACACAAAGATACATATAGACTATAAAGTAGCGAATAAATGGTTCCAATCCTAAGAAAAGTATTAGTAATGCTTATTAGAAGGATAATTACGTCAATTAAATTCCTCAAATGGTCTAACTTGATCCATATCAAAGGTGCCGACCAGGTCTGCCTAGAAACACATGTTACTGCAAAGAAACACCGCTTTATATATACTTTTAATTTTGTAATGTGGCGTCATACTCTAAAAGAAGTAAGCACTAAAAGTTACAGCAGTCGTAAAAATCATATAAGTTGATTACGGTGAAGTAATATATTTTTCTAGCAAAATAGTGATACTTTTTTATAATAGCAATTGGTTTTAGTAATCAAAATCGATATTTGCGCAAATCAGTGCTTCGTTCTTAAATGTCCGTGGTCGTGGCCGTAGGTGGCACCGCCCTCACACTGCTTTATAGCAGATTTATCAAGATCCGATGTGTTCTGTTCTGAAAGGTGTGGTAACGTAAATACAAGAGGCAATCCAATTGAGTCCTCAGGTCCTCCTTATGGCCGACTTAGAGGCTGACTTTACGTATGACTCCAATTCTAACTGGCGTTCATTACAAGTGTGTAATCTGCGTCAAACTGCTAGTCCGATCTGAATATAGAAACGAGTCGCGTCGAATAGCAAATTGTAGATGTTAGCGGGACGAAGACAGCGCGGGACTTGCAGTTTGGCGCGGACGATACCCATGTGAATGATAGTAAGTAATAACCACGTGATGTCAGCTAAGCTATGTGATACATCAATTCCTTAAGAAGCCGTATAGTCGTAACGCATCCCATGGAAACAGTTCCCCAGAACGCTCCACAAGAATGCGACGTAGACAATGCCAACACGACACGACAAAGGCCACGGTATTCGCGGCATGTTGCCTTTCCACTGGCGTTTGTCAAAACGCTCACGTTCCACGCTTCCGGCCGGCGGCCATTTTGAAAAGATGAGCTTCCGGTGGCCGGCGTGGCGCCCTCTAATTCGGAAGCTGCGGTGGAAGGTTCCGGTGCAAAATGTTGTGTAAGCGAATTAAATATCCCTTCCTGTCCTACGCTTAAACACCGAGCTCTAAAATTATATATTTACATAACATTTTATGCTAATGCAGTGTTTAACGGGCTTTTAGTGGATAGGATTGGATTAGGTGGATAGGATAAAGGTGGTGGAACTCTCTGTAGTTCGACTCCGGTCGCACCACCGCTACAGCTATTTCTGCCTAATAACAGCAGTGTTAAACGCTGCTGTGTTCTGGTTTGAAGGGTGTGGAAAGGGAGACATACTTTTATTGAGACAGTCCAACTCAGTCCTCAGGGGTAGCGACCCATATGTGGGCGACCTCGGGTAGGAATCATAATAATTATCTTATTTGGGATTGGTTACAGATGTCTATGTGTGGCAGTAGCCACTATTAATTCGACTGCATGCTCGTCTGCTAATAATATAAAAAATATATATTTTTTAAGATCGAACTTATGCAGGACTAAATATTTTTTCTCTATTACGCTTAGGGTTTTCGTGCGCTCTTTTTCTTTCTTAGTTCTCATAGTGACTACTAAAAAGCGGTTATGTACTACATTAACGTTAAAATCTTAAATCAGTTAATCACTAATAACCCACTATTTTCGAAACAACTAAACCTCTGCCTTTCTACGGAAGTAAGTTTAGGTTACTGAAACCGATTTACTAAACTTTAGTGCTATAAATTTAAGCCCACAAGTGATTTACTGCGAGAAGTTCGATCGTATCGATTTCGAAACGCATAAGTATTTATGAGACAGTATCGAACGGTTATCTGCTAGGCTAGACTGTCTGAATATCTACTAATTGAGTTCTCTTTGAATTTCAAATGAACGAAACAACCAGCTAACTAGTGATGACCGATAGGGAGACAATCGAAATCGAATTCGTTCGGGACTCGACTGTATTCTGGACTCGGATTATCGATGCGAAGAAAATCGGATTTTGTCAAAGATTTTAAGTAATATTTTCTATTTTAAGCATAGATTAGTAAAGATTACTCACTCCTAACAAGAAAATGTACCCAGTTTTGAGAATTGAAATAGTTGCGTAAAAAAGTTTTGCCACGTCTCCGTGCTAAAATGTCCCTAAATTTTTTGAAATAATTATTTATTTATTATGTAAATTACGCAGTATTAGTTATTTATTTATTCGTAAATTTTCTCTAAAAATGTTTTTATTTGTCAAGAATTCAAAAAAAGAACTTACTAATAAGCGCTTCATTCAATTTCAAGGCGGCGAAGGATCTTTGCTAATCTATGATTTTAAGTTACATTTTCTTATTTTAACTTTCGTTTGTGGTTACAGTCGGAAAATTACTAAATCGATTTAAACGATTTTTACCCAACGATAGGGGATGTTGCAGACTATAAAACAGGTATAGACAACTCTTGTTCATTGTTCATGTTTTTCCTGGCATTACTAGAAAATATATCTAAGTAAATTTTTACTTTTTTTTAATTTTATAGTTTTTATTTGACGTAAGGAATTTAACAATCAAACGTCAAAATATCAAAAGCTTTACTTCCCCTTCGCCCATCACTAGCTTAGCGGTAAGCGCGATCAAATTATGCAGTGAAAAAAAAGTCCGATTTTATCGCGGAAATCCAATTTTCTCTTGCACGCTAAAGACGTTGGAAAAAAGCGCCAAGTCGAATGACTCCGCCATTTTGAGCCGTTACCCGCCATGTTTAAACTCGGAACACGAATAAGGAGGCGCCGGATTGGTTTAATTTGAATTTCGAACGACGCCGGGCGTGTTGGCGCTACTCCGAAGGTAGTGATGCCAGGTGTAGTTGGAGATTAGGACAGATAATAAATGTGACTATGACTAATATGCATACTAAAATCATAACTTTATCAAATTAAAAATATAGGAAGATATATCAAGCTATTTCGGTATGATTTTTTTAATTACCTGAGGTATTGTCTGAAATAATTCTTAAAAATAAACATACACAAATGTCTAATATTAATTGATTTGTTTTCTAAGATTCTTCTAGTAATAAAACATAAAACAGACATGTTTTGTGTATTAACAATTAGCATAAAAGATGAATACGCAATCCAATGAGAAATACGCATAAATGAAAAAAAAAAATCAATATTATTACCCATTTATTAAATTAGGATTCAATAAGAGACAACAAAACCTACTATTTCGTAATCTGTATACACCACAAATTGTAAAAAGAGATTTAAAATGTATGCGATTGCATATTCGTAATAAAAACGCAAAAAAAATGACGAAACGGGACGTCCAGACGTTCCCTAAAATTTGGTCACACGACGGGGAGCGCTTGTGGTCTAATTAATTTGGAGAGATTCACAGATAGGACGCTAATTTCGTTAGCTGTTAGTTCGCTTAAATAGTCTCCGCTTCAAGTCGTTAATCTCTCGACTTCAGTGAGCCACCTACTGTGCGATTTTTATCATTTTAACTACGAAATACGAGTAGGAGGACAGTCTATGTTCATGTGCTTTTATGAAAATTTCATAAGACGTGATGCGCGATGTTTGTTAAAAAAGCACATAATAAATTCGTTATTTTTCATTATTTTATAAACGGTTTGGCGATACAAAAAATATCATAATTGATATTTGTTATAGAATTATTGTAGTTTGAATAGATGGACTTGTTATAAAAAAATCAATCTATCAAATTGTTGCCTTCTAATAATTAGACAATTCTACTCGTAGAAGGTAGAATTGTGAAGTTACGATCTTTATTAGGGAAAATTGCATAGATAGGATAGATTAAGATAACAGATATAAAAAAAAAATAGAAGATATATCTTCTATTTTATTTCTTTTTTTTTCTTTTGTAATTTGTTTTGTTCTAATCTTTTTGAGAATGTAGGTATGATTATTAAATCGAATTGCGGTCGTTGGACGGACTTTTCGTGAAATTCTCGTGAAAAAAAAATGAATTACTTGTTTAGAATCATAACCTAACACTAGTAACTAAAGTGTCATAGACTCACAGAAAAAGATGAGTAAAAAACTGAAATTAGTGTTACCAGGACCAACAATTAGAAAAGGATGGGATCATAAATACCTACTCATAGCCTTGGTGTTACCCTTTTTGTTATTAAGACCCAACAAAGTAGTTGTCCAAACGGAACATGGCAACCCTACATCAAACGGAGTCGGTCTAATTAATTTGAGAGATCTACTGATAGGCCGCTAATTTGGTTAGCTGTTCATTTCGCTTAAATACTTCCAGGTTAATGTAAAAGGTGCCAAGATTTGGTAAACGCTGAATATCATTTAATTTTATAAACATCTATACACGTAAGACTTTTTTATAAACTTTAAATTTGTAGAAATGCGTTAATACTCTAATTGTTTAAACTTTGTCTATGTCGGGAAGTCCAAGGAGAAAATTCCAGCCGCAATTCTCTGATTTTTTTTAATTAAGTGCGAATTAAAAAATAATTATCACTTGCATTGACAGTCAAGGAAAACATCGTGAGTTAACTTGTAAGCCTAGGTTATTTTAAAAAAGTTAACATCGTAAGCTAACCTACTATAAGTCTGATAGTTCTCCAAAAAAAGGCTAAAAAAATGAATCACACTTTTTAACCTTTTGAAATGAAGTGAAGTCTTCATATCGCACTTGGCGAGCTCATTGGATTATCACCTAATCCTTCTTATTTTTTAAAGAGCCCCGTAGCTTTGTTTGTTTATCTGTGGCCGACATCAAGTATAATTTCCATCTTATTATCAATTTCTTAAGATAATAAATAGTAAATAGAAATCACAGTCACAAATAAGTTACTTAAAAGTTAGTCGGTACTGCCAAAGGTTAGGTACTTACTTCTTTTCTCGCTTCCCCGCGCCTGTGTCTCTAAATCCCTTCGCGAAGGGATTATTGTCGATTTTCAGTTGCGTAATCTGAAAAAAATTAAATAAGTTATGATCTTTTTCACAATTTAATCTTAATTACCACTATTCAAATGTCGTAACGCAATTGACCACCAAGATTGACCACGTCACGACTCATCCCCTACAGTTGCTTAGGCAACCAACCTGTCAATTAAGCTACTGACCAGCGGCATGATAGGTATGATTGTTGAAGGTGGTAGAACCCTTTGTGGTTCGACTCCGGCGACACCACCGCCACACCTATTTCTACCTAATGACAACAGTGTTAAGCGCTGCTGTGTTCTGGTTTGAAGGGTGTGGTAAAGGAGACATACTTTTCCGAGGCGTTCTAGCTTAGTCCTCATGAGTAGCGGCGCATCTGTGGCCGACCTCAGGTGGGAATATCTAATCTTATCTGGGGTTGATTACAGATGTCCATGGGCGGCAGTAGCCACTTACCATCAGGTGGACTGTATGCTCGTCTGCTACTCCTATATTATAAAAAAAAGTTTCATTTTATTCTAAAAAATCTGTCAAAAGTGAATTGTCTACGGCGTAGACTCTACGCGTATGGAATGCATGAGTTACCTAATAGTCGCCGGGCAACTTTTGACAGTCGCGTTAACCACTATAATCGCTAAAGTTACCAGTTGAGTAAGCTGCTCTAATTTTATGTAAACAACATTTGTGTAATTGTAATTTAGGATAGTTAAGTTTTAATAGTATTTTTTTATTCATATAGAAAATAAACGATATCAATAATTTTATAGTACCTATATTCGACGCCACTTCCAAGTTAAAAAAATCATTCGGACATGATGTATCAGAAATGCATTCTCTGAGTGGCTAGACTATATTTAAAATTTAGCTAAAATTTAGGCTATAATTTAAATTTTTATCAACAATATTATTATTACTATCACACAATTAAAAAAACTAATCTGCACAAAAAAGTACTATAACTGACAAAGCCATTCACTTTCTCATTCTAGAAAAAAAAAACAGTTATTTGGAAGTAAAACTAAAATAAATAAATATAGTTCACAAAACAAAAAAACACGCTTTTATGATAAAATCAACTAAAATGCTTTCGGTATTCTATTTCATTCTTTCATACATGCAGGGTAAGATAAGGATGTATGTTGATCTCTTTCTACTGAAAAACGGAGTTACTCACTGACAAACATACAAGTGAAGCTAATATAAAGCGTGTAAAAATTTATTTATTTATTTACTAAAAACTTACATCTAACATTACAGGTCAATCTAATGCGTTAGTGTATGGAAATTAATTAAAATATTGTAAATTAAATATTAATTGCTAATAACTTAAAATTACATTCAAAATTCAAATTAGTCAACAAATTCCTTAAACATCCAATATAATTAAATTAAACAACAGTGCGAGAATAATAAGAATGTAAAAGTCCAATAAAATATCAAACAATAATATCAATACTAGAAAAAAAAACAAAAATCAAATGAATGTCAATAATTAATTATCGAAATTAAAATAACAACACATAAATGAATACACATAAAAAGACATGTCAAGAAAAAATACTTACTTTCTCATTCTGGTAAGCGGTGACAGCGATGAACTCGGTCTCCTTGAACACGTAGGTCCTGAAGGTGGAGTAGGGCAGCTTCAGGATGTCGTTCGCCCGCACCAGGTGGAACCGCGGCTGGTACTTGTGCATCGAGTTCAGGATCGTCTGCGTGACACACTTCAGACAGCTTAGGAACTTGATCGGAGAACTTCAGATTGGTTGAGGTGTTAATGACATAAATACAGAAATGAGGCTGTTAGAACCAGAGTAGTCTTACTAAAAAAACGATTTACAATATGGAGAAATGGAATGTAAAAGTGTAAAGTCCACTCTGAAGTTGTTGCGCGGATGTGTAGTCATACAATTTACTATGGCGATGCGATTCATTTCTATATTCAAAGCGGACTAGCAGTTTTACGCGAACGATAAAACATTACGTTACAACATTAAATTACGAAAATACTGATAGGTCAAAAATCATTAAAATGCAGTTAGGCCACTCTGGTTCTAGCAGCCTCAAATATGAGTTCCAATTTAAAAATATATGGTCCAGTAGTTTCAGGGCAGATTGACTGTGACAGATGGGCAGATAGAGAGACACAAGCGTGAAAGTTCTGTTTATATTTTTTTCGCACGGAACTCTAAAAGAGTTGTTAAATACAAACAGCAAACGAGCATGACCACCTAATGGTAAGTGGTCATTGCCGCCCATAGAAATCTGTAATCAACCCCAGATAAGATATGAGCCATATCATAGATCTATAGATATACTAGCTAACCCGGCATACGTTGTGTTGCCATATAAAAAAATAAAAAATGTTAAACGTGAACAACCCTTATCACTTAGGGGTATGAAAAATATAATAAAATGCAAATAAAATTTGGTGAAAATCAGTAAAGCCGTTTTGGAGAAGTTAGTTAGAAGGTGGTACAACCCTTTGTGGTTCGACTCCGGCGGCACCACCGTCACACCTATTTCTACCTAATAACAGCAGTGTTAGGCGCTGCTGTGTTCCGTTTTGAAGTTCCGGTGTGGTAAGAGAGGCAGACTTTTCCGAGGCGTTCCAGCTTAGTCCTCAGGGCTAGCGGCGCATCTGTGGCCGACCTCATGTAGGAATATCTAATTCTATCTGGGGTTGATTACAGATGTCCATGAGCGGCAGTAGCCGGCAGTAGCCGGCAGTATTTACCATCAGGTGGACTGCATGCTCGTCTGTTACTCCTATATTATAAAAAAAAGAAGTACGGTAACTAACATTGTGACACGAGAATTTTATAGATATATATAGATAACGTTGCTACCTCTGACGACTAAGCTAAAACGCCTTGGATACCGGCAGTGCAAAGAATATTATAATCAGTAAAAAAATCTAGGGTCTATCTGTTATAGTTCAAGACTAAACAGTAACAAACTGTAACAGACAGCGGCTTAGAAATAATTCCGACATTATTTAGCACGGAACCCTAAGAAGATATTACACCAATACAAATTATCCGTCCATATTAAACTTTTCCAAGATATCTTCACCCTTAATAATAAATGGTCTAAAAGAATTATGGTTTCCTCCCTCGTGTCATTAAGGGCTATTATTGCAGGCGCTGTTGAATCAAACATGAGCAGATCGCGATCTTCACCCCCGGGGTGGTTAAGGGAAAACGGACCTAACTGCACGGATAATTGTAGAGAAGACGATTCAAGGATTATGTATAATTGTGCTCTGCAATTTATTGAGCTTATTATATTGGTAGCGTTGTGACTCGTTTGAATATTATAATAGGTTCATCGGTATTGATTTTATTGTATTAGGTAAAAAGAGTACTGATGGCCTAGTAGTTGAAATAGCCGAGGAGTCCGAGTCGCTAATAATGTAATGTAATGTAACGTAATGTAATGTAATGTAATGTAATGTAATGCATGTAATGTAACCTAATATAAATTAATGCTGTTCTCTAGTATTTTGCGACGCCCTCTCAGGGCATCACATATCTCTTATATTTTGTTGTAAGTTGTGTGTGTATTTTGCAATAAATAAATAAAATAATATGTGTCGATCTTGATTTTATGGTAGAGTCCGCGTAAAACTGCTAGTCCGCTCTGAATATAGAAATAAATCGCGTCACCATAGCAAATTGTATGACTGAAGTTGGTGTGTAGCAGGTGTAGTAAAATAATAGGTAAAAGTACAGTGAAAGCCTAGTGTTTGAAATCCTCTTAATTGAGGAGTCCGAGGTTCAAATCGCAGACACCTCTGATTTTACAAAGTTATGAAATAATGAGTTTATTTAGTTATGTTTTAGTGGAAACACCGAAAAATTATTGACATCTTTATCTTTGGTTTAAAGTCTCCTTTATGTTCTACCAAGTTACTATTTTATATGAAAAAAAATCAAAATCGCTGTAGCCATAAATTAACCATCATAGTGGTAATTATGATGAATTAAAAAATAACGATTTTAGAAGTTTCAATCATTTTACGTTTTAGCGAATTGTTTTTAGTTGAATCGAAAACGTTTACACGTCGTCTAACGGTACTTGGTATATTGCCACATTTTGAGCGCGGGTTAAATTAAGTGACATACTGTGACGTATTAGTGTCGTCCTGGATAATTACATCCTCAAGTACAGACAGATATACAAAACAACACAGACATGTAAGACATATCTTAAGAAACTTGTACCCACAGGAAATCGAACCCAAAATTTTGTATATGGGTATTTCCGTAGGTACCAATGCCACCACTGCCGAAATACCGTCTTTCCCACGACTACCAGAACAGTTGGCTCGAGAATCACTACACTTGTCGACAACTTACACGTAACAAATAGTCCGGTGTAATAACAGTGGCGACCCCTGGCCTGCGGTTACCAAATTATGGGTCGCTGTCGTCTCGACTCTCCCTCGAAACTTCATGTAATTATGTATGGGAAATATGTCATGGATAATTCAATACTGTGTTTTTGATAGATTTCTTGGTTTCTTCCTTTTGGGGAGAATAATATTAGTTGCCATTGTACTGTATTAGTATAGAATGTGTATTTTAATAAACTGGGGAGAGTAATGTTTTTCGAGCGTATGTATGTTTCATTTTTTGTCACAACCTACAGCCTAAATTACTTTTCCTTTTTTATAATATAGGAGTAGCAGACCAGCATGCGGTCCACCTGATAGGAAGTGGCTACTGCCGCCCATGGGCATCTGTAATCAACACCAGGTAGGATTAAATATTCCTACCTGAGCTCGGCCACAGATGCGCCGCTAGCCCTGTGGACTAAGCTAGAACGCCTCGAAAAAGTATGTCACCCTTACCACAACCAGAACACAGCAGCGTTTAACACTGCTGTTATGAGATAAAAATAGGTGTGGCGGTGTTGCCGCCAGAGTCGAACCACAAATGGTTCTACCACCTTCAACCATTCAAACTATTACCATGATTATAGCTATTCAAACTAAAACCTTTTCCACGAGTCCATTCGCCTACCACCCTTAGTCAATACAAACTCAATAGCCCGAAGATAAAACCTAGGCTCAGATATTTAGTATTTACATTACGATTCTACGCAATTGTAATCTAGATATGTGCATCCATTGTTGTAGCCGCCACAGCGCTTTGTGTTGCAAAAATAGTCTGTTTGTATGCAAAGGGGACATTAAAATTCCTCAGTAGCTCTCAAGCGCTGTATTTGCTTATAAATCAATATCAATATTCAGAAGCTTGTATTCGTAACAGTAGGTAAGTACCTCGTAGATACGGCTTGTGTCGAGCTAATTTATATGGTATTTACATAGAATATCTGCGATCTTACAGTACAGCTATGGGATATGAGTGACGACCTCTTAGAATAGTTAGAAAGATGAAGATTAGGCCGTAGTCAAAAGTTAGATAAAACTGACTCTGAGAATTAAATTTCTAATTTTCTAATATAACGACGATAAATGAGAGTTAGTTACTTTATTTGCTACTTAATCGGGGATTCAGATTAGATAAAATTCAATACATTTTTATAAACCCTTCGTGGTCCGACTCCATAGGTACCACCGCCTCACTTATGTTATATGTGCCTTATAATATAACAGCAGTGTTAAGCGGTGTAGCTTCAAAGGGTGTAGTGATATAGTCCGCGTAAAACTGCTAGTCCATTCTGAATATAGAAATGAATTGTGTCGCCATAGCAAATTGTATGACTACTCCTGCTCGCAACAATTTCACAGCGGACTAGCAGTTTGGCGTAGACTCTACACTTAGATATAAATTATAGATTATAGATAGAAATGCATACCTATGTGTGTGTTAAGCGTTGCTGTTTTGCTGTAATGGGTTTAGTCAGTAAAGTACACTTATATATTAGGCGTTCCAACTTAGTCCATACAAGCGTAGTTAGGGTAGTAACGCACCTGTGGCCGATCTTAGGAAGCCAATCCTATCTTTGATTGATTACAGATGACCACGCGTTGCCATTACCAGTTGCCACTTACCATCGGGTGGAAATACTCATTTGCTTCTTCTGTAGGTTACATAAAAGAAACATCGTTCAAACTTGAATCCAGAAGCGTAATCTCAGTAAATGCCGTTGTTTTTCCATAAAGTTGCAAATCCACCAGTACGAAGACTACTGATTAAACAAATAAATTTTATTGATTAATTGCTGCCTCCCCACACAAATCTCGCTCCTAGAATTGCTCTGATTGCTTTTAATTTGATTAAATCATTTGATGACAGCTTCCGTCGCGGTTTTAATCAAGATTGCGTTTCAAATTTCTTTTTTAATCATTCAAGTTGTGTATAACTCATATGCGGGCGGACGGGCTATTTTGTTTTTGTTTGAAATGTTTTTGAAAATTGTTTCATGGAATTTAAGTGGCAAGTATGCAGATGCATTAATTGTAACTGGTTAGGCAGAAATGACGTAAGTGGCCTGGACACTACTGTTATTAGGCAGAAATAACAGTAGCGTCAAGGGCTACTGTGTTATGGCTTGAAGGATGCGATAAGGAAGAAATAGCTTCAGCACACGTGACATCCTACCTTAAATATCTGGGGTAGCTAACGTTTCTATGAACCGACCTCAGGTAGGATGTCGAATTAGAAAACAGAAGCTTTTTCTACATAACGAAACACTTTGCAAAGTGTGTAACAAACGAGTGTGCAGTCCACCTGATGGTAACTGACGCTTCTGTTGAAAAAGACATGGGCGTCATAATCAACCCTAGATTAGAGACCCTACCTGGGGTAAGCCTAAGCGTTGCTATCCCTGAAGACTAAGTTGGATCGCCATGCATAAGTATTTCTTTCTTACGACACGCATTTAAACGGAACATAGCAGCTCTCAACAGTAGGTAGAGTTTTTAGAGTCGAACAAAAAATGTTTCTATCACCTTCAAATACCTACGTAAGCGTACCTAACTTCTAAATATTACACAAAATAGCCTATAGCCTATACTCAATATTTTTTCTAAACTAACGATATAGCCATTCAGTTAGACCGATAACATAAAACTAAAATTATACTTGTATCGGTCTTAATTACAAAACATTTTAACGTTCGTTAATTTCTTTATTTTACAGCCGAAAGCATATTAATATGTAAATCATGGAGCACGGTGGTCCTGCGATGATTTCACTTCTCGATAAAAAATATCGATTAAATACTCGTAAGCTATGATAACCTACATGGTGGCAAATAGACTGGAATCGAAGCGTAGATATGGCTTAAAAGCCTCGCATTAAAGTCAGTTAAGAAAAAAGTGGTCAAATGCTTGTCGGGCGCGTAATGAAGGGATCCGTTTTCGTTGAATATTAATTTTGTAGGCAAAAAAGTATCTATTTCTTAAAGATTTAAAGTTATTTCTGTGGTGTGTGGTGGTCAAAATAGTGTGTAAGGGACACATAAACACATTTCAAAAACTACACAATTATATAATTCAATTTCGTAAATACCGAATACTATTCTATTATTATCGATTACTTTTTGCTATTGTAGGATTGTTATTTTTATTTACGTATTTTATTAACTACCTTATGTGGGACAATTTTTGTCTGAGTTTCTTCGAAATTTTATTCATTTGAATTGAAATAATGACAGTCCTAGTAATCGGTACCTTCTTAGTTACCTACCTAGTACCTACGTATGATTTTGCTTCAAATCAAGTTATTTCTATTTCTACACAATTTTTGCCTTTTAGGTATTACACGTTCAAGTATTAAAATTATTTATTTATTTTATACCTATAAGTTTTGATTAATTTCGAAAGCAAACGGAAAATCTCTACACACATAATTATTGAAGTATTGTAATATCTTGGATACGGTGTGCACAATTAAGCACAACTCAACGTGGATGCTGTACACGAAACTTAACATTTCTCTGTAATTGGTATACCCAGAGGTCAATTTTACGGCAATTTGACATACCACCGACAGAAGTACGGCTAACTAGCGAGAGATGGCGCCACGTGTCGGCCGCGTCAGTACTTTCGACACGGTCACAGATAATAAAATAATTGTACGGAGTTTTATTATCTTTTATTTTGTTTTTTCTTTTTAATTTCTAACTTAATAGAGACGTTAGGCGTTAAAAGCTATTGTGCCTGGTGTTAAAATCATTTTCGATTTATGGCGTGAAAATTCTTGGTGATAGTTGGCCGTCGTTTACAAATACCTTCGCAATTAAGGCAATTATTTTTTTGTTAGTGGAGAGAATACGATAAAATAAGCTTAACGGTAACTTATACAATGATGTTGACGGATATTAATTTTAGTACCTTTCTACCTACTTACTGTGTTTATTAATTACATTTCAGAAGAGTACCTAATTAATTCATTATGTAATTAATGTTAATAATATGTCTACATGGACTCTGACAAAATAATGAAACGTATTAATAAAAGTTTATAAGTACCTTTTAAATATTCATCGAAAACTAAAGAGTTTAAAATTAACAATGTTTTTGGCTATTCGCCTCTAGATGGCGCTGTATGTAAGCACTTTAAAACTTGTTCCCTCCGATTATTTTGAACAGTAGACTTTTTCTCTGACATCATAACCAATCATTGAATGTATTAGCAGTTCAACAATTGCAATATATGTTTTTGAGTGCACATTATCATTGCACGCGAAATTTGAATTTTTATTGGCCGCTCGCTGGGGCGAGTTGGCATTACAGTAAAAACGTGACTTTTATATTAAATTCGTATAGAATAACGCGATATAGCTCATTCGATTGCATTCGCACGTTCGTTCGCATCGACGGGCGTCGCCCCACACGCGTTAAATGGCTAATTCACAGCAAACATACGCCATAACTCATATGAACCAATACGGGAGCCGGCGACATACGTCGCTCTCGCTTTCGCAAACTAGAGAAACCGAAGGCGTTGTTTGTTTTTCCTTTTGCTTCCTTTGAAATCTTATTTTGAATTTTATTCGTGTAGGGCGGTCGCGATGTTGCATTATGTCGCCCGTTCACTCCCGCGGGTCGCGCGAGCGTCCTTTTCTCGCTTTTTGTGATTTAATTCGCAGAACCGCATCCGACGTGATCCGAGTCTATAGAACTTTTTATTGCAAATGTTCGGAATTCGTCGGAGCAACGTTTGGGCAGGCGCTTGTGCAGTATCGATTGAATTCGGACATCGGTTTTGTTCTGAATGTCGCGAGTTAGATGTTTGTCTCGTATGCGCTAAGACGCTCCGGTAATGCGGTTTTATGGACGCATATTTTGGACGAAGTATGTCGGTTTTATGCAGTAACTTAGATGAACGTGGTTTTATAGATACTTTTAGAGGTCTCTATAAAATGTTACGGAATGAGAAATATGTTGTTAGGTTCCAATAAGTAGTTTTAATTTACTTTATTAGGGAGGAAATAAAATATTTTGGGTACAAATAGCAAGAGTAAAATATTTTATCATATCCCTTTCATATTTTAAAAAAGGTAAGTCTTTTGTAATTATATCCCGAAATTTATAAGATAGATATTACGAGAATATCTACAGAACACGATATTTTAAAATTAGGTAGATATTTACAATACTCGGATTCTCACATTATATTGGTTTATATTAACTTAACAGATTAACATAAGATGTTATCCCAATTTATTTAAATATATAAAATATATTTTAAGCCAAATATAAGGCTACTAGCTACAAAGTTTTTGTATCTAATAAGAATTAAATACTAAATAGTATATCTGTTTATATACGATTGAAGGCTGGCCAGGCTTGTGCGTATTTCGTATTATTTTATCAACAGTTTTGTTTTAACAAAACATCACTTCAAAGCTACGCTTCCCATGAACATGGGAGTCGGTCTACTTCACTTAGCTGTAGAACAAAAAGTACCACCAAACCAGATTACGTCGGAGAGCCGATGCATCAATATTTGGTTATGATGTTGACACGCAAACCGTCTTAGTTCTGTACACAAAAGGGTTCACTAATGCCCTTTTTACCACAAAAAGCTTGGACAAATATTGGCTCGCGATCCGCGGCAGGGGCACGCATTACGTACGATTGTGATTATTTATTATTAATAATTCTGTATATTATAAGTTAATTATTACTTGCTACATGTGAGGATAGCATACCTGTGAGATCATTAAAAATGTTCTCAAAGGTAAGAAGTTTACCAATTCGTATGTGGCCAGCGCAGTGAAATATGGCCTAATCCTTTCATTTTGAGAGTAGACACGTGCCCAGTAGTGGGACAGTGATGGGTTGATAATGATGAATATTTAAGCATAACTGTTGTAAAAAATATATATTAATTAATACTGTGATGTATATAGAAAAATAAAAAAAATGGCTAAAGAATTCACGACGGGATCTGAACATAACTTTCTAGGAAAAAGTTTCAAGTAAAAAAAATTAAAACCTTGTCTATGGTCTCGAATGGTCGCGAAACCGTACTTAAACAAATCGATAGTTGCGTCCATCTTGCGGGAGCAAATCCATTAGCGATTAACGAGCGATCGAGGGACGCACTAAATTAAAATAAATATTTGCCGGCAGCGCCTGCGCAGCTTTCAACTCGCCGACACAGGTGCCGACAGGCGCGGTGTCTCAAAGCTTTCATATCGGCAAGGGTATTACGTATCATATCTGGGTTTTACTTGTTTTAGTGGATTAGCCTATCTGGGTTTAAAAACTAGATGGTAGGTAAATTTGCTATAAGAAATCTATGTTGTGGAAGCGTGTGAATTCTATTGCGAATTATGTAGATTGCTATGTTGGTAATTGTAGCAAACATGCTTGTAGTGTAGAAATGAAATTTCAATTTTTGTATATAGTTTAGCTAGCTTATCGACCACTAGATTTGTTTAGTTAGACCTAATAGTAAGTGAGTACTGCCGCTCGTGAACAATCAGCAACAGTTAGATTTTAAGTCCTTTCTGAAGGCCACAGAGGTGTTGCCACTCCTGAAGACCTCATATGGAAGTAGCCGACATCCACATCATTTCACAGAAATAGGTGTGAAGGTTCCTAATTCGTTCTATCATTTTAAAAAGTGATAGAACTTGTATACTTGCATTTGTTCATGTTTGACAGCCTAAACCTGAGTTAAGACTAAAGAGAAGTTGGTACAGTTCATAATTATTCCTCGATTTTACCTTTTCTTGGAAAATCTGTCTGTAACTAAACACGGTAAGTTAACAGGAAGGCAGTAGTCATACCAAGAAATAATAAAGGTATAGATGATCCATTTACTGGATCTGTTTTAGTGGCATCACTCATGACACCTGATCGTTTGAAAATTCCAACCGTTGGTATTCGGTACCTATGTAAACAGAGTAAGTAAACATAATAAGTTCCACTTTGGAAGTCCTACTTTGTTGGATGTGTTCCGTATTCGGCGCTGCGTAGAGGACTCCGGGATCTCCAGAGGAACGCAACCGGAGTCCTCTTAGCGCTTTGCCCCATCGGGCTCCGCCTAGGTGAGCGTGACGCTCGCCACACCGTCTGGTGGGCAAAACGGTATGCGACTCATACCGCCGTCCTTCCCGGGGTCGCTAGCCGGGCGGTTCGAGCTCCCACCCTTGCCGCCCGCAACACCGGAAGACCCTTTTAATCGCCTCTTACGACAGGCAGGGAATAACGTAGCCCTATTCTGGTCCCGGAACTACAGGGACAAAACCTTCTCCAAAACCTACCAAAACTTCCCTGGCATCCGTAATTGCTGCACTACATTCAATCTACTTCCTAGTTCAGTATAGATCCGTGCTAGTAAGTCAAAAGACTAAGGTTTGCCGTGATGTAAATGAAATATTCCGGGAAGCGAAGCAAAGGATGCGACAGACATGTTCCCGGAAATACGTTTGTAGCTTACACTCGGACCGAATTCCTATGAAACAGTCAATTGCACTAGGCCAGGGAATATCAGGAACCCTAGAGATTTCAGATTTTGGATATTTGGTCTGACACTTAATTACAGAATTCAAAGTGGTGGAACATTCTGTGATGATACTGCAGTGCTACTCGATACTGAAATACGTATTATCGCTGTCTTATGAAAGCATTCGTAAGCACTGCTGAAGTATTTTAAAGGTATCTTACATGAGAGGAGAAAGTGTGGTAGTGCCAGTATGGATTAGGACCACCGCTCCGCCTTAGTTATGAGTGAGTGTCTAACGTGAAGCAATCCGTTAGTATAGCAAACCGTTTCGGTGAAAGAGTGTAAATACCGGCTAATCTTAGGAGAAGTAACGCATCGGCTTCAGCTAGAACCTGTTCTGTGAGCGGCAGTGAAGTAACCTTCAGGTTCCAAGCTCGTTTGCTAATTCAATATTATGAAACCACAGGTATTCTACAGGCGAGGGATTTGTGACGCGTAGAGAAATAAAAATTCTAGGTTTCTTTGACCATTTTTTATCTAAAACTTTTTCTATTTGAAGTTGATTATATACGTCCATAGGGGACAGTTTTATTAAAAGTAAATGTGGCATTTCGAAATGTAACATGTTAATTTATGTCATTATATTGCACAAATCTTCCAAATATATAAACATTACTTTGACTGTTTCCAACTAAAACCTTTTGACAATCATCAATGAATGTATTGATTATTAAAAGGTTTGATTATGACATCACAATCACACAATTAATCAAAACTTTCGTCTGTATGTTTGACGAATTTTAGATATATTTACTCGATGCTTATAATTTAGTTTCTTGTAACTCGCCACTAGATGGCGTTGTGATAATAAAGTAGAAACACGGTAGCGGTACCTTAAACCACAAAGTAAAACCACGAAAGCTTCTACAAGTTACTTAAGATCAGATGAACTGTAAGCTTCATTCCTTATTACATTTCCATGTCTATGTGTGAGTGTAGCGTTATTTCGAAGAATGTCTAATAAATATTGTTGTGTGGGATAGACTAAGTTCTGTGAACTTCGGAAGCTCTTGTTGAAACAATGTTGATAATCACTGCAATAATTAAGCGATCTGTTGGTAGGAAACATTCTGAGGATACTTGAAACATATGCATAATCTACTTGAGTAAACGTAAACGTATTTTGTAAATCTTAATTGTGAAAATAACAAAAATTGCTAAGTTATATTATAAGGGTCATATTTGATGTCATAATCGATTTAATTTGAGAAATATTTGAACGTAATGAATATTTATTAACTTTATACCTATGAGATTGAATAGATTTTCTCATAGAGTACGTAGAATATAGATTTTTGTTTTTTTTTTTATTAAATTGGTGTAAAGTGTACCTAATTTATTATTCACTTCAAATTATTCGAACATTAAATGGCTGCCTTGTATAATTAAAAACAAAACGCTTTTAATAATGTAACTATTATTTTTGTTTATGAATTACCTAAAAAATAATTAGCTGAAAGGAGTAAATCCAAGACCATGGAACCAAGTATTAAAAACCCCAATATAGAAAGTTAATAAACGAGTTATAAAACGCGGTATTTACCATCGTCTCACATCTGGCGCCTCATTTGATTGTAAGAGATCACTTAGCAATCATTAACGTTGGCAATTGACTTAAGACGGACCTAACCGAACTCATAAACTTTTGGAAAGATTTATCAGCCAACACCGGTACGCCTAACTAGCGAACGCATCACCCGTTTAAACACAAATGTAGACAGCACACTCCTATTACACTGAATGAAGGTATAAAACTATAAAAACCTTTTACCAGCACCGCTTACTCCAACCATTAAGTATAAAATCACCAGAACATTACATTAACCAGTGAAGAAGACCTCGCCGCGCTTACACCTCCCCTACACCCACAGATCATTGTGCCTGGCACAACAATTTGATGTGATTTATAATTGCATATGGAGACGCCACTGTCTTTATGAATAGATTTTCTGATCTACATTTTAATGCACTCAGATCCTTCAGGAAATCGTAAGTGTAGAAACACGCTTTTAACGCAATCGGTCTAGGCCATTACCGACTGTTGGGCGGATATAGAAAATTATCACATCTATCAAACGGTTCTTTGATCTCAAATATTACTCACAAGGGCTATAGTAAAAATTGAGTCTGATGACTTAGGGGTGAATTAAAATTTTCTCAATTGATGCGGTTTCCGAGTGACTTTTAATATTTGTATCAGAGCGTCGCTTTGATTGTGCTATTGTGTTTAAAATTATATTTTTAAAATTTTATTTTGTATTTGTGAAGTGTTATGAAGTGTAAAAACGTTTTGTAAAAGAAAATCTTAATGCGCGCACCCTATACTTTTTTGATAGCGGTTTTATAGCGAAGGTGTAATGGTGCCTTAACTTTTCTATTTTGAAGTTTTGTATTTGAATATAAGTTAAAAAAGAAATATTCTATTAAATATTTTTCTATCTATTATATAAACGTATGGGGTGGGATTGTACCTACGCATCGTGTGAAACCTACAAGGCACATACAAGTGTACCGTATATAAGATTTGTTATAGTTATACCAAAGAAGGATCAATAATCAATTGTATTATAAATTAGGTGTTAAAGTTAATTGAGTTTCTTACGCAATAGACAAATGCCTGATTAAGCGGTGGTTAAAATAAAAATATTTCTTCATTACTTTGATAGTTTTTATTTTTTATTCCACGTAAAATAGAAATAGGAATTAGGAAATATTTAAATACCGACAAAGGTAAATTTTGTTGTATTTATTATAAGAAACAAAAAATCTTTCGTGATATCTGGAGAGTTACCCTATACGAAATCGCATCGAAATTAATTAATAAGTGCACTATTTTTAACTAAACTTTAAAAAAATCTTATCAAAAGAGTATCACGAGAATTTATCATTCTAATATATCATAGATAATATTCTTTATCTTATGTAATTGAATATAGATAATATGCTTCGTAGGTGGACCTTAATTGGTAATATTAATTACGAAACAGTTATATCAATTAATAAATAATTTTTGCAATAAGTATTTTTCTCTACAAGCGTGGGTGGTATTAGTGGTATCCTACGCAAGTCTTAAAGTATTACATGGTTATTGACCTTACGGTAAATTATTTGCAAGTGTCTACATAAATTTCAAATTAGAATTTGTATTTCCTATAGTAAAAGATAAGATACGAATTATGAGTAAAAGATAAGTTAGATAGGAATTTTGTCTTTATATTTTGATGTAAATTCGTAAGGAAACTTACATAACTGAGTTCTGTAAAAAAAGTTTACAATGGTGTGTGAAGTCTATCATTTATTAGTCTAACATGCTGGCTATATACGGTATACCAGGCTTAAACCTGTAGTCTAGCAGCGGGCCAGAAATAGTAGATCACGAAAAAGACGCCTGAGAATTCATTAAAAAGTTCTTAAAGAAGTGTGAAGTCCACCAATTCTCAGATGGCCAGCGCGGTAGACTAAGGTCTAAGCCCCGCTTTATCAGAAGACCCATGCTCAGTAATGGGGCAGTTTTTTAAATATTTCTTTTTATAATTTGGAAGTAGCCGACGAGCATGCAGTCCACCTGATGGTAAGTGGCTACTGCCGCCCATGGACATCTATAATCAACCTCCGATAAGATTACATATTCCTACCTGAGGTCAGCCATAGATGCGCTGCTACCCCTAAGGACGACGCTGGAACGCCTCGGAAAAGTGTCTCCCTTACCAAACTCCTCAAACCAGGACACAACAGCGGTTAACACTGCTGTTATCAGGCAGATATAGTACATTAATGAGTGGACGACGAGGTAGGTAGATGAGTACATCATCCTCCACAATTATGTCGCAAAAACTCAATATAAATATACGTGTAGCCGGCAGGTGGCAGCACCGGCGCATAAGTTTAACCAAAGATCAATTATAACCGGTACAAATATAAATAACACTTGTCTTTACGCTCTGCTTTTGTGCGGAGAATTTTTTTAATTGTCCGCATTGTGGTCATGCAGCTTCTTTAAATTTATTTATTTATTTAAAATACGTTATTTATAATGTATTTGTGGTAAAGAAGTATTCTTCTATTTTTAATCGGTAGTCTGGATGTGATTTAAACAACTCATGGACATGACACCTAATGAATTTAATTTGTAATTGAATTTCTACCTGACATCGGTCAAAAACGCGTTGGTGCCACTTGGCTAAGTCGGAACGCCTCAGATAAGTATACAGTAACCACAACTTTCATACCGGAACGCAGCAGCGCTTAACACGGCTGTTATGAGACAGAAATAGGTGTGGTGGTGGTGCCGCCGGAGTCGAACCACAAAGGGTTTTACCACCTTCAGCACATTTATTATCAGTATAGGATTGATTCGCAATTTTACTGTAGTCTTCATAATAAGCCTATTACTCTTAAAAGTTGTAGCGAAATTAAAATAAGGAATTTTAAACGCTTTTAAAAATATCGCTTTCTACACTCACAGCCCACACTAGGATTCCTTGTATCGTGGGTGCCATGGACACACACAAAGACGAATACACAAATACCCAGACCCAGAAAAGATATCCAAATACATCACTCAGATATCTGTCTGGCCCGGGATCGAACCCAGAACCCTTTGCGCGTCAGTCTGGTATGGTGACCGCTCCGCCACGAGCCGTTGCAAGATTATTCATGTTTGGTAAACACCTTATTAGATTGATAGATCTTTACGCAATATTGTAGTATTAAATACCACTTTAATCGGTATGGCAGTACCAATTACTACGTAAAAGGGATGCAAAGTAATTACTTCCAAGATTTTGATGATTAGTATGTATTTGCAATCGATTTGTGATTTATAGGATAGGGTAATTATATGGACGAGTGAAAGTGTTTGTTTTGCGTATTCGTCGCGAGATGGCGCTAGTTGGTGGGATAAAATAATTAATTTAAATGATTTGCATTACAACCTGTATAAGTAGTTTTAGAACATATGATTATACCGTTACAATAATTTGAATTTACAGAAATTTTGAAGGTGGGAGAACTCTATGTGGTTCGATTCCGGAGGCACCATCGCCACACCTATTTCTGCTTAATAACAGCAGTGTTAAACGCTACTGTGTTTGAAGTGTGGTAAGAGAGAAACCCTTACACGAGGCGTGCCAACTTAGTCCTCAGGGGCTAGCAATGCACGTGTGCAATGCGACCTCAGTTAAGATTCTAAGTTTTCGGGAGTTGATTATTGATGTCAGGCGGCAGTTACCAATTACTATCGCGTGAACTACACAGTCATTTGCTTCTACCAAATGTATAATATGTAAAATAATTATTACCATTTAATAATAACGCTTTGTACACTAGCCCCACACTAGGGTTTTTAGTGCCATACAGACACCCAAAGACGAATAGGCAAACACCCAACCTAAAAATAAAAATCTGTCTGACCTAAAATCCAACCTGAAACCCATTGCGGATCATATTGTATAAACTAGACACGTGATAAAAAATCCACACGCAAAAATTCACGCAAAGAAAATCTGAGCAAATCTAATTTAAAACAACGGTAGCTGTCCACAGATCAAAGATCAATCCCAGGGGCCGTCATTGATAAGGGATCCGAGGGTTAGGGAGGCAATAGGCTTAGTCGTAAGCTGCAATTGATTGGCTCCGACGTTACCGGGTTTGATACGCTTAGCACATCATGTATTATTGATATATTTTTTTAAACTTCAATGTTATGTGTTAGAATTGAATAAACGAGATTTGTGGAATAAAAAATAAACACTGTCTGACCGGGAATTGAACCCGGAAACCTGTGCTTGAGAATTTAAAAACTAGACTACCGTAAAAATATTAAATCTTTAAATTAGATTTGTAGAATAAAAAATAAACACAGCCTGACCGGGAATCGAATCCAGAACTCTGTGCGTGAGAATTTCAAACCACTAGGCTTTCCAGAAATCATATTTTTTAATTATCCATACAAACAACACCGAAAGGTGGCCACCGCCGCACCTATTTCTGCTTAATAACAGAAGTGTTAAGCGTTGCTGTGTCGTGATTAGTAAGGAAAACATAATTTTCCGAGGCGTTCCAGCTTAGACAGTGCTCAGGGGTAGCGGTGCATCTGTGGTCGATTAGGTACTAATATCGACGAAGTTTGAAAAACAAGAATAGAATTACACGGCTGTAAATGTAGGATACATTTCTCCATACAAAGGTGTAATGATGAATTCACTCAACATCTAAAACACAACAGAACGGTCATACAATTCTATTAATCTGCGCCATATGTCAAAATAGACGGCCAATAAACAAACAGACGAAGACACCTGCTAACGACAGCTAGCAATTTATTACGTCAATTATAAACAAACGCTAGTTAGCTTTGTCAATAACAAACCCCTAATCATTATAAAATTAAAGTTCTTTTACACCAATTTCCTTTAGTACTTTTTTCTAATAAGTCATCTTTGTAACCATTTTGATTGTGATAGAAAAAGTACTTTATTTCAGTGTATTAAGTAAGGTGTTGATTAGCGTGATGGTTGTATAACAAATATTTGGGTTTGTAAGGTGTTTTTCTACCATATAATTAGGCAACAGACACCTCTGTTTCATGGCCCCTGGCGCCTGGTTTCTCGGGTTCGAAACTTTGCTCGTTTATTTTTGATTTTATAATCGCCGCAAATTTGAATTGTTTAACATCTTAACTTGTATTGAGTTTTTGAATTGTGAAATTTAAATAAAAGTTGATAAATAATCAAATCAAATATTTTTATTGTGGAACATAGGTGTAAAAAAATAGTTGTACATTGGGTAATTGTCCGCCATATTCCGGCCTCATGGGCATACAAATTAAAGAAAATTATAATTACTATTAATATTATCATTAAACATTAACATAATGTTAAAAAGCAGGCAAAGTCGTAGGTAAAACGTAGTGCATAGTAAAAATGTGACGTTATATTTAATACCGCATTATTAGAATAATGAAAAAATGACAATTAGGTAAATAAAAACAATAAATGTTAAAATGAAATTTTGCATGTACATACAATAAATTAAAATATTTTTGTAATATTCATATACGTACTTTTAAAATATTCCAAAAACTTGTTAATACTCGTATGTATATAAAAAAATGACGATAAAACTTTTTATGATAAAATGCGTGAGTTGAACGTGAATTGAACTAGATGGCGTGCGGATCGCTATGAGAGCAACTGCGACTTTTTCATACGTGTAATAAATAATAATCGTTGTTCTGCAGCCAAAATAAACTGGCATTGCTTCAAACGTAAGGTTAAACTCAGATACTTTATCAGGAAAGACACGGCAAAGAATTTCTTATTTTGTACGCAACTTAATTTAGACCCAAAGTGAAATGTTCAAAATATTCATATTGATAGCCATAGATTAGTAAAGATTACTCGCTCCTAACAAGAAAATGTAACCTTTTGACAATTGTCACTGTCAATTATTTACGTGTTTGAAAAATATTTAAAAGATGTAGTTTTTAGATCATTTACGAATAAAACGATGTTTTTTTCTTCGATTACGTGTCTCAACTGCGCATGTCGGCATTATTCCGCGCAAATTACACCATGACAGCCATTAAACGGCTGACAGAATTGTCAGCTGTTTAAGTAATTTAATGGCTTCCTTCAATTACAAGGCGGTGAGATATCTATACTTATCTATGTTCATAGCGAAGAATATTGAATGCTCAAAAAATTACAATTCTATGGTTATTAATAATCTCAATAAGGACGTTTCTCAGATACACTCATTACGTGGTAATACTAACTACATTTTGTGTGGTCTACTAATTGTAGCAAAAAGGCGTTTTTAAACGATTACTCTGAATTAAATATTACTTAGTAGCTTGTATATGGTAATACTTTTGTCTCCCTACATACTAATTACATACTCATGCGCATTAATTTGATAAAAAGTGTCAGAAAAAACATAATCATTTGTTTATGCGACTCGTAACATAGAAAATTACACGGATGAACTATTTCTAAGTTACTAACGAGTGCCGTTCGTAAAAGAAGGAAATATAAAAAAAGACGATTCATAGATGAGCCTCGATCATAAATAATAGAATCATTAACATCTGCCTCTATGATTTCGACCATAAATTTTTTAGGCGCCAAAAAACTCAACGATGCTTAACTGGAGTTGGGCGTTATCGGAAAACGACGTGTTTGACGGTTATTGCGTTACGTTATTTTTAATTTCCTTGTTTTAGGCAATTTAATTTTGTTCTTCATTTATTTTTTGTTTTGGATCAGGTAATAAATGGATATGGTTTGGCTGTTTGAATAATTGTAGTAGTAACATAGAATTTAAAACTAAATGTCGTACTTTATTGTCTATGATTTAAGTAATGTTTGCTGTTTTAAGGCTTGTCAAAATATTTTTTAGTCTGTATAAAATATAAAATTTAAATCTGTCAAAGTAATTGTCACTTATACAGGGGTTCGAAACTTTTTTTATTTAGGAAAATTTGTATAAAAAAAATGTTATTAAAAATCAAAAGGTTTACTAACCAAATGGTCTGAGTGGGGGTCTCGGGGCGCACTAGGTGCTGGATTGGGCCACAGCAACTTTGACAACATCCGTTGGCTTTGGCTATAGATGAGCTCCTACGAAGGAGAGAAAAACGATCTTTAGTAACAAGAATAAAGGCGACATACGCCTGACAAGCGAACGGGATTGTTGCAATTGGCCGGCAGTAGCTAGTCGACCTAGTTTTAAAATAGTTTATTGAGGAAGTGAAACATAGGACTAAAGAAACTATATATTATGTACCTACACAACACATTAAATACATCTGTTATAGAATAAAGCGTGTGTACTAATGTATGTAAAAGAAGTTATACTTCTTTAGCGTAATTAATAATAAAGAGTGCGTGTATCAATGTGTTACGCGCAAGAAGTAAATATATTATAAAAAAATGTTACAAAATTATAGTCACAGGTTTAGGTACATAATATCATATCGTATTCGTATCACATCATAATATCATATGCGTAAATCTATAATAATTAAATATTGTTGTAGTAACGTAACGATTTCCGGCACAAATTCGTTTCACTCAAACTCTACCCTCATCACGCACCAAAAGAAGTATAACTTCAAAAATTACTTGTCTATGGTTAATCTTGTTACTTTCTATGGCCAGCTTTAAATAAGGCGGTTTATTAAAAGTAAAAAAATATGTAGTAACCGATTCGCGTTTGCAATTTCTCAACGTCAAGATCTGTTTAAGGAAACTAAATAGTATTGTAATTGCGACCCAAGTACGGCATCGAACACATGTAGGTAATTAAAATGGCATGTAGCAGTGTCAGTAATGCAAGATTCCGATAACAGGGTAGGTCATGTGTTCGTTTCTCATCAAGATGGACACCCTGTACCTGCTTTGAATTATTTTTATAGCGTCAATGTGTAAAGTCGATTCCTCTACATATTTTGTGGTATTTTAATGATTGAGCTAATAATAGATTATCGCTGTGTAAAACTAAAGTAATTCTTTATTTACTTAAATATAAATAATTATAACATAAGTAATATGAAAATTAATGAAAAATTAATTTGTACCTATTGAAACAGGTTTTAGTAAAGACACTTTTAGTATTTATTGTGATATCTGTATCATATCCGTCATTTTATCGCTAGAGCCTTTACAATAAAAGAAGAATAAAAAACTGTTATATCCATAATTCCTTCTTTTTTAAATGTCTTTTATTTTTCAAATTCTATATTGATTCATATACATTTAATTTATTTATTAATAAATAATTTACTTGTACAAAATTAATTTGTATTAATAATTATATTAATTCATTTATTTTACGACATTTATCGCGCACATTAATGTATGGTAGAGGAAAAAAACAAATAAATAACGAAAATATTTCAAATATAACGGTTGTGTGCAATGTAAATGTTGTCTATAAAAACCTGTTATAAATATATTAGCTATAAATTAATTGAAAATATCCTAATATTATAATAATAAAAAATAACTGTTACATAAAACGTTATATTATTACTACTATCAAGTCTTACATGGCTACCCTAGTCACACTTCTAAGAACCAACAAGCCATAACAAAATAACCGATATAACATCGAAGTGAGTGAATGAGTGGATTATTAATAATAATAACACGTTTTTACTGCGCCCGCGCCTCTGGCTAACCCGGTATAAATGCATTGGTAACTGCTGTTCGCAACATTGCTATGTGGTATTTATTATTAGATTGGTTTTATTAGTACAAGAAAAATAATTATTCATTTATTTGCCTACACTTATCGTAGTCAAAACACATTATTAGATTGTTTTATTAGTGCAAGAGAAATACATTAAAACGTTGTTTGAAGAATAAATTATGTGTTATGTGAGGTGATTTGTAAATTGATTTTTGATTTGTATGTAATAATTATGCTTTAATAGACATATATTTTGGTTATCGTATCAATGTAGAATAAAAACGGTGTCAATTAATTTTACCTATCCTATCCTATTTATTTTTATTTTATATATATACCTATCGTATTTTTGTACTAGTTTTAAAAAATTCCATCTGTGGTGTTAATCTTGGACGATTGAATTGATTTTGGTAAGACTTTTACGCAATGATAGATTACTTTTCATATAGTAGTATAGACTAGTTCTCACCTCGAAAATAAAACATACGTAGATACAAAATCCACAGTTGTCTCAAATAAAAGAAAATAAAAGACACTAATTCTTACGTAGAAATGAAAAGCATAAACTTACTCATGTGCAAGATAATGTACGAACGCTTTTGGAAAACAGCATTCACAATCTAACACATTACAAGAACAAAGGAGCTCTCGTTAACAATACAATAGACGCGAGACTAAGAAAAACAAATGTGTAACCAAATGTTGTTTACACCTGGTTTATAACGGGTAATGTGCACTTGCACACGCTAGGGACCGCACACAAGTTTTTGTAGTTATTATCTACTTGGATACAGCAAGGATCGCATGAAAAATTACATAATTCGAACGTCATTAGGTGATTTAAGATCGAAATTTGAAACGTAAGTCGACCTACTGAATCAGATTTTATCGTCATTTATAGTAACTAGGTATGTACCTAAATTATAATCACACATACCTATTCTGATGTTTTTTATAACATTGAAGTAACAAACGAGCATCTACCTTATGGAAGGGGTGCTACCATTTTTCAAATGCTATAAGTATCTAGCATCCTACACATAGACACAATATACCTGCAATTATTTGTAGAAATTAAAACAATCATAGTAATTATTTAATCAGTCAATTCACTAACATACCTATTTATCGTGAAACCTTATCAAAAACATTGAAAATGGACAACAAAACTACAAATACGACTCTTAAACCTTTAAAAGCACCGAATGTTGTGGACGCCTGTTAAAAAGTATAACAAAACGGTAATAATAGGTTGAGCAAAGTTCTCGCCTGCAAAACAAACAGAGTCGACAGAGTAGACGACTCGCAGAGAACGCTAAATTACTTTAATAACGCGGTGTCGGCGCTTCAGCAAATATTCCTCGCGACCCGTGATTTATTGTGCCGGCCGCTCAACCAAACGGTTGTCAAATGCTTTGTGAGCTAATAATATAGCGTTTTAATATATCGTTACGTTATTTTTAACATTTAAATTAACGAATGTAATGTTAAATGTTTCGTGGGTTTTAATTATTTTATATTTATACTTTTCTTGTGTTATATTGCAACGTTATTATATAAAGAATCAAATATAAATAAGATAATGGTGTCAAAAAATTGTCATCAAAATAAAGACGAAAACTAATTGAAATGGTATCTATAACCTACCCGTTTATAAAAGTTATGTACAGACAGACAGAAACAAATTTTATTCATAGAGTCTAGGCTTATTAGTAGTTTTTTATCTGATTACAAATTACAGATTGAGCAGTTCTTGCCAGCAAAACAAACAGAGTGGACAGAGTAGACGACTCGCAGAGAACGCTAAATTACTTTAATAACGCGGTGTCGGCGCTTCAGCAAATATTCCTCGCGACCCGTGATTTATTGCGCCGGCCGCTCAACCAAACGGTTGTCAAATGCTTTGTGAGTTTCGTAACATATTTTTGTGTTTAACGTTATATTTTACGCTATTGTTGTGCTATATTTTAACGTTATAATGAATATAATATTTATTTGTTAGAGTACTAGAGTAACTTTGTAATTAGCAGAATATTGTAGATTTTTGTTGCGTTATGTTTTAACGTTATAACATATCGAAAATAATATAAAATAAATTAGTTAAAGATGTCAAGAAACACAAACGAAAATTATTTGTAATAATGATTTAAATGTTCGATGCCAATAAATTGTTAACATATAATACCTATTCGGTGTACGTATAAAATAAAAAGTATTTATTGCATAGTCTATCCATCTTTGATTTGTCTATGGCACCTGCGGGAAGTGGGCAGCGAGCTCTGAATTTACACCAATAATCGATATTTATCTCTCGTAATACAGCTGTCATCGTAATCGAGTGCCTATAACCGGTTCTCGAGTCGTTGTGAATCACCAATCGATATTATTTATTGATATGATGTTTTATGTACAATTGTAGTATTGAAGCAATAAATTGTTAAGTACAAAGTAATATCGGTAGTTTATTAAATGAGATTAAGCCACCGATGTTACTGTAGCCCGTAGACACATAGATATTAGTAAATGTAGAGGAGCGGGGGACATGTTGTTACACGGGTAAATAATTACAAGATTTTTTAATAGAATGTAAAATAAATAGGTATTTATTTCTACCTAATATCAGCAGTGTTAGGCGCTGCTGTGTTCCAGTTTGAAGGGTAAGGGAGACAGACTTTTCCGAGCCGTTCCAGCTTAGTCCTCAGGGGTAGCGGCGCATCTGTGGCTGACCTCAGGTAGGAATATCTAATCCTATCTGGGGATGATTACAGATGGTACATGGGCGGCAGTAGCCACTTACCATCAGGTGGACTGCATACTGCCTACCTTCGTTGCTGGCCATAGCAACGCCTCAACTAAGCAACATAATGTAGTCTTGATTATTCTTATTGTATTACTCTAGATACTTAATTAATTGAGATTAATACATTAGTGTTTCCGCGCGATAATGTGAATGGACATGAACTGTTTTTTTATTTATCTGTTACGCGATTATTTAGATATGATAAGGATATGATTGGCAAGTACTGAAATTCATTCATTCATTTTATCACATGAGTTAAATAAAAAGATTTGTTTTATAATTATTTTATTTACATATTATTTATCTTATTTCTTACAATAAAATGTCCTTATACAAAAATTTGTTAGCGTTGATATTTTTATAAGCAAACTAGCTGACCCGGCAAACGTTGTGTTGCCATATAAAAAAATAAATATTAAGGGTGAACAACCCTTATCGCTTAGGGGTATGAAAAATAGGTAGTAGCCGATTCTCAGACCTACTGAATATGCATATAAAATTTGATGAAAATCGGTAAAGCCGTTTCCGAGGAGTACGGTAACTAACATTGTGAATTTTATATATAAGATATTCTAGCATGTGAACGAAATAGAAAGTCTACCCTTCTCTTTCAGGCTTAATTCCGACGATGGTTTACAACTTAATACTAGGACATCAGATTTTAATTTAGTACGGTAAGCAGTGGTTATAGAAAATTGCTCCCCAGTAGGTAATACCGGCTCGCTGGGTACTTCTGTAATCGGGCTTGATTTAATTCTGATGGAGGCCTGATAAGGTCTTGTTGGACCGCAGGTCTAATGGGTAACTATTTCTTGTTGGACTCAAAAAAATCTCATCGATTTAATTTACTTGAAAAATTGTTTTTGAAAGATAAAAATATCGTTCGCTCTGTGCGTTTTAAATCTGTACATTTTTAATTTTTTTCGATTTTTTCATATTTGATCGCGAAATTTCTGAATCAATTTTGATTGAACTGTCACGTGAAGATGCGTCAGCACCTATTTAAGATCAACGGATTGTCTACAATTCTGTTTATTCCTACTACTACCAGGATCAACATACTTCGTACCACCCATTGCATTATAATATAATAATAATAAGCATAATAAACACGCGTTGACAAATATCCGATCGCCCGAAAACATCATAAATAATCTCCGAGAACCAGTTATTACTTCAGACGAAATAATATAATGTCAAGAACTTAATCAGGCCGGCATCGCGAGACGAGGTCCGGCGCAGGGTGTAATTAGCGGGCAGTTGTACAAATATGAATGGCCCGGCGCCCGCGCAGCCGGCACGCCTGCGACGCCGGAGGGCGGATTAAATACTCCCATAAACATTCAGCTCTACAACACCAACACACTGAACGAGCGCTACAGCTGAATACCCCACAATCAACCCCGATCACGACGCAGCGTGACATCCACTAAAACTATCTGCGATCTCGCCAGAATATCGGTCAATAAATGCTCGATACCTAACCTCGAACCGCCGGCGGAGCGAGATCGACGCTAATTAAGCTCCATAAAACCGAATATCGGTCGTTACTCGTTACCTTTCACCGGCCGACGACGAATTCTATCCGAGACGGGAAAAAAGGCCTCACATGCGCGAGCCCTTACGATCGTAATAGATTAATGATATAGCCTGCGAGGTCCGCTTAGCGAGAGGTCGCCGTGAGCGCGGTGGCCGCGGTAATGACGCGGCGGGCGCCACCCGCGTGCGTGCGAGCGGGACGCCGCGCTACCCGCGAGCGGGACGCACGAATAATCGATAGAGGCGCCACCGCTTCGCCGCGGGGCGGCGCCCGCGTCGGCCCCACGCGCACAACACATCTTATTGAGAAATTCCCGAGATGATGCATAATTCTCCTTTTGGTTTCCTGTGTAGTTATTTTACTCCCTGTTAACAATATTACCATTTCGGTGACCGGCTCGCAGACGCATATTTTATCGGCAACATCGTCCCTTTAGTAGGGTCTGACTTGTACGCGCTTCGCTGGTTACCCGGGTGATTTATAACGCTCCGCAAATTCGTACAATCGCTCTGATGCCGTATAAATCCTGAATTGGCTAGCTCCTAATGCTGTTTTAGGGCATGATTTGCATACGAATATGAATATATAATGCGCTCGATGAATGTTCTTCGAGGAAATCGGTTAACAGTGTCGAAGTAAATCAAAATATAATTCGATATATTTTTAAGTTTCATGAAATTTCATTCCCTGTAGTCTTATAAATTTTATTTTTTATTACAAAAGTAAAAAAGTTGTAAAGATCAAACCGCGCCGGAGGTAGTGGGTTCGATTCCAGTTTAGATGTCTATTTGGAACTTTGCAGTCGTCTTGATCTACTGTATCCATTGCCTTCAACGATAATCCTAGTATAAGAAGGTCTATCCCTTTTTCTAACATAATATAAATATAGTTATTTAACAAATTCATCAAGTAATTATCTAAAAATGGCAGTAAAATTTATTAAGAATTAATTCGTCATTTTGTAATTAAAGAATAAAAAACTTAAATGTCTTTATTCAGTAGGTAAACCAAGTAGCTTATTTACTCGAACATTGCGAACCCGCTATAAGGCATAAAACTAGCAATCAACCCGTAACTTAAAAGAAAATTCACGCAAATTTCTCAAAGCACTTCGGAGAGCTGTTAAAACAGCAATCAGCGCTTATCGGACAGTTATGCTAATAAGACATACTAATTCCGAAAACCAACAGGCGATGAACAAAACGAACGAGTGAGGTCCAAAAAATGAAAAAGAGTTATATGAGCCGGCGGGCGCCACAGGGCAATTATGGACCCTAATCCAGGCTCGCTCGAAGAATGTAAGGTCTAGTCGGTTTTTTCGAAACTACATATTTCGCAGTGACGCTTCTTAGAAAAGAATGCGAAACGGAATTGGGCGGTATCGGTATTTGCTTTCGGAGAAATTACTTTTTCGTGAATATTGATACAATTTTTTTTTAACAAAGAAAATCGCATAGTTTTAGTATAGTTTCTGCTTTAGACGCTGTTTTTTACCGAATGTAGGGGGTAATGTTTTTCGATCGTAAATATGTATGTCTCATTCTTTGGCACGCTCTGCAGCCCATATTATTATGAGGTTCTTAGAGGTATTAGATCTACCACATATACCTAAGTACTAGATTAAAGGGTTTTGCTCCTGGGAACGGCTCTACATCATAGTAAAAGGAATTTTGGCCGCTACGCACCATGTAGGTATAGATTGGTAGAGTTCACAAACTTTTAGAAAAAAAATGAAGAACTTTAGATATGGTTTACGACGTTTTCCTTCACCGTCAAATAATAAGAAATCTAACATTTGCAACTTTGAAAAAAAAAACGCATCCTTCGGATTCGAACCTCGATCCTCTCGAGAGGCACAATTCCAAACCACTAGGCTAACATAACCGGTCACTAATCCTATAATTCGAAGGCGTGACCACCGCGTGACGTCACGGCGGCCAGCCAATCACGGCCCGGGACACCGGAGCTTATTGTCACTCTCGTCTACTCTATAGGCCTAGATCGGATTTCGGTGAGAATTTCATTTGAGGTCGCCTAAATGTAAATGTTATAGCGTGCACTGTTCTGCAACTTATTTGCATAGGTAGATGAGTTATTAGGTACCTATGACATAGAATATTCGTAGGAATCATAGGTAATATTAAGTTTTTATTTATAATATAAGAATAGGAAACGAGCGTGCAGTCCACCTGATAGTAAGTGGCTACTGGTGCCAATGGACATCTGTTATCAAACCTTTGAGGACTAAACTGGAATGCCTCGGATAAGTACGTCTCCCTGACCACACTCTTCAAACAAGAACACAGCAGCGCTTAATACTGCTGTTGTGAGGCAGAAATAAGCGTGGCCGTGATGCAGCCAGAGTCGAACTATTGAGGGACTGATGGTTCTACCTCTACCTTCAAAATTTTACTGAAGTTATATTTTTTGGCGCGTTTGGGAAATATCAGGAAAGGGATTTTTTAATAATAAATTTAGGAAAAATAGGACCAGCAAGGAAATTTTCAAATATTTAATTCTTAAGATATGATATGATAGCAAACTACCTGTACCTTACCTACCACGATACTATTTCATAATAGAATGGATTATCTATCAAATCTTTGCTGTGCCTATCTACTACGAGGACTAAGTTATAAAAAGTGGTATTTTTTTAGAAGTAATAACATTTTAATCAATAATATAAGTTTTTCTTATTACAAAGAAAACAAATATACAAAACTTACTTAGGTACTTATTACTTTTCATAAACCAGTATTTTTAAATCATGAAAATATAACATACATACACTTTTCTCACAGACTTTTCTGAGGCGTTCCAGCTTAGTCCTCAGGGGTAGCGGCGCATCTGTGGCCGACCTCAGGTAGGAATATCTAATCTTATCTAGGGTTGGTTACAGATGTCCATGGGCGGCAGTAGCCACTTACCATCAGGTGGACTGCATGCTCGTCTGCTACTCCTATATTGAAAATAAAAAAAATGAAAATAACCGTTAAACCCTCCCCTAAATAACCAAAATACCAAAACTAAAAATCCGCCTAAAGTTTAAACGGGTTACAACTCAGATTGCACTCAAAGTTCATTATTATTAGTCTATTACACCAATTAACGGCTTGTTAAAAGATACTGTAATTTTTCCTTTCTATTTTCAACCCTATAACATTGGAATAAGGGCTTAGGGTTTAGGTTAGGGTGACAGAATTAGGGTGCTATCACAATAGAGTGAATAGTATAGGATTAGTTGGTGCAGGGGCTTAAGATCACGTCACGCCTCATAATGGCCGACTGTTATTATTATGTAATAACTTGAATTGATTTTGAATTATTATTACACTTTTTAGTAACTTAACTGTACCCTTTTTCGGGTGATTCAATCGTATTAGTGTATTTTCTTAGTAAAATTGAACGAGATTTAGTCTATCTGATGGTGGTTACTTATTTTAGAAAACTATTTAAATTATGTTATTTATTATAATATTATTTTAATTAAATAGTTTGTGTTATTTTTATAAAGGGTAATAAGTTATTATGTATACTTATAATCACTGGCTGGTAAGATTTTATGAGTAAGAATAAACAATTAAAAAATATGTTTTGACGTTTGAGTTTTATTTTGAGCGGGAATAAAAATTTGTCAGTTTATTGAGAAAATAGTTTAATTTTTATCACTTGTAAACTTTTGTAATCAACACCATCAGGTATATTTAGTCTTCTTACTGAGGTCACAAGTTACTTCCTTAGGACTAAAATGGAACGCCTCTAAATGTTAGTCTAAAACCTATCCAATCATATAAAATTGGATGTCTTCCAGAGATCGATTACAGATATGTTTCTTCTAAGGACTAAAATGGAACGCTTCAAAAATGCAAATTAAAAAAACACCTCTCAGATTTAATTTAAATATAGTTAATCGTGAAACCTGCAGATTCGCTGCTTTTTAAGGACTAAGACGGAACGCCGTGTGTTCCTGACCACAGATAAAACACAGCAGTATCGTTGCTCAAGCAAAAAGGCGTATATTGTTAACTAAACTATTTTTTAGCTAAAAATGCACGCTTAAAATATGAGTGGCAGTCTTCCCACTGAAGTACGTCTTGACCGCTATAGCTTTTTATTTTTACCAGTCAGCAAAATACACAATAGTTAAGATTTAAGAAAAGATAACGTAAGGTTTGCTTAAGAATAAGCTATTTAACGCATGCACTAAGACGAATGGTGATCATCAAGATTAATTTAATAAGCTATTCAAGATTAATTTAATAAGCCATAAATGTTGATTAGTTGAGGGCTTACTAAACTGAACTGCAAATTTATTAATTTACACTTTGGATAGTACAGTGGGATATGGGCTTAACTTCTCACTTTGCGAGATTCATGCCCAGCAGTGGGACATTAATGGATTATAGTCCGCGTAAAATTGCTAGTCCGCTCTGAATATAGAAATGAATCGCGTCGCCATAGTAAATTGTATGTATACACTTGCTCGCAACAACTTCAGAGCGGACTAGTAGTTTGGCGCGAACTATAATAAGATACCCCCTAAAAACAGCTCGAACTGAAAATGTGTTTTTTTTCCAGTTAGAGCGTTTATCCTTAGAGTACCTACGTAGTCTCCTAGTGTTTAGTCTATTAGCCAGTGTGTAACCAGCCTATTTCCAACACAAATCCAGCACTAAATACGAAGCGAGAACAATAGTGTCGTCTTTATCACACCTTAGTGACACCAGCAGTAGCGTCGGGGACAAAGAGATTCTTGAAGCGATGCCAAAATGCTTCTTGGCGAGGTAAGGGACGCGTAACACTATCGAGACTTCGACCAAACTGTTTTGTCTTGGCGTCTACCCAAGACTATTGTTTGGAGCAATTGTTTTGGATCTGAAACTTTGAGTTTGGAGTAGGCGCATTCTACAGTGTGACAATAGTAGCGATACATTCTTTATACTATCCGTTGTTTTATTAACTGAGATGCTGTTTGCTATTGGTTTGTGAATTGCATACCTTGTTCGTATAATCGAATTTAATATAACCTATATGAGAACTTTTTAGTTGTACCTACAAAGGTATTTTTTTCTTTAAAAAAATATTAGATTTCATGTAGAGCTTTCATATTTAGACCTAGGTAGGTAATAAGGATCATCATAAAATATAATGCATTTGTTGTAACTTATATCCACGTGAAATAGAAAAAGACTATTAAAATAACTTTAACTTTCGATAAGCATTAAAATATGATTTTCAGTTAAAATACTATTGATACTGATGCTTCAGTACTTGGAACGACACACTTCATTAAATTATATATTCCATGGACCGTATCGTAAGGGTGTTGAACAACAAAGCTTGAAACCATTTTTCTTCCCATGTCTGTTCTTATTTAGTTTTCCAACTTAATTCATGGGAAGATATCAAAAGTAGGTTATAATTATAAGCAATTGCTACAACACCATTCTGTATATGTTATACTATACAAGCTCAGTAGTGGGCCAAATTGCAAGCATTCAAAGCATTTTCATAAACACAACAAAAAGAAAACATCAAAAACCAAATTTAGCGTGACGACACGACAAATCAGTCTAATCGCACACTCGGTCGTGTCCCTTACCCGTTATCGGTCCGTTGGTCGTAAATCGTCTATCTGTCCGCTAATCAGGTCGGGAGCGCCTCAATTAACTTTGAAACGTGTTCGAAGTCCGACAATTAAATAGATAGTGCGCTTCTGGTGGTCTGGAGGCTTTGGCGGATAATTTGTTTAAGGATAATGTCCCTGTGTTTTTGAGCTTAGGGGGATTTCATATTAAGGGGTATTAAGTATTAGAAAGAAAGAAAGAAATGAAAGTGAACAAACGTTTTGCTAGCAAAGATTGAAGTAATGAGATGTTATCGAAATGTTTAATTATTGTGTAGGTTCTTGGTCATAGATGAGTTGTTACTCATGACTACTCATGAGGATGTATGAGATGGAACGTATTGTGTATTTGTTGGCCTTAACACAATCTTCAAATAGATCTACTGTTAGAAACAAATTTGAAGATGGCGCATCTGGAGTTGATACGCGAAAAAATCTACCAGTTACAATGCTTAATATGGTTCTGAAGTCAATCACACTTTTAAGATCACTTTACTTAAAAGTACTCAGATATTTGTACTCATTTCATTTTTTATCCACTTAAAAACGAGACTCAAATAAAGTTCAATTTTTGCGAAAGCGCAATTAAAAACAATTACCAATTATTATTAATCGATACGTCGTGAAATTTTTAATCGATATACATTCGGACGTAATTGTGGCTTTTAATTATAATTATAATTTATGCGGATCTCCGTAAGAAAGGCCACTTAGTTCATACGACCCGCATGGGTATGCCCGCATGGTATCGTCTTTGTGCTCACTCGGGCCTAGATTACATGCGATTGGCCAATCTTTTGTGCTAGGACTGCGAAAACTACGTCTGTCAAATAATATGAGACGACACGACAGACGAGCCACCGAAATTAGTCTGAACAGACAGGCAGAGTAACAATTCTGTGTCTGTAAAATAATGAAGGATTTGCCAGATACAAAATTGTTTCTCTTGATATGCATTGCTTTATATTCGAAATCGGAGCAGCTGTCTTCTACCTAATGATAAAGTAGGTGGGCTATCTGATGGAAAGTAGTCTACGTCGGCTATGGACATTTGCAACACCAGAGGAGCCGCCAAGGCATCGCCGGCTTTGGAGAATAGCTCTCTTTGAAAAGTTTTTTTTTTATATAATATATAGGAGTAGCAGACGAGCATGCAGTCCACCTGATGGTAAGTGGCTACTGCCGCCCATGGACATCTGTGATCAACCTCAGATAGGTTACATATTCCTACCTGAGGTCGGCCACAGATGCGCTGCTACCCCTGAGGACTAAGATGGAACGCCTCGGAAAAGTATGTCTCCCTTACCACACCCTTCAAACCAGAACACAGCAGCGCTTAACACTGCTGTTATTAGGCAGAAATATGTGTTCCAGTTCTATGAGGTAGAAAGGCTTGTAGCTGACCGAAAGTAGTTCCAATGTTACCCAAAATAAATGACAGAGGGATTACTATTAGATAGACTCCAGGCTCGTTTATTACTTCAAGTCTATACAAAATAGTATCCTAGATTAGTCCGTTGAAACAATTTTGAATCGTCAAAAATTACACTCAAGACAAGACGAGGTTATTACATAATTTAAAACCTATTTCATAATTATAATATTTCATAATAATAATAATCGTTTATTTCGGATATGTGTCCATAAATGGGTTAGTAACAATTTCACTTATATAACTAGTGTTAGTAATAAATACACGAATCAGTAAGACATAGGACATACTACTTTGTGCAATATATGTACAAAGAAAAAAAATAAGCTCTAGATTTTAGACATTATCAATTGTTTTATTGACTATTACTGTTGACTATTAGCCGTGTGATCTAAAATAGTACAATTCAAAGCTTAATGTGTTTCGCCAAATTATTATTTACTTTTAGGTATCGTGTTAAATAATTCATATTAAAATAAGGGTGAATATTGCTTGTCCTTTCATATACACTTAAGTTAATAGAATAGATTTTTGGAATAGAATTTCCCGTATAAGCATCTTTGTCCTACGTTTGTACTCGTACTTTGTAAGTTTTATGAACTTCGCCGCGATTTAAGCTCCGTACGTATATAGTAGCGAAGCTCTACTTTGGACTTTGTAGTTGTATGAATTACTACTACTTTTACTTTTACTAAACTAGTATTTATTATTAAAAAAAAATAGACTCGAATAATCAAAAGTAATTAAATGAAAAATGTATCCTATCACTTATGTCAGTTGCAATTTAGACGAGTCCAACGACATCTCATACACAATACAAATATGGAATATCCATATTTCTACTGTCTCATATGTTCAAATGAAAAACATTACCCTCCACAATCATATAAAAATTGTATATAATTTCCTCAAAATATAAATAACAGTCAATACAACCGAAAAAAAATCATCTTTTAGCATTCTGACCGATTTTCTCGCGAATAATTAACTTTCGCAACCACAATTACTCGAACGCAATAACATGAGTACATTATTGCTTATAAACCCCGTAAAAGAGTCCCAACGAGTCTACGTGGTGCATCTGTGCTCGCCGATAAACCTTAATGACAAATAAAACTCGCTTATTTGAGAGCGGTGCGTTTGAACCACTCAAAGGAAGCCGATTTGTTTGAAATAAAGAGCCTCTTTACAAGCCCGTCTATATCAGACTCATGAGAATTTATTTGGTCGGTTATTATTGCGATTCAATTAATGAAGCAGGCATGCTCATTCGGGTTTCTTTTATGCGCTGGGATCACGTTTAGCGAATTTTTAGTTTACGAATTTCGAGTGAGTTTATGCGAATTTTGTAATTAAATCGACGGTACTGATTGTATGTAATGCAATGTATTAAAACCTTATTACAATAAAAATATATAATTAATATAACATACCAAATATTCAGTATAAATTATGTACCAAAACATATAACTGTTAAACTTTCCATATATAAATACTAGCTTTGCTTACGTATGCATTAAATATGTAGTAGAATTTGTTTACTAACATGTTAATATACAATGTTTTTAAGTGTTAATCACCGCAGGGAATGGAATAACCAAATATCAAACAAATCAAGCAACCAATCAAACAACAGATCAACCAACCAACAATCGAAGTAACAAAAAGAACCTATGAACCAACTGAAAATACAATAAATTTCGATTTAATGACGTGACAGATTTTTGTACCTTAAGGGCCAACTTGTAATTAAATGTTACTATATACACGTAATACTCGTAACTAGGATATCTCAGTACATACTATTCTATTTCGACATACTATACTATTCTATTAAGAATCAAAATAAGTGTGTGGTGTAGTGGCAGTCATTCTTTTCATACTATTCTCAATGTGTGAGGTCTTTCAACTATTTGGCTAGAGTAGCTAGTTGTCGGTTGTAATAACGGCAGCGGCGGCAGTGTCTTTGCGAGCATGCAGTCCACCTGATGGTAAGTGGCTACTGCCGCCCATGGACATCTGTAATCAACCCCAGATAGGATTAGATATTCCTACATGAGGTCGGCCACAGATGCGCCGCTACCCCTGAGGACTAAGCTGGAACGCCTCGGAAAAGTCTGTCTCCCTTACCACACCCTTCAAACCGGAACACAGCAGCGCTTAACACTGCCGTTATTAGGTAGAAATAGGTGTGGCCTCACACATTCTCAATGTGTGAGGTCTTTCAACTATTTGGCTAGAGTAGCTAGTTGTCGGTTGTAATAAAGGCAGCGGCGGCAGTGCCCTTGCAGGTGGACTGTAAGTTAATTTGCAACTGCCATCTATACTAATATTATAAAGAGGAAAACTTTGTTTGTTTGTTTGTAATGAATAGGCTGAAAAACTACTGGACCGATTTTAAAAATTCTTTCACCATTCGAAAGCTACATTATCCACGAGTAACATAGGCTATATTTTATGTGAAATATATTTGATAAATAGATTTTGAGGCGGTACGAAGTTTGCCGGGTCAGCTAGTCTTATTAATAAAGACACGGGAATGTGGCAAGGGACATACTTATCCGAGGCGTTCCAGCTTAGTCCTCAGCGGTGCATGTAGGAATATCTAATACTATCTGGGTTGACAGATGCAGTAACCATTTGCCATCAAGTGGACCGCATGCTCGTCTGCTACTTCTTTATACAAAAAAAGCTTAAATGTGAATAAAACCACGGGGCACTCCTAGTAATAAACAAAAAGAACTTAAGAGGCAGTATCGATGCCAGATTTAAAAGCGCTTAGTGCCTTCAAACGGCTACCGGTGTTCGATCGTCAATAAACACCATTATAATCTGTCCCTTACATATAAAAACACTCAAGCACCACTGTTTTATCTCTTTATCCATTCTCCTAGTGATCCGACGCTGTGAGGATATATTTTCTCTCAAAGTGGCCTAGAAAGTAATTGTATATTTTTTTACTTTTTTTATTTTTTACATATAGGTACCTAGGTTGAATAACATAAGAATGTTCTTACTTTTACACTCATATTGGAATAAATCAATTCTTAATTTCTTTTGCATCTGTAATAAGTGGGCTATTTAAATAAAAAAAACAATAACCGTGTTTTTAATCTGTTCTTTAATATTTATGTCGTTTAATAATCCGATATTTTCTTTCCGTCTAATATTGTTGGTTTATCTAAAATTTTACTAAAATAAGAATAGTTATTAAAGACTAAAATGTATTTTATTCTTGGAACTGCGTTAAAATGTTTGATGTAAAACATTATATCTTATGGCAGAAGTAACCTGAATCGTAACCAGAATTGATTATTATCTGTGGTTTTAAGGGATGGTATACTGCTTTTTTTCCTCGTAATATTTATATATTAAACCTTGAGGTTTACATTGTACTAAGCATATTAATTAAAGTCAATAAAGATGAAGGAGGATATCTATTATTTCTGCTAAAATTATTTTGGCGTTAAAATTTAAGAAAATACTCGTAGGTAGCATAATCCTTAGATAAATAAATCATACTGAGTACTGATTACTGTTAAATTAGTTAATAAATTACTAAAGAAATGCTTATGTATACATAAAATGACCGAAGACTACTTAAAAGTATTTTACAGTATTAATTAAAGAACAGTCGTAGATATGTTAAATATTGACCTCCAAATATGGATGCACACATTCGACAAAACAAAGCAAAACAATATCGAACGTGTGCGTCGGTACTAAGTATTTAAATTTATTAAATTGGAACTTTATGACCTTGCATTGGTCGAATATGGCGCGAATAAAACCGTTTATTTACTATCTGCATTAAAAGTCGCACGTATAAATGACTAAAAATAAAATGGCTGGGATAAATTAAAGACAAAGAATGTATTTACGAAGTTTTCGAATTCTACATCGTATCGACAAGATTGTAAAATGCTTTGAATTTGGAGGAGGCATTTTATATTACGTCCCGAAATTTTTTCAAGGTCATGGCATGGTCATGGATATTCCTACCAGCTTCTCAGGATAAAGAAAAAATACGTACAACCGAATACAGAACCTTCTCCTTTTCGAATTTAAAATACATAGTCAAGTTTGAGTTTCACTCTGCTATTTAGTATTTCGTACCGCTAGACAATATATTCTTTTCATGGGATTGTATCAAAGAATAAAATATTGAATTAAATTTGAATTGAGATGAACTTAGACAATTTTAATTAATTGTTTGATATTGATATAAGAATTTTAATTAAATTACTTTATAATCACATCTAATTACGCATAAGTGTTACATTTTTACATTATAGTAAGAATGACAACTCTGCTCAATATTTCTATTTATTTATTGTTAATAAACTTTGAACAATGATAACAGGTACAGTCCTTTAAATGTATGATAGACAACCCGTCAAAAATGTAGATAAGAAACCCTAATATTAAATACAAAATGTTAACTATCCAGTTATTTTTTTGTGCGTAATCCCAAAAGCAAAACAAAATTGTAATATTTATGTATTTATTATTATTTAGTTTTATGTATGCTATGACCAATCTACACTAATATTATAACGAGGAAAACTTTGTTTGCTTGTTTGGTTGTAATTAATAGGCTCAAAAACTACTGAACCAATTTTAAAAATTCTATTACAATCAGAAAGCTACATTATCCACGAGTAACATAGGCTATATTTTATATGAAATATATTTGATAAATAGATTTCGAGGCGGTACAAAGTTTGCCGGGTCAGCTAGTAGAAAATAAAGTACCGTATCCAATAAAATAAGACGTACAATATACTCGTACATCGAAGTACAGGCGACATTAGTGGTGGTCGGGCGGGTACGGCAAACAAATGAGTGTTTTAACGCTATCTCGGAGGCTTTCATCTCGCCGCAGTAGCCAAGATACTGCTCTATCTTAAGGACTATTAGATTCGGCCTCGACTTTGTCTAAATTATTTCTTTTGGCTCGTTTTAATTGATTTATAGTGTGCGCGTCGATTTTTGGTTCACATTTTATCAATTTTTGAACAAAACATTTTGATACTGGATTCAGTTGCCTTTTTCAAAGTACTTAAACATTTTTTCGGTCTCATTTTCGGAATTTTCGGTTTCAGTCAAGTATTTTAATAAACAATCAAGAATTCATACACCTACCTATTACTAAAGTTGTTCGTGATATTTTTCGTACTTTTAAACTTCACCTATTTTGGTTAGTTAAATTCATGTTAAGTAACTATTTTGACAAATCATTCTAATATTTTATTAATTTTACTAATTTTTTAAATTAATTAATCAATTGCTTACTAAACGACAAAAGTGTATTATAACTTAACAAAGTCTAAAACTACTACCTACTTTTAGGGACTAGATCTAAAATTCGAATAAACTGGTGACGAAACTTCCTGACCACCTTGACACGACTACGTTACGAGGGTCCAAATCACCCAATTTTGGTCCTTATGGTCCAAAACATAACGGTTTCAACCCACGTAACGTAAGTACTCAACCAAGACAGGTAGCTTTAATCCGTTAAGATAAAAGTGATCCGATAATATTAACAGCTCCGGTTTAAAAGAGCATATTAAACGAAGTAGCATTCCATGTTTCGGCACGTAAACTTATGAAGATATGAACGGTAGGAACCTTGGTGGTCTAATTAAAACAGTTACGCACTGTTCTTAAACGATATTTTGTTTCTTTAGGGTTTATTACTGTTTTTAGTGGTATGTCTTTTTGTGTTTATTTTATAATATTATTTGCAAATGTTGCTAGTGAACTACAAGTTGATCTGCCGTTCACATTTGTAATGTAGGGATTATGTATAGGATGAGAGTTCTGTTACAGGGTAGCCATAAATACTATTATGGAACGCCTCATGTCCAACTCATGTTTCTGCTTTACTTTGCAATAATATCATGTACAATAATTAATATTAAGCATATTTATAATATAACAAAAAACACCTCAAAGGTATGCTAAGTCTGCCAATACGCACTTGGCCAGTGCGGTGGACTATGGCCTAATCCTTCTCATTTTGAGAGGAGACCCGTGCCCGGCAGTGGGACAGTAATAGGTTGATGATGATGATGATATTTATAATAGTAAAAGACAGGAACATCCTGTAGGAAATATGTTATATTGTATTCATCCAAATCAAAAATGTATGAGTACATTATATTAATATTCCACTATAACGTATTCACCAAGTCCATAAATTCACGAACATATTAATATATTTATAAAGCCCATTATTATTTACGAGTGAAATAAATCAAATTCGTCGAGTCTCGTGCCAAAATGGCGGTTATTTTACAATTATTAAATACAAAACATAATTTTCACGCTATCTTTATAGCTCTGAAGATTTACAATCGAAACCTTTGGTCACTCATAATGTACAGATAACAAATCAGTTCAGAATGCATTTTGAGATTTCAAAATGTTTTGAACTCCTGCCACGAAGAAAGCTTGCTTGTAACAATGACATAACGATCAAATTTAAAATTAAAGGCATATTCCCACTTAAATGCTATTTTAGTGTGATTGGAGGTGTTTTAGGGTTGTCAATCTCACTGTATTTTATAATAAATAGTGTATGTCAGCAAATATTTAAACCCTTACACAAAATAAATGTTCCACGCTAGAAATAGGGATGTAGTGGTGGTACCTCCTGGGTCAAACCATCATAATTAGTTCTACCATTAGTCTTTAGGAGACGTAATGCATCTGTCATCGACGCCAGGTAGGTATTACCTCTGTTCTATATGGAATTGGTTCCAGATGTCCATGTGCAGCAGTTATTACATTACAACAACAACTTAACAACATTACGCAGACTGCATTATCGTTTGTGATTTCAAATAAAAAAAAAGAATATTTTTTTTCTTTACATATGTGTTCATGGCAGTACATTAAATTTTTAATCCAATGGAGTTGTCAACCATAGTATAGAAACGGGAAAATAAAATAATAAAAGCTACGCAAGTGTGTGTGCTTCTGCTGATAAGGCGTAATAAAAAGCTGAATTTAAACGCGTTATCGAGTCATCGGATGCTATTGGTCAGGTCACCCGTGGTGGCGATACTGTCGTTATGTTAAATGCTATTGCTGTTTATACTATCGTTTTTTCTTGTATACTATTTACTTATTTAGCGATATTTCCAGATAATGCGATTTTTTTTGTCAGTTTTCTGTAAAATATTTTTTTTTAAACTTTTATTTAAGCTCTGATTGTTTTGACGTGTATGTTGCAGCAGAGTTTCTTAATTAGCCGTTCAATTAACAGCCCAGCCTTGTTACTAAATGGCGCCGGTAAAATATATTCCTGAATGATATAATAGTAAAGCAAATTATTTGCATCGATAGCATTTATCTACTTGCCTAGCCTAGTCATTTAAATTTAGTTGACGAGAATTTCGCATCTTATAGAAGACCTTAATGTAATGTAGGGTTTTTAATAGGGCATATGTAGGCAATTAGAAACTGATAAGGCATATAAAAAGCTGAATTTAAACGCGTTATCGAGTCATCAGATGCTATTGGTCAGGTCACCCATGGTGGCGATACTGTCGTTATGTTAAATGCTATTGCTTTTTATGCTATTTCTTGTTTACTTACTTAGCGATATTTAACGCGATATTTCTTTCCTTTCCTGCCGGTAAAGTAACTTCCTGAATGATATTCAAAACAAACAAAAACAAAATATGCACATTTATATAGGTTTTATTTTTTATTACACCGGTCTGTCTTACAAAGGGTTCGATTTTCAGGCAACTTTTCTCCAGGTTGCGGGTGTTTCAACGTTCGTGTGTATAGCACCCATAACAGCGTTAGGTATTTATAATTTAATTCATAAGAACAGCCTTAGTTTAACCACAAAACCGAACTCATCCCGTAAATAAGATACAAGGATATGTACATTAGCAAACATTATGTAGTTATTTGAATGGAACATCCCGACCCAAGATCAATCACGGCCCGCCCACACCAGCTCAATTTGTCACTTCGAACACGCCCGCCCGCCCTGCACGAGCCTGGAGGCTACTGAAATTGAATTCTATTGTGGTTCCCGAAATGCTGTGAACTTTAACCCCATTCATGTGATTTGTTTTATGTATTTTTAACCTATTGTCTACTTGGTAATAAATGCCTACTTTGCTTATATAGTAAAGATACTATATGCAAGTAACTTGCCTACTTTGCTTAAAGCTTGCTTACTATATGTAAGTAAATACTTAAGATTTACTAAAAGTAGTGTAAATTATAATAGTAATAACTCTTGTTCTAACAGACTAATTATAAAGGTTGACTAATTTTAGATGAGATGAAAGGGGGATCGAAAAATTGCCTATTTTGAGATAAACGCATGAGAAAAATATATTTCTTCACAATATACTCATGAGTACAATATGAAAGCAAAATCCGCAAACATTATTTTTGCCTTTAAGTCTTGAAACTACTTGGACCCCTCAAAACATTCGCAACATTGGCTGCCGAAACATTGAATATCAAATACACTTGAGAGGAACGCGGAAAATGCAAAATTGACGTTTTCACGAGTGAAGGAGCAGGTGTGAGGGCGACACGGATACCTCACACAATATAATAAAAAAATTCAACACAGCGAGAGAAATTCCTCACACGGAGAACTCCGGAATACCCGGCATACGAGCGGCGACATAGCTACTGAACCTCGAAAACCGTACACGCTACAATCATTCTTAAGGAAACGGCATTCCGTCTCGAATACCTTAACTAACGCAGTGCCATCACCAACTTCGAAGTATATCGTACTTAATAAGAAAAGAAAAACGCAATAATCGCAGCAAGTTGGAAAACGGTGCACGAAAAATGAGTGGATGTTGCCAGCCGCAAAACATTTGATTTACGACGTGGCGACGACTCTCAAATTGAAATTCTTCGAAATACAACATCGTGTGGCCTCGCTATTGTTTAAGTCTATGTGGATTTGGATGGAAATAAAGAAATTCATGACCACAAGCAGTGTGCACTATACAAAATAAAATAATGAACAAACTTCTATCGAATTGATACCATAGTAAGACAGGAAAAACAATTGTCATTAGTTAGGAAAATTTCATTAAATACAGAGTGCCATAGTGAAGTCGGTCACCATACTGGTCTGACCCGCAGTGTCCTGGATTCGATTCTCAACCAGGTAAACATCTTAATTCTGAATTATTACTTTGGTACTGTGAGTAAGTGACTCTTTTTGTGTGTTCACGGCATAATATCCTAATCTGAAAATACGGATTTAATATAGAAAGAGTCATAGACATCTTTCTAGAATGCATCCACATAGGTATATTATCATTGTTTTAAACCCATTCTTTGGTGATAAAACTTGACTCTTAAATCAAAGAATATGACTTATACTTTTACACGAAAAAGACTTATATTGCACATTCATATTAACTTGAACTTATAAAATACAAAGTCAGTGTTCTAGATTATAAAACAGATGGTCTTGGTGATAAGAAATGAACTTTACATTATCCATAGGGATGCAACATTTTGAAATTATGAATATAAATATCGATATTTATATATATGGTTCGAAAATATCGTAGCTCATTAATATCGAAAACTTCACACGGTACTATCTATACATAAATAATTCACTAATAATTCAATAATTCGAGTACAAGGACGATCTTTTGGCCTCAAAGTTCGAAGATTAATAATTTTGGTGATCTAATTTTCTTTTAAGTTTACAAAATATTTAAAATTCTCTATATCGATATTTTAATTGTTTTCGATATAATAACATTTTACCAATCGGCAATAACCCATATATCGATATAGGTAAATATCAATATTTAGGGTTATATCGATATATTGTTGCACCCCTACCTATGCAATGAAAGACAGTAATATGATACAACTGACACGAAATACCAAATATGACATGCGCTTTCCATATTCACACATGCACGCTATGCTTGACTTTAAAAACTACATTTGAACTTTAAGCACCTCAATTTTCTTTTGAAGTGTTATTGATATTACGGTGTTTTGATAAAAGATACGAGTACAATTTCACGTTGAAGCTTTTATGTTTTTTTATTGAAGTAGAAAACAAGCTGTGTTATAGACGGCCGTTCATATGATGGTAAGTCTCTGCCAATAATCAATCCCAGATAGGACGAGAATACTATCTGAGATTGGTCACAGATGAGTTGATACCTCTGAGGACTCAGTGTATGCATCGTATGTCTGTTCCTTATGACACAGTGTAACCAGTAATGTAAACATGTCACAAATGAATGTGACAGTAGAGTGCCTTCGAATGGCAATCACACAGGGTTCAGCTTTTTTCAAGATTTTTTAAAGACAAGGATTAGTTAACAGAATTTGAATTCAAGAATTAGAACTTGGGACCGAAAATCAATCCTTGGACCCTATTGCTAACATTGTGACATGTAACAGAAAAAACAGTCTTTATGAGCCTAAAACTAAATTACAAAAACGAATCTTCGATTGTGAACCAAAACCTTAGAAAAACAGTTTATACAACAAGCTTTATTTCTCGATAATAGCAACGCAGAAACAAAAACAAATGTAAATAAAACACACTCATATTTCAAGCCATATTGGACGAATAGACGTAAAAACAAATGATAAGGGCCGAAGGTATCTCTCATCGACGTAGCGGTGTGTCAGGTTGACAGTTTTACGGTTTTTCCATGCAAATTGGCCGAAATGGATGAGCTGACACCACACGTCATATTTCAAGCTTCTGACGTAAGCTTCATGTATGTAGGTCGTTTACGCACTGGCAATATTTTATTTTGTGTGTAGATACCCTAATTTTATTTTAAGGGTGTCTACCCACCAATAATAATAAACGCTTTCTACACTCATAGCCCCACACTAGGATTCCCTGTGTCGTGGGTGCCATGGACACACACATAGACAAATACACAAACACCCAAACCCAGAAACAGAAATGTAAATTCATCATTTAGATATCTGTCTGGCCAGGGATCGAACCCGGGACCCTTTGCGCGTCAGACCGGTATGGTGGCCGCTCCGACACGAGGGTCGTCAAACCAGATAGATATGTTTGATTTGGCTATGTCAAACTCATCCTTAACCTTCCTGAATTAGGTGGAACGTTTCATTGAATGAAAATAAACAATCATTCAGGTGGATATGACATCACATCACCGGAAAAGCATCCTAAATCTGATAGTAACATAAGACCATAAAATTCTTTTGATGCAAACGTATTTCGATTATTATAAATACGATACTTACTATTTTGATGTTTTAAAGAAATTGTTGCAGTAAAAGACAAAGCCCACCTTTTAGTAAATGGTAATTACTGCCCATAGATATTTGCAATCACAATTCCTTCAATTTGATCCAATTTCGACTAAAAACATCAACTAGGCTCAATCGTAAAAACGAAAAAATACTACACAATCTACATTTCCCAAATCCCATCCCATATCGCGTGTGTTTCAAATGTGGATCGAATGGCGTGAACCTTCCCATTCTGGTGGAAACAACATGCTTTTCACAAATTTCCATCACTATCTGTTGGAGCATCTCACGCCAACCGCAATCCATGTCAATGGTTAGACGAATAGCAGTCCCATGTTTATGTATGTTGTCGACAAATGGACCATTTTATTGTATGTTACCAACGCCTTTACCAGTACCTTAGAATACATTGACTTCAGAATATGTAGATCAACGTTTATACTAGCTCGTATGAAACCTTTTCTCTTCTTGAAGTTGACGAAAATTGCAGGCGTAAAAAACGTAATTAACCCGGAATAACTGAGCAAATATTTGGAGAACGGTACATGCTTCCTAACACCTAAATAACACCATCAAACGTGTTATTCAAACGGAACACATAAAAAGGAACAACACGTGAAATCGTTAGTTTGGCACCCCCTTTAATAATAGGTGATTTGCCCTCCCTCCTCGCCTACATAGGAACTGGGGAGGTAAGGCCATTTTAGCGAGATCTCCGCGTAATGGTCGTGATATGTGCCTTCGTTTGAAGAGGGGAACGTGGCCGCGGGGGATGGGAGGTCAAGAATCGGTGGTGCTCGCAGTGGATGCGTGTCTCTAGCCCATCCTAGTGGCTTCAGTCTAATGCCACTTGTATCGGACATTTTATTGTCACACGCTCGCAGTTTTCCGTGAGTTGTGAACCTCGAAATTTGGAAAGTATGTTCCCGGTGACGTTTTTATTGGCCCTAAAAGCAAAATAGAGGTGAAGTTGGAGTGTTCCTAAATTTGCGGCGTTGGTTCGGTTGCTACTTTTGACTTCATAATTTTATAGCGGTACGTGAGACCAAAGAATGTTAGAAGTAATTGATATGCGTATAATAAAAGTCAAAAGTCAAAATAAAAGTCAAAAGAGCAATTATTTTTGTTAATAAGTAACATAAATTCGTTTTAAATTAAACAGATAACTAGGCTTCCAAATTGAATTTATTATTATCAAACAGTCGCTTTCTAGCCCTCAAATATTTCCGTTACCAAAAAAGGGGAAAATAATTCCTTTATAGTACATAAAACGAAGGATGTTCAAATAATTTGGTTGTTCTATATTTTAATGCTTCCGCAAGACCGCGGGTGGTACAGTCGTTTGCATTAATTTGTGGCTTTACGACTTGGTGAAGCACGGGACTCGTACAAGTGTCGTTTTCTCGATTTTCCCGCCAATTTTCGGTCACAAAATGGCCGCTGGTGACACGCACGTTAAGCACGCGACAAATTAGGTACTTTTATTTTTGTTTATTTTGAGTTATGAAGAAAAATCTTTTTATTTTTTAATTTGTATCTGGAATTTTAAGTTAAATAGATATATTTCATGTTGAATTATTCCGTATATTTGATTTTATTTGACATTTTAGCAAACAAGTATAATATAAATTAAATTTACCAATAAGAAAATTAAGTATTATACATTAGCTATTCAGTTCAAATTAGGAATATTTGTGTGTATAATAATAAGGTCCTGTTAATATTACTGTATGTAGGTATGTATTATTACGCTGATTATTCAGCTGATCCTGTCACATGGTGGACCTATATCCTCGGTAGAATTAATTGGATTTATCTCTTCGGTGTTATTCGATTTGGTATTTTTTTAAAGTTACTATTATTATTTTCGTTAATTTTGTGAAATGTAAGCTTAAGTACAAGGATATAAAAAATTAAAAAAGCAGACCTAATTTAAAAAGTATGTTTATGACTTGTTTACGCACGAGACTTGACAAGTGTCGTTTTCACGATTTTCCCGCTAATTTTCGACCACAACATGGCCGCTCAGCACGGTGTCACACGCACTTTGAGCACGCGACAATGACTTCTATTTTTGTCTTGTTTATTTTGGGCCAATGTTATCAGAAATCTATGTCTAATGTCACATTATAACTGTATTTATGTAGAGTCTGGGGTATTTATTCTGAGTATTTTTAAGTTTAATTAAATTTAAAGTTAGTACACACATTAATAATTATTTTTCACGATCACTTTTACCTGATCTTGACATATATGTTCTAAATTTTTTTTGAAAAAAGCGCTTTGTGGTTCCAATCCCGTGGTGGTACTCTATGGTAGGTACTTCTAACTTATAACAACAGTTCTGTGATAAGGTTTGAAGAGCGTGGTAAGAAAGACACTTTAATAGCAGGAATACAACTTAGTTCCCAGGGAGGAAGGCATCTGTGGCCGACACAAGTAGGGTTCCAATCGTATCGGGGTTTGACTAAAATGGCGACAGTAACCATTGATAGTCCGCGCCAAACTACTAGTCCGCTCTGAAGTTGTTGCGAGCAGGTAGACATACTGTTTTATGTATGTTATGTATGCATGTATGTTATATTGTTATGGCGACGCGATTCATTTCTATATTCAAAGCGGACTAGCAGTTTTACGCGGACTATACCATTTGGTGGACTGCTGATTTATATCTGCTATCTAAAAATGTAACCACACTTTACCTACCTGTTTATTTTTACCTATATACTCGTATTTTAAAACCATTCAAAAACACCGTTTACTACCATACCTTAAAAAGCCAACAGCGTTTTACCAGCTTCATAATCTAGAGCAATTACTCAACGCCATAGTAATCAGTTGTCTTAATCAAATTTCTAGCTTACTTATTATGTCTCTGCTATAATGCAATTAGCTGCCTTGTCCATACACCCCGGAGGCGTGGTTTGATTAAACTGCTAAGTGGTTATATTAATTCCAGTCTTGTTATATGATAATAAAGCAATCAAGCGCACTTGGTTATTAGGTATGAAGTAAGACTAAGTTATAGGTAACCTTACATAGCAGTATGTTTATGTAGCGGCGTTCTGTAGGTATGTGATTGTGTCACAGATACGAGTAAGTATAGATATCTCATCGCCTTGTAATTGAAGGAAGACATTATCCATTATTAGACATTAGCCTAATCCTTCTCATTCTGAGAGGAGACCCGTGCCCAGCATTGGGAAAGTAATGGGTTGATAATGATGATGATGTGAATTAGGTAATTTGCATATGTCTAGGTATATTTGTTTACATGCATATCTACTTACCTAGTTCCCGCAAAATTACCTAACACTCAATCAAACCAAAACCAAACAAATCAATTACCTATTTATGAGTAACTCTTTCTATATTAATTAACCAAGCAGACAATATTATTCGTGAAATTTCATTACATTTTTTTAATTATTTAAAAAACCGTACGTTTACAGGTATTTTAAATAGCAACATATTTGAAAATCGCCGCTGAACTGACAATCCCATTGAAAATATAATCGAACGAATTGATCAAATATCAGTCAAGTGCGAAACTCAAATATTTGCGACGTCCTTTGGTCAAAACACTCCACTCGTAACAAGAGAAGGGGCAATGGAAATGAGCAAATAGGTAATGTGTTACCATTGTTAACTCGATGGTCTTCGAGTTTGAATGGAGTGAGAATTGCTATCTTCAAGTAGGTTTAAATTGAGATGTAGACCTTTTCGGTCGTGTCGACTTTTGATCGAGTACTTGTGGTTTAGTAATTGTATTTTATAACTTGAATAGTGAACTGTATGACAATATTGGAATTTAGTGACAGTTGTTAAAATATAAATTTACCGTCAAGAGGATGACGGGTTCGTTTTGCAAACGATATCTAATAATTTTAATTTGGAAATCTACTTTCGTCTTGGGTTTGTATATCTTAGTTTTTATGTCTATGTAATTTACAATTAAGCTTACAAAACTTTGTAAACGATAACCACTGTATTAATGTGATCTAATCTTATATGTACTTATCTTTCTACTAAACATTACATAGCTCAATTACGAATAATATTTATTTATCCTTATCTATCCTCCTATATATGTATTCTTTAAAACTAAATTCTTTTCAAATATACTTACATAGCATAAAAATCCAAAATTGTGAAAATTTTACGTACTTATTGTATTAATGGGATAAATTATGTATTATTACCAAATTGTTCCATGGTAGTGGTTATCCCGAAGTGCTACAAAAACGCATTCGACCCCGCTTGATCCGTGGCTAATATTTGCACGGTCTCCCGTGGGAACGACGACATCCATCGGGTCTTACTTAAATTTCAAAGCGATCTGGCAACTTACCTACGTGTTTTACTTAGTGTTGCTATTGAAAAAAATATATTGAAATTCTCAGGTAATTTTATAAACCTCAGATAGACCTATCTTTTGTGTAAGATTGTGTAAGATAGTTGCAAATGAAAATGCAGTCGACGTAATAGTAAGAGGTTACTGTTGCCTACGGATATACCTATACACATATGTAACCAACTCTATATAGAACAGGAGTTCTTACTGTAACCGATTACAAGTCTGTTACCACTCTGAGGACTAAGCTATCACCTCAGCCGGCACTGAGCCGTCTGTCCAGCGAAATTCAATACTGTTTTTCGCTAGAAATAGGTGTAAACATCTATAAAAATCAAAGGGTGGTAGAACTCTTATAGTATTTATTAACCTTTATTCAAATAACAATGTTTAGTTGGGTAGGATAGGTTGGTAGGGTATATTCTCGTATTAGGTTTGAAAAATATGGTAATGCAGCCTTCACCATCATTCATTAGATACTCTTAGGCTAAGCACTGATTCTTATTCCAAAAAAAGCTTTAAAACATCAGATGCTAGTTTGACATTTCAATTTCATAGCTAAGCATTGTGTAATGAGTACATAGGCTTCGCTACTAATTCACATGCATAGATCGCGCTTCCTTTACTTACTGATAATATAATCAGATAAGAGGAATATTATAATATTGAACCCTGATTCGTTAGTATTAAATTAATTATTTCAATCACACTGTACCTATCATCCGGCTATTGTTTTATTGGCTATTTAATAAAGAAATTTGCAAATGCTTAGCCGTTATATTGAAGTGATAAATAGCAGATGTGAACTTTGAATAAAGCTTTTTTTAACGTCTTTTGGGTGCGGTTATAGAGAAGCTATATTACAGATTAAAAAATATGTTAATAGGTCAGTACCATTATTTTTGCCGAAATTACATAGATAAATTTGGCTTGAGTCTTTATAAATAATGTCCTTTAGGCACAGTGATAGAGATACTATATTATTGTTCCGAAAATACTTTTTATTTCGCAGTAAGTATATGAATATATTTGGCGTTTTTTCGCTGTTCGGTTGTCTTATGATATCGATATAGACCATTCCAATTTTTCCGCTAGATCTCTGACCGGGGTTCGAACCCGGAACCGTCTGCTTGACCGCTGTCCCCACAAGTGGTCGAGTGAAAGTAACTCGTTTACTTAACAAATCGAGTACTACTTAACAATAGACATCACTAAATTATTTTTGTTTCGGAAATCGCACACATGTTGTTTACGTTGTATGACCCTTGTTTGTGGATGATGTGTTACATATGACATGTGGATATTGTAACTCTATATCAGAGTAATCCGGGCTATCGGTGACCGGAGGATCTATTATTAAAGTGTTGCTATTGAAAATCAGAGCAGGAAATAAGTATTGCTCTTTCAAAATGAATGTTATTAGAAAACATGACTATTTAAAAAAAATAAGTGGTTTATAAATATTGCTAAATATATAAAAATAATCAAGAAAAGTAGCATCTTTTTCAAAAATAATGTACGGGTAATTTATACACACAAAACATACAAAAAGCTATCATACATATAACTAGGTATTAACTCACTTTTTTTTCTGTCAGGAATCGAATGTGGAGCCACGAGTGAAAGATGCGTTAATTTCATTGAGATCGACCAATCACAGTCCCACTGCTGGGCACGGGTCTCAGAATGACAGTAAGGTCATAGTCCACCGCGCTAGCAAAGAGCGTATTGGTAGATTTCACTTACCTTTTGAGATTTTTTTAAATATACAGGATCATAACCTTTAATCAGAATACCGCCAAACTACAAAGGTCCACCATCTTGAAATCTGTATTCAATCCTTTAAAAGACACAGTTTTTACGTAAGAGATTACAGATCGGTGGATAACGCGGCGCCACTGCGCAATTTAAAGTTTCGCAAAAAATACAAACTTTTTGCAACCTTAATTTTTTCTCTTAACTCAGCAGTCAAGTGGAAAAGGATTAAAATTTACACCTCAGGTGATAACAAACGGACCCTTTACGTAAAACCCTTTTGTGTTGAAGGCTCTATCTATATGTAATTATGATTAGACATGAAAGGACTTAACATTCTTAGTTTTTGAGATTTTTTATCGTATCTTGTCAGGGACTTACAAAGGTTTTATATTTTTTATGTGTGGTAAAAATATTGCCTCCTACAAGTTAGGCTTGGGTCTCCTCTCAGAGAAAGAAGGCTTTGGGGTCCACCATGCTGGCCAAGTGCAGATTAGTAGACCTCACAATATTTGAGAGCTGTTTTACCCAACTGTGCAAGAAGGAGGATGTTTTTGACAAAAATATGTAAATATGTATGTGTGTAAAAAGAATGAAGGAAAAACTAAAAATACTACGTTTGTTTCCGCGTTGTATTATAGTATTTAGTTCTTCTTTCAATATGTTAATTTTATTATTGTAGTAACCGATTTTTTCAGTTATTAATTAACTTATTTTAAGTAGTATTGCTTTTGTATATATACATCATTTATGTACCTAATTTGTAACATCTTTAAAGCAACTGACAATTAATTTCTGTCCAAACCTACTCAAGTGCCAATATTTAGCAGTGGAGCAATGCTAACCACATCAATAATTATATCATCCCTTAACAATTGAGCTGTAAGATGCTTCCCCACTTACAGATTTTATCGCCCTACAACCCCGAACAATTTGAGGGACCGTACGAAGGACGCGTGGATGCGTCCCAAAGGACAGCTTTTGATCAATAACTGTATATAAATTACGAAGCATATGCCCTTTGCTGCTCAAGCAAGCGAACGGGTTTGTCGGCCTTTGTGTAGGCATTTGTTTCGTGCGAACTTTTGCGGGCTTTCAAAACTTTCAGAAGGAAGGCAAGAAGACCTATAAGTTCGATACGGCAGTTCACTTATTTTTCTTAAACGAGATTTGTTTTGGGAATTGGCAATAATGATGTAACCACTTACGCAATGGTACAATTTTAAAGTGTATTTTTTGTTCTAATAATTACGTTGATTTAATAGGTAGAGTAATTAATTGTCATCACTTGAATGTAGAGTAATTTGTCTTAATATAAACTATCTACTGAAGTAAGTAGTGTTCCCAAATGTAAATAATTTATATAGTAAAATTAACAGTGTCACATATTATAGACACAATAAAATACACATTTTGTACCTAATTGAATTTGCAAGTAGAAATTGAGTTTTTGTTTTAGATTATCTAATCTTATTTAACATTATATATATTTATAGTTAATTTTATATATTTATAGTATTTATACCTGTGTTTCTATATATGAGTAGCTATTTATAAAACACTTATTCCTGCTGTTATAAGTTCTTTATTTAAAAAAATGTAAATCCGTAATTGGCTGTAAGAAATACTATATAAGAAATGTAAATACATTTCTTAAGAAATAAGAAATGTAAATACATGATTTTAAGAGCTGTGGATTTTGTAATAATTAAATAAATAAATAAAATAAAAAAATAAAAATTATGGTGCGTGTGTATGCATGTGTGTGCGCGAGTGAGTGTGTGTGTATGTTCGCGTGTGTGTCCATTGCTTGTTAAACACATCCTTCACGTAAGCTCATCGATATTTACTATACAGTTCACGACACACATATGAATGTATGTAAATGCAAAGTTCAAAGGTTTGTCCATTAACATTTCCAAATTCATCAAATATTTGTCCAAACCACCATAGTTTAATCAAGGAAAAACGGTGGTCTAAAGTACCAAACCCCATTATTCGGCGGTTCAGCAAATCTCAAAGCGATTTTTGGTACCAGCTGTTTTCATACTAAAGACACGGCTACCGACACAATGCTACTTGAAATGAATTAGACGCTCGAAAGACGCCGGCTGAGGATTAGCCCTTCACAATTAAAACGAACAGACGGCGCTTTTCGCCTTCTTTGGCGTAGGGCGAAACAGATGAGCGATTTTTTGTAGCGCGACTTTTTAACGTTTCACTTATCGTTTGCTGGTTTGTGATTACAAAAGACATTGAAAATTATAACAGTTTAGTCTTCGGTGTTTTTAATACAACACCATTACCACAGACATTAACAAAAGTAATTTTGGTTTGTATTATTAATTTTTGAGTTATCATCATCATCATCATCATCAACAACCCATTATTGTCCCACTGCTGGGCACGGGCCTCCTCTCATAATGAGAAGGATTAGGCCATAGTCCACCGCGCTGGCCAAGTGCGTATTGGTAGACTTCACATACGTTTGAGATTTTTTTTTATAAATCTCTCAGGTATGCAGGGTTTCTCACGATGGTTTCCTTCACCGTCTAGCAAGTGATAATTAATGTCTAAGTTATGCATGCTAAGTTATGCATTAATTTTGAGTTATGAATTGATCTATTTCCAATTACACGTTTTTATGATTTCGGCAGTAATTTTTATATTTTTCAGTAATTTATGATATGTTTTTTTTAGTAGGTAATAGTGAATGAAAGTAATGTTTTTTTTTAATAAGGCATTTTTTTATTTATATTTACCGGTTTATCAAAGTATTTTAAGTTGAATAAGAATGGTCCATTACAGGCCTTAGAACTACTTTATTAATTTCATGTAAATGTAAATGTAAATGTAAATGTAAAAAATAGGTTACTAATTTTTTATCAATTACATTTTATTTTTGCTATCAAACACCTTTCCTTATAATTTATTATTAATCGTTCCGTCTATTACGAGCCTAAACTTTCGCAATCTTCAACTACAGCCTCAATACCCCCCAGCGATCGAGCCTCGACTGAGTATTGTGTGTTCAAGATGTTTTGATTTGTAAACCGGGGAAGCCTACGATTAGGACGAATAAACCCAAAGAATAGGTCCTAATAAACAAGGAATAATGTTGGAGAACTTCTCCATCAAGAAATATTGAGAAGTTTGTAAATGATTGGAAAAAGATTTTAGTATGAATTGTAAGTGGGTAGGTAGTATAAGTATACTTATGCGGTCTCTATGATAGCCTAGTATCTATTTTGAAATTCGACCTCTCTAACTAGGGTTCCGAGGTTCAAATCCTAAGCTTGCATATTGGATTAATTGTTATTTGAAGTTATATGCGTATATAAAATATATTATCACTTTCTTTAACGTTGAAGGAAATCATACAGGTCAGAGTTTAAAAAGTTTTCATGGGCGTGTTACGAGTAAGTGAACAATTAAACCTTCCCGAGGTCGGAAATGGATGCGCCGCTACCCCTGAGGACTAAGCTGGAATGCGGAAAAGTATGTCTCCCTTACCACACCCAAACCAGAACACTGCAGCGCTTCACACTTTTGTTATAACAGAAATAGGTGTGGCGACGCCGGAGTCACCTTTATATTAGAAAATCACTATATATTTACCATTTGACAACCGCGATCGCCATACCGGTCTGACGCACAGAGGGTCCCCGGTTCAATCCCCGGCCAGTCAGATATCTAAATGATGAATTTAGATTTCTGTTACTGGGTCTGGGTGTTTGTGTATTTGTCTGTGTCTGTCCACGGCAACCACGACACAGGGAATCTAGGGACTTAGCGTGGGGCTGTGACCGTAGAAAGTTTTTTTTTTTTTATTTTTTTTTGACTTAATCGCATGAAGCGTGGATTCATGGAATGTCGTTGGTTCCCTTTATGTTACAAGTGGCTTATTTGTTTCGCAATGTGGTTGATGTATTGAGTTATTTTCACTGCCAACGAGGTATTCGTAGGGAGCCGATGTGAGATAAGCTTATATGTGGGATATTGATGTTTCGAATGGGTTTTCACATGTTTGTAAATAGTATGGTTGTATTGGTATATATGGTGGAGGTAGAAACCCGGTTTTTAGATTGAGGGTCCGAGGTTCGAATACCAAGCCCTGAGTTTTCAAAGTTGTGTGGGTTTTAGAAATTAATTATCAAGTGCTCGAACGGTCTATCACAGGGGTCTATCTCTTGAACCGTAATAGATAGTCACTTGAATTTTGACAGGATATGTACCTGTACAGGATATGTATCGGTGGCACGAAATACTAAAGATAAAAAAAAGGGGTCGTCATACAAGAAACCACTACTTTTCGACGATCTTCGCTTTATCTACAGAATCATAATAGTAAGACGATTCAAATTTTCACAATGCATTAACCTGTACCTGCTATGATGATAAAAACTAAAAATAAAAAATAAAATAGTGGTACGGAACCCCCAGGGTGCGAGTTCGACTCATACTTCGCCAATTATTTCTAACACGTCATGACTGACATTCTCTATGTTTGTTAGTACAAATAAACTTATACTTATTAGGATCAGTACAAAGACCTAGTAAGTAGGCTTCTACGCTTATCAGCATCGTAATATAGTAAGGAAACTGTATGAGCGATGGCGTTGTGCCAAGTGAGCCATTACCAGTCGAGGTGGGTGCAACCTTCTACCGGTAGATGGCTTCCTTGTTTGGATTATGTGGTTTGTTTATGGTAGGCAAAGTTTGTTCGAAAGTTGAAGAAAATAACGCATTTTTCTCATTTTCTGAAGGCGAACGTAGTAGATATGTACATGTTCAGATCGCTCAAAGATTGGTACATAAAAAGGAAAATGTATTTTTTTTGTAAAAAAATCTCGTGACATCGTATAGCTACTAGATTAGATAAAGTGTAGAGAGTGCCATGAACACATACATATAAACCCATACACAGAATAAAACTCTAAAATCATAGTTTATACGTTTTTGCCTGGCCGGAAATCGAATCTCGAACCCGGGGAATTTCATATCAGTATCCTATCACTTACGTATAAAAACAATGTTAGCCGCTTGGTGGAATTCTAACATAGCCTTCAGCTGTAACAAGACGTCTGAGGTCGACCTAAGGACTATCACTCTGAAAATAATTACAGATGGTAGTGGTCACTTACCATCAGGTCGACTGTATGGTCGTTTGCTATTCTTATCTTAAATATAAAATTATTTTGTCACAATGTTAGTTACCGTACTCCTCCGAAACGGCTTTACCGATTTTCACCAAATTTTATATGCATATTCAGTAGGTCTGAGAATCGGCTACTATCTATTTTTCATACACCTAAGTGACAAGGGTTGTTCGCCTTTAACATTTTTTTATTTATATGGCAACACAACGTTTTCCGGGTCAGCTAGTATTATATAATTAACTTCTGTATCTAAAAACACATTCATCCGTAATACAGTCACAGAATTGTGAAAATATAATGATTAAGAGATGTTAATTTATTTATTTTTATGTTTAACTACATATTTAATTATTTGCAATATTAACCTAATAAAAATACAAAAATAATATATAAAACAGTTTTAAAATACTTATAAAATGATTTAGACATAAAGTCAATTAAACATAAAGGTGTATCTACTAAACCGTAAAAGATAATTAAATATTCCTTTATAACAAGCTATTCAAACACAGTATCACACGTAATAAACAGATTTAGCGGCCCTCCAAGAACTCATTTTAAGGTTATTAGTTCATATATTACACAATATATGATACGTACCCTAATAAACGGTTTAGACCCATTACGTGTGTTAGCTTTACGTCGTATTTGTTTATGTTAATAATTTGCTTTAAAAAATGACTTTGATGTGAGTAAGGTGTACATAACGACTACTGATTTATTAGATTTTTTTGTTGGTTCTAATTGTATCTCATTATGTAAAACCTATTTTATGTTGTAATAAATCCACCTATGACGTGTATCCCCAATTAATTTGGTAAATATCATAAACTGTTTCCAATAAAATTGGCTCTTACTTTGGTGTCCTTAATCATCCTAATAAATACTTATTTCTGTTATTTATTTGAATTAATTATAATTAACTACACCCCACTTTTCGCGACGTCAATATATCCATAAACACATCGCAATCGTAATTAACCATAGCAATATACAACTGGATTGCTTGATTTACAACATGATTATATGTTATAAATCTACTATTTAGCATTCTGTATGGGCCTACGTGCTTGATATTTTAGCACTATTATATTTAGCTGTTTTTATTACTCTTTATTACCTATTATTATAATTTTACTATGTTTTTTGAGTAAATAATATAGGCATTATAGTAGTAAATAGAAAAAATAATTTACATCTAACACGTTGAAATAAATTTAATTACCTACATCTATTATTATTACTATTATTTTCTATTTTTTAATTATTTGATTTTTACGTAGCGAATTTATTTTAATATAAAAAACCGGGTTTATTACATTACTTATTAAAAAAAGAGTTTTTAAAATGTTTATTTTTATAATAAATCAATTTGGTTTGTGAAGTTAAAACTTCGCCATAAAGCATTTTAACTGAACGGCGCTATACCCGTCTTGGGCGGCTCGAGGCGCCTTTAATCCGGTGCTAATAATTATTAATCTCTTTTATTCCCTTTCGTTCCTAAGGCCCGATGTCGTTATAATTGACGACACACCAGCTCTCGACGTCAGTGCCATAAAGGAGCCGCAACCAGTTGTAACTGCCGTTTCATTCACGTTGATAGTTATTTTTAATATAAATTTTAATAGACTCCAACAAAATTCGTTGAACATATTTTAAAGCTGTAGCAAAAGTTCATGTTACAATTTTTGCCGGTGAATTTTTGGGTTTAGATTTTGGGTACCTAATAACTGGAGTTTGTGAAACGTAATTGTGAGTAGGTACCTATAATATTAAAAAAGCAGTGATAAGCTTAGTGGTTTAGAAACTCAGACTCTTGATCGATGGGTCCGAGGTTCAAATTCCAGGCACGCACCTCTGATGAAAGTTACGTGCGTACGTACCGTAGCAGTTCAAAATTACGTGGAAATTAATTATCACTTGCTTAAACGGTGAAGAAAAAGCTTCGTGAGGAAACCTGCATACCTGAGAAATCTTTAAAAAAATTCAAAGTTATGTGAAGTGTACCAATACGCACTTGGCCAGCGCTGTGGACTATGGCCTAATCCTTCTCATTCTAAGAGGAGACCCGTGCCCAGCAGTGGGAGAACAATGGGTTAATGATGTTAATATTAATATGTAGTTTTGTTTGAAATATGGAGCTAAATCTCTGGTTAAGCAGAATCGTTACTAAGTCTTTGGGTTCGATTCCCAAAGGGTATGACGAATTGTTTAAAACATACATGATTACGTTACAACATAATTATCGTTGTTGTTTCATTACGGTAACAATTATTGACTACCACACAACAGCTAATTTATTTAAAGTAGGCGATAAACACACAAACATGATATTAAAAATGGAAATACAAAATTAATCAATGTTAACAACCACTGATAATATCTTTATGAAAAATTGACGGCCTTTCAAAAATCGGCATGTTGGTCCGTGGACAAAAAATGTCCGCCTATCTTGAATCTTCCTACCTGTTACTATGTCAAGATGCCAAAACATCGTTTAACAGATATTTAATTTAAACAAACAATGGTTTATAATTGAACTATTGTTTGTGGTTTTTTTTTTAAATAATAGTGTAGTAATGTGATTAATAATAATTAAATGACTTCCTCATTGTTTTTTTAAATCGTTGTATTGCAATTATTAGTTGCAGTACATAGCCATAGTTTAGTCGAAAAATATCTACCTAAAATGCTTAATAGACGAATGATAATAAATATCTATAATTAAAGTGAGCAATTGTTCCAAAATAAATAAAGTAATAAATTTAAAAACCTAATCAATACTATATTGTTCAAAAATAAGTATTTGTAAATGATAAAATAATTAAAAAAAAAGTATTTGAATTTGGAATATTATTCATTCTTCATAAATAATAATGTCGATTTGAAACTTCCAAATATTTTGTTTTAAAATATTTTCAATACATTAATGCAAAATAACAAGACAAAACATTACTATTTTTAAATTAAATATTTCATATCAATAATACATTTAATACGCAACAATTTAAGTCGATAAACACAACAAATTTAATTAAATAAACGACAATAACTCGAAATACGAAACGAGTTTCTCGAAAAAATATTTAAGGCATCGCCTACACAGAGTCAGCTGTTCTCAAAATTCTACGCATACCTTGCGGCGGCCGTCGTTATTTCAATTACCCTTGTCCCTCGTCAAACAAAAGACATGTGAAAAAACGTCAAAAAAAAAAGCAAAAAAGTATTCATCGGCAGAATTAAAAAACAATCGTTATCTATGATTGGATCGCGGTCGTGTAAACGCACTCAAGTGTATTATGTTACCTTGAGGGCTTTCGATTTCGGTAGCGTTTTGAAATTGAAACTAGCTGGACAGAAGTTTTTGTGTGATGGCATCGGATGTGCTTAGTTTCCTTTGGGTATCCGGAAAGGTAAAGCTCGGTTAAAAGGTTTAATTGACTTTGTTTGTAGTAACTTTCTGCTGATCCCAATTTATAAGTAGTTTTTATGTATATCCTAATGTCTTCGGCAAACTTTATTCCATTATTGTGTGTTAGAAAGTTAGTTGATACTTCGGACAATGACAAACATATTTTAGATTTAGTAACTGATATTTAATACAGTTAAAATCAGATATAATTATTTATTATATTTTATATGTCACATTAGTACTTTTTAGAACTTCTTATAAATATAAAATTAACTATGTCAAAATCATAACTACGGTTATATATGATATAAAAACTGACCGAACTCTGAACTCTATATTTTGACTCCTGTAAGACGTCAAATGTGGGTTGATTAAAATTTAATTTTATTAAAAAGTAAATTATAAATGTCTTACAATAGTCATTTTCTTCAGGCTTCGAAGAGTTATAGGCATCGATGCCAAATTCAATGTTTTTTTATGACAAGATGTAACAAACGAGTAATTAGTCTATCTGGTAAGTGGCTACTGCCGCCCATAGACATCTGTAATCAACCCCATGTAAGATTAGACGGCCCATGTAAGATTCGGCCACAGACGCTACTTGCTATCCGAGAGTACTAAGTTGGCAAGCCTCGGAAGGTTTTTTTTTTATAGTTTAACCTAACGATTAGGCAGACGTGCTACCTGATGGAAAGTAGTCAACGCCACCTATGGACATTTGCAACACCAGAGGAGTCGCCAATGCATCGCCGGCTTTGTATGAGAGCTCTTTTCGCACCTTTTTTGAAGAGCCCCATGTCATACATTATTACTACTATTTTTTATTTTTAGGTTATTCGCGGTGAATCACAATACCTATTTAAACAGTCTTTAGTACTTAACTACGAAAAACTTTTGGATGCCTCAAAACAGCTATAGTACCATCCTAAGACAGGTGTCGGCCATTAGTATAAAAACGGAAACATATGTGTTTGAGTATGACATATTAAAAACCTATTACCGTTTACTAATCAACAGGCATATGGGTTACCGGTTTAGATATTATTTATTGACTATAACTTTTCCTTGTGGAATAATTTACAAGGCGGACATGTTTTTTAACTTTATTACTTATTTTTTTTAATATAACTAAAAGTTAAGGGTTATGAATTCAATGTGGGTAATGTGTGGGTGGTAAATTGGGAAGATATAATATTTAATTAGGTTCAAGAAATTATCAAAAATGTATATTGCATCTATTTTGTAACTTGTAATAAAAAATTACCGAAAAATCGGTAGGTATATGTTTCCGTTTGACATCAAAAACATTTTTGTGGCGTTGAATTTGTCATATTTGATCATAGATTAGTAAAGATTACTCCCAGGAAATGTACCCAGTTTTGAGAATTGAAATAGTTGCGTAAAAAAGTTTTGCCACGTCTCCGTGCTAAAATGTCCCTAAAATATTTGAAATAATTATTTATTTATTATGTAAATTACGCAGTATTAGTTATTTATTCGTAAATTTTCTCTAAAAATGTTTTTATTTGTCAAGAATTCAAAAACAGAACTTACTTATAATAAGCCTATACTTATAATTGTGGCTTCATTCAATTTCAAGGCGGCGAAGTATCTTTACTAATCTATGTTAATAAAAAATAAGTTTTACTAATTTAATCCGCTACAAGTACAAATTGATTAATGCCAAATTTAAAGGTAAGAATGTTCAAACAAAAATATGAAAACACTTTTACTAATTTGAAGTTTCTCATTAACCTACGAATTGATAAAATATTTATTCAGAAAAAAAAGATAATGCTCAAAAATATTTTTTATAAGCCAGCTGAATCTTCGCCAGCCAGGTAGCAAAGTAAAATTATTGTCTATGGTACAGCCCGCGCCGTGGGTGGTGGTTGTATGCAACAGATGCAAAAACATATTTTTATAATATTTACACAGATATTAAATGGACTAATTGCTTAATATTTCATTAGCTTTTTTGTTGTTTCATATCAATAACATATTTTGTTTTTGACAATAACAGTTTTTGAGTGGGTTTCTTTCGTATTTCATATCGATTATCGATAACTATGTCATTACCGACTGGTTATATATTGATATGTTGTCAAAATATAGCTTACTTTTGTATTTGAAATGTGCAGATTATAAATCTTTATGTGCGATATTTCAAGTTAATTTTTTCTTAATAATATTTAGCGATGCTATATATTACCTACATAATTTAACTGTATGTTCTACATAAATGAGAATCAATACACAAAAAGTGACCAAAAAAAAGCAAGTGCAAGCAAAAAAGTCCTTGTACGGCGCACATTGCCAAAATTTGTAAGTTGATATTCGCAGAAATTTTATAAAAGAATATTTTTTCGAAGATTTTTCGATTCGAAAGGAAGCTTATAACCAGTTTTATACTTACTCCACTCAAATTAATTTGTGTGTTTAATTAAGTTTCACTCTATTAATATTCATAAGGTTTATGCAGTAGGACATATGTCGCCAAGGTCTTTTTATTAGGACACAAAGATTTTTTCGAGATCTTTGCAATTTTGCGAATCAAAATATTATTATACTGTCCTCAAAATATATTTATGACCAAAATATTTTAAGATTTTTTTTACTTTTGAGGTTAATATTGATTAAGGTAAAATTTATCATCCACTCAATATAATGTGTTAAACCTTTTAAGTATATAAAATATATAATTAATTAAAAAAGAGTTGACCGATTTGTCTCAATAATTAATATAGGAATTTACGATAATTGCTTATTGAGTATGAATTAAAATGGGCAATCATGGTCATAGTATTAAGATTTTTAAATTACTGATTTCTGAAGTAAATAAAAATGAAGTACTGCGAATACCAAAATAATATATCAAATAGTGTAGAGAAGAGCACAAAAAAGCAAAGAAAAATCCACAACCTCAAGAGCATATGAAGCTCACATTATCCTCAAACTCAAGCCCACCAGCAAAAAGTGTAACCGATCATAGCTTTCAATACAAAAGATAATCTATTGAAAACTACTAAACGGTGAAGTTGATGGGTGCCCAAAGCAAATAGCCATAATAACCGTGGCCAGGACAATGCTCCCCCGCTGCTCGACGACAGGGGTACAATCGGACCTTTTTAATTATAATATCACCCACATTATAAAGTTTTTGCTCTTCACAAAAAATAATGCCGCTCGATTGCTACTTTTTGGGGCCCTTTTTTCAACGTACACTCCTGTTGAGGGCATTGTTGAGAATTACGCCGATGTTGTGGTTGTTAACTGTATAAAGCCTTTTTGTGTTCGTTTTGGAAACACGATGGGTTTTATATTGATATATTCGATCGGTATAGACATACGCAGTTGCATATTTCATTAATATAGAAGAATTGAATTTTTTGTTTCTTGATAAAGAAACAAACTATTTTAACGATTATGAAATTAAATACAACTTATTGGAATAAAATGTGATACTTAGCGAAATAATAATACGTGGTTATGATAGAGACGAACTAAATTTTGTAACGATACTTTCGATTTTGAAAATAAATAAGGTACTGATTTAAATATTCTACCTATTTTAGATTGATCGACTTAGTCTTCTGAAGTACGTTCGATAAAATAAGAAAGTTATGAAGTAACTAAAAGTGACCTAATGTTATTAGGTATGCTTATAAGATAAAGCATTCAATAAAGTATAACCTACAGTTCTTTAACACAATGTATTTAACATCAAAGATCTTAAACTTGGAAAAGAAGGTACTCACGAATCCGTGTTTGTCGCTGATGTTGTTGGTCAGTTTCAGTTTGTGGAAGGAGACCACCTTCTGCATCCACTGCTCGCCGGTCGACGGCGAGTCAGGGTGGATGTACATCCTCTTCGGCATCTCAGGGTCCGCTTTACCAGCGACCATCCACCGACTCCGGGAACAAAGACAGGAGATGTAGTTTTGGAAGACAAGACAGAGATGGCTATATGTTTGGTAAGTTCACTTAACTTAGAAAAAATATTGAAGATGCCGTGTTCTTTTTAAATTATTCAATTGCCGTTTAAACTAATAAATTTTAGTAAATATCTGTAATACGATTTTTATTTACAATCATATGTAATTGTGATCGTACATGACTAGTGATTTTAATGAATCCTGTTCATATGGTTTGTTCCATCTTCTAAGATATGATTCTTTTAGACTTGATAGACAGAGCTCTTATCGGACAGTATGTTATATACCTATTTACCTACTCTATCATCATCGTTCTTCTCTATTCTGGTTTTATGGTAATTCAATTTTAATTAATTACCTACTCTATCATCATCGTCCTTCTCTATTCTAGTTTCATAGTAATTGTAGTTAAGCTTTAATAAGCAATGACTAGATAATAAGTAAGTAATCTTGAAATCTAAACAAACATAAAAGCTCGCATTACAAGTTGTATGCGAATCTAATTATTATCTAAGAAGATGAAATACAACTTATCTTGTGTTACACGTTATTTGATAAAATAGGGTAATCTTAACCGTATTCTTTGATAATAAATGAAATTTAAGTGTTGTTCAGGGACTTTAATGACAAAATCATTTTTTTCACTCCATATTTTAATTGCCATAAAATAGAGGACAGATTTTGTTGTTTGTCTTTCTGTGTGTCTATCTGTCTATTTGCCTGTTTGTCGCCTTTATCTTTTGACATCACAGGGAGTTATTACATTAAAAAATCTTTAAAATATTTAGTAAAATTAAAAACCTTCCAAAGGTACAGGAATTACAATTAAATCGAAAGATAGAAAGATGGCATCTCCAATCTTCAGGATCTTCAGATCCTCGAATTCATGTTATCGGCAACATCAATACGAAACAAAACGATCTTTTGAAAGTGAAATTAATTTTTAATTAAAAAAGAACACGGCGCCTTAAAACAGGTGGTCGCATAAATTATAAATATTATGACGCCATAAACATTGTACGTTCACGAAGAACGGAGCTTGTTAGAGCGTGAAAATATTTATTCAATTAAAATAAAGAATATAGTATAGGCCGCGCCAAACTGTTAGTCCGCTCTGAAGTTGTTGCGAGCAGGTGTAGTCATAGAATTTGTTATGGCGACGCGATTCATTTCTATATTCAGAGCGGACTAGCAGTTTTACGCGGATACATAATAATTGACCTGAATGGACTTCGGGTCTTTAAACCGTCCGAATTAAAAGTACAATGGCGGGCCAGTTGCAATTTAACAGTACAACGTACTAGACAACAATGATGCTTTTATATAAGTTTCGAGTAGCAAATGGGCGTGTTCCCACCTGAAGGTAAGTACTGCCGCTCATGACTATCTGTAACCAACTAACTTTTATACAAGGGTTCTACTTGAAGCTGATCACAAACGCTTTACCATTCTTAAGAACTAAGATGGTCATACGAGAGTCAATTATGTGGCTGTTTTATAATATATGCTAATTATGCAAAAATGCACTGGGAATGAGGAAAAAGTTTTTTAATTATAATTTAATGTAATGTAAATAAAAGTCAATAATAAAAGGTTTATAAATAAAAATATTTTACTACTTATGATGTAATTACTTAGGGATGTAATCAAGGTACTTAGCTACGTTGTTGTAAAGTAACCTTGAAAGTTACGAATTTTCTTCGGGCTTTTTATAAAAGATTCGATGTCCATTCTTGCTAAGGCCGTGTACATAAGACAAAAATATTTAATGCATGCACATTTATGTTAATTTAGAGCTTGTCCGGGTGAGATGATAATATACCTCACTTACAACATATAACCTAAAGCACGTCGTATGGGTTTGGTTAGGTTATGTTGGAACAAAAGTAAATATAAAACTAAGTGACAGGGGGCGGCAGCGCCCTGCTTACAGGTTATATAAATTTACTTTACTAAATTTAATTTACTAATTTTAGAAAAAATGCTACATTAATGATGTTCATCATATTCAACAAATTTAGAGTTGAAATTTCTTAAAATTTAATGCACTTGAGTCAGTCGCAGTGAAATTCATTTTTTTTTTATTTTTTACAGTACACTCTTACACCGTATTATTTTTGAATGAATTTATGAGGAAAACCAAATATTGTTGCTTGCCAACGCCATAATGAGAATTACAGATAATCTGTGAGTCAGTGTGTGGGTTTCAGCCCCAGGCAGCAGAAAGTGGAACCAATTTTGACTAAGTTAGGCAAACAGTTAAACGTTATCGGTCCAATTTATGTGTAATAATTCAGGAGCCCAGTTAAATGGCACTGTTTACTAAAGAGGCTAGGCTTTTATTTAAACGGCTAATTAAGCTATTTCGCTGCGACATATACATAGTTAATGGAATAAATGAACCTGTGGCACATAGATTCTTACATACTCTTACATAATCTGAGCCATTAATATATCTACATCTTTATGAAAATGGGTATTAGAAGTTTGATTGTTTATTTTATTCTGATATTGAAATATTACATTTTCTTTTCCTCACACAATTATGATTATTACACACAAGACTATGGTTAAATTTTCCTTTTTTGGGACGTATTTGAACATGATTCTAATTATCCCTCAATCGGACAAGCTCTAAGAATTAGTAAACTTTTCACTATGCACGACACGATAAGATTTGCGGTCATGATTCATTGCACGAAACCTTTTTCTTCTTTTTTTATGCGTGAAAAAGAAAAAGACATTTTCAATTCGTTCTTTACATACGCCAATATGTATAATAATGTTTTAGAGCTTTCGCCTAATGACTCATTGCACAAATGGGTCGTGTGATAGGTAATCGTTAACACATAGTTGCCCGTCGTACAGTAGCACTTCGTGACTGCTAAACACGTAATAACAGGCGACATAGATGACGTAGTTGTGTAAAACGTACCACGTGTAGTAGAGAATACGATCCATAGAGTCATGAATTACAAAACTTGTAATCACCGCATCGTCGTGTCGTGTCGTGCGTAATGAAAACGAGCTTATTTCTTAAACAATTACTTAATTAAAACATGCAGATAAATGGTAAACAAGCGTTACATGTGTCTATGAAAATATTAATAAGCATGTGAATGTAAAAGATCTGCGTCGAACTAAATGAAATACCTACTATAACAACGATGGTAATGTAGGATAACTTAAGACAAATTGTTCTTTTTATTAAATAAATGGGCTATCATCAAAATAAGTGACAGCGTTTTGGAAAGGGATATTTATAATCCCTTGCAAATGCCCCGGGTTGGATAATGATACAACGCTTTCCACAACCACGCAGATCCTTATCATCTTCACATTAAGAAAATTATGGTACGCATGCTTCTTGCCTTATTGTTCTTTTTTTACGAATTACATTAAAATAAGATCTGTTTTCGACCTCTGAAGCTAACCCGGCACAATTACTACAATATTCTTATTTTAATTTAATTCCTTCATCACTTCTTTATTTATACCTGTTGTGGAATTTGTATCTGCAATCGTCCGCAGCTACGATGTCCATTAGCAAAATGTATTTTGCTTTTTTATCAAGACCAGAAACGCGAACTTTGTAGGCAGGAAACATACGTCTGCAAGCAATACGAGAGAAAAACATGGGTTGGGACTCGTTCTTTGCAACGATTTGACATCACGTCGATTGTGAGACATGCCGCTGGACTAGTTTCACTTTTTGCGCCCATTGCTCCCGGGAATCGGCCATTTTAGCTTGTGATCTCTCACCGCACTAATTAGTTTTATTTACGGCCGCCTAACCGCTCTCCGAATTTTAGTTAAGTAATTGTAATGGAATACAATGCGACCACGGCCACCGTATTTGGCATTTTCACGCACATAGCTCCGTTGGGGCTGATTAGCGTAGCGGCGGTCGCGGTGAGGTGTCGCCGAGTATTTGCAACAAACAAAAAGGTCGTGTTTCCGCCACAGACGACCAAAAACGGCGAAGTACGCGCCTATTGTGCGGCTAAGTTGCAGCGAACATCGTGACCGAGGCACGTGAGCGAATGCGCCGGGCGACATGACGCGCGACACTAAAAACCGAGTAACGACACTGAACACCGGAGTGTTCACCGCGGCGTCACCAAAACGAATTTAGAAATCTCTGATCGAGTAATTGGTAAATAATTTATGAACGAATGATTTGTAATAATTAATTACCATATTAACGGCGCTAGACAGCCGGCGCCTTTGTCGGCGACGATATCGGTTTACGGCTGAGTCACAGCCGAAATTTCGACCGGAATGCTCGGTTCGTATTAATTAACGGATATTAAATCGAAGTTTATCGATCGCATCTCGATGTTGCCAAACCTGCGCGTCGGCGGTTTTGATACGGCCGTCGATCGGCGGACATAAAGCGACGGAGCGGAGCTTATCGGCTCTTGTCATCGGGAATTAAACAATGTACACGATCAAATACGATGATTATCGATCGCGGTTCCGATGTAACGATGTACGGTTGCGGTGATGCTGACGTACCCGGAAGAATGTCTACGAGTGGTTTCTCTTACCGGTCGATCGGTTTTAGTGAAGCAAGGAAACCTTCCGAGCTGATATTTCTCACCTCTGGTGTCGGCTTGATCCGCTTTTTACTGTCGCTGCGGCATTTGAGACAAAGATATTTTAATGATATTACCCATCGGATGCGCGTTGAATCCTTAATCATCGGACGATTCCAGGCGATGTTGCGATGTCGTTGCCCTTAAATTGAGCGTGTTCGTACAATGTTTAGACGCAATTAAGAGCGGTTGAAAATGGTTCGGTGGGAACTAGTGCAGTAGGTATCACAAGCTAATGGAATGGGTTAATTTTGAAGCAGCATATCCCATAAGACGTGATGTCAGGCCGATGTCGATCGGTCAGTGGGGGTGATGACCGGTTTGGTCCATGGGTGATACAGGGATGTTCCGCAGGCGATGAATGATGAGTGTGGTCTACCTGTTGTGGAACTTATATCGGTAGTCGTCAGCTGCGACGATGTCCAGCAGTAGAATGTATTTGGCTTTCGCGTCCAATCCGGACACGCGGAACTTCATTTGTGGGAACATTTGTCTGTAATATGGAATATTCCAATCATCTTCAACGTCTTACTAGTGAGACGTTGTGTAAACAACAATTTTGCCTAAAGTGTGAATCAAAAATAAAAATCTGTAAAAAAGTAAGGATGGTCATAATAAAAGCGAATAAAATTTTTATTATGAAAATAAAAAATAAAAATTGTTATAAATCATCTTTTGTTATGACCATCCAAACGTACATACACAAATATACACCAGACAATTTAACCAAATAAACTTAAATTCATTAACACAGGTCATATCAGTCTAGCTATTAAATCTAGTATGGATCATATGGTGATCTATTTTCTAGTACTGTTCTCGCATTGATTTGGGAAGTTCACAGAATTATGCTAAATTTTAAAAGATTATTTGGTTATTTCGTGGTTTGGTTATTTAGAAAAGGAAACCGCCGTCGCTCGTTGTATATGGTACGAATAAAATTAATTACCAACATTTATGTGATCAAAATATGTACATAGTTTTCATTTTCATGTTACACCATTGGCAGACAAATTTGAAAAATCTTTATCCTGCGTACAAGATGCAATACGAATAAAATATTTAATTGCATATCGCCCGATAAGCTAAGACACTCTAAAAATTGTTAGATGTTAGGATTGATAATTCTATATAAGACAATTTTTAGGGTTACCAGCCCATCTATGATAACAGAAATGCAGACACTTCTATAAGGCATAAATAAGTGTGACGGAGGTGCCACATAGTTTCACCTAGTTAAGGGTATAACGCGTATGACACTGCATTATTCGGAAAGCAATGCTATTTTGCCACATTTTAATCGCGCTAAGAGGTGTGGGAATTGGATTCCCACGCTTTACCGAACGTTTAGAATCTCAAGGTCCGGGATTCTAATAGTAAATCTTTGATTTTCCGAAGCTACGTGTATTATAATTTGTTAATCGGCATTGGAACAGACTGAAGGTTTTGAAGGTGGTAGAACCCTTTGTGGTTCGACTCCGGCGGCACCACCGCCACACCTATTTCTACCTAATAACAGCAGTGTTAGGCGCTGCTAAAGCTTGCTTTTTTTCTTTATTATTGAGTCTTTATACTGTACTCGTATGTCTATTTCCATTTTTTAGGTAATGAAAAATTTAAAGCTTTAATTCTTCACATGTTGAATAATCAATTAAAAGAATCACCAAAGTTTAATCCATTATCATCCAGCCCAGCAGTGGGCCAGGACGGTCAAGATTCTTAAGCCTCGTGTCATCACGTGCGAGTATCTTGTAGATGCTTACCGCTCATTAGCCGGGTGATTTACCGGCGGTACGTGACACAGCGGAGCGATTGCGAACCTGATGGACGGTGTGTCACCGCGCGTACCGGCCGGCATACGGATTTCGGATGGTAGGTTAAGGACCTGGGTTTGCTTGATGACACTTTTAATTGGTGGAGTTTTTTATTTGAGTAGTTTTCATTTGTTATTTACCCAATTTTTACTTAAATGTTACAATTGTAGACAAAGTCAATTGAATAGTACCTACCCAAGGGTTGAAATTTTTCAATGTTTACTATGAAGAAGCTGTCAAATGTCGCTAGGCAAAACATTGGATAGATAAATCATTAATAACGAGCGAAGGTGCATATTTAGATGGTATATTTTATCAAACAATTTTTTTCAAGCGGTTGCATTTTTATGAGTTTTTACTTTTGGTCCCAGTATAATGTATTCAAGGCATGAAAATAGATTTTATTGTTACTTTTTATTATTTTTAGGTATTGTGTCCGGTTTATCTATCAACTGGGCTAGTATAAACTAGCAAAATCTAACTTTAAAAAACTATTATTTTTTTTAGTTTTACATCATAATAGATCTATTTACGATCTATGATCATTGTCGGGATATATAAATACGATATGTAACTACATGTAATCTAAATTTAATTCTTAATTTTAAAGATAATCATTTTTATAGTTACTAGATCAAGTGGCTATCCACGAGTGAACTCAATGACGTGTAGGGTTGGACGCTTAGAATATTCATTGTGGTTTACATAAACATGATTCCATAATAGGCATGAGATATTGTGAGGTTTGCTCCCGGTTAGCACACGCGGAGACGAGACATAAATTATATTTTATATGAGGTCATTTACCATAAGTATGCATCTACCTATTTACATTGAAACAACAAAAAAATGTCCAAGAATCGAATCAAAGAGTGAAGTGTTTTAGTAATTATCTACAATTAAATATTTCATAAATATAATATTTACTTATTGCCATTTCATATAACGTATTATTTTATAATTACTTAAATCATTTTGGTCTTTTACAAATATCGCACATAATTTACGTTATAAATGAAAAATAATTAAAAACCGATAAGTGGTAGGTATTTTTAAACTTTAATCTAATACTATATAGCTATTCAGTCCCATATAACTAACTCTTTTAGCAAAACTGTTTACCCACATAATTTTTATTCGAAGCAGATACTAAATGTGAATGTAGTTCCTAAACTGCACAAGAATGTGACAGACGGATGTTCACTGAGATGACGAAATTATAAGGCTTCTGTGTTTCACTACAAAATCAATACCTTTATCTTATGAATTATAACATATTCTTGTTCTTAAGAGTTCAATACAAATGTAACTCGATATTCATTAACAAATTATGAAGTAGAAACAATAGATTTTGTTTATTTATATGTAGTTTAATTTATTATTTTTCTACTTCAATTTTTAGTAATACGAAATAATATTAAAAAAAATCTCAAAAATATAATCTTTATTATAGTAATCATGATTTTCTATTAAATTAAAGTTGAAAATGATCGTGTAATCTACCTGCAGAAGGTATTGAGCATATATTCATAACTAAACACAAATAAAAATCAGGTCCGTGATACTAGCCATAGATGTTAATACTAAGGATCAAGTTGGACTGCCTTGTGTAAGTATTATTTTAACACAACCTTCTTATCAGAATACAGAAGTGATGACAACTGTAACTACTGACTGTAGGTAGAAATAGATGAGGTGATAGGGCCCCCAGTTGACAAACGTAAGAGAAAAATGTTCGCTAAATAACATATAATTTATGGTATGATGACCATAATGTTTGATGAAGCTTGTATTAATATATATTTTTAAGCTGTAAGAACAATTAATCAATTATTTATAAATTAATATTATAAATTTATAAGTTATCGTATGAATCGCAAATAAAACCTATGCAATATATGTAGATAAAAAAGTATGCACGCACGCGCAGATTGCCACCGTGAAATTTAATACAAACGCCTCTACAACATCGCACCAGAATTACTTGACCTCTGACACACGAGCACCGTTATTCTCTGTGCCTTGCTTTAACTTGTTATCGAAAACTTGTGGGAGGTCTATAAATTGGCCATTATGCGAGAAACGTCCAGCGTAACATGGCCCTCGTTCGCTGATATTAAAATACGGTTGATAGGCGGCGATACGTTGGCGAATGTTCGGAAAAGCGTTTAGTTCTTACGTAAGATAAGACACGATTGTCAATCACGTGTCTAACAGTGCACGCTCGCACTTCACAGACTCTCGTTGACTTAGCTGGAATTTTCTGAACTAATAAATTACGATAACTCAACAACGGATTGTTTGTTCGTAATTAATTACAGAATGATTGATCGCTCGCCGGCTTATCTGGATTCATTGCGATTTATAACAGGCTATTTCTATTTTACGGTAAAATGGAGTCGTTCATTAAAATCACTCGCATGCACGTCCGTTCGCTTTATTTTGTTCGACGTGTTCGAGGAAAACACGAGAGCGAACGACGTGCGAGCAACTACTTTCTCGCTTTGGAGCGTGTGAGTGACAGAGATGGATGTATGCAGAATAATTGTCATCTTTCTGTCAAATGGTCGGACTTGTTTCCTGTTTCGGTGACAGCGGCTGTCAAATGAACGCTTTGCTTTGATCTCTGAGCGATGTATTCATTTGTTGATTGACATTTACAAATCACGTTGACAGAAGTTAGTCAAACTTAATTAACATAACAATTCAGACTGAACGAGAAAGGACTTGGTTTATATTTTTATTAGCGTTGTAGTTAGTGATCTAATATAAATTCATGTCTTACTCTGGAGAATAAGGACGAAAGCTCTACTTTAAGCTGACCACAGATGCGTTCTCATTAGGATTAATGCTCAGGATATCTCTCAAGTATGACACCTTGCAAAAGGTTATTTACTTTGAAGCTAACAACAGCTTAATCAATATTTTCGTCGTAATCAAATACCCTATTCTTACCACATCCTTCAAACCATATTACAACAATATTAAGCCGAAATTTATGTTAGCGTAGACAAATTACACGAGCAAAATGATAGAAAATTTTCGGCGATTTTCTCGCTATATTTCTATCGTCTCTCGTTTGGAGTCAGACACGTCCGAAGAGCGATTTTTATGGATTTATGTGTTAATGAATCGAGTTCATTCTCGGAAATCGAAAGGTTGATGAAGAAATAAAATTCCGTGTCGTCTCTCGCCGGTATTCGGCAGGTGACGGGACATTAACTTGGCCACAATGTCAGCTTTACGAGTGGAAATCATTGACTTCACATGTAGGCATAGACTTGTTATCCGACTGTGGAGGGTAATGTTCGAGTGTATCATGTATGAATCAATTTTTGACAAACCTAGGGTTGCCACCTTTTTTTTCTTCAGATAAAGTATATTGATTATTATAGGTAAGAAAAGAAGTACATAGTATCAATATAAAGTACACTTTATTTTTCTCTATTAATATATTTAAAATAAGGGATGTCGCGTTGGCGAGTGACGACATCGATTCAGCACCAATCGATAAATTTCGTTTAAAGAAACAATACTTATTACTTACGACTAAACTTTTAAATCAAATGCGAAATAAAGTATTTTCGTGTACTTTATTGTTCTCATAAAGTATAGAGTACAATTACCTGAAATAACGTACAATACTTTATTATAAAGTACAGGCAACCCTACCTGAAGCCCAAACGGCTTGACGAATTTTAACTTAAGAGGAATCGTTGGATTTGTTTAGATTGTGGTAGTGGTAGATATTTGCTAGAGGTATATTTTAAAGCAGTCGTTATTTTTTATTGTATAATTGTTTTCTAGTTATATTTTAGTTCAAATATATGTAAAAAGACAATCGACAATCTATCGAAAATTTAATCAAAGAACTTTTTCAGTTTATTAACATTTTTAGTTCAAACGTTTTAATGAAAATTTGCAGTCTATAGTTAGTAGGTCAACGGTTATTTTTTTTACTACTTCACAATACGTACCGTGAACAGATGCGTTTAATTGAAGCGTGAATGCGTGCATTAATTATATTTATGTCGCTAAGAAACAATGTAACGTGTTTCTTAGTGTCATTGCCGCAAGATGGAATTTTATTTATTAATAGGAGCCGAAACCCATACATACAACTTTGTAGAAACTTGGTTGAAAAGAGCTTAACAAACTTTAAGAAACCTGGTAAGGCCAAAGCGAATACTATTGTCATAGTATAAGTAGGTATATTATTCTTATTTTTTTCTTTATCCAAATAATTTTACTCCAGAAGCACCACCCTCACAACTATTTGTGCCTAATTACGGCAGTTTTAAGCCTCGATGTAGCTTTAAGCCGGTTTGAAGGCTGTGATAAGGCAAACGTGCTTATCTGAGGCGTTACAACGTAGTCCTCAAGGGTAGAAACGTATGGCCGACCTAAGGTAGGACCGTAGGACTGTAATCTAATCGCATCTGTTTTTTACACGCTTTATATTAGCTTCACTTGTATGTTTGTCCGTGAGTAACTCCGTTTTTAATACGCTTTTATTAGCTTCAGACGTATGTATGTTGGTATGTTAGTATGTAACGGAATTTTTGAACATGATTTTAACCCCCTTCAAAACGTCGGATTAACTTGAAATTTGGCATACTTATTAAGGACCGATGACAATTCAATATTTTAAACATTCTGACCCGTTATCCTTACTAGGATAATCAGGATCAGCGATTTTTGTTTTCCTGAGACCCGGAAGGTCTGCGTTAAGACCAATAAAGGAATCTACCAGGCGCGCCGATCACCTAACCTAACCTGACCTGACCTGACCTGACCTCAACTTCGACGCGTCCGTTGTTAATAGCATCATGAAGCGGTGTCTCATCATCCTTATTCATTCAGCACTTCAACATCTGCACCTTCCTTTAACAAGATTTCCACTATTTCATTGTTCCCATTTCTTGCTGCCAAATGTAAAGGCATATATGATTTCAGCTCATCGTCATAGTCACAACTTATATTATTAACTCGAGCTGTAAAATTAATTAAACTACTAACAGTTTTAAAATCTCTGCAGGCAGCAGCAACACAAAGAGAAGAAATTCTAGAATTATTTTTAATATTAACATCATCATGCTGTAATATTAAATCGATGATTGGACGACGTCCTTTTGAAATGGCTAGATGTAAAGCAGTTGACCGTTTTTCTCTTGAGTATTGCCATCAGCGCCTGTTTTTAAAAGATGCTCTATCATCCTTTTTCCGTGATTACTTTTATCCAAGATAGAGGACCTGGGATATGGTATAAATTATGAAAGAAAGCAGTTAGCATTGGCAATTCGGATGTTATTCAACAACTCCTCTGGGATTTTCACGTTAACAATAAAAATAAACACCAATGTAAAACACCACTTCATACAGCTGTGTTAAACAATGACCCAATATTCATTTTTGCACTGCTAAGCAAAGGTGCTGATGCTGATTCGAAAGATAAACTTGATAATACGCTACGGAATAATCGTTAAAATAATCGCTAAAATAATCACTAAAAAATGAAAAATAAATAATAGTTAAAAAAATCTAAAAAATACGCTTTTATAAAAAATTCGACCAAAAAATGAAAAATAAATAATAGTTTAAAAAAACTAAAAAAATACACTTTTTATAGAAATATTTTTTTTTTAAATTTGAATTAAGAATAGTGTAAATAAGATAAAAATATTTTTTATTGTAAAAAAAGCGTGGGGTGCTTTTTAAGATATTATCAAAATGATAATCCTTCTACTCAATATCTATCTATCAATAAAATATTTATAACTATTGACACCATGCACCCCACGCTTTTTTACAATAAAAAATATTTTTATCTTATTTACACTATTCTTAATTCAAATTTTAAAAAAATATTTTCTATTTTTTAGTTAGATTTTCTATAAAAAGTGTATTTTTTTAGTTTTTTTAACTATTATTTATTCAGTAGAAAGAGATCAACGTACATCCTTATCTTACCCTGCATGTATGAAAGAATGAAATAGAATACCGAAAGCTTTTTAGTTGATTTTATCATAAAAGCGTGTTTTATAGTTTTTTGAACTATATTTATTTTAATATGTTACGGGTACTTACAATACACGGTTCTAATTTATTTATTGCCGATCTTTGATTCTAATTCCGCGATCGTATCAGTTTTAAATCATATATTAGCCGCGGTTGATAACAGATGACCATGGGCGGCAGTAGCCACTTACCATCAGGTGAACTGCACGCTCCTGTCATAAAAAAAACTAGACCATTTGTTACCAAGTCAACAATTGATTGATATTTATCGCAATGTATCCTATCTCACATTTTTGCAAGATGGTATTCCAATTAAGACGCCTATAGCCACAAAGGTATTTTTATGTCCATACTTTTCTATTTAATACTTGCGGTATGTATCTTTTTGTGCAGAATTCATTCTGTAGTCTACTTAGAAACGTAATGAATGTTATACCATTTACACATAAAATCTATTTCATGTCAGTGTGCGTTGAATGTTAGTTCGAGCACGAATGTTAAATTGCCAAAACTTATCGTCATTAGCACATAGGTATCAATTATTTTTACGGGTTGCAAATAAGCATGTTTACATGTTAAGTAGTCTGTTGTAGTAGATTAGTATAGATTACTCACTCCTTACAAGAAAATGTAACCAGTTTTGATAATTGAAATTGTCACTGTCATCTATTTTCGTGTTTGAAACATATTAAAAAAGTTTTTAGAGCATTTACGAATGAAACGATATGTCTCCGCACTTTTTCTTTGATTTCGTGTTGATTTGCACCACTTTACTGTGCATGTCGGCATTGTTCCGCGTAAATTACACCATGACAGTCGGAGACGTAACGAGAAAACAGTCAGCCATTTTACATGTGTCAGTTAATGGCTTCCTTCAATTACAAGGCGGTGAGATACCTATACTTATCTATGGTTGCTATGAATATCTTTTGATTGACAAATGTAATTGTTATCTAAGCTTGATCAAATCCGTTGCTACCCCTGAGGACGAAATTGGAAAGCCTCTTGTAAGGCGTCCTTTTAATCCGCAATACTTATTTTGGAAAACCTTAGTTAATTTTTACTTTCGCTAACGCTTCGCACAATTACAGACATGTAATCCTTTAATTCTAGCTGAAAAACATCCTGCGCAGAACGGATGAGCGTCGCGGCGAGTACCGACTACTTTATTTACACACTCTTATTCGCGTTTATTCGTCAGCACCTGGCGAGTATCTAAACATAACCTTATCTCGCGATGACAGAACTTATCCCAAAATATTTAGGGTCCTTATGTAAACTTAAAACCCGTGGAAACCAAGCACAAAGCTCGTTATTTAATAAGAATTTTGTATGAACTAATAAGACCAGATTCAGATTGCATAATGCAAAAGCGAGAATGAATCGAAATGGTCCCATTATAGAGATTTGTCTTCATCTAGATGCAAATGAGTGCAGCGCTGTTACTTGGAATTTCTGTTGTGGGTTTAGACTTGTGTTTTAGCGCAAGCGATAAAAAGTAACGAGTAAATAGTGTAGAAATATACTGACGTGATATTTACTACATATCTCGGTAAAAAATGATAAAGTTGTAACATGAAGGAAAACATTTCTTTAAAAGAAAATTTCGGATAGCAAGGTATTTTTAATTGCTGAAAATATAGAAAACCTCATGAAAAAAATATTTTGGTAGAAAAAATATTTTTTTTTTTTATTTATTTATATACAACATAAATAATTAAATGTTATTAAAACATATGTAATGTACCTACGGTATATATCGCATTTTTTGTCACACCCAACACTGCACTTAGTTTTTTGTTAGGTATCATAGGTACCTTATTTTTTTACGAGGGAGAAACCTTCAAATTCTTACCGGATTATTACCGCACTAAAACCCCCCCGGTGGCACTACGTTTTTCTACCCACCAACTGCTAGTAAATATGAAATCATTACCGCTTACTCGTCATTAGTACGACTGCTGGTCAAAACAGGTGCTTATTGTGATTTATTAGCGTTTAGCATTTAAGTGCAGTTTAGTTGACTATCTCATACACCGTTAGGATCGTGCGCCGCATGTAAGATAGCTGCACAATGGACTTATTATGATTATCATGGGTCGAGGAATTTCTACTTCCTTATGGTCAGATAGGTCCAGTGTTTACATTCTGTGCTTACTGTTTTAGGGTTTCGTCCCTAAAGGGTAAAAACGTAACCCTAGTACTGAGCCTTCACTGTCTGTCTGTCTGTCCGTCTGTCTCTCTGACACCCCTCTGACCTCTGACGTCTTCTTCTCTGACGTCTGTCTTTAACTGTAATAAGTTTAGTAGGATAGAATAATCGTGGGCGCTATAATAAAAAAAAATAAAAAACTCAAAAATAACTTTGTCAATTACTCATTTATAACGTCCACAATCTCCCATCAACGCAGATCTGCTTCATACTAGAAATGGGTGTAGGAGTGCTACCTCACCGGTCGAACCATACAGTCTCTACCTCCTTTAAATCTCCAAAAGTGATATGTCCAGCAGTGAGAGCAGGTTGCAACTAATATGCCAAATGCGAATATTTGTTTGTTTGCTAAACTTTCACGCCTTTACTACATAACCGATTGTCATGAAATTATGTACACACGTTTTCAGGGGCTTAGAAAAGCATATAGATCCCAGTTATCCCGAAAAAAGTACCATTTCTCAGGGATAGAAAAAAATCTCCTGTGAGCAAAGCCGCGGGTAAAAGCTAGTAAGTAATGAGATAATTTTAAATAAGATCGTTTAACGTGATCTACGTAGGCATAGAATAAGCATACATGTATGAGACGTAGAATTGGCACATATACTAACTGCAGTGTCGGCTGTTCGCGTGAAAGGCGAGCTGCCTCGATGGAGCCCGGCTACACAATCGCTAAACGACAGTTTAACTATCGCTTAATATCGCTCGGTTAAGTAACATTGTTGAAATGAGCAGTGAATATGAAAAATGGATAATGTTGTACAAATATGACGACTGTAAAGTATTGTAAGTTCTGAATTTCTATGTTGGTTGTAGGGAAATTAAACTTTATTAGCGTGAAAATGTTCGATATAAACTTTGAAGCCAGTTGAACTTTAATTAAAATAATAACATGATTATTTGTTCTGTTTAAGACTATATAAGGCATATAAGTGGAAGGTTAAAGAGTTGTTCTGTTTTTAAATAATCAGGCGACAACAAATGTTATACAATTCACATGAAATAGATCAATGTTTAAACATGTAATCATTATTCTAAAATAAAAAATAAAAAAAAATTTTCACTATTAGAATTCACACATCCAGATTAACAACAAACTACAGTTGTAAGTCACAATCGTTTTAACTCGTAGTTAGAATAAAACCATTAGTTAATAAACGGTTAACGGTATTGTGCTACTAGGCGGTGCCGAAGCCACAAGAATGCGTCAACGTGTGAGCAGATGCGCCACCCCCACCCGACGCCACTTTAGCGAATTTTCACGATCACCCCCTCAAATAACACCTAGTTGACACGGTGCTAATGACCGGGTTTTGTAAAGGATTTTTCTTATGGACACCATCGGATTTTTTAGTATCTTGGCGTAAGTATAGATTAGAAACTTTTTTATATTATAGTAGTAGGAATCGGTAAGTAACTATTAAGAATAAGATTAGAGTCCTATAAGAGGTCAAACCTAAATAAGATAAGAGCAGGTACTACCTGAGGTGGGCCGTAGATGCGTAGCTGCCCTTGAGTACCAAGTTGGAACGCCTCGTACATATAATTGTATGTCTTACCACACCCTTCAAACTAGAAAATAGCAGCGCTTACATTGCTGTTATGAGGCAGAAGTAGGTGTGGCGGTTCCTTCGGAATTGACACACCAAGTCTTTTACCATTAATGAACCATACGATAACATAACTTTATAGCCGAGGTAGAATAGTAGTTGAAACTAGGTCTCTTAATCAATAGGTCCGAGGTTCCAATAGACACGAACTTCTACGTGAAAAGTCTAAAAAGTGGTCAAAGGTGTGTGAAGTTACCCAATTTACACTTAGTCAGTGGCGTGGGCTACGGCTTAAATCCCACTCTGAAAGGACCCGTGCCCAACAGTGGGACGACAGGTTGACAACGACAACATAAAACGAACTACAAAGTTAGGCATTCCTTTAATTTAACTCCATTTAATCGATACTACGGTAAACTGGTCTTAATCATAATTTAAAGTTTATCTAATTTATTCTAGCCATTAAATTTTACACGGGTAACGACCGTTTGACCATAACTTGGAATGTCAACTCTATTGTGTCACCCATATAGTATAACTTTCAAAGCACCATTAAGCTTAGATTAAGCTCGATGAAGTAAGTGTCAAGACTTATTATTCTTTATTAGTTCTCGTCTTAATTATTAAGTGGTATACCTATTTTTGAAGGTGTAGGAACAAGTTAAATTATAGTGGTATAGTGGTGGACCTTTGTTTTTATTTTTGCCACAAAACAATAATGATTGTAGCTATTGTCAGCCTTATTAATTGCTGGGTAAAGGATTCACAAAATGTGGATTTAGATAGTCCACCACAATGGTCAAGTACAGATGACGCATACTTTACAGAACTTTTTCGAGAAATCGCAGGCATATAGGTTTCTTTATTATATTCCTTAACCCTTGAAAACAGTATTAATTAATTTCTAATACACAACTTCGAAAAATTAGCTGCTAGGGATTCGAACTCAAGACCTCAGAATGAGCTGGACTCGAACTCAAGACCTATGAAAAACCAAATTTCAATCCACTACGCTACACTCATATATACATTGCTAATGTAGTGTCGCTACCCTTTGTCGGGTTGAAATAGTAATGGCATGCGTATCACCGTACGTCGTTTTCACACGCGTCCTATTTTAGAACTTAGGCAACTTACATACGGACGACTAAAATCCTGTCTTAAAAGTCCGTCTGCTTAATACTTACAGAATTATATATTTATTTTATGCTCTTAAAGATGGTATAATCCTTCGTGGTTAGACCGTTATTTTATTTTTCTCATTATTATTTCTACTTACAGTTCTACTTCCTTCTGCCTACTATATTGCCACTGAGGACTAAATGAGCTCACATTATGTAAATCAACCGGCATTTACATCCACCGAAACTCAGACTGCTTCACGCTAGAAGTAGGTTTGTCGGTGGTACCTACCTAGCTCTATCTATCACCTCCTAATATAATTGATATTGTTATAAAATTCTTATAGATTAGGAGGTTATAACGGTTAAGTGTAGCAGTGATAGCCTAGTGGTTAAGAAACTCGGCGTCTGGATCGAGGGGTCCGAGGTCAAATCTTAAGCATCTTTGATTTTTCAAAAAAATATATGCGCATTAGAAATTTATTATCACTTGCATAAACGGTTAAGGAAAACATCGCGAAGAAACCTGCACAGCTGATACATTTATAAAAAAAAATCTCAAAGGTATGTGAAGTCTACCAATACGCACTTGGCCAGCGCGGTGGACTATGGCCTAATTCTTCTCATTCTGAGAGGAGACCCGTGCCCAGCAGTGGGATAATAATGGGTTGATGATGAACGGTTAAGTGACTGTTATCGCAGGCAATATAATAAGTTAATAACAATGTTATAAAAATAAGGATGTTTATCATCACATAAATCTGTCAGAAGTTTAAAGTGCCTTAAAGATTTATTTTGTTTACAATTCATTTGCGAATACAGCATATTTGATGAAGTCTTAAGGACTGTCATCAGTGTAAAACTTTGTCATGACAAATCTTTGTCATATTTATGAAATTTAGCAAAGTTGTACGTTTTTCCCATAGATTAGTAAAGATACTTCGCCGCCTTGAAATTGAATGAAGACACAAACGGCTTATTAGTAAGTTCTTTTTTTAAATTCTTGACAAATAAAAACATTTTAAGAGAAAATTTACGAATAAATATCGAATAATTTACATGATTGCTTAATTTACATGATAAATAAATAATTATTTCAAATATTTTAGGGACATTTTAGCACGGAGACGTGGCAAAACTTTCTTACGCAACTATTTCAATTCTCAAAACTGGGTACATTTTCTTTTTAGGAGTGAGTAATCTTTACTAATCTATGGCTTTTCCTTCGTTCAAATTTATTCGCATTGACAGTATCGTCAAAAATAGTTGACGCATTTTTTGACAAAGTTTTACTGAAGTATTTTTAAGTATTGTAGAATAAAAAAATATTTCTTTTCTGAATATCTAAAGTATTGTCAAATTTATTGCAAATTAAATCGTCTTTTTGTTAAAACTTACAAGTATTTTACCAAAATAAAATAAATTAAATTTAGTAAAGATTTTTCTAATGTAATTCTTAATTCTTTTTTTGTTTATTTTATCATTATGCACTTAAGAATTGTATAAGGTAATATAATAATTAAACATTTGTAAACAAAACACAAAACTACATTCGAAATTCAAAAGCAGCAGTCCCTAAGTAAAAGGCATCAATTAAATTAATTTTGGTACAATTCCGTACAAAACGGGTGTGTGGGCCGGGGGTCAAAGAATTAGAGATAATTCAAAAATGGCCGCGCGTGGGCCTTTACGAGCGATGTTTACAACATTCTCTTATTGTTCCATACATTTGTTGATACAGTGACTAATCTTTCACTTTAAATCTCACAATACGTATTACTATACACAATAACTTTGTTTTTTTATAAATAGAAGTAGCATACGAACATGAAGTTTACGGCAGTACCGCCCATTGATATAATTATGATTATAATTATATTGATTAACAATTATTCTTCTACTTGCGGAGTCTTATCTAATCTGAGATCGGCTACAGATGCATCACTTCTCTTGAAGACTAAGTGGGAACACCTAGAAATATGTTTTCCCCTAACCACACCCTTAAAACCACCTTTAAAACACCTCGGCTTTAACAGAAATAAGTTTGACTTCCGGGGTCGAACCACGAAGGGTCCACTTTCAAACTAAACAGAAAGAGTAAAAATAACTATAAACCGTTTACAAAAAACACTAACACAAAGACAAGTGAAAACGTAGCACTAAATAAACATTCAAAAAATTTCACGTATATTATGTTATTCGATAAATATTGTAAACGGTAGCCAAAGCTGTTTGTACTCGATTGTGTAAAGATTAATGGCGTACAAACATACTGTTATCTGGCGATTAGTATTCTGTAACACTTGCAAGGTGCTCTAATTAAATAATTTAAATTAAAAGCCTTATGATAGTTAGGTAGGCTCTTTTAGTCCACTGTTTGATTGCCAGCGATTAAGCGATTTCGTACGATCAACGAATAAAATCAAAGTAATAAATTTTTGCCTATGAAGGTTTTTATAGGCAGAAACTGTTAACCTGTTATCTTCGGTAGGCATTGGATAGATTTATTTATTAATAACCGTTAAGGCAAATCTGTACGGAACCAAACTTGTATTTGTTTATGAAATTATTTTACTTTTTTGTTTTGTAACAATGACAAAATTTAAAACTGAATTTTAGTTTCTCTGTCTGAGTATTGTCTGCGTTTTGTACATACAGTAATAGTATACTGACAGTAAAAATATAGCTGTCGTTAAAATACTTTATTTCGCTATTCGCCGTTATGGAGAACAGAGCCTTAATTAAAATTAGTTTCAATATTCTGACACCTGTCGTCTAGCAATTAATAAAACATCATCATAGCCTATGTTATATTAATTAAGAGAAATAAAATAGACTATTAAAACCATTGACAAAATAATTTATGGGAGTTTGCGAAACGGGCCTCTTAATGATTAAAATTATTAATTACTGTGCTTTTTGGTTGCTTCTAAACAAAATACATCTGCTTCTTAATTACACAGTTAATGGCGTTAAATATTTTAAAACGACGATTTAGTTCACAATGTGTGATAAACATAGTGTTTGATAAGCGAATTTAGGCAAATTCCTTTTTAAACTAATCTGTTATGAGGATTATAGAAAATGTACTAGATGGTGCCCATAAATTACCTAATTTGTATCAAATATCTTGCAATAAGTATTGTATGAACCGCGGTAGGTTTCTCTTGTTGACAAAATTCGTCGACAAATTAAAAAATAACATCGAAAAAATATTAAAGTATGCGGTAGGCTTCACGAACTTTTAAGCCGCCCCCAGTTGTGGAGAAAATTTGCAATTTAATTTGACATCTATTTTATTAGGTAACAGGTTGTTCTCCGAAAACGTGAAGATTAAGGCTCCGTTTACATCTACAGACATTAAACGTGTCAGACACTGGTCGTGGCAGGCAAAATCATATTTGAGAGGCAGTTTTGTCTGCGCGACTATGGAAGACATATACGACAAACGTTAATACATATTGTATGAAATATACTATTTTGTCTGCTACGGGACGCGTCAGACGCTCTATGCCTGTTGACGTAAATTAACCCTATAACGTCGAGTCAAATAGAATGATGTCTTCACTAGGCCATGTCTTTTCGATTTCGACTATACCTATAAAATACTAGCTGACCCGGCAAACGTTGTGTTGCCATATAAATAAAAAAATGTTAAGGGGGAAATACCCTTATCACTTAGGGGCATGAAACATAGATAGTAGTCGATTCTCAGACCTACTGAATATGCTTATAAAATTTGGTGAAAATCGGTAAAGCTGTTTCGGAGGAGTACGGTAACTAACATTGTGACATGAGAATTTTATATATATTCATTGCACGATCACACCTAACTCTACTATATCTGTGGTTAATGGTCTACCATAGCTCTCACTTAAATTACGTTTTTATCTATACTTTCGTCACTCATTTACCGTACGCCTAAATGTAGTGCCACGATCGCCTATAAAGATAACGTAACGCTACCGGACACCATACGAATAATTAATAAAAATATTTCCGAGAACCAACGCGATAGACACCGAAACGTCGCGTGTATAAACCGGTAAACTGTCACATGTCGATCATATGTTAGGTGCGCGGCAGATTGGTGAAAATTGCAAAGTGTGAATAGGTTATTTTAATGAAAATATAGGTTAGCAAATGAGCATGAAGCAAATCTAATATCAAAAAGATTACGTATACGAAGTGCGAATAATAGGTGATTTTAATGAAGAAGCAAATGAGCATGAAGCAAACCTATATATAAATATACCTATATAAAGATTATACTAATGAAAGCTAAAGCAAATAATAAAATAAAAGAATGAATGATGCTGGAAAATCAATACCAGCAGGAAAGAACTGATGTTGTGAAGGTAGACGTTTAAGGCGCCCATGAATCTCCACTAACCTCTTATAGGATTCAAGTGGTTGAACTCAGGTGGCTATGACTGAAGTATTTAATACTTGCAAACATTACCAACTTAGTACTCGCAATGCCTCTTATACCTTGCTAGAATTAACAGAAATTATAAAGCAGAAATAGATAACATCAATTACGTACATAAATTTTATGAAGGTAAAATGGAAGAAGCAAACAATAATAAAATCCTCCTGTAACTACCGCCCAAGGACTTCTGACGTCGATGTACGGATTCTGATGACTAGAAGATGATAGAAGCTAACCTAACCTAACTGATATTGATCAAAAACGTTGCTACTTTTAAGGTGTTCGGCCCTATAATAATTATGAAGCTCTGTCGTTTTCGTATGTAAGGTATGATTGTAAGAAGGCTTCATATAAGTTTTGGCTCAAAATCAGTGGTAGTTTATGACAAAACAGATGTGACGATAGCAGCGCTATCCTATATCGATGTTACAAACGATTCCACGATTTATATTCTCACACTACATGCTAAAAATCTTATTTAAAAATCTCTAATCTGCCATTACCCTAACATCTAGGTGTGAAACGTTATTTTTTCTCAAAATACACCACAATTCGATAACACATTCTAGTTGAATAGACATAAAGTTTATTTTACATTAAAACTATTTGAAACGCAACATTTTAAACATTAAATTATTTGGTTAAATCATGTTTTGCATGATCTGTTGTGACAACTACCACCCAGGAGGTACGTTAAAGGGTCTCAAACTGAAATGCGAATCGCAAACACCTTTTGACAGTTTCAAAAAGTGATAACTAAATTTTGACGGTCTAGAAGTGAAGCCTCAAATTTTGTATGAAGAGACAGAAATAGCAGATAGTTGCAGTCCAACTGATATTTAGATACATCAGACTATTGGCAGAAATTAAATTTTATATGAAGTGGTAGAAATATGCAGCCCATCTGATGCTTAGACAGCTAATGCTAGTTATTGGCAAATTTAATGTGAAGTTGGTTATAGATGTCCTATCTTTAAAGACATAAAATCTCAAATTTTGTATGAAATGTCCGAAATATGCTGATATTTAGATACTGTATTTTACTGACAAAAGTTTCAAACTAACTCTTAGTACTAACACTATCCACGCAGAGAGATCACCATAACGGTCTAGTACATAAAGAGTTTTGGGTTCGATCCTCGGTCAAGCCCAAATAATGATACTTTTATAATATGGGTCCGGGTATTTGAGTCTTTATGTGTGTCCAATGTCCATAGCACCCACGACACAGGGACTCATAGTGAAGGACTGTGAATGTAGAAATAATTTTCCTTTCTTTCATAAATCTATGATGGTAGATTGAGACGTGGGTTACCAATAAGCGTAGGTAGATTGTTTCATATTCCTCGTTAAAATTGGATCAAACCGTTTTATGAATTGTTAATAGTCTTATAGACCATTTACGACCAGTTTACAAACATTTTATGTTTAAACAAATAAGCGCTTCACCTCAGGAGATGCTATTAGCGTCAAAGAAGTTAAGAGTGGGCGAATTCTTATATATTTATACGTGATATGATTGACGTTAAATATTTAATATGGAAACTTTTGTTTAACTTATATATCTACTAAAACGAACGGTACCAGACGAGATGAATCGAAATCTACGAATATATGTTGAAGTTACTTTTGAACTCAGGTAGAGTAAGGTCACATATGGAGACGAAAGATTCTTTATAAATATTTGGGAAGATAATTTATATATACACTTACATATGAGGCGATCTCAGTCCATAGGAGTTGCAACATATCAGGGGTCACCTTCAAATAGAACCCTATTCTATATACAGTTAAACAGATAGCAGTTACTTCTTACCATCAGGTGAAATACATCATATTTTTCAATTTTATAAAAAGATAATTTCGTGGAAAATTTAAACCAAAAACAATAAAAATAACCCTATCCATAATTCAATAAAGTAACAAAAATACAGAAAAGTCATGTTATTGTTGCCAAGAAAACTTCCAAAATACATGGAGAGATGTGTTAGTATTGTTTGAGTGCCAAAAAAATTCGAGCGCACAAGGGGCAATAGAGTTTCAAGAGTGGCAAGTGTCTTAATCTTTCACACCGCGACGATACTGACCTCGTTTTTTTTAAAAACTTCCAACAGGGTAGGTATTTTTACTTATACCTACCCTGTTTTTACTTATTTTTGGTTCAACTTTATATGTAAGACCATAGACGTTGACTTTTTTCGCTATGATGGTGCAGTGCGACCGAAGCACTGAGTGCGTTACCAAATTCCGGAAACACGCAGTACTGTATATTACAAGAAAGTTGTAAATGTGTTTCAAAAAATACTGTATACTACAAGAAAGTTGTCAATGTGTTTCAATAAATCTCTCTGTAATTCAATAAAGTAACAAAAATACAAAATACTCACGAGATGTGTCGGTATTGTTTGAGTGCCAAAAAAATTCGAGCGCACAAGGGGCAATAGAGTTTCAAGAGTGGCAAGTGTCTTAATCTTTCACACCGCGACGTCACCGACCCCATTTTTTAAGAAAACTTGTACCTACCCTAGTTTTACTTATTTTTGATTCAGCTTATGTGTCAACAATATATGAAAGAACGTAGACATTGAATTTTTTCGCTATGATGGTGCAGTGCTACAGAAGCACGGAGAGCGTTACCAATTTTTACAGAAACACGCAATACTTTACACTATAAGAATATTTTCAGTCTGTTTTTTGCTTTCTATAATATGTTTTAAACGACTAATATAGCAGAATTGAGACGTATTAGAGTGTAATATCGGCAAAAAGAAATTGAAACCGCGAATCGTGAGTAGATACTCTTCAAATATCAAAATTATTGTTCAATTCTTTTGTTGATAATTCTTAACCTAGACTCAATCTGTATAAATGTGATTCCGAATGAAGATTAATTAAGAATCAGTTATTAAAGGAAATAATGTAGTAAAATCTTTCATGTTTAATACCTTATAGGTAAGAGAATTAAAAAGCTTATTAAAAATTTAAATGTTACGGTACTCTTCATGGATCAATTATGGCAACACCACCACCTATTTCTATCCTAAAATAGCATTGATACGTGTTGAAGTAAAAAGGGTGGAATAATCCTAAGCCTTTCTTTATTTGAGAGGAAACCTAATCCCATCAATAGAACCACTAATGCTCGGATGACGTTTCAATTACGAATGAAAAATGGTTTTCTAAAAGCACTCAACAACATTTTTTTCATACTTCACTCAAAGAAACTATATTCTTTATAACGTTCTTAAAGATTCAAGCTAAATATAGCATATCAGTATTGATCAGAGTGTCAATGTCACACGTATTATCTTATTAGAAGAAAGGTGTAAATGTAGGTGTGGGGTAAGCCGTGTTATATTGGCTTTTATATTATCTATATTGATCTACGACTGGCTTTCGATCCGTTAACTAGACAATTTGACTAAAGATCTTCTGTGGTTCCACTCCGACCACCACCGCCACAGCTATTTCTGCCTAATAACAGCAGTGTTAAGCGCTGCTGTGTTCTGGTTCGAAGGGTGTGGTAACGGAGACATATTTTTCCGAGGCGGTCCAGCTTAGTCCTCAAGGATAACGGCACATCTGTGACTGACTTCAGGTAGGAATCTAATCTTATCTAGCGTTGATTACAGCTGTCCACCGTCGGCTCTTCTGGTTGAAGACATTTATTCTCAAAAGAAATATACACATCACTCTATGAGATAACTTAATTTAAAATGAACAAACAGTGCGCATGCAGTAAGTAAAATATTAAGGAGTTTTGGACCCTTACAGTCCATAGTAGCCACTTACCATCAGGTGGATTGCATGATGATGCTACTTCTTAATTATAAAACCGTGTTTGTATGAAAATCTTGATAATGTCCGCTCTATCTTTATATATATATTTCTTATGTGTATGTCACTGAACCCCTAAACGACTGGACTGATTTTGATGAAATTTGTTGTGTGTGTTCAAGGGGACTTTAGAATGGTTTAGATTCACAATATAGTCCGTGGGAAAAGGTTTTTTAATTAATTTTTAATTTGTAAGTAGTTATAGAATCGGAAACTATGCATTTGATCAAGTGATGATCGTTAGCAAAGTTGTTGTCCAAGAGCCCACGAGGGTTTGGGAGTTGGCAAGACCAATTTTCGACAGATGGTACCACGGTCATTCCAATGCAGGTACAAATTTTCCGTTTTATGTATGTCATATTATTTCTTTAAAATGCGGGCGAAGCCGCGGGAACCACTAGTAGCCTTATTTCATCTAGGATAGCATGGTAAAGCCGTGATGTAACACGAAATCCACTACAATCTAACGACATTACACGCTGTTCCCGTAGGTTACGTGTTTGATGGCACCTTTGCATGTCACTGTCAGATGGGGTGTTACCATTCGCCACCTATGGACTTAAGTACGGAGTACTTTTTCCCGGACGGTAATGTTCTTTGAGCGTATGTATGTGGTAAGCACGGCAGGCTTCGGTTAGACGGATTTAAACATGTGAAGTGTAATGGGATTAGTCAAATTGTGGGAGTGACAAGAGCAACATTTGAGAAGCCGTCCGTTTTTTGTTTTTTTTTTTTTAAGTTATTCTCTATATAGTTGTGAACTTGACCTTTTTATGATATAGAAGTAGCAAACGAGCATGCAGTCTACCTGATGGTAGCCTATAATCCACCCCAGATAAGATTAGATATTCCTACCCGAGGTCGGCTACACATGCATTGCTATGTTTGAGGACAAAATTGGAACACCTTGTAGGTACATATAAGTGTTTCTCTTTCACCATACGCTTTAAACCAGAACACAGCAGCGCTTAACACTGTTCTTATTAGGTAATAAGTGTGGCGGCACCTTTAGGGTGCTATTAATATACCATCTTTATTCAGATTCCCTAAACAACAAAGTCTATCTTCATAGTGCGATACGGAGATGGTAGTGGAGCAGGACATTAACAAGGAGCCCGCCCGCTAGGTGGCGCCGAGATAGTCTGCTTATCTTGTATCTGGTGGAGAAAGCTGTAGAGTCGAATTATTACTAAAAATATTTTTGTTTTAATTTCTCCAGATGATAGCATTAGAAAAGGATTTGAAAAATTTACAACGTAAATTAATTATTTTTTTCCATACATTTACAAATACAAGGTATAACACATTTAACTCATGGCACAAAAATCGTTAAAATAGGAAATGTCAATAAGTATTTTATTCAAAATGAAAATTGTATTTTGAATCACATGCAACACCCATTACTAAATGAATTAAAGACTAGAAATTATTTAACTTCAAATCTGGTGATAAAATTACATATTATAAGAATCATCAGTATGTTCTTAATTTGGTGTAAAAAATTTGAATGAACAATTAAAATAATTTTAAAAATTTCTAGGTCGAGGAAATCGTGTCTTAGATAATAGAATATTTAAACAATATAAATTATGCTGTTTCGCTATTATAATTGTCTATTGTATTGGTTACTATTGCGATAATAAATTGATTACCTACCAACATTTAATTCGTATGTGATTTCGAGTTTTACTACAGTCAATAATGCATCGACTCTACATCTTTCCCTGTCCATTAGCCGCGCTACCAGCCTTGCCCTCGGCCCTCCGATAACAGAACGAGATGACACCGCTTTTTGTTAATCGTTATTTATAGCTTTTTTATTTCAACTTTTTCAACCAGCCGACTTTTGTCCTAAACAAGTCCGTTTTTTGAATTTTAAAAACAATATGCTTCGTTTTTTGTTTTGTTTCTCTCTAATTTAGGGCTATGTTCGGTGATTATCACTGTATTAGACGTTAAACGTTTTGCCGCAGTACTTGGTTTTATTTATAACTTCCGATATTTTTGTCTTTTGTCTTGATGAATAAAGTCGGGAATGATTTTGAATATTCGTAAATGAATATGCAACTACTGATGATACTTAATGTTGTACTCTATATTATATAGTCATTTGTATAGTAAAGTTATGCAAGCAGTGATAGCCTAGTGGTTAAGAAACTCGGGCTCTCGATCGAGGGGTGCGAGGTTCAAGTCCTAGGCACGCACCTCTGATTTTTCAAAGTTATGTGCGTATTAGAAATTAATTATCACTTCCTAAACTGTGAAGGAAAACACCATGAGGATACCTGTATATATGAGAGATTTATAAAAAAAATCTCAAAGGTATGTGAAGTCTACCAATACGCACTTGGTCAGCGTGGTGGACTATGGCCTAATGCTTCTCATTATGAGAGGAGACCCGTTCCCAGCAGTGGGACAGTAATGGGTTGATGATGATGATAGTAATATTATGACTGTAAGACGTAAGTTCCTAAACTCATAATTGTGTTGTTTATTTGTACGGTACCATATTATGAAGAATGATTAAATATACAATATTGTACCACAATATTGTCATATTTAATCATTTGCCTAGTATAGCAATTTAATACCCCTTTATCTTAGACACGACAGAGAGTTTGACAGTACTATCATAGATACAAAGATAAGACGTTACAGGACTTTATATAGAAAACTTAAAGTTATAGATTCCTACCTTGAGTTTCTAGTATTAATAAAAGAACAATGTATGCACGTTTAATGAATCCATCCAATTTTCACCTACCAATATCGTAATTTAATAATGTCTACTATATACATATTGTTCAAATCTTTGGTAAAAACATAAGACAGATTGAATATAAATAACGGGCGTAACCTATATCTCCAATCAAACCTAAATTCACTTTTAAAGTCAATCGTTGAAGCCCGTTTAGCGGAACCAGTTATTCGATTTGAGTAATCATTCGGTCCTTATCGCACGATCTATTTCTGAAAACGACACGACACCGACATGACAACGACATGTTGTAGCTGTCTAATCGACACGTCTTGGTAAAGGTATTTTTTAACACAAATTATATTGTAGGCTGTCTGTTTTTAAAATTGTCGTCAAATGATTAAATAAAAATAAATGTTTGTTTTTAAACGTAGCGTTTTATTAAATGTGCATTGGCACTGTATTGAAATCTTAAGGTATGGTGTAGATATAAATATTACGGAAGAAATAAATAAGAAATTAAAATACATTATTGCAAAAATAAGAAAGAAAAATAGAAAGAAAGAAATACAGAAGTGAGAGGAAAGCATTATTTTTTTAACACGACAATTAAAAGACAATCACAAGATTTCTTTTTATTATCTTTTTTATTTGAGTAAACTAATTTAAAAGGGTTTTCATTAAAAGATAGTTGAGATGCGCGTCATATTACTTACAGGATAAATGTATTGATTAAATAACAGATCTGCTTAAGTAAATGGGGTATTCCAACTTAATGTTCACATGCTCATAGACAGGGAGCTAGCTAATTCTATAAAAAATATAAATAATTTAATTATGATTTTTGTGACATTTTTATTTTTTCTAACCTAAATGAATAGTAACTAATTTGGCATAACTTAAATTAAATTACCTATGATACGCCAACAGGTCTTTTATAATGTTATTTTATTAAAATATCCGAATAAATCGATATTTCTTACCACATCCCTAGCACCTGTCTGATGTCATGGCGCTGGCACTGCTCGATCAAAAGTCCCGCGTTCCATTTTTAAACTTTACTTTTTTAAATGATGAACGATGACAAACGTTTTGTTATTGATCACATTTGAAACAGATAATTAATGTTTCTTAAAATTTGACATTGGTGACGAAACTTACATGATATTCTGTGTTAGGTTTAATAGCGAAAACATTGTTTTTTAATGTTTTGATTTAAGTTTATTAATATTTAGTATTTATTAAATATTGTTAGCACGATAACGTATTGTATTTTTAAATTCACATTAGTTTTTCGCGGCCCTTCATTGCACATAGTTTACTTTTTAAAATGTTTCTAGTAAAACTGCTTTTTGAAAAATGTATATTATTTATTAATCTGAGATTCCAACTAGAACTTTCAGTCAATTCATACCTACAGCTAGGTCAAGTTCTACCCAAGGAAGTAACTCGGAACGTCATGTATGTGTGTCATATAAAAAGAAACAGCAGTGCGACCGCGAGTTAACGTAAAAAAAGAATAATGAAACAAAACCTTAACACAGTGACTGACACTTGTAACAGGCTTAGCTTAGCCTCGCCGGTTATTCAATGTCGGATTGTATTTCTTTACTAATATTGTTATATCAGACTTTAAAAAGTAAAAGTCGCAGTGGTTTTCCGTGTAGCTTTTTGAATTATGCTACACTATTTTCGCTATTTTGGTTTATAATATAAAATAAACATAGATAAAATTGTCGATAAAGATAAAAAATTAAACGGCTACAGTTTCCCGAAGTTGTATATGGCATTTTTTTATTCTTTTTAATGTTTTTTTGTACGTGATATACTTATTGTAAATTTTACTATTTTAAATATTTACTAAGGTGTTAAAGAATAACAGTGCTTTAAAAAAATTAAATAAGTCTAAAATAGCGAACGAGTGTGCACTGTGCAGTCAACCTGTCACTCCATACAGGAGTTTTACCCGAAGTCAATACATACATTGCCCCACCGAAAACTACAAACAAACATGTAAGTCGTTTTAAATATATAAAATACCAGTAGGCAGACTGGCAGACTGTTTTATAATTCAGATCATTGCGTAGAAAACTACTTAGCAATTAAGCAAGAACGATTAATTACAAGAAAGTAAACAATTACAGAAGCACACCGTTCCATATACGTGATGTGACTTCATTTCGTATGGGAATCTTGGATACGTGACGGATTTTAAATTTACGAAACTCTTGTAATTGATTGAAGGTATTTAGATTAATTGGCTAATACGGCCAGGCATTTAATTGAAAGTAGAAGCCACAAAAAAGAAACTATTTCGTCTTGGCTTGGAGTAAAATCACTAACTTAGTTATAAAAAAGTTTTAGTTATGTACAAAACATATATCTAATTTTTACTTGTAAGGAATCGAATTTTTAGATATTTTTTCATAGATTGAGCGAGTTTTTGGCTTAGATATAAGTCGTATAAGTATTTTCCTTACCACACTTTTCAAACAAGACAAAAGAAACATTCTACTGCTGTTATTATGAAAAAAGGTGTGACAGTGGTGCCTCCAAAGTAGAACTATAAGGTATCAGGCTACCAACATAGATTAGTAAAGATACTGCGCCGCCTTGAAATTGAATGAAGCCACAAATGGCTTATTTTAGTAAGTTCTTTTTTTGAATTCTTGACAAATAAAAACATTTTTACAGAAAAAATACGAATAAATAACTAATACTGCGTAATTTACGTAATAAATAAATAATTATTTCAAATATTTTAGGGACATTTTAGCACGGTGACGTAGCAAAACTTTTTTACGCAACTATTTCAAATCTCAAAACTGGGTAGGTACATTTTCTTGTTAGGAGTGAGTAATCTTTACTAATCTATGGCTACCAAATATCAAACAATGACAACTAAGCTAGCTTCATAGAATCCAAAAAACAGAAATGTTATCGCGCGCCAAAATAAGAAATAAAATGGCGGTCCACGAAATGCCGGGAATGTCCACGTGGAGTGGGCCGAATTCATGGCCAAATGTAAAAGCTCCTGGTTCTGTTTTATTTTGGATGTCTCCCATTTGTTATACATAATACATGTAGGGATCCTATCTCGGGATCGGGCGACAGGGAATTCGGGGACGGCGCCACCGAACCAAAACTGGATACAGGTTGCTCGAATCGATTTTTCTAGAAGGTTTTTAACATACGTGTCTAAAGTAAATGTATTGTAGGTCTGTTTGTAGACCTCAATTTTTTTTGACACACTGAAGAGATTAATATGTATTTAAATTATTGTTTGTCTCTGTGTGATTGATCAGTGTAAGGAACGACATACATGTAACTTTTACTATTAATATTAATAACATAAACAATTTTCTTGGTCCAATTTACAACTTTTATTATTCCCGCGTAAAATACAAGTTTCGCGCCAACCACGTTCTTTTTCTTTTTTTTATGCTAATGCACACATTCGTATAACCCATACAGCCAGTGACTCTATAAATGGACACTTATTATTATAAAAATAACACATCATGAATATAACGCAAAATAATTAATTAAAATAATACTATAATTAAATAATTTGAAAATATTGCTAATACTATAAAATATCCAGATTTGGTTTCTAACAGTAAACTAAGAACAATTTGCTGGGAATTTTAAATATTTTTTATTATCTACGCGATGTGTATATTCTGTAAAATACACAACAACATCTACATTACGATATTGTAACTTAAGTATTTTTTTTAATACAAAATCCTTAAGTAATATAAAATCGGATTTCTAGACAGGTGTTTCTAGATAGGTTCATATCGAATACTTATATATCTACAATGAAAAACTTTTCATATCTATAGAACACCCTGTATAGTTGATATTTCTGATCGGGCTGGTCACCGGAATGCGCGGCTACATAAACTTATGAGTTACGAGTTTTTGTGTGTCCAGAAATGACGCCGGAAAATTAAGAACACTTTAAGACACAATTTGTAGTTTTTCGAAATCTGATTGATAAGTCTTATGTGCTATTAGCACAACAGGAATTTGATGAAATTAACATTTTTTATTTTTGATAATCGTCATCAACCACGTCATCGACCCATTATTGTCCCACTGTTAGCTAATCAGCAACACGAGAATTTAAAGAAATTTAAAGTATAAGTATGTTTATGTTTGTATGACTATATCTTGAATTTTTAGCGAGATCAGATCTTTTAATTAATATATTTCTAATAATTCTTGTAATAACCATAAACTTTGTTCAATTAGTTATAAAAATAATATTAAATGAAATACACAGGTATATGATAAATTATAAATGAATTACAATTTTTACGTTCATAGTCTCAAACTAGAATTCCCTGTGTCATAGTTGCCATGAAGATACAAAACGAGTACAAAAACAAATAAATGTAGAACCAACCTCTAAATTCATAATTTGTCTACTTAATCTTATTTCAGTCCCATTACAAAAACAAATTACCGTTAAGTAGCTGTATAAACGCATTTCAGAATTATTCGCTTGAAGATATCGCAAAAATTAGTTACAAATTGAACGCGTCCTCAAATTATTCTCCGCAAATTCACACGGTCCGCGGTTTTCCGTGAACGTCGCAAAAAATAATGACACCGTTTTCGCGTGCAGAATTCAAATGAAATGATAAATTGATCGCGAACAAAACAATTAAATCATTCTATTTATGTGCCATTGCGAGAAACTCGTTAATTTGTGCGGAGTTAAGTTCCGTTTCTTGAAATCTGGTCAGAATCATTCCACGTACGTATACAGATGAAGAGCTCGTGTCTTGCATCGTAATAGGGATGTGCTGTGAGAAAAAACCGAAAAAACGTGATAAGCCTCGCCGGTCACGCACTACCGGGTGTGGGTGAGACAGTGGAAATTAGCAGATCATCGCTGCTTGTATGAATTACATTTGAATTGCTGTTTAAGGAGTTCCGGCTTCGGGCCATTGCATTTGTGTTAAAAAGATTCCATAAAATTACCATTTTTCAAAACATAGCATAAATATTATGCTATGTTTTAAATATATAAATGGTTTGCTTCCAAATATGGACAAACATTTCGATGAATAGAATAGATGGAAATATTTGAACATGGAAATTCTTTATTAATTTTTACTTTTGACAGTTAATCACGTCAATTACTAGCTACTTTATCCATACTAAGGGAGTTTGTCTAGGCATTCACTTGGGGCCATACATATTCACTATTTTTAAATTATAATATTAAACGAAGCATCACTACCTAAACTCAACTTCAAATCAATGAATTATATAGATATATATCTTGAATTACTGAGGCATAAATAAACGTAATGCAGTTCGATGATAAACAGTCATATAAAGTGAACAGACATAAGCATTGGAAAATGAGAATGAAATGCCTTGTATTGACACTCGTGGCGAGGCGATTACTTTTATTTGCGGTGGTAAGTGCACGCGATTCCAGGTGATTTGTTTAACTGTGCCAAAGCAAAACTGATAAACATTGTTATCTGCATTTGGGTAAATATAGACGATATTTATAACTTTGCGGTTATCCTTAACACTAACGGAAAAGGTTACAAAATTTGGTCTATTTTTGAATTTAAATAACGTAAACAATGAGATATGATGATGAATATTTGAGTACGATGTAATATTTGAATACGTATCGCTAACCCATTGTTGTCCCACTGTTGGGCACGGGTCTCCTCTCAGAGTGAGAAGGATTAGGCCATAGTTCACCGCGCTGGCCAAGTGCGTATTGATAAACTTTACATACCTATAAGATTTTTTTTACAGATTTCTCAGGTATGCAGGTTTCCTTTACCGTTACAGCTAGTGATAATTTTTAATACGAAAATTATTTTGAACTACCGGATGTCTAAAATGTCTAAGATTCAAACCTCGGACCCCTTGATAGAGAGCGGTTTCTAAACAACTATAAGTAAATACCTACTTGGCAGCTGATGCAACAATCAAAACTAATAGACGCTACTTGTCCACGTCTCAAGGCCTTGAAAATTAACCTCATTGACCAAAGTGTGAATGCAATACTAGGTACGACATGATAATAACAGTCCCCGTATCATACAGATACGTTGCAAGTAACTAGAAGTAGAACCCTTTGTGGTTCGACTCCGGCGGCACCACCGCCACACCTATTTCTACCTAATAACAGCAGTGTTAGGCGCTACTGTGTTCCGGTTTGAAGGGTGTGGTAAGGGAGACAGACTTTTCCGAGGCGTTCTAGCTTAGCCCTCAGGGGTAGCGGCGCATCTGTGGCCGACCTCAGGTAGGAATATCTAATCCTATCTGGGGTTGATTACAGATGTCTATGGGCGGCAGTAGCCACTTACCATCAGGTGGACTGCATGCTCGTCTGCTACTCTTATATTATGAAAAAAAAAAAAACTAGACCGTGATAAACCATAAACCAAACTGATATAACTCACAAGTAGTATAAAGAAAACTTATAATGTTGATAAATAGTACCTTCAAAATATTAAGTAAGTTTAGTTGTTCTTTTTGTAAAACGGATAAAACGGTACCATTCCTTTTCCCATAAACATCGTAGGAGCCACCTTAAATATTAAATCCAAGCGATTAACAGAAGTTACTATCTACAAAAGCCATTCTAGTGCTACATTAGCGGACACTAAAATGCACGAGCGAACGTGACAATTATGGCAAAAAACCAATTAAGAAGAAATAAGTGTGGCTTTAAAATGTTTCCAGCAATGGATTTTAAGGCTGATGACTTTATCATTTCTTTTTTCTTGTTTCCTCAAGATGTCCAACAACGGATTTTGAATGATGATTGATGCTTAATTGAAGATTATTATTTTACAAGTCAAATTGCACACATAATGTCTGGGTCATGTCGGCTCGAATGTTCCATCTAGCCTATTTATGACTTCTGACTGCTTGTTTCCCCAAGATATCCAATGGATTTTCAAGGCTGATTAATGGATGATTGAAGATTTTTTACGAATCAAATTGCGCAAATAATGTCCGGGTCAAGTCGGCTTGAGTGTTCCACCTAGCCTATTCCGATCACGGTCAATGACTATTCAATTGACGCCTCGTAACTCTTCCGAAGTTTCGGACAGCATCTCAACTGTGACATTTATGATCTCTGGCTTCTGGTTTCCCCAAGGTATCCAATGGATTTTCAAGGCTGATTTGATGATTGAAGATTCGTATTTTAAAAGACAAACTGCGCAAATAACGTCCGGGTCAAGTCGGCTCGAGTGTTCCACCTAGTCTATTCCGATCACGGTCAATGACTATTCAATTGACGCCTCGTAACTCTTCCGAAGTTTCGGACAGCGTCTCAACTGTAACATTTATGATTTCTGGTTTCCCCAAGATATCCAATGGATTTTCAAGACTGATTGAAGATTTTTTTACGAATCAAACTGCGCAAATAACGTCCGGGTCAAGTCGGCTCGAGTGTTCCACCTAGGCTATTCCGATCACGGTCAATGACTATTCAATTGACGCCTCGTAACTCTTCCGAAGTTTCGGACAGCGTCTAAACTGTAACAAACGCGGCGAACACCATCTGAATCCGCAATAACGTATTAGCATTGTTCGGTTATTTCCGTGTGACATTTGCAATGGATATCAGTTCTAGGAGTCGGACTGTCTGGCCGTTCTAACCGTTTTTGGTGATATACAAGGACGGTAGGAAAATACGTTGTTACATCCGTATTGTGTTGATATCATTGCGGTTTTTGGTTTACGAATTTTGAAGGTAACGTTTGCTTGTACATACTTTTTGCAATTTGAGTAGTTAACGCATGCAGTCCACCTGATGGTAAGTGGCTATTGTGGCCCATGGACATGTATTTAACACCAGATAAAATAAAGATTCCTACGTGAGGTTGACAAAGATGCGTAGCTACCCCTGAGGACTAGTAGTACTAAGTTGGAACGCCTCGGACAAATGTGTTCCTTTGTTACCTGAGTCATGGTCACTGTTGCATGTAGACTTTTGTGACCAATTCCATGTAGAATATTATAGGTTCTACCAAAGTTCTTGTCTGCCTAAAATATGTTATTTTGAAATAAACACTGCATAACTCTTCTCTTCCTATTTCAATTGCGATAGTACCCAATCATCGATGAGTAGGCACTCAAATGAAACAATTTTTTTGTTGAAATTTTACTTGTTTCAAGTTTTTCTTGTTAAATATATCAGTTTAAAAGCAAATTTGGTTAATTCAAATTTGGTATGGATGTAGTAGTAATGACTTTTATTGTCAAATTATTCATCATCATCATCATATAAAATTTGTTTATTAATTATCTTAGTAAAAAGATATTTTCTTTTGTTTGTTAGTTTTCTTTTTTATTTAGTAGTCACTTCTGAATTTTCAAAGTTATGTGCTTATAAGAAATTAATTATCACTTTTTTAAACGGTATAGGACAATACTGTGGCGAACCGAACCTTATTCTATAAAAAGTTCTTAAGGCTGTGAAGTTTACCAACATGCTCTTGGCACGGTGGACTATGGCCTAAGTCCCTGAGTGGCCACCCATTTCCAGTAACGGCTTGACGGCGTGATATATGATAGCCAAACAGCGCTTACATAGTTATTGTGCAGAGCACATCTAGCGCTAGGCAATGCCTAGATCTATTTAGTGCACCGGAGTGTGACCTTACGTGATAAGATTTGCGATAGGCTGTGGCGGTTTGTCTGATTCTCGTATTATCTGTATCTACTTCCTGTTGTCTGTTCTGATGATTTTATTATCTATGGTTTTCTTACTTATGACTTTTGTTCTTAATGGTTTTCTGATATGATCTGTAATGGGGTTTTTACATTTTTATTTTTTATTTTGTTGTTTTCTTGGTATTTTCAACAATTTTCTGAAAGACTTGTATGCATTGGATTAATATTACTGTCACACTATAGTATTTGTAGAGTTCATATGAATTTTAATTTTGAAATTCTTAAGATACTTTAAGAACTCATTCTATATTCATCATCATCTTATCAACCCATTACTGTCCCACTGCTGTGCACGGGTCTCTCAGAATGAGAAGGATATTACAGATATTTATTCTACTTTAAATGCAGCCTTATATTACTCGTAACTTGGGTTTAAAAATACCTAGATATTACATACACGATACTTATAGGTACATAGGCCTCAGTGAACAGTGTAACTCACTTAGTTTAAGCTCAATAAATCCCTTTACTAAGTAAGGGATCCACTACGTTTAAATAGATTGAAATACTTTGTTTGTAACTACTAAGTAATTATTGTAATACTTGACCAGCTTACTGTGGGAGTATATTTTTGTTTAAAAATTCCTATTTTAAATATAAATAACTCAAAGGTGACTGACATAGTGATCTATCAACGCACAGCCCAAACCACAGGACGAATCGGGCTGAAATTTGGCATGCAGGTAGATGTTATGACGTAGGCATCCGCTAAGAAAGGATTTTGATCAATTGTACCCCCATTTTAAATATATATAACTCAAAGGTGACTGACTGACATCGTGATCTATCAACGCACAGCCCAAACCACTGGACGGATCTGGCTGAAATTTGGCATGCAGGTATATGTTATGACGTAGGAATCCGCTAAGAAAGGACTTTGATCAATTCTACCCCCAAGGGGATAAAATAGGGGATGAAAATATTACTTCGTAACACGAGCGAAGCCGCGGGCAAAAGCTCGTTTTAAATATAATTTCAATGCTATTTGAAATATAAGTTTATATTGACATTGCATGTTTTCAAGGCTAATGGGGATATATTAGAAAAATTGAACCTATTATAAATTTGCAAATATTTAGGGATGTTGTGTAAAATAAGAAAATCCGTGCATTCTCATACATGATGTAGAGCCGTGTCGTGATATAGTTAGAAAGCTGTATAAAAATATATTATTATGATGCAGTTTTAGTTTTTATCAAAATAGGTAACTACTCCTTTTTGGATTATTCGCCAAACGTTATAGTTTCGGATTTAGCTTTGAAAAATTCACCCTGTATACACCTAATTTAGTCAACAAATCTGTTATTACCTTGTGATTCCAAATAACGACGAAATAAGTTACAAGTAAAGCTGAGTTAAGACACAAAATATGGAACGCAAGTAGTGCTAAGTAAACCGGTATTTAGAGACTTTGTAAGCATGCCTCGCCACTTTGTTTTTGTGGTAGGAAGTGGTGTAACATAACCCTTAGACATATTTTTTACATCGAAGTATGCATCTGATTTTTTGGTCATCTGTGATTTGGGAACCTCGTCGGTATTTTTGAAAAAATCATCCCTTAAATATAAGCCTTTAAATAATTTAAGGAATATTTATAGGTATGTACATTTCTAGGGTCTTCCAATAGGGATCACGTATGGGCAAAGTAAGGTGGATTGACCTCAAGAAGTGAGATGAAAACCGCTTGACTCAGAGGGCTTAGGATAGGTATGAATGGCGTAGGATTCAGGAGGTTTACCTTCAGTGATAGATTTTTAAAGGCTATTTTAAAGATAAATATTTAGTCTATACGAAGAACAAGAACCATTTCTAACAAAAAACATTGATAAACTCAACGATTCCTCATAAAAATGACGTCAAACATAAAACAAACGCCGTCTGTCATAAAAGTGGAATGAACGGAGCACTTTAATACAAAACAACAAAATCTTCAGTTCAAACCGTATCAGGCGCATAAATCAAATAAATTTACTTATATTTAAGTGGACATTATCTACCGATTACGATAGGTACAGACTTAAAGGATCTGCGCTGTGAAGGCAACTTTATTCTTAACCTTTGACGTTGAGATAGTGGTAAATGAGACCCTGATAATATAAGAACCCTCGTTAAAATATGGCTACGATTATGCTTATCTGATGCTGCTATTGAATGTTTTGGGTTAAAGTAAAATGCTGATAGACAAACGAAGGTTTGTGTAGGTGGAAACTTTTGTGGGTGGATTCCGGCGGCACCGCCACACCTATTTTTTAGTTTACAGTAGCAGTGTTAAGCGCTGTTGTATATTATAATCATAGACTTAGAATTTTTTCGCTACGCTAATTATAATAGACAGCATGCAACTTTCAAACTAAACTTAAAAACTGGGTACCTACTCTGTAAAAATCTAGTCTTAAAAACAACATATTATGTCCCTAACTACTTATAACTTTTATATAACAATTACTAGAGCATTATAAAAAGAAAAACCCGACTGTTTTATAGAGCGATTTTTATGTCACTTCCACACTTGTGACAAATCTAACCTCTTATTTTAAAATACTTCAAGACGGTTTTGAGGCTTTAGGGTTTAGGCTGTAGGGCTTGTCAAAGAAAGAGACATATTCATACATACATATAAAATTAATACATAAGTACAACATACATTTATACACATACCTACATACGCTCGAGACACTACCCTACATAGTATCTTAAAAACTACTTGGATTACAACTTAACTTAGTTACGTAACTTAAAACTACTAAGTTACTTAAATTTACATTTAATTAACTAAACATATAATTTTACTTAGTTACTTTAGTAAGAAGAAATCGCTTCTAGGCGATAAGCTCGCCTTTTGTATGCTGTCTCATATATTATTTTATGTTTCTTATATTTGGTCTACAAATAAAGAGTATTTGTTATTGATGTTGTTGCTGTAAGTAAGAAGGTTTTGAAGGTGGTAGAACCCTTTGTGGTTCGACTCCGGCTGCACCACCGCCACACCTATTTCTGCCTGATAAAAGCAGTGTTAGGCGCTGCTGTGTTCCGGTTTGAAGGGTGTGGTAAGGGAGACAGACTTTTCCGAGGCGTTCCAGCTTAGTCCTCAGGGGTAGCGGCGCATCTGTGGCCGACCTTAGGTAGGAATATCAAATCCTATCTGGAGTTGATTACAGATGTCCATGGGCGGCAGTAGCCACTTACCATCAGGTGGAATGCATGCTCGTCTGCTACTCTCATATTATAAAAAAAAAGTTAAAACTTAAGTTACTTAAACATTTAATTGGTAAACGACACAATCAAAGCGCAGGAGCAGGAAGCGAGCGGCGTTCCTCAAACAGTTTGTTATTAGCAGACAATAGAATTACTATTGTTAGACCTAACGTGTCTTTTAAGGCAAGAAACGTTAATACAATGACTGGTCTATTATGAAAGTATGTACGGTGGGCGAAAAAGGTAGTAATGGCACTAAACTATCTGCGGTAGAGATAGGGAAGGAAGCTTTTTTGCTAACTGTACATTCGAATGCTTTTCGCGTTGTGTTGTGTGATTGGGTGACTTTTTATGTCCCACTGTTGGGCATGAGTCTCTTCACACTATTGGGCAGTCTGAAGCGTAGTTCACACTGCTTCAATGTGGATGGTAGAAAGAGGTAGGTTAGGTTAGGTTAGAAGAGGTTACATATGTTTTAAAAAATCTCATAAGGTCTTGGCAAGGTTTAATAACTGCTATCCAATTATATTAACAAGACCATCGAAGTAAGTGCCCTCCAAAGCCCGGAAGCGAGCATGTTTTGCCACTCGTGGTTACCCATCCAACTGGCGAACGCGCTCTACGTTGCTTAACTTTAAAGATCTGTTATGATTTACGTAAGCGCGATTAGAGTAAAGTAAACATTAATTGATTATTTTCTATTTACAGGTACCCCCAATTATTATAATAGTGCCTATTGTATTTAAATAAAGAATAGTTGTTAAATTGAGGTCAATGTATTGTACAATTCTTAAAGAGTAATTGATTTAACGTCCAGATAACCTTTAAAAAGGTTTTTTATTGAAAGCTATAAAATGACAAAACAAAGCGTTTATTTTTATTGTCAATATACAACAAGTACATTGTTCTTAAGTTACGGTTTATTCTTTAATATTACTATTATACGTATAAAAACCGAGAGATAGAACAAATTACTAAATAAGTTACATTTTTGATATACGAAAACTATTCAAGTGCTTACGTTATCAAACATAATAAAACAAGACCATAGCTCTTCTAGAAGTGGCACAAAAATTGAACGCAGTCCTCATAGATTAGTAAAGATTACTCACTCCTAACAACAAAAAGTACCCAGTTTTGAGAATTGAAATAGTTGCGTAAAAAAGTTTTGCCACGTCTCCGTGCTAAAATGTCCCTAAAATATTTGAAATAATTATTTATTTATTATGTAAATTACGCACTATTAGTTATTATTCGTAAATTTTCTCTAAAAATGTTTTTATTTGTCAAGAATTCAAAAAAAGAACTTACTAAAATAAGCCGTTTGTGGCTTCATTCAATTTCAAGGCGGCGAAGTATCTTTACTAATCTATGGCAGTCCCCAAAATACGTTCAAATTCTAAATTCGAAATAGAAGCGCAGCTACCATCGGAAGTGAGGCTCAAAGCGCCAAACCTTCACAGTTCCCGAAGCATTGAAGAGCTCTCGACTCAGTCAATCACCTGTTCACTCGTTTTAGAGCCAAAATTTCACAAAAATACCCCAAAAGGCTTGAAGAGACATCCCTTGTTTTGCATTTTGAATAGTTATGAGCTTGATAAGTACGAAAATGTACAATTGAATGAGAGAAAGATATTAATTAATGATTTTTTGTTAGTGCTTCAAATAATGACTGAAGTATGGAGCTAATTTAGAACAAATACGGGTATATCGTATATGTTAAGCACTTATAGGTTTGCTGTATTCAGGACACTTACTATCGGTCCTATCAGAAGTTTAGAGGGTGTTGTGTGAAGGGAATTAAAAAATGGAATCTGTACCTGGTAGGAAAATTTACAAGTTTAAATATTTTTTACAAAATCACATGTGTCGTAACACTTAATATTTTATTATTTTTATCTAATAAATTCAAAGTAACAATATTATTTTGTACCCTCGATCGAGAGGCCGAGGTTCAAATCCCAGGCACGCACGTCTGATTTTTCGAAATTATGTGAAATTAATTATCACTTGCCAAAACGGTGAAGGTAAAACATCGTGAGAAAACCTGCATACTTAAGAGATTTATAAAAAAAAATCTCAAAAGGTATGTGAAGTCTACCAATACGCACTTGGCCAGCGCGGTGGACTATGGTTTAAACCTTCTCATTATGAGAGGAGACCCGTGCCCAACAGTGGGACAATAATGGCTTGATGATGAATATTATTTTAATTGCAATACGCCAATAGACATATAAATTAAAACAAATGGAAATAAGAGCTCTAAAATAAGCTGAATAATCATCTTAAAATACAAGTTATTGACGTACAGGGTACACTATATTGAAATTAGAAAACAGGGTGTGCAGATATACAAAAACAATAGACTCCTACACGTCTAACACCTCATCCAAATATATTTAACAAATTTCAACCTTAGCAGGTTCAACATGGAGTCTATACACCGGGTACAGAAACGCAAGTGGTTTAATTAAAAAATCACACATCCAATCAGTCGAGTAAATTTACTCTAACGCGAGCTACGTAAACCGCATTCAGGCACCCCTGTTTCGAGAATTGAGGTGCTTGATTTACATCATCTATTAATGTAAAATTGAACGCCTGTCCGTTATTTTACTACGTCATGTTACTATAGTTTGTGCCAAAAATAGCTCAAGATGTTTATATCGGTATTGTTTATTTGGTCCTTTTTAACAATCAACTAAAAAGCAGAAACTAATTTTCAATCTAGGAATCAATTAAGGAACAGTAAATAGTATAATTGTAAAAAAAGCGTGGGGTGCTCCACTTATCAGTTTTCGAAAAGCACCCCACACTTTTTCCACAATTATATCTACTATTTACTGTTCCTTAATTGATTCCTAGATTGAAAATTATTTTCTACTTTTCAGTTAATTTTATCATAAAAGCGAGTTTTTTAGTTTTTTGAACTAATTTTTTTCAATTTCAAGTAAGTGGGCGTTTCTATTCATTTAAAATTTATTATTGAAATTAAACATTTTAGGCTTCTCTTTTGCCGTTGCATTACTTTTTCAATATTTCAAACAAATACCTTAAATAAATGTTTTACAGAATATTGATATAGCTAATAAATAAGTCTTCTAACATACTTCATTATAAAATCACACATCCAATCAGTCGAGTAAATTTACTCTAACGTACGACGACGAGCTACGTAAACCGCATTCAGGCACCTCTGTTTCAAGAATTATGCTTGATTTACATCATCTATTAATATAAAATTGAGGGTTTGGCCGTTGGTTTCCTTGTTACTTCTATTACTGATTTTATTTATGGAGTATGAAATAGTCCCTATATATTTAAGTCCATTGATACTGTTTGTTTAGAATTGAAATTAGTTTTTCTTCGCTGGATTTAAAGTGTGACGTTCCTATGCGTGTAACATACATTTATCTTTAAAAGTTAAAATCTGAGGTTCCTTTTTGGGTGAGTGTAGAAATTAGCCTACTTTATTACTTGCTATTTCCAAGTCCAAAAAATACCTGAAATAAGTTTATATAAACTTTTGCAAGACATCGGTTTAGACTTTAGGAAGCGAGTGTATCTAGTGTTTAATATTAACCTATATCCTATCTGGGGTTGATTACAGATGTCCATGGGCGGCAGTAGCCACTTACCATCAGGTGGACTGTATGGTCGTCTGCTACTCCTATATTATAAAAAAAAAGCTTTTTCTTTACCTCTAGAAAAACTTTTATTTTTTATTTCTTACAAACGAAATAAGAGCTCGTCACATATTCTAAACCACATATAAACCGGGCGTGCGTTTGCAAAATATTTTTCTAAAACGCGCTGAATGCAAATCCGCTTTAAACGCATCATTGCTCGGAGCTCATCGGAGGCTGCGGAGACGAGTCGACCGTGTCGTGCTAATTAAGGCACTCGTAAAATGCGAGGGTCCGTCGTCAATCAATGTTAAGAGCAACGACTTATTGGCGTCAACCCGCCGGAAACCGTGCGAGTAGTGGTTTTGTGTCTGCGGAAAATTGTGCGTTTTTTTTTCGTATTTGCAGCCAGGAAAAAATTTACGACATTTTCGTTTTTAGATTTTTTTCGAGGATTTTCGAGAATTGTGCGGTTTTGGTGTGCTAGGGATATTTGATGTCGTTTTCCTTGACAACGATTTTAGGAAATTGTCAAGTCGTATCTAAGATAAATTCATTTATAAACAGGTGAATATAAATAAAACGTTGGCATTTACATTACAAGCAAATAAAAAAGTTTAAAAAAATAATTGCTAAAGTTAAAGGTAATAAAGAGATTCGAAATTAATTTTAACTTTTAATTAGTCATTTTTGCGCCATATCTAGTCCTGCCATACTCTGTGGTCAAACAACGCACGTACGATTTTCAAACCGCCAAACAGGTAAGTGTGCAAGGGGCTCAATTGTATTGGTATTGCCATCACGACTATTTTTGCTTCTAATCACATTTTCTTCCTCGTATTTTGGGTAGTTGTTGTTTTTGTTAAAGCGGCATACAAATATATTTCAAAAAACCCTTAAAAAAAAGAAGTGTCCCTTCACAAATAAAATTATTAAAAACCAAGAGGAGAGTGTCTCTGGTTTTACTCTGGATGATGTCACCGAAACGGATTGAAGGTTAAATGCATACACGTATGCAGATGAAGAATTGTAAATCTTTAGTTATTCTTCAAAAATAGAAGTTTAAATAAAATCGCGCCTAAGAAGTTTCACTTCTCACCTTCTCACTTCTCAAATAAGTATAATTATAATATTAAAATCCAAGAGGCGAGTGTGTCTCCGGTTTTACTCTGGATGATGTCACCGAAACGGATTGAAGGTTAAATGAATTGTCATGTATGCAGATGAAGAGTTGCGCGTAATTTCACGAACGCCGCAAGGGCACCGCTGACGAATATATTTACCGCGCGGCAAATGGCCTGCAATTTGCCGTGTCTGATCGTTTGTTTGTTCAAATGTTGGTTTATGTTGGTGCATTGATTAGCGTGTTGGTTTGGGGTATTGTGTGAGTATTTGATCAGAATTCATATTTAAAAAAGTTAAGTTAAAAAATGCAAGTTTGCAGTTTGAACACTAAAGCTTCATCCCTCACTATGGCTAATCATCGTTGAATTGTTTCATATTTCTGGGTAGTATGAAGCCCTAAAACCCTCTACCTACGTCTCTCTATCTTGTCTAGACTGAAGTCCTGAAATTGGCCACAGAATCATGGCTACCTAAAAGGATTAACTTCGAAACTTTGTATAACTTAATTCTCAACCAATACAGAGCGTTTAAAACAAAAAAGATAATGAAAGGTAAGAAATACTTCGATCAATACTATTAAGTAATACAAAAGGTTAGTGACCTCACTTACATAATTCACATCTTTTTATTCTAACATTAGATAATTAATAATTATTATAAAATTAATAGATATGTTAAAAGCCTAATTCAAGCGTGCTAAAACATCAATTCAAATAGAGCTTGCACACTATCCGTACGTGTAGGAAATTAGCTATTCTTATAGCAGTAGCGCACGATGTCATTGTGCTACGAGGGTAAGATCCCAGGTGAGTCGAGTTGGGTTGTCAACCGTTCTATAACAGGGTGGATTTTCAACTGAGTATAGGTAATTAAACCCAAAGTAGGTATAATTGATAGCTAAAAATGCTTAAAAGAGTAAAAAAGTTAATTTTCATGAAATACTTTGATCGGGGTTTCATGCTTCGAGTCCAAACCAAGGCATTTCTAATTTTTCAAAATAATTTAATATTTTTTTTTCCTTAACAGAGGCTTTGAAAGCCCTGTGCCTATCAGTGGTAAACTAAAGGGTTTTGAAGGCGACAATTGTAATACAAGAAACGGTTGGTGAACACATTCACATAATTCGAATTCGTTATTTTTAACATTACATAATATAATGATAACAATATTTATAGATATACTAATAGTGTAATAGAGCTTGCACACTATCCGTACGTGTAGGAAATTAGCTATTCTTATAGCAGTAGCGCACGATGTCATTGTGCTACGAGGGTAAGATCCCAGGAGCCGTGTTGGGTTGTCAACTTTTCTATAATAGGGTGGATTTTTCAACTGAGCCAGGATGTCCAAATCCGAACAAATAATAGCGAAAATGCTCAAAGGAGTTATGGGGGCGATTTTGATCAATGATAAAGGTGGATAATTAGATTTTTGAAATAATCTATTTTTCTAGCCCGATATTGGACGAATTTCTTTTGAAAAAATAAACACCTCATTTTATCGCACCATCCAATGGTGTCATTTATAGGGATGAAAATGCTGAAAAGTAACGATAATTACAAGTTTAAAGCAAGGGCTCAAAAATGACTCGATATCTGTAACTCGGATATTACCAGCGTCACACCTATTTATCTATAACAATGTTAAAAATTATTGTATTTTGGTTTAAAACTTTTGGTAAGGAAGATACATTTTCACGAGGCGTTCCAATTTAGTCCTTAGATGTAACAACGACTAGCCTATCTTAAGAGACATGTTAATCATATCTGGGGTTGCTTGGGTTTTATATTCTTGTATTATAAAAAGTTCAAAAAAATGTTGGCAACCCTAAGATCCCAGGTGAGTCGTGCGTTACATGCACTCACAAGGACGCGCCTTACAAATCCGCTAAAACACGCGCTTCATTGGGGAGCCCAATCAATACGTGGAACCTGCCGGGTTTTCTTTCAATTTTCCTTCATTGCAAGTGGCTCACAGACGAACGTCTATACGTAAAACGGATGGTCTGTTTTGAAGTTTTTAATCTTTGGTTAGTGGCCAGACTGGAATGATAATTTCGATGGAAATGTAAATTCAATCAATTTGAGTTCTGTTCTGTAATATGTCTGGCTGTGTACTTATTCGTCTTTGTGGCTATGTGTGTGTTATCGTCGTTAATAAGAAGCTTGGATATTAACGATATCACATTTTTATAACGTTACATTAAAGTAATAAGTGACTCATTTGATACTACAGTTTAAAAACAGATGCGGGTAGGTGAAGTGGGGACGACACCTTGGCGGCGCTCGAATTAACAGAGAGCGACATTCTGGTCGGAGACTTCAGCAAGAGCAGTCGAATAACGGAGATACTTGTGTAGTTATAATACTTCTAATCACTAGTGTGAACTTACTTACGTATAATTGTTATATCGTTACTCTGTACCGTTTATGTGACTATATTATTACATGACTTCAAGACCTTCAAGATGAGTTTGATTTCATCAGAAGTGTACAAGAACCAGCTCACAATCATGGACGGCGATTCGTAAGTACGAACATACTTGACACAGGAATAAAAACCGTGAGTTAAAACATTATTATGTCATATGTGAATTCATCTTGGTAGAATAAGTAAAAATGGGGGTAGATAAATGTCGTTGATGTAAGGGAAAACTCATTTGAATTAAGAAAATGGATAGATTGAGACTAGTAATTCAATGAAATGTTAATACCCTCTGAAAATGATATACTTAAATTTTGTGAACAAACTTTACTCTTATCAAATTACTTGTTAACATTGTAAACTGAGGTGTTTACTTCAAAATAAGTGCATTTTCTGTGAAGAAGTGTCTAAAAGTAATTTTGCAAGGCAGTTCTTGTGGTAAATCTGTCCGTTTGGTTAAATTCTGTGGTGTAAAAAGTAAATCCTAATTGTTCTAAAGTTACACCTACTTTGAAATATATAGAAATACACGTACTTATGAAAATATTTTAAGGATCTTTAATCTTAAATGTCAGGCTTTATAGATATGGGAACCTAATGGTTGTTAATATAGGCTAATGTACGTCAGAAATTGCATACAGGTTAGATTTGAATTTATTTTTGATAACTTTTAATGTTTCAAACGGGGTTTACTTATATGCGTTTGTTATTATTGTATGGAAGGGACTATGCGGTAGCAACAAACGCAGTTACAGAGTACAGTATACCTACTTGATATAAGTGACACGTTTATTAAGTTGCAAAATTTTGATTATTCAGAATTGTACAGAAATGTATAATATCTACGTGGTACATATTTAACTGCCTGCAAAAAAGTATCACGACCACGGCATTGAGTGGCTGAGTGTACCCAGGAGGGAAATGGTAAATGAGTTTAAGGTTTATTGTTTTTTTTTTTGGATATTAATTGACTATATTTAAAAATAAACTTGCATTCACATCTACATTGTTCACATTTTCATTTTATAAATCAATGAAAGTTTCCTTTTGATTTCATATACTTGATACGTAATTGTTATGAAAGAAGCATACGTACGTTGCCAAATTTAGATTTCCATCAATTCTAGGCGAATTCACGCAGTACTGTGTACTACTGTGTTTTGACTCCCATAAAGTATAAATGCACATTAGTTAATGATCTATAAGAAAACTGAGAAACTTATGCGCAGCGGTCATGGAATATTATATATAAAAATATCTCTCTTATCTCCCATTCTACTTCTGACTGACTCACTTATACATAATATTAAATGTCTGTTTTAAATTTAGTATGCAACGTTTCGTTTTGTATTAATATTTCTTTACATCTCGTAATTTTAAATCTTTAAATTTCAATTTGAATTTGACACATTACACGTCCTTTTGGTTTGAAAATTGGGCACTATCAAATACTGGTAAATGAAGTTTGTACCTTAAACGTTGAGACGCTTAGACTATCGATATTATCAATTATGTGAGCCATTTACGAAATGATAAACGGGATCCACTTTGTATGGGATTGAGAATAAATTATTTTAAGTAAAATAATAATAATAATAATAATAAATTGATGCTTTTATAACTTGAGCTTAGTTCTATTTACAAGTTACAGCAATTAAGTTATTATACGTATTAAGTGAGAAACGGTCACTGAAGCCTACATAAATTTAGATAGTCTCTTGTATACCATATTTAAAATGAGTCTTGCCTGCGACTTTGTTCATGTGGAGTCAGAATATAATTTGAATTGCATTTTTAAAACGAGTCTTGCCTGCGACTTTGTTCATGTGGATTCAAAATATAATTTGAATTATACAATGCCCTCTGTCAAGATCACGGAGTACGTTAGTAATTTGGAATTCTCCATTACCTGGTCATGTAATGTTTTTTAAAAAAAAATGTATACTTTTGACATCAACTTCGTAGTTTTGGTTTTAATGCATTTTCAAACATACAAACCGACAGACAATTTTTCTTTTTCAAATATATTCGATGTAAACACGTGAAGATTTCATTCTTATTATATGTATATCATAGCCAAATGAATAATAATGTAATCAAATAAAAGCATAGGTACATTTCGATGGGATTTTCTTATACAATAATTTACTTTTCATATAAATTTCATACGGTTCACAATTGCGTCATGTCTAGGTTTTCTCTATAGAAACATCGAGCATCTCCTTGAGAGTGTTGGTTGTAAATGATACATATTATATTAATATAATCTATACAGATATTACGCACTAATATAACTTTTATTACAAACTATATAAAAGTCAGGTGAAGCCGAGGCGTTTGAAATATATATAATAAATATGAATTGTTCGGTAATAAGGTGTATCATAAGATAGTTTGACTAACTGTTTGTTTGGCTGGCTGGTATAAAATCATGATCAACTTTAATAGACCTTTTTCAGGTCATAGAAATTTTAGGTTGTGATTGATAAGGAGCCACATGTTATGTAAAACAGTTATAGTTTTAAATCTGACGATCGTGATGAGACAAAATTAGAATCGGACAAGATTATTAAAATCATGTCATGTCATAAGTATTTCAAAATTTTTAAATAAATCTGACCGTTCAAAGTAGGTAAAAATCGAATTCAAATATTCCGTTACATACATACAGGTCAAGTTAATAAAAGCGTGGCAAAAATAAAAGCGTGTTTAAAAAAAATCTTTTATCAGTTGTAGACACAAATAAGTATAGTTAAATAATGGCCGGTTTCTGAAGTCATTTTTCTTGGTAGGTAGTTTACGAGTGTGTATTCAATAACACTATCCGTTTGATAACTACCTACGGAAAAAAAAAAATCCGCTTCCGAGGAACTCAATGTAAGACAAGGTCTGTTTAAACTCCGTTTAGATTAACGGACCATTTTAATGTGTTTATTCTTTCCATAACATTATTTGATTTTTTTTTTAAAAACTACGTTTGCGTAAAGTCTAGCAAATCTTCCTTAGTAAAATGCATAACTTTTACAGTAAAATAGCCCAAACTATAACTTCCTTATGGGAATCTTAATTTAAAACTTTTGGTGAAATAAAAAAAAAAAAAAAAAAAAGTTAAGTAGTTAAGCCATACACAATTGACAAGTATGTCGCTGACGTGAACGCATGGGTCCTTTGCTTTGTTAATTAAATTTTGAAATTCATGTAATAGTATGTATTATTATAACTGAATATAAATTCAATTTAATGTAATGAAATTTCTTTCTGACTTTCAAAAGTGGGTTATGTGGCCCTACTTTGAAAGAAATAATTTGAATTTGTGATAAATAACGTAAAAAAATTGGGTTCATACAACTTATACGTGTTATATTGTGTGAAATTCATGGTTTGTTTACCATTATTTAGTCTTTAACTTTGATATCATTCATTTCAAATATTCACGATATATTATTATTTTGATACTGCTTCATCAGTTGATAAAAGACGTACATTGGAAAGGCAACTATTTGTATAAAATAACATTGTAATAATTAAAAGAAGTACTAAGTAGTAATAAAATAATTTTATAATAGTATTTTGAGTCGCACAGATTCATTTAGTGGCCAACTATAGATCTATCTATCTATCAGTATAACAGTTATTGAACAGGTTGTTGAGCATTCCGAAATGGACTAATAAGATTAACGTCGTTATTCTGATGCGTAACTTTATCGAATCAATAGTTGTTAGAGATTTAACTATTGGACTTAGAATCCAGACATAAGTAAAGTGGGCAGCTAGATGTTGTCATTACTGTAGGTGTAGGAAACTTTTTTAGTTTGATTTTTATTTATCTGTAGTTAAGATGGATTAGTGCAGATGCCTCGAGCAGTGTAATGTTCGCGGGTGTCTCTTGGTGATGCATATGGTTGGGTGTATGTATGTATGTATGTTGGGTGGATGTATTACATTGAGTGAATATTGCATTTTTAGAGTAAATTTGAGTTGAGCACTGGCCGAATGTTATCGTAAACAAGGTATAAAAACTGCGGTGATACATGACTAGAGTGATCCTATATGAACATCACCTAGTTATAACCGTGTGTTTTATTATTTAACAATGGTCTAATGCATTCGCTTCAATACCTGTCGCGCATATGACATTTATGTAAAGAGTCCTTATGAACTATGCCTGCAACAGAAATCCGTGGTGAACACTGTTGGGGCAGATTTATAACCTAGGTAATACACAACTAGTGTGATTCTATATGAACATCACCTAGTTTAAGCCTTGGTTCGGATCAACAGTTCGGGCTTTTTACATGCGAGTCGGTATTGCAAGAAAATGCGTAGAGTTTAAGCCATGTTTTTGATAAACAGTTCGGGCCTCTTACGTGCGAGTCGGTATTACAAGAAAATGTGTAACTCTTCTGGACTTAGGCATTAAACAACTGGTTTTCTTTTGCAGCTCTTGCATCAGACCATACACGATCGAGGACGAACGTGTGAGCAGGACGGCCGAATGTTATCGTCGTTAATAAGAAGCTTGGATATTAACGATATCACATTTTTATAACGTTACATTAAAGTAATAAGTGACTCATTTGATACTACAGTTTAAAAACAGATGCGGGTAGGTGAAGTGCGACATACGAACGACATACGCGACATGCGACAGACGAACAGAGAGCGACATTCTGGTCGGAGACTTCAGCAAGAGCAGTCGAATAACGGAGATACTTGTGTAGTTATAATACTTCTAATCACTAGTGTGAACTTACTTACGTATAATTGTTATATCGTTACTCTGTACCGTTTATGTGACTATATTATTACATGACTTCAAGACCTTCAAGATGAGTTTGATTTCATGTGTAGACGTCGTATTTGCAACGCAAATATTTTCTTGATTTGTTTGTGTTTTTGTCTGTGCTGTGGCTAAGTTTAGTCTTAGGAACGGCTAATTCATTTCTATAGGACTATTAAGCAAACAAAGATAGCTAAGGTTAGTATTTGAAACTTAAGAAAATGTATCCTTACAGGGCTTTACACACAATTAGACCAAAATTTAGATAAATACCAACATTTTCTCCAAATTTTATCAGTGTCACTGATAAAATCTACTACTACGTAAAAAAATCAATTTTAAAAAGTGTTGTACATTATTTTAGCAAAAAAACGTAAGAGAAGCTCATATAAAACTATTAGGTACCTACATAAAACCAAAACTAAGCACTAGACACCCCTTTCTACATAGTGTAGTTACTTTTATAAATGCTAATTCCATAAAACAGCTTATGTTATATTTCATGACATGAAAACACATCTTAAAATTATTTAAAGTCTCCGTCAACGTGGGAAAGCGTGTGTGAAGCTGCTGTTTGACCGACAGCGAGAAGCTAGATGCTACCAGAAAATATAACAAGTCGATACGAGCAAGTAAGTCAATGCAAGGGCGGCAGGTGAAAATGACAGTCGTGTAAACATCAGTATATTATTTTTTTTTTGTAAAATAGTCCATAAATCTTTTGTTTATCCTTAGAAATTTATAGCTATGACTATTCTAATATCTTGTTATAAATTTTGCTTTTTATAGAACTTTCTGCATAACTATGTAGGCATTTATAAAATCAAATAAATATCTATCTGTTATTTCCATAATTCAAGCATCTGTGTAAAATTTAAATTAAATTATTAGTGTTTAATGTTAATTAGTATTAAATGTCTTTTTAATTATTGTTTGTTTATTAATTCTAAAAATAAGTAATACCTACCTATATTTTAAATGATTATTCTGTCTGTAATGTTTTGCTTACCAAAGATCAAAATTTGACAACTTACTTTACTTAACACTTATTATATACTTATTTGTCACTTAGGAGCATTCCTACTACAAATAATCTTTCTATCTTTGGTAGACAAAAATTGGTTAAATTCATTATTATTTTGAAGGTGGTAGAACCCTTTGTGGTTCGACTCCGGCGGCACCACCGCCACACCTATTTACCTAATCACAGCACTGATAGGCGCTGTTGTGTTCCGTTTTGAAGGGTGTGGTAAGGGAGACAGACTTTTCCGAGGCGTTCCAGCTTAGTCCTCAGGGGTAGCGGCGCATCTGTGGCCGACCTCAGGTAGGAATATCTAATCCTATCTGGGGTTGATTACAGATGTCCATGGGCGGCAATAGTCCACCATCAGGTGGACTGCATGCTTGTCTCCTACTCCTATATTATATAAAAAAAAATAATAATAATAGGCGTCAACAACATCGCTTATCGCCACCCGTGTGCAGTGAAACACACGTAAATTCACGCCAAATTCCGAGAGAGCTCGACGATTAGTTAATTGCAAGATGAGTATAATTTCCTCCCCCAATTCGTGGCCCTCGGGAGAGGGCTCCGAACCGAGCTTTCACTTATCTCTAACGCGAAATAACTACTGAGGTTGCTAGTTTAGAAATTACGTATTAATTACGCCGTATCAGGTTACAATTATTAAATACATGAAATAGTAGAAAAAGTTATAAATTAAACTATAAAGTAACAAAAAAAAAGTTATTTATAAAATTTACAAAAAAAAATTGAAGCACGGCAATTTTTGAAGTCTTATTTAATTTATAATTCTTTTGTAAATTTAACCGTATGATGTCTTTGTATGTATTTTATTCGTATTGAGGATTTATTTGTTGGATATTACGTAGAAAGTTCCATGATAACTTAACTGCTACTTTGCGTATGCAATAAAAATTACAAATTTTTTTGTTGTGATGAGCTATCTTTCGTAAAATTTAAATTGATCCGATGTAATTAAAATGAAAATAATTTTCTAATTTGTCACAAAATGTCCTAAGATTCCTACAAATTTTGTACCTTTTTAACATGTGATGTATTTTATTTCTAAAACTTTAATATGGATGTGCTTATTTTTCGTTCTTTTAAATAAGTAATTATAAAATATGCCGACTTTAGCGTATATATTATTAAAAAATAAAAATAGCCGCCAAAATGAAACGAAAACAATTTTTCGATCGTAAAGCACTCTCTGATGCTTCGCATCATGAGTCGTGCAATTGTATCTAATTTAAAAATATATATAACTAATTAATTTGATAGACATTTCATTAAATCCACTAGAACCATTCCGCACTAGAATTTTCTCTTCCCAGTTTAATAAATCAAAAAAAAAAAACACAGTCTAGGAAGTGGAACAATGAAAAAAAATCATAAACAGCTGTTCTCAGTGCACTAATTTTGAATAGGGGCTTTAAACTCGGTCGAGGGCAAAGCCCAGGCTGATTTTCGCGACCGGAGGCCGAGGGGCATACGCTCACACGATCATCACGCTCAATTTAATTCTCTAGCAAGATTCAGATTGGTATTGACAGTAGCAAAGCTGTGAGAGGATTCCTTATGGGAACTAGTAGTGAGGACACCATTGTTGTTGATGCTCTTGTTTGGGCCCGGGTTCGATGCTCGGTCAGTATAACATTTGTTTATATATACGTTCATAACGTTTTATTTGATAGATTACGGGTTCTAATCGTAAAGAAACATAAGTTGCTTTTGTAACGATGTTTTGAATAGTAGGTTCCGGATTTGATTCTCAGTGAGGACAAAAGTTAGTTTTGTGATAAGATTTAATTTTATCATACTAATTCCACGCCTTAGTGTTTTCTTCTGTAAACTATTCTACTCTAGCAGCGATGCTAAATAATTATCTATGATCGCTACTTCTAATTTTCTAATTAAAAAAAAACTGTGCTCATAACTATTAACACATTCTAATGAAAATGTTGGCGATGTATGTGTAACGTAAAATATAACTTAATTTTATCTCATAAAATAAAGTAGACAATTAAAATAAAATTAAAATTGAAAAATGAATTAAGGAATATCATCAATCATAATTCACAATTTTAATTCTTAAAATTCTAAAAGATAATTGAATATCCGTAAAATATTATATATTCTTAGCGGAAGCAAATTGCAAAGCAACACATTCTTAAATTAATTCTACTTTCTAATTTTACAGTTGGATGTCTATCAAAATCATAACTGACACAACATTACGAATTCTGACAGAATGTTGATATCACAATTTGAATTAAATTGTACAATTCAAGAACAATTTAGCCGCGGCATTACGAAACAAATCCAGCTTTAAAGCGATTTGTGGCAAAGATAAGACTAAACGCAAAAAATGCTTTATGTCCGCTTAAAGCGTCAAAATGAACGTAAAAAAGAAAAAAAAGAGGATATTCTTGTATTTGATGCCAGTATTAATTATAATTGACATAATCATTACACATGCGTTCCAAGTTTAAAACTTGGATTTCCTGTAAAGGTTCGCGCATACTGCTGTCATGTCGTATCGATCACGGTTCATTTAACACGATTAAATTATATTTTTTAATAAAAAATATGGTGTCTATTGATTTCTATATTTGGTCCAGTAAATTAAATTACGACTTGATATAGCTTGTTGATTATACTTAGTTATACTTTTGCTAGATACGGAAAGGGCCTCACGGAACCTTATAATACATGATAATGAAGAGTGGACATACGCTTAGACATTCAAGAACATAACACTTACATACCTAGTACGAAGTAATAACCGGGTTAAATTTAAATTAAGATGTAAATTGGGGGCATACTTATAGATTCTAATCTTATAGATTCGCGGTAGATTATTTTGATATATTTACACTACATATAATATTAAAACAGAGTACACACATAATAGAAATTTCAAACCACAAAAAATCGACATTGATTAATTTTCTAAAAAAATCTACCAAGAACAGTAACCACATACTTGCATGCGGTACTACTTGCACTTGCATGTGAATAATTATAAAATCCGTTATAGGACATACGTAAACTTTTTATAACGAAGGAATAATATCTATAGAATATATATCAGCATTAAAATTAAATTTAAGTATTTTCTTTTCTTTCATTGCAACATTTCCTTCTTGCATACAAAAGCATAAAATAACAGGCTCGTTCGAATGTGCGCCAACCCTAATCGTTACATATCCAGTGAGCGAGCAAGATCTTTAATATTCATTGTCTTCCAAGTAAACGAGTGTTTATAGCAAATGTATTTTTTGTACGTCGTTAATAAATTGCTAAAGTTACACGTACGCGTTATAAAAACATCGCCTTATAAGATATTGTATAGGGTTGGTACCACAAAGGTCAAGCAAAGTAGAATAGAGCCATAAAATTAGTCGTTATGAATTATTGATGGTAACACCTAGCTGACAGTATGGAATATAAATAAAATAAACGCTTTCTATACCATTTATGGGTTCCAGGCAAGGTTGTGTAATACACAGATCAAGTAGGCTTTAATATTTGATATTTGACTGCTTGGGATTTGATCATAGTAAAGGTAGGGTGACCAGTGTAAATAAATATTCAATCATGTCATAATTTGACGTAATTCTTTCCGTCAGGTGCCCATAGACTTAAGATTTTTTTCGCTAGGTTTAATTATAAGAAAAAAATAAAGACAAGCGTATAACTTCCTTCTTTTAAAGTTAGTTCATTGGCTTCTTTTGTAAAGTATATTAATGTTTTGTATATGTAAAATGTGTATTATTTAATTTTTGCCAATTCTTCAGTTCTCATCAAAAGTTGAAGTATCCCTCAAAGCCTAGCGTTTAGGATTGAATCCCAAAACGCAAGGAGAATAGGTGAGCAGCGCGTAAACGCAATAGCCTAGAGATAAGCTATCTTGCACTAAAAGATCTAGATCTAGGCACTAAGCTGCCTCAAAAGGAGTTTTAAACAATCTTGCTCAGATTATCGTATGGAATTATGGCGTTTTATTACGAAATGTGATTTAAAATACGGTTTTTATGCAGTAGTTGTACGAAAAGATCATACAGTCCACCTGAAGGTAACAGCCACACATAAGTATTTAAAACTATAATTCTGTAATTATTTATAGAATAACAGTTTTAATTCTCATGTATAGTCCGCCCCAAAGTGCTAGTCCGCTCTGAAATTGTTGCGAGCAGGTGTAGTCATACAATTTGCTATGGCGACGCGATTCATTTCTATATTCAGAGCGGACTAGCAGTTTTACGCGGACTATAACTTACTAAAACACTATCTTATAAAGAAAATTTATTTTCCTAAGTCGACAAATTAATTAAATAATTTAGCTTAGTTAGTTTAATTAAATACATGAACCGTAATAAGAAGATTGGTATAGGTTAGGTTAGGTTGCTAAAAAAATATAGTTTTACAGAAATTCTAGTAAAGTACACCATGTATTTCCCTACCACATTTATCGCATAGTAAAGTTTTACCCAATGATATCCAGCTCGCGTGTTAATACCGCAGTGATGGATTCCAGTAAAAACTGATCCACGGTCTGCTGCTTCGTGGAAGTGATGGCATAACACATCGTAAATAGCCACCTGATAATTGTTCTGGGAATCAATTACTAGCTTTCTCTTACTAACCTAGCGATAGGGTGCAATCTGTGTGGAAATTTGCCTAGGAAAACTTTCATGTTTGAACAGAGTTGTAACGGAATTTCTTATAGAAACAAAACACGAACATGTGATGAGATAAGATTAGATCCTACCTGAGGTCAACCACAACTACGTTGCTATCTCTGAGGGTCAAGTTCTTTTTTTATAATAGAGGAGTAGCAGACGAGTATATAGCCCGGTGGTAAGGCTATTGTCGCCCATGGACATCAGTAATCGACGCGAGATAAGATTAGTAGCAGAGGAGTAGCAGACGAGCATGCAGTCCACCTGATGGTAAGTGGCTACTGCCTCCCATGGACATCTGTAATCAACCCCAGATAGGATAAGATATTCCTACCTGAGGTCGGCCACAGACGCGCCGCTACCCCTGAGGACTAAGCTTTTACATTATAAAAAAAATGAGTTAGTACCAGAAAGTACTAGGCGGCTATAAAAAGCAAGAGGTATTGTGTAGGCCTAGTAGCTTTCGCATGCTCATCATCTTGCAACTGGCATGTTGAGAAACAATTAATTAGTCAAGACTGATACACGGACATTTCACGCGCGGACACGCGGTAGATAGTATACAGGGTGGTATATTGTGACAATTAATATTATATTATAATTTATAATTCGATAGCAATAAAAGATAAATCGACTTACAAATAAATTATCACTTCATGTAATGGTAAAGGCAGAACCTGAACTCTTATTACTGTGAGAGATCGGTATATTAGTTACTTAAGTCATAATGACATTGTAAGATTTTTCTTCAAATTTAGCGTTTTCATTTAGTTTGTCATTGACCTTAAGTTTCCAGAATTTAATCCTTATAAGTGACACTAGCCGATAGCGTAATAATAGTGTTTTCTTTTTCCAAAATGAACTTTTTTGATACCGGGCTAGGGATGTGCATTTTTAGGGTTCCGTACCCAAAGGGTAAAAATGGAACCCTATTACTAAGACCCCGCTGTCTGCCCGTCTGTCCGTCTGTCACAGGGCTCTACCGCTTAAACCGTAATAGATAGACACTTGAATTTTTTTTTTATTATAAATCGAAATGTCCCGATTACGTTTTTTTTTTCTAAATCGACCCCTGTATGTGCTTTGAGCATTTTTCACTTTATGTACCTACTATATATACATTTCCTGATTTTACCCTCCTTGTCCAGTTTTTTATTGAAATAGCAAACGAGCCAGCAGTCCATCTATCGGTAAGCACTCACTGCCACCCATTGATATGTAATCGATTCCATTTAAACGAAAAAAATCATCCTGTATATCTACTACGTTTGTAGGCATACTTTTACTGCCTGTACAAGGAATTGTGATGCTCAATAGATCTCATGATAGAAATTCAAATAGGGTTTGCAAATGGCGGTAATACTTGGAGAAAACATTAGGTGATGTCTGCCTTATAAAAATACCACCTTAGATTCCTTAGCAAAAGTTTTTTTAGCAGCAATTGTTTTACATGGCTTCAGGTTTTTTAACAGGTTGTCGGATTGGTCAGTTCATGAGAGTGCCTACCGCATATATATATATGGTTACCTCGACTAAAATCTTTCCGAAAAGATTAATTAATTTCAGACAAACAAAAGCGCAACAAAAATCTGGTATTCTTGCTCAATTCATTTGTGAACCATGCCTTAAAATAAGGTTAATATACATTAGTTTTAACGTATCTACTCCTCAAGAGTAACAGTAGGTTTATGATCGACATTTGATAAAATCCGAACCAATTTCTGATAAATTATATTCAATGAGCATTTAATATCAAATGTTAGACTAAATTTGTAATAAATAGTACGAGTTTACTTAGAATAATACATAATTCTTGATTTTCTTTATCTCCTATCTTTACCTTTGCAGAATTTTAAAGTCTGAATTATAGTTTCAATGGCAATAAATTTTGAATTTAATAAAATTAATTAAAAAATACTGACCATGTGCTATACGAGCATAGATAACACATGAAATATGTAGTCTGTGCTATACTCTGTACCATCGACAAGCGCGTCAATCAGCTGTTCGCCTTTCCGTAAACAAGCCGATTAATTAAACTATCGAATAGGCGACAAATGAAGACGTTATCGTTTGTTTACATATCACGTTACAGACCGCGCCCACAAGATGGCCGACGCTCTGACCAGCTGAATTATTTCTGGCTGAATGGCACGGCAAGTGCAAACGGTCAGTGTAATTCGAGAAATTAAAAAGTAAAAAGTTTAATTTTGGCGGGAACGAAACTGACAGCGCTCGCCGGCTACAAATTTGAGAATTTCATGAATGGGTGTCTTCTAATATGCTTAATTGAGTTTTACATCGGATTTTTAAAATTAAATCAGATTACATTTTTTAAAACTCGTTGTGAAGTTACGAGTGCTAAATATAGGTTAAATAAATTGTGAATTTCTTTCAGATGGAAGACTAGGTAGGGTTTAATATTAACCAGTTTTATGTTCTTACTCGTAATCAAGAGTGTCGGTAATTTGTGCTTGTTTTCTACACTAAAAGAACAATGACAAGATATATAGACCTAAATCATAGATTAGTAAAGATACTTCGCCGCCTTGAAATTGAATGTAGCCACAAACGGCTTATTAGTAAGCTTTTTTTAATTCTTGACAAATAAAAATATTTTTAAAGAAAAATTACGAATAGATAATTAATACTGCGTAATTTACATAATAAATAAATTGTTATTTCAAATATTTTAGGGACATTTTAGCACGGAAACGTGGCAAAACTTTTTTACGCAACTATTTGAATTCTCAAAACTGGGTACATTTTCTTGTTAGGAGTGAGTGATCCTTACTAATCTATGACCTAAATATAAATAGGCAGGTGTATAAACATTTTAGACAAGTTGATATCTCACGTACCGTGTCATTGTTTTGTATGGGTATTTTCCGTAGATTAGTAAAGATTACTCGCTCCTAACAAGACAAGACCTTTTGACAATTGTCACTGTCATCAAATTTTCGTGTTTGAAAAATATAAAAAAATGTAGTTTTTTGATCATTTACGACTATGATTTACGAATGAAACGATATTTCTTCGCAATTTTTCTTCGGTTTCGTGTTTTAAGTGTTTTCAGCCGTTTAAGCTATTTAATGGCTTCCTTCAATTACAAGGCGGGGAGATATCTATACTTATCTATGACTGAAGTGCGCAATAAAGAGTATTCTGTTCTATTCTACTCTATATCTATCTATCTATAGTAATAAATTTTGTTGTATATAAATCAAACTTTATTTACAGACTTTTATTTACTACCATTTATATTTTTCTACATATTTAAATTTATTATTTACACACATTTTACCGTGCTTCCTATCAATCGCTTAAAATCAATTATGTATCCAATATCCATGAACATCTATTACTAACAAAATAGATGTCACATAAACCACACAGTACTTTTAAAAGCATTAATTTATTGCGTTATTGCATGTAGTCGCTCTATAATTTTGTTCAACAATACCTGTCGTTCGATGGTCTTTAATTTTAAATTCTGATATACAGTTGAATGTTGTTTACACATACGATACGATAATCTCAGAAAGTTAAAGTACGATTAAAAGTTGTGTCGTGTCGTTAATCAGACATATTTGACAAGCAACTTTAAAGATTACCGACAAAACAATAAAACGTGTAAATTCTAAGTATAGTCCGCGTAAAACTGCTAGTCCGCTCTGAATATAGAAATGAATCGCGTCGCCATACCAAATTGGATGACTACACCTCGCAACTTCAGAGCGGACTGGCAGTTTGTCGTGAACTATATGATAATAGCATCTATACATAATATTTTTGTTTTTTTTGTACTTCGTAAAAATCGTAGGTCGTGATCGTTGAGTCAAAGTGTCTTCTGTAATATAGGTAAATATAAATATTATTCAATGTTAACGAATTGATAGACAATTAAGTGTAATTAAGAACTAAGTATCTGCTGACAGGCAATGGTGCCATTATTGAAATGCCAAACAATACTTTTACTACAAGTAAGTACTTTTTAAACATACCCTTTATATTTTAATTAGGACTTCAGGTGGACTGCAAACTCATTTGTTATTTTTTTTATAAAATATTTTCAATGAAAACATTATCATGGACAAGTTCAGTTTTATTGTCTTGCACAACTTTTTGTAAATAATATGTAAAAAATATATTGAGATATAGATATATATTTTTTATTATAATCCAATAAGAGAAAATGCCAATCAGAATAGATAATCTACGTCTTTGTTCTATGAGTAAAATTCCAGTTGAATTTAATCGTCTTCAATACTACTTCATACGAATGATGACGAAAACTTTTTTTTTTTGCGACTTAAATTGACAGATAATTTAGAAGAATACTTTCTTTTAAACTCGCACTCTACATTTTAAGATTTTACTAGGATTTGGTACATTTTTTTTGGCTACCTAAAAACATATCTACAATATTTTAAATAAATCAACTAAAATAAATGTAATAAGAATATGAATGATTCTAAAGCGTTTTATATGTTAAATTAATTAGCTTACCATCTACAGGTACCTACACGAATTCCTTAACCGCCATACATCTGTAAGAGAATATTGAATGGGGTCTATTGTGAGACCCCTGTCGCCCCCGATTCTTTGGCATGGCCTGAATGAAGACCTTTCTTAGCCGATGTCCTTTGTAAATGTCCTAAAATAAGCCCAACAGTTTGACATGGCTAAGAGAGTTATTACTAAAGCTTATTTCGAATGCAACCACGATAGTTCAAAATTCGATCACTTTACTTAATACGAGAATCGGTTTACTTTACATCGATCAAAATTATGAAACTTCATCATAACATCTTACTTACAATATTAAACTGAAGTTGGATTTTTTTTCTTTATAATATAAGAGTAGCAGACGAGCATGCAGTCCACCTGATGGTAAGTGACTACTGCCGCCCATGGACATCTGACAATCAACCCCAGATAGGATTAGAATTTCCTACCTGAGGTCGGCCACAGATGCGCCGCTACCCTTGACGACTAAGCTGGAACGCCTCGGAAAAGTCTGTCTCCCTTACCACATCCTTCAAAACGGAACACAGCAGCGCCTAACACTGCTGTGATTAGGCAGAAATAAGTGTGGCGGTGGTGCCGCCGGAGTCGAACCCCAAAGGGTTCTTCCACCTTTAAACACATACTACATAAATTATTCTTAATGCATTGTACCTACATGACTGTAAATATAATTTTTCTTTAAGTTACCGACTAATGCAATAAATTAAATTGCGCAAATTTTCTACTAACAAATCATTTTTGTTACTAAACAGAAATCAGTGTGAACTTAACCTTCAATTAAACACCTTCAGATAACACATTTGCTCATAATTATACTTGTCAGTCTGTTTTGTTCTTGCTATAGACTGAAACTTATCAGAACTGTCTACACATTAGGACAGTATAAACCGCGTCCAACTGCTAGTACACTCTGAATATAGAAATGATTCGCGTCGCCATAGCACATTGTATGACTACACCTGCTCGCAACAACTTCAGAGCGGACTAGCAGTTTCGCGATAACTATACCTGCCAATCTACTGAACTAAATTGGGTTTTTACTCTAAATATGACTAAATATTTTTAAGACTTATCTATCTTGAACACAGATTTTTTATATGTATAGAGTCAAAATTTTTTAATATTAATAAAATACAGCCATAATTTTTTTGCCATTTTTAGCCGGAATTTTTTAAATTGACGTCCTTTGCCGACTATAAAATGATATTTAATTTTTTTATATAGGCAAATTTTTTGATAAACGGTTTGACAAATTTTTTATGCAAAGATTGACAACTTTACAAACCAAAATGTATTAGGTATTTACCTCCTCGTAGGTAAATACTTATAGTAAGAAAAAAATCAGGTACTGAGATGCTCATAAACTCATAATTTTCTCAAACCAATAGGCCATTTCTAATACATGTTTAGATCTATGGTCATTGCCATTATATACGGTGACATGTGAAGATTTAATGTTATAGCGCAGACACTTTATCTGTTTACTTGTTCCCAGTTATTTATATAATTGAGCTATTAAGGTCTTCGCACGTTATGACTACGATAATGAACCTAGTAGGTACCTACTGTCACAAATGAATGTTAAATCTAGTAGGTAATTGTCCGAAAAAATATGGCAACAAAATAATAAGAGGTTAATTAACAACTGTGTTGATTAGATACCTGTCATAACCATTAATACAATTTTTAATGATTGATTAATTATTAACTCAAGTATAGTCCGCGTAAAACTGCTAGTCCACTCTGAATATAGAAATGAATCGCGTCGCCATAGTAAATTGTATGACTACACCTGCTCGCAACAACTTCAGAGCGGACTAGCAGTTTGGGGCGGATTATAATAAATTACCACTCATTTTCTTACCTTTTTAAAGTAAACAAAGTCAAATAGTTTCATGATTTTTACCCAAAGGTAATTGGGATCCTATTACTAAGATCCTGCTAACTGTCTTTCAGACAAACTATCAGAGGACTCTTTATCTTTTTGTAGAAGGATTTATAAATTCTAAGTTATGTAGGTATAATAAATGCTAAAAATAAGTCAAATGAAAAATCGTGGTACGGAACCCTGTGCGTGCGAGTTCGAGTCACACTTGACCAATATTTTATTCACATTTCGAAGTAGAAGTTGACGTCGATAGTAATATTTTATGAAATATCTAATAATCCATTAAACAATCCTATGTGTAAGAAGTTTGGCAACATTCAGTTTGGCAAGATCTTAATTCAAAGCTATAATAATAGTTAACTGATTCATATATTATTATAATCAATACAGGTACCTATAGAAATTCTATTTGAATACCCTCTCAAAGGAAAGTGCAGAATAATGCATCTCAATAAAGCTAATTCACGTTTTCGCAATGTTAGGTTTATTGAAGGTGGCTTAATTTGCTGCGCCAAAGGCACAATACAAGAAACAGTCAAGGACAAAACTTTCCTGAAAAAAAAAACAAACACGCTTCAAAAAGGAATTGGAGGGAAATCTCGTTCGGAACAGAGATGGACGCGTTCATTGGAATATTTTGAAAATCGAATGAAGCATTCGAAATTTAAAAGTTAATATGTTTAACGAATTTTTCATCAGTAAATTTAATTCTTAAAAATCATTGCTTGTTTTCTTACTTTATTGAGATGGAAGTTCTATTAATGAAATAAATTAATAGACATTTTAAATTCGTGTGATGATTGTTTTTATTTTTTATGGATTCATACTCTTTGTTTTAACTTTCTACGTGTTTTCTTAAATATTAACAACAATAAGGCAATAGAATATTATGTATGTTATATTGAATATATATTAAAAGAATATATCGAATTAAAACTATTTTTATATCCTATTTAGATGTTATAACCTATTCGAAAAAATGTTTCAATTCAAAAATTTTATCATTACCACGAAAATCTAACAATCTCCATGCGGAACTCCAGTTTTTTATTAGCCCACTCGAATAATTATTCGATTAGCTTTCCTCCAGCCCATCCCTAGTCTGTCTACGTTCCTTTACCGGAGTTTTCTTTTTCAAAATTTCCACCCTGCTTTGATGTTCCCAGTGTTACCCTCTAATTTTTGGCGTTAGCCGTCTCTTGGCTTTACTCATTCGGATACTCTAAAAATTGCTTTAGGCTGTCTTACAATGCCCTGGGTTTTGGGTACTATGGACTAACAAATGTCTAGGCTCCAAAATATTTTTGAATTTTTAATTTAATATAATTTAAACAAAAAACAATGCAATTAGGACGCCAAATAATTTTTGAAGTAGGTAACTCTTATTATTATTTCTTTTTTAAATAATTAAGTAGGTAATACTGTTACTATTTCTACAAATATAATTTTAAGCTGTATGTCCATTTTCTTATATATATACTAATATTATTTACGTTTTAAAATAGTGAGTTATATAATGAACCAATATTTGCTTTTGGGAGCATCTTTGAAACACTCAAAGAATGTAATAATATTTTTTAAAAGATATAGGTATAAGTATGATTTTATACAATTATTTTATCTCATATTGTTAGCATGATAAAATGAATAAATAATTCTAAGCATTTCATTTTCACGGTAAAATTTGTGATCCTGATGAAGTACTTGATCATATAACTATTTCTTTTATTAGTTCGGTTTTTGGATAACCATATTAACTTTTGGATAATATCCATTCAACATATTTACTCATATGCTAAATGTACCTATCTAAAAAATTATGAGGTAATGAATTCTTAATTACATTTCTTATATAATAAATAGAAATCAAATAAATTTTAGTTTAACATAAATTCTAATTTTATTAATATAAATTATGTAATGAGTATATTAAAACAGAAAAAAAATATGTAAATAATATATTTTACATATATTTAAGAAAATTAATATATCTACATTAATGTTTTCCCTTGAATGTTAACAACTTTTATGTTTTAAGTAAAAAAAAAGAGTAATTATGCAGACAAAACCGCTTAGCCAAGTTCCTTAAAAACTTGAAAGGTGCCTACAGAAGAAATGTAAGAATGTGTAATTTATTTTATCATTAAAGCCGACTTATAGGTATATATCTAGTTAATTAATTAAGATAGACTTTGGCCATTCTACTTTTTATGGCTAACGAACTGCGCCTGCGACTTCTTTAGCGATGGATTCAAAATATAATATCAATTAAGTGTATGTATAATGACATCTATCTATCAGTGATAGCCTAGTGGTTAAGAAACTCAGCCCCTTGATCGTGGGGTCCGAGCTTCAAATCCCTGGCACGCACCTCTGATTTATCAAAGTTATGTGCGTATCCAAAATTAATTATCACTAGCGGCGACAAAACGGCGAAGAAAAACATCGTGAGGAAACATGCATACCTGAGAATACTTAAAGATTTCGAAGGTATGTGAAGTCTACCAATTTGCACTTGGCCAGCGCGGTGGACTACGGCCTAATCCTTCTCATTCTGAGAGGAGACTCTCATCGCTCAGTGGGGCAGTAATGGGTTGATGGTGATGATGATGATGACATCTATCAAGCTCACGGTTTACACCGATAAACTGAAATTCTCTGTACAATGTTACAAAAATCACGTCTGACTTACAATTTTAATATTATTTAATAGAGTGGAGTGATTTCAATAATAGAAAAAGATCAATATACGGACTATAAATATATTTTTAATCCATTGAATCAAAACGCACAGCTGTTCGTTGGCAAAAAATCAGCTACCCAAACTAATAGCCTATGTGTTGCAGTTTATTAGTTTTGATTTGATACGATTTAATTTTTCAAATATAAAAAGTTTAAGGACCATAAAGTGTATAACTAGGAGTCAGTAACTAAAGGAATCTCTATTATTAAACCTTCGCAAACCTTTCGTCTGTCTATCTATAAAGGACTGTATCATAATATTATGATATATTATTATGGACGAATAATAAAAAAATAAGATTCCCAATATAAGAAATTTGTTGAATTAAATTTTATTTATGTTCTATCGCGAAAATGGATAAGTCTCAAAATTCTTGAATTTAAAAAAGCACTCTAAAGTAAAACAAAATAATACAAATCGGCAAAGTGTGAGTCGGCTTCGCGTTTATAATCCCATAACGAGTGTATCATACAAATATTTTTTTTTACTAAATTCATAAGCGAAATATTATACGGAACCACAGAAACAGAGAGCACTTGTCGCTTTAATTTGTAAAATTCAAACTATAGATCAGATATAAAAAGATAGGTAAATAAGATTAGTTCTAGATCGACAAAGAAGTAACAGATATGGATTATTTTTTCATCCATTGATCTGATAAAAAGCACCTATAAATAAATTTATGAAGCCTTAGTTAACTAGAGCCATAAGTCGTAGAGTCGGCCTACACGTTTTTCTAATAAGTAGATATTATTTGTAGTACCTGCATATTTCATATAGGCACGATATAAAAATGATATAAAAGTTTTATAGCTTCTATATTTACAGCACACTGAGTGTTGTGTGTGTATAAGTATGTTGTGCGTATAACAATATTACATACAACCACAGACAACCCAGATTTTAAATGTGATCATGCCTGACTCTATACTTTCAACGCGACAGACAGGTAGAGTAATCAATATCATTTATAAATAATGTTGTCGTAAATAAATTCTTGCAAAAACTATGCTTTTGTCTTATAAATTAGGTTTTAATATGTTTATGGAAAATCATAAATTAATTGTTACAACTTTGACAATTAAAGCTCTACCTTTAATACAATACCGATCTTACAGCTGTTTTCGCCTGAAACCCGTAATATAGCTCGCAAACCTATTAGTGCTCAATAACAGTAGTGTTAAGCGCTGTTGTGTTTCTGTAAGGGTGTGGTAAAGGAGACATACTCCGAGGCGTTCTAACTTAGTCCTCAGAGATAGCAACGTATTTGTGGCCAACCTCAGGTAGGACTCTTCCTCATATCACAGTTTGATTACAGATGCCCATGGGTAGCAGTAGCCACTTGTAACCATCAGGTTGACTGCGTGGTCGTTTGCTTTTTTACTTCTACTTTATTCTACTCTATATTTTAAAAAGCATAAATGTCATACACTTGAGCAAGAGTCTTTTAAAATTCTGACTGACACTTAGATACCGAATATCTACATAAATTTCATGATTGCTACACGTAATAAGAATAACAAATGTATTTTATCTAATATTAAAACATCTTTAATCAACCTCAAGATTATATTATCTGAGTATATTACATGTAACACTATTACAGATACGATATTTATCTTGGGGACTAAGTTGGAACGCCTCTTCTATGGACCAGAAGAAACTAAACTAAAACTGCTGAAATGCCGTCAATTAATCTTAAGATAATTTTATCTGAATATAATCTATGTAACGCTATTACAGATGCGTTATTTTTCTTGAGGACTAAATTGTAACGCCTCGTCTAAGAACAGAACAGACTAAACTAAAACGGCTGATACGCCGTCAATCAACCTCAAATAAAATTATCTACATACATCTAACGCCATTACACATACGATATTTATCTCGAGGACTAAGTTGGAACGTCTCGTCTAAGGAACAGAACAGACTAAACTTAAATGGCTGAAATGACTTCAATCAAGTTCAAGATTTTTTAACTAAATAAATACATATATTTCATTTAACGCTATTACAGACACGATATTTATCTTGAAGACTAAGCTGTAACGCCTCGACTAAGAACCAGAACAGATTAAACTAAGACTGCTGCTATAAGGCAGAAATGACAACAGACAAACAACATTCTGCAAGAATAAATTGGAGAATTTATATTCGTATATACCTATGTTTTACGTGGTACATTTTATAGCATGTTATACGGAATGGAGTGGTACCTCCGCGCTATAAAATCTCCGATTTACTACATAGATACACACAAACATACATACAGTCGTAAAATAAGGTAACGGAATCATTTTCCGTTGAATTTGGTTCGAAAAAGCGTTGGGAGCGAATGTTTTACCATGCTTCGAATGGTTTGCTTACATTTGAGCTATGGTATTTTATCTTATATATAAAATTCTCGTATCACAATGTTAGTTACAGTACTCCTCCGAAATGGCTTTACCAATTTTCACCAAATTTTATACGCATATTCAGTAGGTCTGAGAATCGGCTACTATCTATTTTTCATATCCCTAAGGGTTTGCCGGGTCAGCTAGTGCATCATATAAGAAAGAACATACCACTTGTAGTTATTAAATTAAAAAGTTTTAAGAGTTTATTAATATTTTGATTTGGTATAACAACTTCAGTTGTAGATATTTAGTAAGTCAATATTTTTGAGTTCTGATAAAATTTTGTTTTAAGAAAGCTTGATAGAAATACGGACCTATGTTCTATAGACAAAATACAGGAGACTATTTTATCCTATGGCGTTTGTATTTTGGAATTTAATAGATGATAAGATAAAGATTTTGAAATATAGTTTAAATTATCTATTTGAAATCACATATTCATGGGAAAGTTATGTGCAAATATACGTTTTTACTATGTACAAGTAGGTCTAAAATTTTACTAGGGATACAAAAATGAGAATATTCTTTCTAGGTATTAAATTTATTTTTATAGGTGTTGGTTTTATTTACATCTGCCTTTTGTCATTAAATAACATAGTAAAGTTCACGACGAGCGAATTTGAAACTTTCTGTAGGAAGATCGTAAGAAATAAACGACAAAAAAATAATAATTTCTTAATAATAACGAGGAAACATTGTGAGCAATATTTGGCCTACACATCGTGCACGGTGGTGCATAAATACGCAGATTTTGAGGACACAAAAAAGGGTAGTCACTTTTCAACTCAATTAGGACTTTGAAATAGTGGTGTTCTCGAAATCTGCAATAATTAAACAATAGGAAAGCCTTTTCCGGGCAATAAGAGGTTATTTATGCGAAATCACGCGCCGACGGGCTCGATTTGTGGCGAAAAAATACGCCTAGCGACCACCCTTACGCCGTACAAATTATTCGTGTTTACAACTTATAAACCCTTTATTCGATACTTATACATGCTGTATGTTTTATGGAAATTGCATAAATTTTTGGTATGTGGGTTTAGCTACTTGTTTTTTAAACTTAAACTTTAGTTTGATACGTTATAATTAGAAATTCAGTTAGTAGAGCTGCAGAAACTACTTAGTATGGGGACACTTTAAATTTTTTGTTTCTTTTTTTTTAAATTACATACTGGGTACTGATTTATATACACCTAGCCTGTTCATTGTTTATTGTTAAAGCAATTTAAACATATTGTATAAGTTACAAGAACTCTATCTTTTCATATCATGCAAATTTTAATATAATACCAACCGGTTTTTCCGGTCGGAACTCTTTTAACTCACTAAATTAAAACGTTTTAATGTAAATTAGTTGCCTCAATTATAAACTTCATCTCGGAGGTGGTGCAATAAACTTTTGGTTCGCGTCTGGCGTGAGTTGTTTTTGTAAACAACACCATGCGACCGTAGTTTCGCGCTTGTAACTCATCAAAACAACACGCTAATCGGGCGATTGCAAGTTTATCCTTACTTACCGCTGTTAACACACGTTAGGCGCAATTTACGAATACATATTTTCACACACTACACTCAGAGACACGTCCTGGATGGGAGAAACTGACGGGACACGAACACACGCAACGAGCGACGGCGGCGGAGCCACGGGGCCGTACTGACCTGCCACTCTTGGTGATCACCATCTCGGTGCCCAGCTTGTGGAACTTCTCCCACAGATCCTTGCCCTCGAGCGTGACCTTGGGATCGTCGACGACACCGTCGTCGTCGGGCGGCAGCGGGGCGTAGGGCGGCGGCGGCGGCTTGAGCAGCGGACAGGGTGCGGACAGGGCGGCTGCGGCGGCCAGTGCGGCCGGCAGGTACGGCGGCGGCGGCAGCGCGCCCGCCGTCAGCAGCGCCGACACCGAGAAGTCGCTCGGGCGCGGCGCCAGCAGCGGGTGGAAGGCGACGGCGTCGCGCCGCTCCGCGCCCTCGAAGCGCATGCCCGCGCCGCCCGGGGCCCACGGCGCGCGCTCCACGGCCGGCGTGCCCGTCGGCTCCAGCGGTCGCGCTCGCGCGCGCTCATGCAACGTCCATGACGCGCCGGCCGGCGGCTCGCTCGCGACACTCGCGCCGCGTCAGACTCGCTCGTTCCGTGGCGACACCCGCTCGCGCGGCAGGCGTCAAACGACTGGCCGCCGGCGGCGCCGGCTCCGACACCCCTCCCGCCGCGGCCAATGGCGCGCCGCGCGGCCCCCCGCGCCCCGGCGGGAGCGGGCGGGGCCGCGGCGCCGCGCGTTGTTTTTTCGCCGCGCGAGGTGTCCGCCGCCGCCACACCTCGCGGGCGCCGGGCGCGGGGCTCCGCTAATCTGGTTAATGCGGCGCGCGGGGGCGACGCTCGCGGCCGCCGCCGCCGCCTCCTTCTAATTGGACACGTTTCCGTTCGTTCATCAATTGAGCTCGTTAGGTCGGCGATATCTTTTGTGCGGCGAGGACGAGCGGCCCTCGCGCGGCCGCCGCGACCTCCCGCCGCTCATCCTCGCTGCTTTTTTGCCGGCTCCGCGAGATCTATCTGTACTCCTGAGCTTCATCTCGCTTACCATCTTAACTTTCGAACTACTTACGGAAACTGAAACACGAGTTGCTCTCGGACAAATAATTTAGTCTAAAACTTAATATAGTTCAACACAAAAGTTTCAAGATGGAATTTTCAATGGAAAGTAATCTCTCAGCCTCTAGTCTACTAAAATGTTAAGTTCGTTAAAAGTAATTCACAACAAAGCATTTTCCTCCGTGCTTCTCTACATTTACTCGCAGCATTGTCATAAATAAACCACGGCAGTGGTAACTAAGTAATAACGCTAAGAGGAAGAAGTTGTAATCGGGAAGCGCTGGCCGGAAATCTTGTGAAGATTGAGAAGGGCGAGTCCTTTAGCAAATAAAGAATTTACTTCAGGAAATAATCAAACTGTTACTTTGTGCACTATTGCTTGTAATTTTGTTTATTAAGATAGAATAAAATGGTTTGAAATGTTTGGAATTGAAGACTCTACATTTGTTCGATGTTTTCAACTACCTACATCTTTTAGTGACTCAAGGGTCCCGATCTACCTAAAACTTGATTTGGACATTTCGATTAGTAAATTAAGGTGTCACCTCCTTATGCCGGCAACGGTTTAGGTTTTTTCGTATTATTTAGCAACTTCGAATCTTGGGCAAGTTGACATTAAAATACCTACCTGCGTATGTTTTGCGAAATATTTAGCGATGATCAAATTGACCATGAATATACCTAAGTAGTACGTAAGTAGGTACACAGAAGTAAAATATGTCGGATACGTAGGTACTTGGATAGGCACGTGCCTTTCTGAAAAAATATTTACGATGTAAAAGATAAAATAATTACGTCTTATCTCACGTTCATCTTAATAATTATCTAATATAGTGCGCGTAAAACTGCTAGTCCGCTCTGAATATAGAAATGAATCGCGCCACCATAGCAAATTGTATGACTACATCTGCTCGCAACAACTTCAGAGCGGACTAGCAGTTTGCCGCGGGCTGTACCTACCTATTTACGTAGGTTTCTATTTGCCTTGTGTATAGTAGTAGATGGTAGATTTCTGTTTCAAATTGAGTCCTATCTTAAAGCGTACAGATGCATAGATCCTAGACTAAGTTCGAATGTCGCATTTGCCAATTAGGCGATCTGACATTCGTCAATCGAGAATGCGACAACGCAAACAATATTTAAAATAATTCTATAATAACTTAATTACTATAATAAAATCTTTAGGTACCTATCTATATATAGGTTATACTTATATATACTTACCTTTATACTTTAAGTGTACCTAATATTTATTTATACTTTATAAACCACTTATACTCATAGTTATATTTATAATTATACTAACTTACAGTTTATAAATAAATTTAGTAGCTTAAAAGCTTAAGTTTGAAAATTTTAGTGTCAAAATATTTATCTGAACTTTGAATTGTGGCTCGCGGTAAGTTTCTGAAAGTTCAAAGAGGCTACGGAAGTTCAAAAGTGTAACTTAATACGGATACAGTTTTATTTGTCTTTCGAAAGATAATATTTGTATGAAAATACAGGTATTTAAACAGAAAAGCTGTCATACTCTACATGTAATAATATGTTTTACTTACTCTGTAATAAATTTTGTTTGTACATACTCTACCTTTTAAGTTTTCTTGTAGTTTTAGAAGGTAAAGAAGAAATAAAAAGGTTGTTATTTATTGTACTGATCATATGTTTCTTGATATTTTGTAGAGTATTGAAATTATTATTATTTCGAATATCTTTTGAATACAATTATGTAGGTAAATAGTGACTCTACCTATTAAAAACTCCTATACTAATCTATCAGCTGTTAGATTTTTTCTGTGTTTCACGAATTGGACAGTTTAATTAATTTAAAAGAAACTTTCTTACGAAATCTTTAGTTATCTCTCCAAGAGAAGTCACTACATAGTCGTACCTACTAAGCACGTAAAATCTTTGTATTTTTTCTTTTACAGAAACAAATTGCAAATTTACATAATCTGTGCGTTGTTTTAAGAATACATAAACATGTCCTTAAACAATTACCTATTTGTTGTTCATACATTTCCCTGTGGATACGAACCCAAGACTCTAATAACGACAACTACATTTTGGCTTACCTACCTACTGTACCGATACTTATTATTATCTTGTAGGTATCTAGGGAAATATTAATTAATCCTATAAGTAGATAGTCGCAGGAGGTAAAACCCATGTGATTAAACTCCGGCGGCACCATTGTCACACCTATTTCTACAATATAACAAGAAAGTTTTCTAAGTTCTCGTTTGAGGGTGTGGTAATGGAGAGACACTCATACGAGGCATTCCAGCTTAGTCCTCAGGGTACCAACGTGTCTATGGTCGATCCTATGTAGAACTCTAATCTTATCTGGGATTGATAACAGATCTACGAGCAGCAGTTGCCACTTCAGATGGACTGTATGTTCCTCTGCTACATCTATATAATAAAAAATAAGAATGTCATATACATACGTCCCACCCAATAATGCTCATAGGATATAATCCGTGACTTACCGAAATAATTACTTTTTCAAATAGTAATTAAAAGTTATATTGCAACAAATATATCGTTCACACGCAGAGCATTCATCGCTCTATGTAGCGTTAATATTTTTTGTGAGAGCAATTTGTTTCATATCGTTGATAGGTGTTTCGCGATATCTATTTTTATCTATATCGTGGGTATAGATAAAAAAGAGAGTAGGGATATTTTCATGGTTTCTAAATAAGTTCTTAAGACGTACATATTAATATTTTGTGTTTTTAAACGTAAACCGCTTCATCTAACGAAGTCTAAATTCTACCTAAAAACCAAACGTAAATTGGTTATTTCGAAAACAAAAAAAAGGTACCTAAATGTCTAATCACGAGTCGATCCATGAAAAATATTCTTAAACTCGTTATAGGAGACTAGTAACTCGTAATTAATCGTAACTCTATCGCAATTGTTTCGTAATTAATCGTATATTCTTTAACTGTGGGGTTGGAGGTCATGTTATTTCAAAAACATATGCACAAAGAGAATAAAAGTGAGTTTTTATTTCTAATACACACATAACTGAAAATTCAAATGCTTAGGGTTCGAACCGCGTACTGGTGTAAAAGTCTGTAATTCAGCTTAATTACATGTAATTTCTCTTTCATTTAACAATTACAATTTTATTAGATATATGTATAAATAACTAGCTGACCCGGCAAACGTTGTGTTGCCATATAAATAAAAAAAATGTTAAAGGTGAACAACTCTCATCACTTACGGATATGAAAAATAGATAGTAGCCGATTCTCAGACCTACTGAATTTGCATTTGCTGAATCTGCTACTTCTACTCATGCATAAGTATAGATATCTCACCGCCTTGTAATTGAAGAAAGCCATTAAATGACTTAAACGGCTGACAATTCTGTTAGCCATTTAATGGCTGTCATGGTGTAATTTACGCGAAACAATGCTGACATGCGCAGTTAGGTGGTGCAAAAACACGAATTATATTTTTTAATATTTTTTAAATACGAAAATAGATGAGACTGACAATTTCAATTGTCAAAACTGGTTACATTTTCTTGTTAGGAATGAGTAATCTTTACTAATCTACTTATGCTTCTACGCTATAAAAATGGATAGTAACCTACAATTCAATCTAGCAAATTTCTTTTTTTACTTTTTTATTTATTTGAATATACTCCAACTACTGGTTTTACGCCTACTACGTTCTATAATACTATCTAACTAGTTTATACTAAGTGATAGTAAATCCTCCACTGACCAAGTATTAATCAGCTGATTACATCAAAAATTTGAATGATATAAATGAAAAGATATATGCTCTTATTATGTTGCTACCTAAGAGTGATTAAAAAAATAGAGGGATGGCGTTGAATTTAATGTAAAGATTTTTTACGCTAAGCGGTTGGAATACCTATGTTTTTCAAAACTGTAACAATAATAAATCTGTATGTAGATATACTAAAAAAATAGCGTAGGAGATTCGGTTTGACCTGTGATCCTAGGTTCAAATCTTAAACACATTTAACACACTGAGGTATTACCGGAGCTACGATATCATTATCATCAACCCGTTATTGTCCCAATGCTGTGCACGGGTCTCCTCTCAGAATGAGAAGGATTAGGACATAGTCCACCGCGCTGGCCAAGCGCGTATTGGTAGACTTCACATACCTTCAGATTTTTTTTATAAATCTCTCGGGTATGCAGGTTTCCTCAAGTTTTCCTTTACCGTTTTAGCATGTGATAATTATTCTAATACGCACATACGATATAGGGCTTTCAAAGAAGTTCGAAACTAACTCTCCTTCAAAGAGGTATTGGCGATTCCTCTGGTGTTGCAAATGTCCATAGGCGACGTTGTCTTTTCTTCAGATAGCCCGTCTGATTTATCTTTAGGTTATATAAGTATAAAACATATTTCTGATATTCTATGAGAATCATATTAACAGCATAAAAACATTTCGTAGGTTTCTTATATGCCTCAGAGATACTAAAAGATGAGTTAAACTTAAATAAGTGGCTTTAAGGATCTACTAAAACGTAGGTATAAAGTAATTATGGAAAAATGTAGCTGTCATTAAGTTACGAGAAATAACATTTTTAATTTATGTTAAAAACTTACAATTAAATATAAGCGCATACCTAACTAAAGTGTTTGCGGTAAATCCATTTTTAAATAAAATTAGAGGAAAACTAATAATAAAAATATATTAAGTAGTCGTAACTTATAATAAAAAATATAGGTAGGTTGAAGGTGGTAGAACCCTTTGTGGTTCGACTCCGGCGGCACCACCGCCACACCTATTTCTACTTAATAACAGCAGTGTTAGGCGCTGCTGTGTTCCGTTTTGAAGGATAAGGGAGACATACTTTTCCGAGGCGTTCCAGCTTAGTCCTTAGGGGTAGCGGCGCATCTGTGGCCGACCTCAGGTAGGAAATATCTAATTCTATCTGGGGTTGATTACAGATGTCCATGGGCGGCAGTAGCCATTTACCATCAGGTGGACTGCATGCTCGTCTGCTACTCCTACATTATAAAAAAAAACCTTAAGGCCGGCAACAGATGCATCGCTACTTCCGAGGACTAATTTGTATATGACCACACCTTTCAAACTAGAACCAGGACAGTTTTACGCGGACTATACCTACCTATTGTTGAACAACACAGTCACAATCACAGTTGACGGTATAACTCCCTTTTGTAGACGACCGTGTATACCAAATATGGATTTCTAAGTGCTAATGATTTCTGAGATACATAGACATTGGGTACCTACTACCTACTTTACTTTTCACTGTTAAACATGGTCAAAACATTCCATCTAAAAATATTAATTGTCGTACTATAATCCATAACTAATCTACCTACTTACATTCATTTATTTACATACCAAACAACTACCGTAACAAAAACCTACCTATATAGGTACATTAATTAAAACCTACACCTTATTTAACATTATAATAATATTTAAATCAAAGGTAACAAATACAGGTGTCTTTATTGTAACCAATATAAGGAAATGAACAGCGCCATCTATTGGCGAGTAGCAGTAAACTGATTTCTACGTTACTTCACTATAGAAAATGCGTAATGTCTACCTACTAACTTTATTGTAATTAAATATTAACTGATAAATAATTTTAAACTTATCTGTTTTTTGGTAAGGTAACAAAAACTACGCCTTATTATGTACCTACGAAAACACATTTTTAAAAATTAAATGTGTAAATTAAGTATCAACTTAGTCCAAATTAAATATAATAGGCTTAAAACAACAAAATTAAAGAAATACTGCCACGTAATCCTTATTCAGACTCAAATTAAATTCTCTCGAGCCCTTCTGAAGGGAGATATTCAATAATTGTGACATCTTAAGGAAAGTACGATAACCTCCGATAAGTAGGCACCGAATCTTTTAAAACGTTATCCGAGCAACCTTGTCGCATTAACATTGGAACAATTTTATATGAAAGATGGAAGAAATATACAAGAGACTTACAGTGATAAGGTTCTATTTGTTAAAAAGAGGGAAGATGGGATAATAAGTGAGGCTTGAGTTATCAGGAAAATTCGTAATAAGATTTGGTTATTGTGGGGACGGGGAGCAACACCTTGAGTTCTGAATTTAAATTGTCGCGTCTCATTCTTTTATTGCGTCAGATTTTGCGTCAAGTGGTCGTGTTGGCGCAAATGTTGTGAAAACCAGGGCCGGATTAGAGGGGCCCTGGGGTAACGAAGGAGGCCCCTACTTATTGTCCGAATTGATACATTTCTTTCGGCTAAGTGTTGAAAAAAATTCTGCCAATAAATAAAATTATTTCAATGCTGTTTCAAAAAACACACAATACAGTTTGAAAAAAAATTAAGTTTCTGAACCCACGAAATTTGTATTATTTTTTCTCTATTGGCCCTGTCTTGCAGAGGCCCTGGGGCCCCTCGTTTTCGTGTTAAATCCGGCCCTGGTGTCAAATGTAATGGTAATGTCATGGACGATTAAAAAATATTAATTTGTAGAGACAAATGAGTTTCTTTAAGTCTCATACCACCTTCTTTATAAATTGTAGAGTCATATTAATGGGCATACTCTTAAAAATGTAGAGCCGTTAACGAAGAATTTTTATGTAAGTTCTTTGAATTGACATATAAGTATGAGTCGTATTTTTTGTAATAATTGTAGTCATTTTAATACGGTTGTTGTTGCTAAAAATAAAATAAAATTATGCAGTCATTTTGACAAATAAAAAAAACTGTATGTTGTTAAAAAACTGTTAAAAAATATTTTTTATAATTTTAGAAGCTGTAGCTTGTATGTTTGTGTGCTTGTCTTAGAAATTAATTATCACTTGCTTAAACGGTGAAGGAAAACATCGTGAGGACACTGCATAACTGAGAGATTTATAAAAAACATCTCTACCTAACCAAGTCTACTACTGAAGTCTACCAATACGCACTTGGCCAGCGCGGTGGACTATGGCCTAATCCATCTCATCCTGAGAGGAGACCCGTGCCCAGCAGTGGGACAACAATGGGTTGATGATGATGATGTGCTTGTCTTTGTGTGTCCATAGCACCCATGCAGATATATAAATAATATTTGTTATTATTGTTACTAACCCAGTAGTAAGAATGGATTGACCCTTAAAATGTGGTATAGTTTGCGTATAACTGCTAGTCCGCTCTGTATATAGAAGTGAATCGCGTCGCCATAGGAAATTGTATGACTACACCTCGCAACAACTTCAGAGCGGACTAGCAGTGTGGCGCGAACTATAGCGCTGGGCAAGATACCATCCTCACACCTATTTCTAACCTGAAGCAATCCTTGCGTTTCGTAAGGGTGTGGTCTGACCTACATATGGCTACTATTTTAGTTCTCAGGAATGGAAACGCTGTGATCGACTGTAGTTACGTAGTATCTACTTATTAATCTGTGACTGTAGGTAGAACCCTGTTCTGTATAGCTTGGACAGGTGTCCATGGATGGTAATGACTTCTTACCGTCAGGTCGACTTCATGCTCGTTAACTATTGTACTTTAATCTTATAAAATCATGTTATATCGGTATTTTGGAGTGACAAGCTCTCCCTATTTTGAAAGAGTATCTACTTACTATCTATTTACTAAAAATTGTTATACTGACAAAATCCTAAATTATGTCGTAAATTGGCATTAAAATAATAGTGTAATCAGTCATTTAATTTAATTAATGGTAGATTCGTTTTTGGGTTCCGTAGCCAAGGGTAAAAACGGAACCTTAATACTAAGCCTCCGTTATTTGTCCCTCTGTCACAAGGCTCGATTTTGAACCGTAACATATATATCTTAAAATTTTTACTGAGTATCTACTTATATGGCTGCTGCCAAATAAATGGAGGTCGCCATACTAGCAAGCTATTTTTCGGCCGTTTTCACTTCAATTTTTTACAATGCATTCACTTCTATGGCTTCTTTAATAACAAATACTAAAAATAAAAAAAATAGGGGTACGGAACTCTCTATGTACTCCCGACTCGCACTTGGCCAATTATTTCACATGGGATAGATATACGACACACATGTTATATTTAGTACCTATCACCATATTTTATTATGCAAAGCACATGCCGCTTCCTTTGACATATAGATGCCATGGGAGATACCTGTTTGCTATCGGCAAACACCGGCTAATAATATATGCACATAGAATATAAAAAATATAGAAGAGATTCGACGTCAATTCGTTACTTATCCACTGCTAGGCACGAGTCTCAAGTTTAGCCCATAGTCCACGTACACTGGTCAAGTACAGTACCCTTACCATGAGTTTTCAAAACATCCCACAATGTTACGTTACGTTTACTCAATCCATTTTCCGTTCCGTTTGCTTCAGTAGACTGAGTAAACGTAACAATAAGTAAGTGCTCAAGTCTTTTTGTCTGCCTCACATGTTCGCAAAAAAGGGAGATAAAACATAAAGCACCATTTTGTCAATTTAGACATTTAATGGTACGTTACTGATACTATAGTTCTGATACAATCCGCTAGGGGCGCTGATTGGAAATTGTTTGGGCAAATACGTAAACAAATACCAAAACAGTGATATTTGTGTAAAAACTCATGGTAAGGGTACAGATTGACCAGCGATTTCACACACCCCTGAGAACTTTTTTTAAGAATTCTCAGACATGTAGGTTTCCTCATGAGGTTTCCGTTATGTTAAAACGCTCAGAAAGGATTCCAAAAAAACAATATATTCTTCCATAATCATCAACATTTACAATAATAACTCTTTATCCTCTTATTTATCACACTTTCATTACAAAGGACATTGCAAAAATTAACGTCATTTTATAATTAAAATTAAGACTGAATATTCCAAAAATAGAATAAGGGTGGGTTGCATCATGTAACTTTAACATTAACAGAAGCCTAACCAACCGTCAAATCCATGGTTAAAAAAATAATTAGTTGCACCATTCAATTGAGGTTGATATTACGTCATAACTAATACTTAACTCTAATCGCTCGAATTCGATCGGTTAAAGTTACTGTATTTGTCAACTTCCCTATCTGTCAATGTCGAGTAAAATTGCGGTGACAGAGACACAAATGACGTTAATGACAAATCAATTGATACAACACAGAATTTTTACATTCCATCGCTACCTTTAAAGTGACTGTTATATTTAACTTTAACGTAAACTTTAACTGGGCTTTCGATGTAACCCTCCCTTAGGGTAAGTATTTAAAAGTTACGTAAATTATGAACAATCAGCAATTATGTGGTCTATGCACGAATCGGTGTTATGTGACTGTAACATTTTTATTTAAAAAAAAAGACAATTAATTTCTAATACGTACATTTGAGAAACTTTGAAAAATTTGTAGCGCCCGAAATTGAAAGCTCGGACCGACATTGAGAGGGTGCGTTTAAATAAGTATAAGTATATGTAAAATACCATAGTTAATAACTTTTTTTTATTAATAAAATAGCTATTATATTTCACTTTATAAAGTTGTCTACGAAATGAAATGAAAGGAATTGAAGGCATATTAAAATCGGAAGGTTACAACTTCTTATTTATCTCTTTCTTACGACGAGACGTGTATCAAAATGACTTCTGTAATGTATGGAAGCATCAGTATTCCTCAATATTATTATAACATAAGTAATGTTGATCCCGTGGGTGTAAAGTTTATTGAATTTTGTCTTACAAGTATTATTTATAAATAATATTCTTTAATCATAAAAACCTGCCTATTTCTCTACCGAAATATCTTGAGCGTAAAACGTTATTGTGTAATTTTAATTGAGAGTAATTGTAATTTGAATTATAAGTGATCTAGTGATTTGAAATTAAGCTTCTTATTACGCGGGTTTCAGGTTCGAATCCTAAGTTCAAGTTACACCATTGGTTTCAAGTTAAAGTGAAGGAAAATGTCCTCTCTACATGCTTCAGTATTCTTTAAAAATCTTTAAGGTGTGTAATGTTTACCAATATAAAAATGCAAGGAAATATAAAACCTAGCTATAGAGAATCTTAGTCACATAGGATTTTAGAACACAGAAGCGTTTAACACTGCTGTTATTAGGCAGAAATAGGCGTGGCGTTGGTGCCGCTGGAGTCAAACCACTGAGGTCTACGGCACTTTCAGGTTAGTTAAGATATAGGTAACATTTCATCCCCTATGTAATTGTAATAGGGGATACATAAAAATATGAATGTAAGTATATTACTCTACTACATAACAAATTATGTCATGGAATGATTATTGCAAATCAAATCAAATCATAAATGTTCTATTCAAAGTAGATTCTTTACAGAACTCTTTTTAAGCGTATTCTTAACCAATGTTGGATCCAAAGTTGGAAGTTGGTCCCAAGTAACACAGTGCTAACAGGCTTGCAACATTGTATATGCGGTGAGAGTCTCTCATTCATAAAACGACGTGATTACACTATTATCTACTTAGTGCGCTTATTAGACAGATGGATGCTTCATCACCTCACAGAATAAGTGTTAATTTTAATTGTAATGTAATTTTAATTTAATTTTCCCATTGTTTACAATTTCTAAGTAGCTTTTGTGTGCAGTCTCTTTTTATGGAGATTTACACACTTTATAAACTAGTTTTGCTTTTATGAATGTTTGTCATCACTGTTCATATATCGTATCATAATAATTAATTACGTCACTGTGTTTGTCTACGCGAAGCATCGAAAACGCTTAACCGATATCAATGGAATTATGTGATCAAGTTTGGTTGGTTCCAGTTTGGAAGATAAAATATTTTTAGACCTGATTTAAACAGAAATATTTTGTAGGAAGATTTGTAAGAAGATTGTTTATAACATATTAGTTTATGGTATTAATGTATGCAAGCAAGCATTGTTTTCATATACGAGTTACTGTATCTGAAAAGCTGTAATCAATTACAAACAGGACTAAAGTTCTTACCCCTGAGTTCTACATTAAAATATGTTTATAAAGATAACTATTGAACCAGAAGAAAAAAGTATTAAGTTCATCAAGTATGCTTTAAAGTATAACGATTGCTTGTTATTTGCAAAATTTTACTTAATTTAGCATAAAATTACAGAATAGATGCAATGATTTGTAGTCACGTCGATAGGTGCGTGCATATTCCCTTTTTCCTTTCTTACAATTTCTTAAAAACTAACAGGATTCTAGTTATTTTCCTTCACTTTTAACTAAGCAACAATTATTTCGAACAATCTTAAAGCCTATAGGTACAACCTGAAGGTTCAGGGTAGTTGCCCAAACTTCACACTACCGTATACGTCCAACATTGTTAACACATCAACCCGTCCCATTCTCGTCTGTCAAGTGCCTTAAATTAGCGGGTAATCGACTTAATATTGCAAGCAGCCCTAAACGGATATAACTGACCACTCATTTTTATGGTGTATTTTCGAAGAAAACTACTTGGGTGGCCTTTGAGACTCATCAACTGAACACAATCGCACAAATTCTTATCACAAAGTGTTAAGTGTTAAAATTGTTTGTTTTAAGTGTTCAGTTAAGTTTGTTTGTCCAAATGTTTGAAATAAACAGGTCGTTTTAAATTGTTGACTTTTTATTGGTAGGATAAAAGGTTTTTACCAGTAGTATAACTATCTGATGGAAGTTTTATTGGCTTACGGTTCTCGGCGCTTTGACTTTGGGAACTTACACTATCGCAGTGTTAATTACTAATAGGGCTAATTATAGGGTTCGTTGTAAACAAGAGATTGGGAAAGACTGTAGCTTTAGTGATTAATGCCCGTTATTAATTTCCAATCTATCCAATTTTTACTCTCCACCGATTGAATTGGACAATGTCTAGTATGAAGAAAATTTTCAAATGTCGATGTTTGGTAGACAAAACATTGGATAGATTGATTAATTAGTAACGGGAGAAAGTAGCGGTCAATGCAACGGCCAATGCTTAGTGACTAGTTTGTCTAGGCATATATTCGGATGAACAATCGATTGTAGGCAGATTTATTGAATAAAATCAAGGATTGAAAGCAATCCTTGATTTTATTCGATAAACTTAGTGAAGTTGGAATGTCTTGGGTCACTTATTATGATGGGTCCATCAAACCAAAACACATCAGCGCTTAACGTTGTTATAAGGCAGAAATAGGTGTGGCTCCGGAATCAAACCCATTTCCCTAGTTTACCACGTTGTCCAAGTGTAGATTGACTTCACATACCCTTCAGGACGTTTTAAAATGATACCTAACTAATTTCTAATACGCAAATCACTTCGGTTAGAACCTGAGACCCGCACAATGTGGAACAGATATGAATACCCCGTCCGTAGTCAGTTATTTACCCATTACTATCCCACTGCTGGGCACGGGTTTCCTTGCACATTAAGGGGCTTAGGCCATAGTCCACTGCGGTGGCCAATTGATAGACTTCATACTTGAGGTTCCGGCGTGCAACTTTCCTTACGACGTTTTCCTTCGCCGTTTAAGCAAGTGATAATTATTTCTAATACGCACATTACTTGAAAAAGAGCCTGGGATTTGAACCTTGTATCGAACCGAGTTTAACCACTAAGCTATTATTGTGTCATAATGTTTTCATAACATTAAATAAATCTGGACTCAGATACGATTATGTCTAGCAAATCGTATGTTTAATACGTGTTACGCTTGGCTACCCCTATGAGGCTCGAGGGCTAAGGGAGGGAGACTTCTAAGTGAATGGTATACCTACCTGCTAATATATCTGACAGGGGTTAGAAGGGTGCGTAGTTGTGGGGGTAAAATCTTTGGCTGTAGTTTTAATGCTTACAGGATATTTTTTTTGAAAATGTGAAAAGTTCGTATGAAATGCAATTTAGATTAGTCCTGATTTCTCTATTAGTCTTTTTGAGTGAACTTTAAAAAAATATTTTCGAAATTGAAATTTATTTGACATAAAATACCTATTAATGTGATTGACGGTAATAATAAATGTTTATTATTATTACATCTTAATTTATATGCAAGACGAGCTTTTGCCCGCGGCTTCGCTCGCGTTGGGGGTAGAATTGATAAAAATCCTTTTTTAGCGGATGCCTACGTCATAACATCTACCTGCATGCCAAATTTCAGCCCGATCCGTCCAGTGGTTTGGGCTGTGCGTTGATAGATCACTATGTCAGTCAGTCACCTTTGAGTTATATATATTAAGATATTGAGTAGTAGTTTATGACCACTTATTCGCAACATCAAATGATGGTAATAACACTGTCATGGTCATTTATCGTCAACTCCAAATAATATAGGTTTATTATCTGAGATAGGACACAGATACGTTGCTACCTCAAAACTAATTTAGAATGCCTCATGTATGTTTGATTTGCCAAACCCTTCAAACCCATCCACCAGGGCTGCACATCCGTTCTAAGCTCTTTCAATCCCAAACAATAACGCTACACTACTATAAAAAGTAAGTAATAGTGTTAATTTAAAATACTTTATGTCTTTCTCATACCACAACCTTCAAACCAGAACACAAGGATGACCATGACCATGAGCCACGAAGGTGGTAGAACCCTTTGTGGTTCAATTCCGGCGGAACCATCGCCACACCTATTGCTGTGTGTGGTTTGAAGGGTGTGGTAAAGGAAACATACTTTTCCGAGGCGTTCCAGCTTAGTCCTCAGAGGCAGCCCGACCTCCGGTAGGAAAATCTAATCCTATCTGAGGTTGATTACAGAAGTACGTAGGCGGCAGTAGCCACTTACCATCAGGTGGACTGCATGCTCGTCTCCTACTCCTATCTTTATATATATTTCTTGTGTGCGTGTGTATGTCACTGAATTCCTTCTAAACGACTGGACTGATTTTGATGAAATTTGTTGTGTGTGTTCAAGGGGACTTGAGAATGGTTTAGATTCACAATTTAGTTCGTAGGAAAAGGTTTTTTTTTATTAATTTTTAATTCGTAAGTAGTTGTTGATTTGGAATGTTTCACATTGGATTCGACAGACTTCGCTACCATCGCAGTTTCAAATATTCTATTTATTTTTCAAACCCGTAAGTGATAAGGGTTCCCCCTAAACATTTTTTTTATTTATATGCCAACACAACGTTTGCCGGGTCAGGTAGTATTATATAAAAAAGGAGTACTCCGTAGTTGAACGAGGAAGACTCTAAACATGATAACTTCTATTAGATACTTAAAAACATATCGCAACATGATCAATAACTACTTCTAATTACTGCATTAATTGGTGATACATTTTATAAACAATTTATATTCATCGTGGGACATTACATGCAACAAAAAATAACTGTTTACTCAATAGAACGGATAAAAACACGTTTTTTTATAAACCTAACAGCCTTTTTTGTACCTTTTTCTAGGAGTTAATTGATATTTGTAGTTGTAATACCTAATAAGTAACACTTTGTTATCAACTATTGAATAAAAGAAAAACGTTATCAATTAGGTATAACGAGCATTTGCGTATGGTGCATGGTTTTTTAATGTTTACAAAGGAACCTAAGATTTTTTAATACGAAGATTGAAGTGGGTACGTAGCATGTAATCCAGCTGATGATAAATGGTTAAAGCCGTGCATGGACATCTGTAACCAACTCTATATACGAGTAGAACAAGGATTCTATCATTTTTTATAATATAGGAGTAGCAGACGAGCATGCAGTCCACCTGATGGTAAGTGGCTACTGCTAAGTAGATTACAGCCTAACTTAGTTACTTTAGAAAATTTAAACTTAAGTTACTTAAACTTACATTAATTAACTAAACATATAATTTTACTTAGTTCCTCTAGTAAGTTAGAAAAAATTGCTTCTAAGCGATAAGCTCGCTTTTTTTTACAATATAGCAGTAGCAGACGAGCATGCAGTCCACCTGATGGTAAGTGGCTACTGCCGCCCATGGACATCTGTAATCACCAAATAGTATTAGATATTCCTACCTGAGGTCAGCCACAGATGCGCCGCTACCCCTGAGGACTAAGCTGAAACGCCTCGGAAAAGTATGTCTCCCTTACCACACCCTTCAAAACGGAACACAGCAGCGCCTAACACTGCTGTTATTAAAACCTAGCTGCAGCTGATTACAGTTACAAATGCTATTCTTGGAGACGAACATGATCGCCTCATATGTACTTAGGTCAACAGAAATTCACATTTTTCTACCGAAACACACGAAATACTTCACGTCAGAAACATGTGATAGTCAAGCCACTTTTAGTTCTTACCTTATATTTGTATGTTACTTTAAATTTTTGGTTTTGATGTCTTTTTTCATTTGGTATCTTTTTTACATTATAATTATTATTACTATGTCTAAGAGATAATATTAATTATATCAAATTGTTGAAATATCCTTTCAAACAATATGCGTAATTAATACCAATACAAATAAAATTTTAGATTTGTTAAAATTATTATACGACATCAACGTCCAACTAACGCCATCTGTTGGAGAGTGGCATCAAACTAAGTCTACGGCGTAACAGAATAGATATTTTTTAAGCAAGCATGCTACATTTTAAAGTGAGATTGCTATTAAATGCAATAAATACTAAAATAGTTTATTTTATGAAGTTCAATAACCTGTTTCTATCTTATTTTAGTACTTAGCTGCTGTGTTCTAGTTTTAAGAATATGGTAATGGGGGAACAGTTCGCGTTCAAACCAAACATGTTATTGTCAGTTGCTGACTATGAGATAGATCGCTGTAATTTAGTGAAATAATTTGCTTTAATAACAATACTACATATACCCTATAGAAACTGCTAGTCCGCTCTGAATATAGAAATGAGTCGCGTTGTCATAGCAAATTGTATGGCTACACCTGCTCGCAACGACTTCAGAGCGGACTAGCAGTTACACGCGGGCTACACTAGCCTACGCGCAGCGTTGCGGCGTATTGTCAGTATAGATCAGTGTTCCGCAAACTTTTTGTGTTCAAGGTACACTAAAATTTTTCGAAATACACCACAAATTAAAATTAGTTTTTAAGTTATATTAATCAACATTTATTGAAACCAAAGAATTAGATGAACGCAATAAAACACGTCGCTCGTGCGCTCGCGGGATTTATGTAGGTATTTTACTTACCCTTACTTACTTACTAAAATAATTTTATAAGATAACTCTATTTTTCCGCGGCCCACCAACTAATGATCACGTTACACCAGTGTGCCGGTACACACTTTGCGGAACACTGGTATAGATAATAAAATAGTTTATATTTTTCAAGTTCCATTCCTTATTTATGTCCAGTAACAATAGCAATAGACACCGCTGTGTCTGTTTGAAGAATTTGGTTATGATGGGATAGTGCTCTTTTAAACTAATTATACCTATCTATCTATCGCTTTAATTTAGTGAAATCATTTGATTTAATAACAATACGTATAGCGTATTGGGTTACGCATAGATTTGTGGCGTATTGTCAGTATAGATAATAAAATAGTTTTTATTTTCAAGTAATTTTTTTCTATTTCTGTCTTATTTAGCACTGCTGTGTTCGTTGTGAGGAATTTGGTTATGATGGAATAGTGTGGCTTCAAATCAAATATATTTAGTGTCAGTTGCTGACTTTGAGTAAGATCACTACCAGTTCCGGTGAAAGCCACCACCACCACACCTATTTCTGCCTAATAACAGCAGTATTAGGCGCTGCTGTGTTCCGTTTTGAAGGGTGTGGTAAGGGAGACAGACTTTTACGAGGCGTTCCAGCTTAGTCCTCAGGGGTGGCGGCACATCTGTGGCTGACCTCAGGTCAGAATATCTACGTTTGTAAATACACTTTTTAAATAGACGTTACATTGACACTTTACATATAAACGGCCTATATAAAATTTACACTTTTATATTGAACAGGACTCTATAATTTTCAAAACAATAACTAAGGAAGTACTGTAAAAAAATATATATGGTTTTTTTACATGGTTTTGAACATCAATAATAATTCATAAATAATTAAATAATTCATGTCTATTGTTAACAAATTCATTTTATTACGCCTTTGTCATATAAAATAATAAAAAATATCGTTAAATAGTTAATAATACTTATGACTTTTCTACTTCATAGAAATAAACTCATCTGTCTTATTTGTAACGTCTCGTGTATTTGAACTATTTATATTTTACAAGCTTTCATTGCCTAGATACTTATTTGAAAATTTTCGAAAAAATCTTAGCGCTTTTTAACAAAGATGTGACCGAATAGAGCTTTGTAATTCAGTCTCTAAATACAGCGGTCCGAGGTTCGAATCCCAGACACAAAATTTCTGAATTTTCGAAGTTTATTAGAAATGTATTTTTTAATATATTTTATATATTATAAGGGTAAAATAAAACATCTTGCTAACCTACATGTGTTTGTTTTCTAAAAAAAGTTCTCAAAGAATGTGTAGGTAATGTTTACTAATCCGAATTTAGTCAGTGGACTATGGCCTAATCCCTCTCATCCTGAGAGGAGACCTAGCAGTGGGACAATAATGGATTGACCACAAAAAGAACAGCATAATTCATATTTTCTCATATAATAAATATTAATTAAATAGGCACACCAAAATATATTGGAAATGTAATTATAATTGTTATTTAAAGTTTTAACTTTATTACTTGTGTCTCAGATAATAAATTTTAACCATTTACATCGGGTCTTAGGGCTCGAACACAAAACTGCGATGCGACGCGATGCGAATTCGCAACGCAGAAAATTGCGATGCGAATTGCTGCGATGCGATATCGTGCGGCGTAGCGTCTCTCAGGGTGACCAACAACAACAACCACTGTGCGATGCGAATCAATTCGCAAGTTCTTGCGATGCGTCGAGGGAGCTCGCAGATTTTTGCGATGCGACGTCGCATCGCAGTTTTGTGTACGAACCCTTAACTAAACTATAACTATTTATAACATAAATGGAGTCATAATATTTACCCCTTATAAATAAGTATGTGGGTATAAATAATTGGCCAAGTGCGAGTCAAGCTTCACGGAGAGTTCCGTACCACTAAATAGGTATTTATTTTTTATTTTTAGTTAAAGTTATTAGCAGCCGTAAATGCCACATGAAAATTTGAACTGTCTAGGTATTACGTTTTAATAGATAAAGCAAATCATCATCATCATCATCAACCCATTACTGTCCCACTGCTGGGCACGGGTCTCCTCTCAGAATGAGAAGGATTAGGCCATAGTCCACCGCGCTGGCCGAGTGCGTATTGGTAGACTTCACATACCTTTGAGATTTTTTTTATAAATCTTTCAAGTAGTGCATATTTCAGGTGCACGCATATTTCAGTATTTTGGTAGTGCATTTATTCCTATATAGACTAATATGCATTCAAAAAGTTATCTTATTCTAAACTTCTTTACATTGAAAGTATTGACAAAAATAAACAACAATACCATTGGTACTAATCCTTACCTTCTTTAGTATTATAAAATTTTAATTATGTTCATAAAAATACCTTTTTAAAAGGAGCTGACGAGAAATATGATATGTTTGATGAAAATAAAAAAAAATTGCAAAAGCTACATTTGAAAGCATGATATGATTTGAGCACGGACATATGAAAGTTTATGCAAATGAAATACGTTTTAGTGATCTGTAATTTTTATAACGCACACAAATGAAATCAAATTAAATATATTTATGAATAAAAATGAATGAAAGATATAAATCATCGTCATCATCATCAACCCATTACTGTCCCACTGCTGGGCACGGGTCTCCTCTCAGAATGAGAAGGATTAGGCCATAGTCCACCGCGCTGGCCAAGTGCGTATTGGTAGACTTCACATACCTTTGAGATTTTTTTTTATGAATGTCTCAGGTATGCAGGTTTCCTCACTATGTTTTTCTTCACAGTTTAGCATGAGATAATTAATTTCTAATACGCACATATTTTTGAAAAATCAGAGGTGCGTGCCTGGGATTTGAACCTAGGACCCCTCGATCGAGAGGCCGAGTTTCTTAATCACTAGACTATCACTGCTTTATATACCTATTATACCTATTAAAAATATAAGTGATTATTATAACAATAATTTCATTTTATTATAACAATAATTGTACTTATATTCGACCGCATAAATAAGAAAATAAACAATTAAACATATATCGTAATACTTTTCAGCTAATTAGTATTAGCAGTATTAGTTATGAATACAACATTAACACAATCAAAACTCAAACATTCATTAAAACCGACCAACAAAACGTAACAAAAAACATAATCTCGAAGTTTCGGCGCTTCAAGCCCGTCGCTTACTTCAAATTAAACATAAAAAGACTCTATCCGACACAAATATTGCACACGACAGCGGATACAAGTAAAAATAAAACGTCTCACATTCTATTTTTCTCGTGCGCATTGTGGTGCGCTTGCGCATAAAAGAAACATGACTCTACATCTCTCGTGGGAGGGAGATGATGGATATGTTTTTACTTGTACCAGAGAGAGATAGTCGTGCTATGGGCGTTTCGTATTCGAAAACTACCAATTAATGTTCAGTGGGCTTCGAGTGGGCGGGGCCCCGGGTCCGAGCAATAGCGATCGAGCTAAAATGATCTATAGATCATTTTGTCGGTGCATACAGTATTGTTATCTTAAATATCCCTTATTTATATTTATGTTTGCCTGAATAAATTTTCATGTGGATTTTATAAATATGAAATTGTGTAAGTTTTTTGGTATTTGTATTTGACTCTACATATGTAGAGCTGTGAAGCTGTGAATCTCGGTTCCATATGTTGGAGATTTGGGTTCCAATCCACGGCTCTACCGAAGTAACATTGTATTAGATATTATTTATTACTCGCTTTAACGATGAAGAAAATCATAGTGAAGAACATAATAATATTATCTTACTCATTAAGTTCTCAAACATTCTTCTTATAATCTACTCTATTCTTGGTGAGTCTATTGATTTTGATGTCAAAAACTTGATCAAGAATTCGAAATGGAACAATTTCGATTATGTATTATTATACCTACTAAATTATGTTTACCCAAAGACTTTGTTTTAAATCTTTATTTGTAGTATCCTATCTAAATAACTAGCTCATGATTAACAGAATCACGCTCAAAATTAGAAACATTGAAGGTTTGGGATTCGACTCCAGAGGTAGGTACCAATGTCACATCTATTTTGTTCTTAAAGTAGCAGTAACGGAGCTATACTAGGCGTTCCAAATAATTCAGGAATACATCTGATCTTGATCTCTGTCTGGATTCAAAATCTATCTGGGATTGTCATTAATGTCAATAACGGCAGTTGTAATTTACCATCAAGTGGATATACACATCTGGACATAAACATACACATCCATCATATGATAAAAATCAAAATCAAATGTAGAGCGAGGCGTTCTACCTTTTTGGTTTGTCTGTGGCCACAAAAACTTTTGTATTAGAAAAACAAAATGGGTTCCGGTTTGATCCATAATTTGGGTAATTTGACACTTCTAGGCATCACTTCCTGTTCAAGCTCTATACTTAACTCTACTTTATGCCTCTTGTTCATAGAGTTACGGGTCATTTCCCTTTGAAATGTAGAGTTTGGAAGTGGAATAATAGAATATAGAGTTACGTAATTACAGGAAGTGAACATATTTGATGCGGGTTGCAGCTCTACGCAAACCGCGCCTTAGGGAACATATGTACCTAAATATGTAAAGTTAAAGTAATATTATGGATATGAACACGATAAAAGATATGGTTCCTCAATAATGCATTTTCAGTTGAGTTTATCTTTATATTTTTCAAAATTCTTCAAAAAAAAGAGGATATACGTTGTTTATCGGTTTTCTTATGTAAAATGAAGCTTGAAAGGGAAATGGATGTCAGTTGGTAAGATGATTAAAACCTTTTGATAAAGGTTTTCCAATTCGAATACGACAGAAAACCCTATTTCTATGTTGTAATATAAATTTGTAAAGTTAAATCACTTCATTCGTTCATTCGAAGGCTCCATCGCCATGCATATTTTAGCCTTATAACATCGTCATCATCATCATCAGCAACCCATTACTGTCCCACTGGGCACGGGTCTCCTCTCAGGTTGAGAAGGATTAGTCCACCGCGCTGGCCAAGTGCGTGTTGGTAGATTTCACATACCTTTGAGATTTTTTTTTATAAATCTTTCAGGTATGCAGGTTTCCTCATGATGTTTTCCTTCACCGTTTAGCCAGTGATAATTAATTAATGATAATAAATAAATATGAAATAAAAATATTTGATTGATGGAAATACATACATACACAATCACACACACAACACACATCAATTTTGGAAACCACTAGTCTTCGGTTTATACTCAAAAATATCCGAATTTAACGCAGAAAACATTAAAATATTGCACTGATTGTAATAGTAAGCAAGTTCATATTTCGAATTTTCATTTACTAAGTCATTTATGATAAAACAACGGTAGCTAAACGAGTCTAGGGTCTTGCGGATAAACCTAGCGAGATGAATGAAAGGGTTAATAGGGGAGCTAAATAGTAGCCCTTTAGATATATTAAAACTAATTAGCTTGTATGGAAGTCGGGATTTTGTACCTAATTATAATTAAAAACATTGGGAGAGCTTTTGAAAATACGTTGCATTTTTGTATGTATGATTCAAATTGTACATATCGAAGGACCGTGATGGTTTGATAAGTATGGTTCCGGGTTCCGATCCTTTTTTTTATAATATAGGAGTAGCAGACGAGCATACAGTCCACCTGATGGTAAGTGGCTACTGCCACCCATGGACATCTGTAATCAACCCCAGATAGGATTAGATATTTCCACCTGAGGTCGGCCACAGATGCGCCGCTACTCCTGAGGACTAAGCTGGAACGCCTCGGAAAAGTATGTCTCCTTTACCACACCCTTCAAACCAGAACACAGCAGCGCTTAACACTGTTGTCGTAAGGTAGAAATAGGTGTGGCGGTGGTGCCGCCGGAGTCGAACCACAAAGGGTTCTACCACCTTCAAAATGCAACCTGATCAAGCATTAATAATAAATTTGGATTTTTTTTCTAGACTTTGTCTGAGTGTTTATGATCTCAACGTTAAACTGGTATGTACGCAACGTATTAGATTTAAAAAGATATAAAAAAGATTAATTATCTACTATATCAATTAACTACTACAGTATTTCACTGTATGTATTTTCTAAGAATAAAGAGAAATCAAGAGTCTATCATTGGCTACGTGTGGATTGGTAGAGCACACACACCTTCGAGAGCTTCATGAAAATCTCACAGGCATTAAGGTTTCCTTACGATGGTGTACGTAAGAAAGCGAATTAAAAAAAGCTTAAAATGGCAAGTGAAAAATATTTTATTCGAAAACTGAAAAACAAATTATCTGTTATAAACTTCGAGCTTTGTGACATTTGAAGGTGGTAGGACTCTTTGTGGTTCGTCTCCGGCGGCACCACCGCCACACCTATTTCTGTTTCACAACAGCAGTGTTAAGCGCGGCTGTGTTCTGGTTTGAAGAGTGTGGTAAGAGAGACATACTTTTCTGAGGCGTTCCAGCTTAGTCCTCAGGAGTAGCGGCGCATCTGTGGCCGACCACAGGTAGGAATATCTAATCCTATCTGGTGTTGATTACAGATGTCCATGGGCGGCAATAGCCACTTACCATCAGGTGGACCGCATGCCCGTCAGCTACTCCTATATTATAAAAAAAACTAACAAATTTTGAGAAGACTCACTCAAAAATACATCATACATTAATCTCTGAAAATTAGGGGTACTCAATGTTTATTTTTCAATCTCGATGCTGATAAGTCTCGAATAAACTCTTATCTACTATGTCTCATCGTAGATGCGCTGATAAATAATATTTTCAAAGCAGATCACGTACCATAAACTCCATATTTCATGCTTTTCTTGTTCCAATTTGAAAAAATCATACTGAATTATTTATCATTAACATTGTCATTAGGTTTAATTAATTACTGTCATTGACAAGGGTATTAAGTTAACAAGATGTTTTATGATGATAACAAAATGATAAAAGTAAAAAATATTGTAAGGTCGAGTAACTTGTAATTATAAGTTATTAAAGGAATGTTAAATTATTTTCATTAAATGTCACATAATAATTAATTCTGTATCATTTATTTGAAAAATAATCGCCTGTGAATTAAACCTATAATTGTATTTTATTATTATAATAATTGCATTATTTCACGCAAAATACAATTATAATAATTGCATTATATCGCGCAAACAAAGTAAGGTGTTTTAATTTCTTATTAAAAAACGTATAATTTATTATTTTTAAATGATATTATTATTTCTCTAATTGATCGCTGGTAAAGTAAAGCTATAAATTATTTATATTGTATAATTCGTATCAATTGATCGAATGTAACAATTATTATTTATTATAATAAGACAAATGTACTTAATTTATTAATACTAATTAATTGACTTTGTTTTATTGATTTTAAACCGATGATTTGCGATTTAAAGCAATGAGGTATTTAAGCAAAATAACGCCATTTTGTGCGATTTTGTATAAATATTTGTAACTTTGTTTTTTGCGAAAATACCATGTTTTTTGCGTGAAATGTCAGATATTTTTTAAAGAATATTTCACTCGGGAACCGTATTAAACTTTAAGAAGTAAAAAAAAAGAAATTGCGAGATCTGCAATGAAAAACACAGGTTTGAGGTACCTACCTCTCGCAAGTTTATCTTTTAACTTTATGTGCGTATTAGAAATTAATTATTACATGCGATAACAGCGAAGGAAAACATCATGAGGCACCCTTGCGTTCTTTTTAAAGAAAGTTCTCAAAGTTGGCCAATTAGCACTTGACTATGGCGTAAAATCAGGTCATTTTGATAGGACACTCGTGCCCAGCAGTGGATTAACAATGGATAGATGACGAGGTCGGGTCTAGAGGTCTGGAAATCTCGACTGGAGTGAAAAGCACAGGTCCAACGCGTTCATACCATAACATTCAAAAGGTCTCATCATGTTAGGGGAAACACTGGGTTATGTGGATATGTGGGTTACAGCCGGAGTGGGAACAAACAACAAACTCCGGCCGGGAGAGCTTTACGCCTATCCCACACCTTTGGGTGTTTAGGGTATGCGACCACACATATCGTCTTCCGTCCCGGGGACTCAACGGTTTGAGGCCCCTAGTCTTACCGTAACCTCTTCTAACGAACAGGGAATATCTTTTGTGGTCCTGTCCTACAAGGGCCTTTTTTACGCGGAAAAATCTTCATGGATTCCCTTATGCCCGGGGGAGCGAAAGGGATATGTCGGACTCTTACCGACTAAAACTCCGCGGCGTTCCTCTGGACGCTCGACGCCGGGTCGCGAGAAGCGTAAGCAGTCCTACAAGGGCCTGATCTAACTACCCATACAAATATACTTAAATTTTACCTTACTTCCTTACCTTGTCGAAGTTAAGTCGTAAAACAAATCAAAACATTAAATAGCAAAAGAATTAGAATAAAAACATTTTCGAAAACAAAACCAATTGATAGCATGAAAATGTTGTCAATTTACCGACGACTCATCGAAGCGTAATCCATATTCCAAGTGTTGCCCACTCCGAAAAATATATTCACCAGTGTTCGCAGAAGAGCCGAAATTCGTTAAAAATATTACCCATACAGCAGACAAGTACGCTCGAGCATTGTTATCGGAATCGGGGAAAATCTTTATTCCGGGCGCGGTTTGAAATCTCCCACTATTTTTGCATTGGCAACAAAATTCCATACCAACTTCGACATCTGCCGTCATTCAATACGTATTGTCACCGTTCTTTATTTAAAAATTCATTGACAATTGAATTCGGAAGCGAGGGGTGATTGCCCCGTTTTGTCGTCGATCGAACGGTGGGAATATGGACCTTATATTTAAGAAGCGATGTCGTTGTAGTCGGTTTTCGGGTGTCGTTGTACATTGGTCGTGTAGTTGGATTATCCGTGTTTGAAGCCGCCTTTACAGCGTGCTAAATTAAGCGCGATAATTATGCTATTTTTTTTATTAGATTAGTGTCATCATGTGGATGTTTCAGTATTTGGCAGTTTTAAAAATTTTAGAGAAGCATTCATTCTAAGCGTACTAGTTAGTGATCATAAGCTAATTGAACATTGTTTGTAATAAGTTTTAATCTTAACTATGTACCTATATCAGCATCTATACAGTCTTCTAAAAATATTTTGATTTAAGCTAAGCGTGAATATGCTTGAATATTGGTAATGCAATTCTTGTATGTCTCATAGGTACTATGCAAGATCACAAGCGAAATTACATAGACTTGTAGAAGGTTTTAGTTGCAGCTACCGGATCTATTCGTAGTACTACAATGCACTAATCAATTCGATGTTTAAAAACTATGGACTAATTTGAAATCCTCTACCTAAAGACTGTGATAAGTTTATTTATATCATTAACAGTAAATTTTATTACTAAATAACAAGAAAAAAAGACTATTATAATGTAACGATAAATAAAATAAAATAGTTTAAATAATTAAAATCAATCCGTTCATAGTTCTGCAAAACAGAAAATACAGGGTGTTGTTTATTATTATTTAATTTTATTATCACTCTTAAATAATTAACTAAATGTAGAGTCGTGCAGGTCAAAGTAACGTCTCTTTACTAAATAATATACTACTAAATAATATACAAATAAATAAAATAAATCCGTTAATAATTCTGCAAACCAGAAAATATAGGGTGTTGTTTATTTTTATTTAATTTTATTATCACACAAATCAGTGCACTAAATGTAGAGTCATGTAGTTCAAAATAATATCTCTTTACTAAATGCACATGAATAAATAAATAAAATAAATCCGTTAATAATTCTGCAAACCAGAAAATATAGGGTGTTGTTTATTTTTATTTAATTTTATTATCACACAAATCAGTGCACTAAATGTAGAGTCATGTAGTTCAAAATAATATCTCTTTACTAAATGCACATGAATAAATGAATAAAATAAATCCGTTAACAATTCTGCAAACCAGAAAATACAGGGTTTTTTTTATTTTTATTTAATTTTATTATCACACAAATCAGTGCACTAAATGTAGAGCCGTGTAGAGACGCTTTTAGGGCTTCGGAGTGGTGTCGCCGTGTTGGATTTCGTGCACAGTATAGGCTCCGAATGTATCGAGTATCGGAATTGGAGAGCGGGGCCCTTAATTACCTTTTAGTGTTCCGCACCGAAATTGTGAAACGGTAGGCTTGGGTTCTTAAGTCTGCGGTTTTTGGTTGTAAGGTTGGATTACGTTCAAGTGGTATTTAAAAAACTAAGTACTTAGTTTCGTGTTTTTAAAAACTTGATAATTTTTAACATTATGTCAATTGTTAAGTTAAAATAAAAATTGGGTACACAACCTACACAGGTAAACGTCCCTATATATGAATTTAGGAACATAATGAAAAGCTGGCTTATAAAAGATTCTCCATTTTGTCATATGATTATGCTAAATGATTACAATGTAGGAAAAAAAAACGACTTGAATGACGACTAGAATGTCGTGCAACGACATAAATAATTGATAAATCTGTATTGATTGTAAAAAAAAGATCGCTTAAAGATTTTAAGTAATATATTAATTGGTGCCATAGATAATAAACATTAACTTATAGATTGAGTTATAGATAACAAATATAATTCACGAAACAGTAACCTCGCGATCCGTTTCGCACTTGGCCATTTTTTAATTGATACTTTATTGAGCACCGCCATTGTATGGACGTCACAATGGCGAATTCCATTTTAATTAATACAGTCGACACATTGAGCCTCGTTACGGGACTTGAAATGTACAAAAAATTGTAGTGTCGTTAGCTTATTAGTGGCATTGTGTATGATAGTACTCTGACGAGTAGATATTGTTGTTCGGTATTAATAAGCTATCCTGTGATAGGTAAAAATCAAAGATTGGCGTCGAAATTGTGAGTGACATAATTATGCTATATTAAAACAGTTGTTTGGTTTCAAAAACGTTTTGAAGTCGTTTAAGACTTTAAAAACTTACCGGTCTGACGTGCAAAGGGTTCCGGGTTCGATCCCCGGCCAGACAGTTCCTAGACAGATCGTATTGTGGGGCTGTGAGTGTAGAAAGAGTTTATATTATGTTTCATGTTTTGTGACGTCACAATTCTATTTTAATTAATTCAGTCGTCACATTGAGCCTCTTTTCATTGAGCCTTGACGGGACTTGAAAAGTACAAAAAATTGTAGTGTCGTTATTAGTGGCATTGTGTATGATAGTACGGATATAGTTGTATGTGTGGATATCTGACGTGTTTAACATGGTCAGGGGCAGGTAAAATTATATTTTTCCCGACTGCCGAGGGTAAGGTTTTCCGAGTATGTATTACATAACTTATACATCATGAATAACTTTGTAACCTCGTGTAGGGCACACAATGACATATCAGAATATCGTCATTTTTTTAGTACAGTCATGGTTTTTGATTTATTTGCATTCTTGTAAAATTGATAAAAATACACAGGCCCGTTACTCTGAATTGTAAAAATTATGAATTGAGAGGTTTTTCCAATTAATTTCTGGAATCAAATCCATTAATTGATGTTATATATATGAATCTATGTTTGGTCCTATTCTTTGGTTCACTCGCTCGCTCTGCAGTAAATATCATAAATAAAAGGAGGGTCATTTTCTAAAATTAACTTTTAAAAAGTTCTTAAATTATTTTTAAACTATTAAGTACTAACATAGTTACTATTCTATAATTTTTACTTTTAAATAAGCAAACAAAATGGGAGATAGAGCAAGTATTTTTATTAGGTAGGTACCTCACATTAGTAATAACTAAAGTTATTTTACCATAAAAGGTAACAACCCAATCGAAGGTAGAGTAAGAGTCCCAAAGTAGAGTTCCTCTCGTGTTGTGCACACAAGTTGTATGTTATGTAGAGTCGCGTATAAATAATGGAGCTTGGCCGAATAACACGCTGCGGGCTAGGCGCCGTAGGAACAACTGTGGTGAGGAGTAGGTATTAAATATTATTATTTTATTCCTATAAAATATTGAATATATGTAAATATAACAATAATACGAGTCGTTGTTCTACCGCTCTGATATAAAAAATCTGCTAAATTAATAGTGATTCGTATCAGTCGAATACTATTGATAGTATGTGAAGATTAGGTACTTTACTCGCGTTCTGAGTTTGGATAAAAAGCATAGTACTATAACAATTTCTTATTTGCTTCTAAGTGATTATGCGTAGCAAGATTTTTGGAGAATTTAAGTTTTCTATGAATATTAGTCGTATAAGCAGTTATGTATAATTTTAAATTAAACATAAATTAAGTATTTCTTCCTCTGTAGGTATTACTAATTCAATTTGAAGCTTTTAAAGGCGGTAGGGGACACGCATGACACACCTCTGATTTTTACAAAGTTATGTGCGTATTAGAAATTAATTATCACTTGCTAAACGGTGAAGGAAAACAACGCGAGGATATTTGCATAGGATGAATTTCAGACCTAAAAGCAAAAATGAATATTATTTTATTAAATGTTACTCTATTTAATTAAATAATATTAATAATAGCTACTGCTATTTAAAAATAATATTAGTCTATAAAATCTCATACTCAAACTTAGTTTAGTTTCGTAACCAGATTTTTATGTCAAACAGCGTCTCCACACATTCCTGTCCACCGCATGGGTGGCGCCCGCCGCTATAAAATTCGGACAGCGGCGTGGATTCCCACAGATTCCGACTTGATATTAATTGATCGGCTCACTCGCCACCCCGCCATCATAAATATTCCGTTTAATAAAAATATTTTCAAAACCAACAACTCTGAATAAACAGTTGTTTTTGTGTTGTTTGTGTACACGTGTTGACGTATGTGTTATTCATGTATGTGTAGATGTGGGATTTTGGAGGATTTTTTCAAATTTGTATTATGAAATTCGTATCCGTAATAATCCCAGATAAGATTTGAGTCCTATCTGAAGTAGTTACGTGAATGAAGAATTAATATGGGTGTATGTCATTTGGGACCTTGGACGTTTAATACTATAATTATGAAACTATGCCAGCATGCAGTAGGTACACTTGTTGGTAACCACTGCTGCTTACGGACATTTAACTGATCCCAGATGAAAGTGTAGTCTTATCTAAGTTTTGGCCAGAGATGCTTTGCTACTCCTGAGGTATATGCAACGAATACGAGGTATTGCAAATTGCAATACCTCGTTGCAAATTGCAATACCTCGTATTCGTTGCATTGTATTGCAAATTGCAATACCTCGTATTCGTTGCATTGTATTGCAAATTGCAATACCTCGTATTCGTCGTACCTAAGTGTCTTCCTCTCACCACATTCTTTAAATTAATCAATGCTATAGTCCGTGCGAAACTGCAAGTTTGCTCTAAATAGAGAAATGAGTCGCGTCGCCATAGCAAATTGTATGACTACACCTGCTCGCAACAACTTCAGAGCGGACTAGCACTTTGGCGCGGACTGTACCTTGCTGTAAAGGGCTACTGTGTTTTTGTTAGGAAAGAGAAACAAAATCATAGCTTAAATTTGAATTGTGGTAGAATGAAAGTAAATGAACATTTTGAGTGAGTGTATTAAATTACTGACAATAAAAACTATGATATTATTTAATTCAGTACATAGAATCAGCACCAGAAATACATTTAAAATTGTAGTCTGAGTGGATTGATTTTAAAACAGAACCATATTTTTATTAGTTTCGAGGAGGTGCAACTTATGTCAATTATTTTTAACTACTATAACTGAAAATATCGATCAAGAATTTATTTAAATTAGATATAATTCGTGCCAATAAAGTTTGTAATTCCAAATGCTTTTTGATTTTTGAGCTAGAACGGTATAAAAGTCGCTACTGGTTTACATTTCGTATTGAGCCAAGTTATATTCTATAAATATGACAATTTCTTAAGTAGGTACTTACTACCGACAATAACACAACCCGTCAAAAACATATTTTTAAAACATGACGAAAGCACCGTTATTTTATTCACCACCGCATGGTCACCACTTTCCTCAATTACTGTTAATTGAGGACGGCCGTTTATAACGAGCTCCCAACAAAAGGAACCTTCCTTACAATTGAAGTGGTGATTTTAAACCCTCCGAACACCGCAAAATTACTAAAAACCGTATAATTAGGGATGGGTTGCGGTCTTACTTCCTTCCCTATTGTTTGGTTGCTTTCGGGAAAGTCTAGTTACGATTAGGTAATCGATTTTATTTAGACACTTGCGGTTTTTGAGCGATTTTTTGGCGTTTCTTTTCGATGTGAATGCGTTTTTTGTTGCCTTCCCGTGGGTGGGTTTTTCAAAGGGTGGAATGGGTGGACAGCTGCCAACGAAATTATAAGATCGATGGTGTTTTATAAAGATTGGCTTCCGTAAGATTGGAGGGTAAATAAAACACTGTTTATATCTACGGACATTGAACGTGTCAGACACGGGTCGTGTCAGACAAAATCATATTTTACCATACATTATTTTGACAGGCACGGGTTGTGACTACGCGGTTGTACATATATACATTAATACACATTATACAGGAGATTTGTTTTTTTTGTGTCTGCTACGGCACGCGTCTGGCACGCTCTATGCCTGTAGATGTAAATGAACCCTACTAAGTTGGTTATGTTCTTATCATTGTTCATCACAGTTGTTAGTTACTTAGTTAGTTAACACCTGCTCAAACTCTCAGATTTATTGCTACCAACTTTTAACAGATGAGACGACTTTGAGGAATGACCCGTGCCCTAGTCCACCGCGCTGACCAAGTGCAAATTGGCAGACGTCACATAGGTACCTTTGAAAACTCTCAGGTATGCAGGTATTTTCTCACGATGTTTTCCTTCACCGTTTCAAGCAAGTGACAATTAAATTCTAATACGCACATAACTTTGAAAAATCAGAGGTGCGTGCCTGGGATTTTCACCTCAGACCCCTCGATCGAGAGGCCGAGTTTCTTAACCACTAGGCTATCACTGCTATTGTATACCTATTAGCTAATTATATATTAAATAAGAAAAAAAATACATTTTTCTTTAATAAAAGTTCTAATCGCGTAAAATATAAACTAAAAAATTCAAGTGGAGTCATATCTTTACCTCGTAATACCTATATCTAAGTGTGTAAGTATGAAAATCTTTTATATATATAGTAGTAATTTAGTAAGTAATTTTCCGGTAAAATGTAGAGCTGTGAAAGTAGAGCCTTTATGAGGCTATTGTTAGATGACACGCGAGATCTCGTGCTATTTTGTGGAAAATGGCCCTTTATATTAAATTTTCAGTGAAAATCGTTACTTTGTACGTTAGTTTTTCATAAACTTAAGGTTAGGTATATTTGTCTTTTTTATTTTATTTGTTTTTAATATTTTGAAAATATTCGCCTAATAGGTAAATTGTCTAGGACATTTTAATTAAAAATACAAGTTGACTTGTAAACCACATACATTGAATTAATATTAATTATAGAAAATCCATTAGCTATATTAAAATAAGCAATAAATAACAACATATTTACAAATTTGCGTTGATAAAAGCGATTAATGTATCTATACTAATATTATAAAGAGGAAAACTTTGTGATTGAATGAATAGGCTCGATAGGATCGATTTTAAAAGTTCTTTCACCATTCTAAAGATACATTATCCACGAGTAACATGGGCTATATTTTATATGAAATATATTTGATAAATAAATTTTGAGGCGGTACAAAGTTTGCCGGGTCAGCTAGTATTGTATACGACTATAAAGTGGACTTTGTCAAGTAATTCATCCAGTTTGTCATTAACACCATTGTAGATTGATTGTCAGTTGCCATATGTATATTTCAGGTCCTTACTACCAATTAATAATAACTTGTGGACGATACTTTTCCTATCTTTATAAGGTATTTTACTACTACTACTACATAGTTGAACTTAAGTGCCGGCACTATAACATTTACTTGTACAAGATCAACATTCGGAGCATAAAAGCAAGTTAGGCAATATAAGCCATAAATCAGTAAAGATACTTCGCCTTGAAATTGAATGAATCCACAAACGGCTGATTAGTAAGTTCTTTTTTTGAATTCTTGACAAATAAAAACATTTTTAGAGAAAATTTACGAATAAATAACTAATACTGCGTAATTTACATAATAAATAAATAATTATTTCAAACATTTTAGGGACATTTTAGCACGGAGACGTGGCAAAACTATTTTCCGCAGCTATTTCAATTCTCAAAACTGGTTACATTTTCTTGTTAGGAGTGAGTAATCTTTACTAATCTATGATATAAGCTTAGTATGTGCGTATAAAAGCGTAACTTGGTATAGTTCGCGCCAATCTGCTACTCCGCTCTGAAGTTGTTGCGAGCAGGTGTAGTCATACAATTTGCTATGGCGACGCAATTCATTTCTATATTCAAAGCGGACTAGCAGTTTTACACGGACTAAACTACTATACCATAAACAGCAAAGTAAAGTGCAAGTATTTATAATGTCAACGTTAAACATTATAGTTAGTCTTTGATTTTCGCCGAAGGCACAGTTACAAGATTGCAATAAGGCGAGCTATTATACTACGACTTTGTAAGGATCGTCTTACGGCAATTATTGTATTTACGCTTGTACGCATGCAGAACGTTATCAATACAATTATCGCGTTTGAGCAATCATTCGGAATGTAACGGTGTACTGAGGATAAGTAATAGAAATAACGGAGTTCCAGTTTGTTGTTGTGTACTTTACAGCTACTGTAGGTAGTATTATCATGTTAAAGCGATTAATTATTATGTATAAGCAAAAAAATAACAATAGGTGCTGAGATTAAAATTTGTATGGGACTAATAATAATAAATTTTCAATCATATAGTTTTTTTACTAATATAACGGCAAATAAGATATGTTTCCAATTTTATTAGAAAAGGGTCTGTACTAAAATTCCTTTTGATCGGGCTCTACGTTCGTCATGCTCTTAATATGATAGTTTGCAGTAAATAATAACACATGTGGCATTCATACCGTTATAGTAGAAAATTGCATAACCGAATTTATAAGTCCGCTCTAGATATTACAATGTAAGTAAATTGGAGCAAGGAAATAAACCGACACTTCTGTTACACGCAAGGGGCCTAATTACAATAATCTGTGTGTACGCTTCACAGCACACAAATAAAGTAAGCTGCCGAAAAACTTGAACAATAAATACGGTATGAGCAACTCGATCGAACACAATACGAATACATCTGTACCGCCGACAATGCGGCTGACGTTTAAACAAAGGCGTACCGTGAATAGGATGCATTATGTTACCGCCAGCGGTACATATTGGATTTGAGTATCGAATGTTAGATAAAAAATTGTCGTTGATATTTGAATTTAGAATTTTCCGATTTTTTTTCCATCGACTAAGGTGCTGTGGTAAAAATTGTCTTGCACCTACAGGCGCAATAATAGTTTACAAAAAAAATACTTTAATAAAACATTTAATTTTTATAATAAACAATTTAAACAAAGTCATAGATTAAAATCAATAGAAATTTGAGATCTATTTAAAAGCGACTACCTACTCGACACAGATTAATTAAAACCTCTCCCTTTCTCTACCCATGTGTCAAAACTTGAAGAGACCCCACCTCAAAATCTTTAAAACCAATCAACTTCTGTACATGATCGTTTACGATCGAAACAGACACTTCAATTTAAAACTACCGATGTTTTTGAAACTGATACGAGCCGGCTAATAAAATTAAAAAGTTAAAAAGGGCCTTTTACTAAAAAACAAAATGTCTATGGCTTGATTGTGACAGGTCCCGTGTCATAGACAAGTTACAACTAAAATAGACATGTAATTCGAGAAGTTTCGAAATGTATATTAGAAAGATTGGGTGGGAAAACCTATATTAATAAAAGAGTTGGAATGTTTTTGTGTTTGTCAGTACCTATATTAATAACTATTTTATATCCTGTATTTTTTTTATCTACAAAGAAGTCTAAGAAAACTCAGTGTACATATGACTTAAATAAGAATGGTCATAAGTAAGATCGTGCCTTAAGTATTTCATACCTCACAAACCACAAATATAAATAAAAAGTTTACGTGTATATTTAAAAAAGTACACTCATTAAATCACTAACATTCAAATCAATATCATCATTTATTTGAATATTGTTTTTTTTTTGTATTTCGTACAACGTTATATATTTTTTGTTAAACAAAGCCAGAATCCGAAGCTAGTTTAAAAAATAACGAAGTTGCCCATTCGCGCGTAAATGTGACAGCCCTGCGGTTGGCGGCAAAAAGAAAGGGAGCTAATTTGAACATTTGAACAAAGAATGTTCGAATTCAAATGACGTTCCGTTAATCAGATTTAGTATACGTTTGTGTTTTGTTTTTATTTTGGGGAACAAATCGATGGATGATTTAAATTGAAATGTAGATATTGATTGTAGAACAAAAAGTATTTTATGTTTTTTATTTTTAGGTATTTGAATGTAATGTGGTCTCTTAAAATGTAAATATTGACATGGAGGACCTAAACAAGAGAAGGTTGGTGACTTTCTAAAGGCACCAATGTAACACAATTTTTTTCCGTGTAACAGCAGAATTAAACCCTTTTGTGTTCTACTTTTGTGTAGGGAGAGAAATACGAGGTATTCCTTCGCGCACAAGGGTTCTAATGCATTTGTGGTTAATGTTTTAATTTGAATTTGACTAAGACAATTTATTTAATATTTTAATCTTATTGTAAGCAATTTTTTTAATTAGTAGGTGCCTATTCCTTCTATGCGTTTTTATATTGCGTATTTGAATTAGGAATATTTCTTTATGAAGTATATCTATATTTATAATACGAAAATAATGGCTGTTCTTCGTAAGTAAAATAAATATTAAATTGTCTGTCCATCATTTTTCATCATCAATAACCCGCTCCTATCTGTACCTCCTACTACTTATCTATGCTTATACCTTATCTAAATATGAATCCGGCCGACCAATAATAACTACGCTTAGATAACAAAACGCTAGGTGTTAAATTTAACACCCATTACCATCAACCCAAACCGAACATTGTGAACTCTACGTAGAGTTCAAACTTACAAAACTCTCTTTCATAATGGTCAAGGAAGGTAGAGCGAAAATCGATCTTACTCTACAGCTATAAGGTCCATTTAGAGGCTCGCCAATACGGATTACGATTCTCTTATAGGCGTCAATTTTCACACCTAACTCTACATTCGATTCTGACCTTACTTTCGTGGTACAACAGTTGGGTTTCGGATACTTGGCTGATAGAGTTAGGTTGTTGTGTATGTGGATATAGGAAAGGTGTCGGGTTTCACGCCTATGGTGTGAAGGGTCGGAGTCCTGGCTCCTGATTGGTGGATATTCCTCACTTTCCATTCGTTAGGTGTTGATTACTGAGATATGACGTAACAAAAGATAAGCCGAATTGCTCCGTTTAATCTTTGAGCCAAGTATTTGAACGCCTGTACAGTCATGCACGTAAATTTCATGTTGATATTAAATATTAAAATTATAATGAAAAAAGTAGTTAAAAAGTTGAGAAGTTCTGTTGTAATAAAAATAGTAGGTATCTAATCTTGAACGTAGTAAAACACTTCACACGTTATATGTAACTTATGAAAAAAGTAGTTAATAATTTTGCAGTTCATTTGATGCTAACTAGGCAAATATTATGTGCAACGCATCAATATCATCTCTACCTTACTCAGCAACTTAGCACTATGTAAAGTAATTCATAGAAGTCGAACTGCCAAAAGTTCTGCCTTTAAGTACAGGTAATGGACTAACAAACACAAAGTAAACTTAAACTGAAAACAAAAACCTCACTGCTTTAATATATAGTCACTCCCGCAACGAACATTCCGACGACACCTCATATGTTAAAATTCGTTAAGCCGTTCGAATTTTTTTAATATTTTTTTTATATTTGAGCCTAACGATAAAGCAGACGTGCTACCTGATGGAAATAGTCAACGTCGCCTATGAACATTTGCAACACCAGAGGAGTCGCTAATGCATCGCCGGCATTGAAGGAGAGCTATTTTTGCACCTTTTTTGAAGATCCCCATGTCATAGCATTATAGGGCGTCCAAAGAATGAGACAAACTCCGTAGTCGGATAAAAAAGCTAGCCTTTCATAATAGCCCCTTACCTGAGTATCTCACCCTCGTTTTAGAATATAAAAGTGTTCGAACGATTTAATCAAATTACATTTATTCAGATTATCCGGCTTCGCATCTGCTAAATTCTCAGCCATCTTACTATCTGCATAAATCTTATTTTGTTCGTGTTATGAATCCTCATGATGATTATTTTTTGCTTGTCTGTTGTTACGTATCAATATTTATAGAGTTACTCCTGATCGATGTTCTTGTTAACGATTTAATAAGAATAATACGAACACGTATTAATTAGTAGCAGTGATAACCTAGTGGTTAAGAAACTTGGCCTCTCGATCGGGGGTCCGAGGTTCAAGTCCAAGGCACGCACTCCTTATTTTTAAAAATTATGTGCGTATTAGAAATTAGAAATTAATTATCACTTGCTTAAACGGTGAAGGAAAACATCGTGAGGAAACCTACATACCTGAGAGATTCATAATAAATAATCTCAAAGGCATGTGAACTCTATAAATTTGCACCTGGCCAGCGCCGTGGACTATGGCCTAATCCTTCTCATCCAAGCCCAGCAGTCGAAAAATAATGAGTTGATGATGATGAATACGAATAGAAAAATATTTATTTGGTCACGAATCTGTCAGAAATACTTATTGCTAGGAACCTACTTATTACCAGTTTTTTTTTCAATTTTTGATTGGATAGATAATGATACATTTTACTAATTCTAGAAATTTACGATAGCGTAGTAAAAAAAGTGAAATACTTTGCTATATTATGCTTTTACAATTTTGCAAGGTAGGTACAAGGTATAACTTCAACACGTAATTATACATAACTAGATACTCGCACTGGCTTGTGTCTTTTACCTTGTACTTGAATCCTACTAAATAAACATAAAGTATACGTTAGTAATATTTGTATTTCGAATAAAGTCAGGAGCAGTGGTTACTACAGAATAAATGCTAGTGTGAGCAAAAATAGCGAGGGATCTTCCTGGAATCCGGGGCGATTAATCTTGCTCGTATCTTCATCTGTTCTGTGCGCGTTACCTAGAACACTTGAAATAGGCGCGAACTCACCGCTTGTCCGCCATTTTGTATTGCTCACTGGTGTTTTTTCTTTTATTTATGTTGGTAATATTTTTTTTATTTGTTGACAAAATATTTAAGATTTAAGTATTTAATGTATTCTCTACGTCAAGATTTAGGTTATTATTGTATTGATTATTCATTTTGGTAATTTTAAATTCGATAAAAACACAAAATAACGTCGATCTAGATTCTATTCAAGTTTAGTAATATATAATCTAGGATGATTTATGTAATACCTATATCTATTTCAGATAGATTCGGTACATTAAATAGTGTTTTTAATAGATACAAATCTAACTTTAGATAATCTACCCACCAGGCGAGAAAACTCAATAAAATTACTATCTATGTGATTGTTTAACATTTACTTCAATATTCTATCATGTCATAACTAAATTTTCCTAAACGTACCCACGACTACTGTGCACATTCTATTAAAATATATATTTAAACTTAATCACTCTAGGCTTCCTATAGGTAGACTAACAATTAATCTTGCTCGCATCTTCATTCTACATCTGTACGCTTTGGCGTCACACGTTACGCGGAACACTTAAAATTAGCGCGAACTCAACGCTTGTCAGCCATCTTGTATTAATTGTGAGTCTGTGGACTCTATGGTTGTATGATCATAATATTTTTAAAACATCAAATAGTCTGACGAATATTATGGATAAAAAAAATTAACATTTAATTTATTTTAATCTATGAAAATATTTACCTTATTATACAGAAAACTATGTAACTAAGTATAAAATTTACATGTGCCAACCTTACCTTACTACTATTTTTGATAGGGGAAGGTATTTCTAGTAAGTGATAATTCTCAATTCTATACATAACCAACAAGTTAACTAGAAGATATCGTTATTTATTATTTTGTATCACTAGATATAAGTAGTGTTTAAAAACTCTAACATTGAAAAACGCAGTACGGGAGTGCATGCAGACGGAATCTTGACTAAAACGTATACGAATAACAAAAGTTCCTGAATCCTCTATCGTTGTAGGTGAAAAAGGCAAAATAAATTTTCGCCAGTTCGCCACTAAACATCAAACACTCTCGCTTACAAATAGTAGCATCACTCACAGTCTTGGGCGTTTGTAAGGTTGTCAAAAGTAACAAAAATACTTTTCTATAATTACAATATATTGTATGTAGAACATTTTCTGAATATGAAGGTTCAAAAATTTAATATATATTTTAATTCTAGTCATAACTGTATTTTATGAATTGGCTTTCTTACTCATATCCACGTTATAAGTCTCTTTTATGAAAACATTGAAATTATACTTAATATGAAAACAAATGTTAAATAGGTAATTTATATTACATTTTATTTTACGTATAGTAATAAAGTACCTAAATTTAATTATATAGTCATGAATAGGTCATATGAATAAATTATATGACTGCTTATTAGGTATTACGTATACCCAATATAAACCTTTCCCAGCATGTGGCTAAAATAGTTAAATAGTTGCCTTTTATTGTTTATTATTTTATTCTGTTACAAAAGGTTAATACTTGATCTGTATGTATGATTAAGCTATTTGACAAAATTAAAATAAATTACATAAGTAGATTTAATTACAGTTTCCTTGACAACCCTACGTGTAAGGTTCATATTCCTTTGCCACAAGCACTTGCGTATTATTGAAGTGCGTCGTTTAGTTCGCCTCTTTTCTTTGTTTGTATTGACGTTCCTGCGTACTATATTAGTTTTGCAGTCTTTGGAACCTTATCTCCATACAATAAAGGTCATATTCCATTACTTTGTTTATTATTTAATGCCATTTTCACTTCACATATATCTATTTTTGCGTGTGTTAGAAAATGCGTCTAGACGTGTGGTCTTTTTGAAACTTAGTTAAGGTAAACTGTTTTGTTGATTTTTATATTTCTAAGTTGTGTTTTTATTTGAAAATATATCGTGTTGTATTTTCAATGACTTATAAGCGTCGAGGTATCTTCGTATCAGTAATAGCAGTAGTATTAATGAAATAATGATGTCATAAATGTAACATTTAGCGCCATTTAGTAATGTTTAGCATAACTGTACCACCACTTTTAACTTTTATAAGAATTTTACATTTTAAAGAATTAACATTAAAATAACAAATTGTATATTTATTAATTATCTACGCAATATGTTAAGACTTTCAAATGAATTACAAATATTCTTTTTATAAATCGACCATTTATTACCGTTATGGTCGTTCTTTAATATTATATAAACGAAATATATTCTTTAATCTGTTAGTAATAAGGTAGTTCTGAGAAAACATATATCTCGTTCTTACCACCCCTTACAACGATTTAGACGTCACCAATTCTCACACCAATCGATTCCAACAGTGACAACTACGATTGCGCGTATCTACGTGAATCTAAAAACCTGCCTAAAGTCGACAAAGAGGACACCGGGCCAGCTCACTTTCATAGTTCATAAATACGTACTATGAAAGTGAGTTAATAAAAAACATATAATAAGATAAAATAAATTGATAATACCTTAATCGTTCAAACATCGCAAATTCTCACACCAATCGATTTCAACAGAGACAACTGGTATAGCGCGTATCTACGAGATCTTTGTATACGAGCCTAAAGTCGACAAAGGTCCGGTACAAAGGGGACACCGGGCCGGGGGGAACAATTCTGTGCCTTCTCGACTCCCGTAATCGCCTTACGTCGGACCACGTCGTACTTGATGCATCCTTACGCTGTTTGTCCACTGCACCGTCACCGAGCCGATACCGATAATTAATCACGGCGCCGAAATAGCGTACACATACATTTACTATGGGATGACGGTGCTCGGGTGACGGACGTTCGGTGGACAAGCTGCTATAGTAAATGTATGTACGCTACTTCGGCGCCGTCTTAATTATCGGTATCGGCTCGGTGTCGGTGGTTGGTGGACAAACAGCGTTACTGTGAATATGAACCACAGAAACGTAAAGTTATAATTTAACGTTAATAAGTTAATATATAATAAGTTATAAATAAGTTTGTAACAGTTCTTTATTACGTATTTTATAATGAAACTGTGTACTAAAACGATGCTATAACAAAAATCAGGGTTTATGATGATAAACCCTGACCTGAGTGATGACTCAGGTCAATAATATCATATGGAACCACAGAAACGTAAAAGTAACTATAATTTTGTAAGTTTGTAATAGTTCTTCATTACGTATTTTTTAATGAAACTGTGTTAAAACGATGCTGTAACAAACATCAGGGTTTATCATCAGCTCAGGTCAACAATATCATATTCTGGCGTTGTCACTGCGGTCACATGATACGAATTGATTCCAACAGAGTACAACTTTACTAGGATAGTACGTATCTTGTGAATCTTTGAAAACCTATCTAAAGTCGACAAAGGTCCGGCACAAAGGGGACAAGGGGCCAGGGGGAACAATTCTGCGCTTTCTCAACTCCCGTAATCGCCTTACGTCGGCCCACGACGTTTGATACGTAAACGTACTCGTAACTATCATTTTATAAGTTTGTAATAATAAGTAAGTCATCACTTATTTTATAATTAAGATTTTTGAAAGAAGTTTTTTATTTTACTTGTTTACTTATTTACAAGCATGAGGGTTTATGATCCGCTCAGGTCGATATTATATTCTCTCATGATACGAATTGATTGCAACAGATTATAAGTTTACTAGGATAGTACGTATCTTGTGAATCATTGAAAACCCGCCTAAAGTCGATAAAGGTCCGGTATAAAGGGGACACTGGTGTAGGGGGGAAATATTCTGTGCCTTCTCGACTCCCGTAATCGCTTTACGCCGGACCTTAGTAACTTTACATGATGGTTACATTATTGCGGCTTTCATATACAGTTTATCACAGAAACCGAAACTTACTATAGTCTTGTAACTGAATAATCTATCTACCATAATTCAGTTTATTTATGTTTATTAAAAGCTTGTAATAATAAATAATATTGTATTTTAATCCGGCTTACATTATGCATGCAACATTTTAGTTCAGTTAGATACCCTGAACTGGGTCAAATTTAACTTGCAATATTTGAACTTGACATACTTACGAATTAACAAGATAATTTAATAAAAAATCTTATCTTTTTATAATTTAGGAGTAGTAGACGAACATGCTGTCTACTCATAGATGTTTGTAATCAACCCTAGATAAGATTCGATTAAAATTTGAAGTCGGCCTCTACCCCAGAACACTTCTAGACGGTAATCGCCTTACCGGACTTCGTTGTCGTAATGTGGCTAGTTTTTGGGTTATATTGAAGTAGACGTGGTTCGAAAACTGTCTATATTTATTAGCTTATATATAATGACATAATGCTGCTGATTATTTCTTATTTAGAATCGGTATTTGTGTTTGTGTGTGTAATATAATCTTAATATGATTTTTAAAGAGGATTTTTTTATATTATTTAAGTGTACAGTCCATCTGATGGCAGTTACTGCCGCTGCTGATCCAATTCCACATATCTAAAACAGGGGTTCTCTACATGTAGCCGATCATAGATACTTTGTCACTAGTAAGGACTAAGACAGTCGCCTCATAAGTAAGTCAGTCAAGTAAGTCGATATCCATGTTCATCCACAAAAATGCAAGAATTCTTTACGATATAGAGGCCTGTACACTTAAAATCGATCGTATCATAGGACAGGATATGTAAAGCGTCCACGTAAATAGAATATTTCCTCGTCGTAAGACACAAAGGCCGTTACAAAGGGTCGGAGAGGGTGAAGGGACAACGCTTTGGCTTCTAGACGGTAATCGCCTTACCGTACCTCGGTGTCGTAATGTGGCTTGTTTTTGAGCTACATTGAAACATCCGTGGTTCAGATAACTGTCCATATTTATGAGGAAGGATACTGATATCATTCTGTTGACTGTTTGAAACTATGGGTATGTTGGTATTTGTAATATGACTTCATAAGTGTTTTTTTATATGACTGAAGTAGCAAGTGTGTTGTCTACTCGATGGCAGTTACTGCCCCACATGAACATCTGCAACCAATTGTGTATACTTAAAATAGGGATTCTGCCTGCAGCCGATCACAGATACGATGCAATTATGAAGGACTAGACGGTCGCATTATTTATAAGTCAATCAAGTAAGTCGGTATCTATACTCATCCACAAAAATGCAAGAATTCTTTACGATATAGCCTGTACCACTGAAAATCAATACTATAATAGAACAGGATAGGTAAAGCGTCCACGTAAATAGAATATTTCCTCGTCGTAAGACACAAAGGCCGTTACAAAGGGTCGGAGAGGGTGAAGGGACAACGCTTTGGCTTCTAGACGGTAATCGCCTTACCGGACCTCGGTGTCGTAATGTGGCTTGGGTACATGGTGTTTGAGATTTCCGTGACGTAATAGTAGTAAAAGCTACATTCCGTTCGTATGATTTATGTCGATGTTGTGTACGTATTATTCGAGGAATCGCGTGGCGCAGCGGTCATCATCGGTCTGACGCCCAGAGTCCCGGGTTCGATCCCCGGCCAAACTAATATAAAAATGATGAATGTATGTTTCTGTTTCTGGGTCTGGGTGTTTGTTTATTTGTCTCTGTGCGTGTCCATAGCATTCACGATAAGTACAGTAGAAACCGTTTTTTTATTAAGCAATTGATAGCATAGTGGTACCAATTTAACTCGATCGGGGGATCCGAGTTTGAATTCCTCACATGCAGTAATATATCAGTTGGTTATAACGTTGAAGGGAAACATGAAGTTAACGGCGAGATATTTCGAGATTTAATTTTTACCGATGGTAATGGTTGTTGGTCTTTGAATATTTCAACTGTGATAAAACATCAGCCCTATTATCTAAATAGCAGTGTAAAACGCTTCTTTCTTTTGAAAGATTATTAGGCAGAAATCGGTGTCTGTGCAATTTCTATTTGCATAGATTTTTAATACTTGCTTTTATAACGCAACGTTACGTAAATACAACGTTACATAAATATAAGGTTACAAGCTAAAACAAATCTGTATAACAGTACTCTTTGTCTATCCCCACGTTAGACACGTAATGTGTTGTCACATTACTCAATGTCTCGCGCAGCGCGTAAAGTACATTCGGGCACAAAATTGTTTGGGATAGAATTAATGTATTTATTATAGTACCTTTTGTTCGTATATGTACTTACTTGCCGACGTGTGGCTGTAATGCTATTATTTTTGGTATGGAAGTTAGCTCTGTTAAAAGGAATACTAAGGCCTGTTTAAATTATGACAATGGATTTTGCAATGCTACTGTTAAAATAACTATAGTTCTCTTAGAAGGCTTTATAAGGTGACTTTTATGTAAACTCAACAAACAAACAAGCAGTGAATCTCTGATGTTAGGTATATGGTCACTGCCAGTTATAGACATTCTTAACTATTATTATTTAATATCAAGAACAGAAGTCTAAAATCTGAAAAAAAATATCTGCACCACAATCATCTGTAATCAATCTTTGTTAAGAATAAATTTCTACCCGACTTTGATCACACATCTCGGCCATACTCATCCTGAGTGTAATCAAAATCTAGTCAGTCAAATCTAGTCTGGTAGTATTAATACATTGCTATCCCTGAGGACTAAAGTGGAACGTATGTCTCCCTTGTCACAACCTTAAAAACGAAAAACAAAATTTAGAACTGCTGTTATAGACACAAATAGGTGTGGCGGTAGTGTCTCCGGTCGATATAGATACCTACAGGTACTCAAAATAATTATGCGTCTCCCGTAAATGTCACCGTATAATTTTCAGCGATCCCAACACCAACTCCAATTCTAATCTAACATTCAATTCTAGTACACGCTGGAACCCGTCCTTCTCATAGTACGTGGGGGTGGGGGCCACCCCCACGCGACGTCCTGTCACTGACAAATGGCCCGGAGGAGAGCTCGACCCCGGCACCCTCAGACAGAGGTACCCAAAGTTTGGTTGTAAGAATTGAATTAGTTTTTACGATGGTAGACTGTGTTAAAGTTATAGTTACTGCTAACGCAATGTTTTGGTTTTGTGAGAAGTGATTGATTTGTATTGATTGTTTATAGATTTTCTAAATGATAAACTTAAATGTAATTTAGTAGTTACTGCGGCTCATAAACATCTGTAACAGGCTTCTTTTTTTATAATATAGGAGTAGTAGGCGAGCATACAGTCCATCTGATGGTAAGTGGCTACTGCCACCCATGGACATCTGCAATCAACCCCAGATAGGATTAGATATTCCTACTTGAAGTCGGCCATAGATGCGCCGCTACCCCTGAGGACTAAGCTGGAACGCCTCAGAAAAGTGTGTCTCCCTTACCACACCCTTCAAACCGGAACACAGCAGCGCCTAACACTGCTGTTATAAGGTAGAAATAGGTGTGGCGGTGGTACCGCCGCAGTCTAACCACAAAGGGTTCTACCACCTGAATTCCGATTTAGATAGGTTGGGAATCCTAAAGTAGTATACGAGACTTTGCTAGTGTTGAGGACTCAACTTCAATGCTTGTATGTCTTTATTAAAACGTCTAGAAGATTTAAGGGAATAGTAGTAGTGTAAGATAATTATAACTATGGAGATATGCCACTGCAATCGAACTACACTCTTATCATGTCTTACATTTAATGTCATCAGTCAATTAACATAAATGTTTTTATGTCAATATCTCTAATTAAAGTATGTGATTTTTCGATTAACAAAGGGGTATTCAAAGTATTTTTACTGTTAAGATTATTGCAGTAAATAATGGGCTTAAAAATAAATTATTTTTCAAGCGTTTGCAAGTTTGAGAATAACTGATCTCCCACCTCGCCGTGTCGTAGAGATGTCCATAGTTTTCTTGGGATATGCGAGTAATATTGTATGTACCTACCGCATTTTGGTAAATTTTGTGGGATGCTCTTCTTATAGACGGCAGTTGGTGAAGTTTTTTGAGTAAAATTTAGTGATACTTATTCGATTTTGTATTACAATAATAATTGTGAAGTATCAAAGTGGTAAACCTAGTGTGCTCATTGCAAGCACAAATTAAATATGGAAACACACTTTTCACAGAAAAGTATTTAATATAGTAAAGTGAAAAATATAGTATGCAAAGTAATTGTAATATCTATAAATGATTAAGTACGGGAACAATTGAGATTTCACAGATTTTCACCTAAAACATATCCCTAGGGGTAGGAGTAGGGGTGGATAATTGTTTATAAAGATTTCCATTCTTATGAGCTAACTAACATAGATACTCTTTGGCTCAGGAAATCTAGAAGGCAAGGCAAGGTAATTTTAGCACATATAAGGCTTCATCAACAGAAGTAAATTACCAAAATGTTCGACTAGGCTAACAACATCAAATCTCGGATAGATTGACAGTTGACATATTTTTCTGCCTCAACCGGACACTATTATATAGTTGAATGTCAATAGTCAATAATTTACTATATTACTATTTATAAATTCGACATTTATTGTCAATCTACATCTATTGCTGAAAGTTTAAAATTCCCAAATATTTCGCGCATAATAACATCTTAAAGGAAAAATGTTAATAAAATTCCTTATATTTCGACTTCCCGCAGTAAGAGGCAGCCGGGTGCTATAATTCCACGGGACAGGCGTCGCTTCGCTGCGCCGAAGCACGCCGAAGCGTCGACCAACGCTTCTCCCAGTTAGGGTAACCAATTTTGTTACAGGATTTAATGGGAAAGACGACAATTTTGCTGGTTTAAATTCACATAAAATTAATACTATTTTTTACAATCAGTGGAATAAACAGAATAGAATCTTACAGCACGCTATTTATTTCTGAACTTGTTGTAAAAATGGTAATATTTCGATTGCCCGCAGTAAGTGGTAGCCGGGTGCTATAATTCCACAGGACAGGCGTCGCTTCGCTGCGCTGCGCCGAAGCACGCCGAATCATAGGCAGTATTAGTTAAATTAATACTATGACTTTTAAAAGGTGCGTTAATAATAAAAAAAATGTCTAATGAATAAAATAAATATATTTTAGTAAAGCTGTTATTTTTAAGATGGTAATATCAAATGTGGTTAAAATACGGTGGTGGTCTGTAAAACCGTAAATAATTAGGTGCTACTTCTGCTACTAATTAATAGAAAGAAAAAAGGAAAGAAACATTAATTCGTATAATTGCAACACAAATGAAATATTATAACAGAAAAATACAAAAATAAATAAATAAAAATAACATAAAACAACAGAAAAAAAACAAATAAAACGACAAAAAGTTACATTTAATTATTACTATAATATGTGTTGCAACGACCGCGAAAAGGGACAAACTCAGCTTGTCCCACGTTCAGGTATATAATAAAAGAGTCATAATAAAGGAATGTCCTACCAAAAGCCGAAGCGTTGGTGTATCTATTCCCTCCCCAACGTTCGCCTATAATGCGGTATTGGAAGATATCGATATACGCTATTATACGTATTACAATATTTTATCCTGTACGCCTCTTTTTCAGACTTAAAAGCAGTAGAATTTTGCACCTATATCTAAAAGCAGTTATCACGACTAGGTTATGGCCTAGTGGCCTATTAGACGGGGAGTCCGAGGTTCGAATTCCAGGCATACACCGCTGTAAGCTATGTGCGTTATAAATTAATTATCACTTACTATAACGGTTAAGGAAAAACGTAGTAAGTAATATGTTACTTTGAGGTTACTAAGTAAGCTGGTAAACACATGAAAGTTCTTTAAAAATGTTCTCAAAGTCTACCACTTCTAAATTCGCGAATACTAATTTAGCGAGCGCGGTAGACTATGGCCTAATCCATCTCTCGTAGAGGAGATCTGTTTATGCCCAGCTATGGGGGGCAATAGTGGGGTACTTATAAACTTATCTATACAAATATAATAAAGAGGAAAACTTTGTTTGTTTGTTTGGTTGTAATGAATAGGCTCAAAAACTACTGGACCGATTTTAAAAATTCTTTCACCATTCGAAAACTACATTATCCACGAGTAACATAGGCTATATTTTATATGAAATATATTTGATAAATAGATTTTGAGGCGGTACAAAGTTTTCCGGGTCAGCTAGTATGTAGATATAGGCACGTTTTAAATAAAAATGAAGTCGCACTTAATTTTTTATTTGCTAAAAGCACTTCTGTGAAATTTTCATCAGCTGTTTATTATAATTCAAACTTGAATTCTCAGTAAATGTAGAGAAAAAACGGTCACCGGTAAGAATATATTGCATGTTATGAATAATAGATATACCCATTTTCTTAGAAAGCACTTTAAAGGAATTAAAAAGATGCCCATTAATATAATTGTAATGTGTTCGTTATTGAAATTATTTAATTAGTCAATTTTATAAAAGGTTTGTAAGTATTACAATTTATAAGTTGTAGTAAACAGTAAAAATACTTTTTTGGTAGAACCCTTTGTGGTTCGACTCCGGCGGCACCATCACCACACCTATTTCTGCGTCATAACAGCAGTGTTAGGCGCTGCTGTGTTCCGTTTTTAATGGATGTGGTAAGGGAGACAAGCTTTTCCGAGGCGTTCCAGCTTAGTCCTCAGGGGTAGCGGCGCATCTGTGGCCGACCTCAGGTAGGAATATCTAATACTATCTAGGGGTGATTACAGATGTCCATGGGCGGCAGTAGCCACTTACCATCAGGTGGATTGCATGCTCATCTGCTACTCTTATATTATAAAAAAAAATATAATATTAAGTAGCTTAATACCAAAAAAGCAATTAGTAAACTTAATATTTTTATTAAATTTTACGTAACAATAAAACTTAATAAGGACTTTGAAATGAGTGTCTGGGGTCGAACCACACATCTTGATTCAGAGGTCTAGATTTTAAACACTAGCCTATTACTTACGATTGCCTGTAAAACTAAATACGTATTATTTAGTTAAAGATTTTTCACATAATTTGTCGTTCGTCAACAGTTAGACCTACCTAATATGAGGTAGAAAATAATGTTTTTCTTTGTTTATGACTGGAAATGATCTTAACGTAGTCAGTAATTAAAATGGTTTTAGTTTAAATTCTATTTAATGGGCGTAATTTTATAAGCCTTATTTCCATTCATTTCTTACTTTACCTACAAATATTCTGCCTTGATATCCAATTACCATAAAAAAATTGAAACAAATTATTAAAAAATAATATCAAGTCTAATCTACACTAAAAATGCGTATATTTACTATTTCAGTTCACTCATATGAAAATCACATCATTTTTAAGTACACCCGTTTAGAGGGCGAATGTGTATTACAAAACGCTGATGCAAAAATCTCGTAGAATATGAGGACCATCATAAAAAGTCGTCTAGTTGGAGTTATAAAAATATAGCATTGGATAAATAAAAATATAAAATAAAATATGAAATGAAAGTGGCGCGGGACGCAAGAATCTCGCGATCCCTTTGAATGTGTCTGAGTTGGAACAGGGGTGGTGTGGAGATGAATTTTCTTTGTTAATAATATTTTACAGCACCTAAATAGTTTTTATTTTGTTTAAATAGGTAAATATTTTTTTTTAATAATGATAAGTAGTAGATACCAGTTTGCAGTGACAGCTTAGTAAGTCCTAGTGGTTAAAATTTGGCCTCTAAATCGGGGTTCTGAAGTTCGATATTTCAGGTACGTACCTGTATTTTTTTAGTTATGTGCGTATAACGAATTCATTATCATTTGATTTATCTGTGACAGAAAACTTTGTGAGGAAACCCTCACGGTTTAGAAAGAAATCTCAAAGGTGTCTACCAATTCGCACTGGGCCAGCGATGTGGACTAAGGCCTAAACCCCTCTCATTCTGGGTACGGGCCAAGTAGTGGGTTATTAATAAAGTTTATCTATTATACGATGAGGATATGGAAGCTTGATTGTAAAAATGGTTTTATTCTTCTTTGAGTCTACGTCGACTCTATATCTGTCGACGTCCTTACAGTTTCTCTGTACGTAACAAATAATGATGATAAAAGTGATTTTATTAACTTTAGTCTAGGTTGACTCTATAGACGCCGGGCCGGCATTCTTACCGTATTCCTCTAACAGAAATAATAATGATCAGAATTATTAAAACAATTTGAGTCTACCACGGCTCTATAGGTCTCGCTGTTCCTACAGTGATCCTCTGTCCGTAACAATGTGAAGGCGCCGCGGGTCAGCGCAGCGCCCTCCCATGCGGAGTACGGTAAGGGAGGAAGGTAGCGTTACGTCACCGTACCTTTTACAGCCCGCTGTTCAAAGGTGATTTCAAGACGTTTAGTGGACGCAGGTCTGTAGGAAAATTCTGACTTCTGAAATGTTATGTCATATTTGAGATATAGTTTCCGTGAAAAATAAGTGTATGTTGCGTAAAAATCTTATGTTACAGAATGAAATAGTACTTTACTTGGGTTGTTAATTACCCATAGGCTTAATTAAGCTTTTAATTATTTTTATCCAACTGAGGATGGATTTACATATGTATTGCAGAATGAGATACTTTGACACGCTTTACAACACAAACTGCGTGACAGATGTTAACATATGAGGTGTCGCTAGATCCGTCTAAATTGTGGGAGTGACAATAAGTTATAAATTATTTTAAATAAAATCGGCTTTTTGTTTTTATAATGATGAACTTAAATTGACCGATCTTTATAGCTTAAGCATTAGGACATAGTTAAAACTTTAAGTGCATAACTACTAACGTTTTAACAAGCAATTTTAATTAAATGAAAATATCTTAAAAATCTGAAATAGTATCATCCCCGTGTCCCATACTAGAGCGGAACATCGAAGTGACAAAGGCGTTTCAAATATCGATCTCCGACGCTGGTTTACTTGTGTGATGCTCCCGGCGCCTTGGTAAGGCCGTTTAATCTACAGACATAAAGTTAGGATAAAAACTACTTTGCCAATCCTCTACGAATAGGAATGATGGGCTCTATATATTTTTAATAATCCAGTATGTGCCAACATCCCTACACTTCCTCTACATAAGTATGATGCGTACACGTACAAAAATAAAAATATACATCCCCATATGACTATACATACCAACACCAACATTTGCTCTAATTACTCACCCATATATTATGAAACTTGTTATAAAGTAGATAGTAAAAAGAAACTATACAAAAATAATGTGTTAATGTAAAAAATACACACATACAATATTTACATAATTATTAATTACATATTTAATTAAAAGCTTACCGCACATTTCTGCAAATAAACTACAGAACAATACTTTATATTAGTTATTTAGTCTATAAACTTTATACTATATTTATACTTTATATTATGATCGTCTATATTCAGCATTAACAAAGATGTACGCACCTGTAACTGGCATGCATACCAGTCTACGTGTTTAGAATAAGTTTGTATAATATATATTGTATGTAATGATGTTGGTGTGTCTTTAATAAATTATTGTAAATATTGTAAGATAAAAAGTATTACAAAATGATTGTTACTTATACGAGTAGATATATCATATCAAATCTTGCAATGCGCCTATCAAGAAAAAATTAACATGACTGCGGCAATCTCAAACTTTTGGAGATCAAAGTATTAGTATAATGCCGCTATGCATAAAAACACCCTCGATTGACGACAGACCTTGGAGCAATAATTGCTATAGAGTACGTCTATAAGATACGACCATCCTCGATTACTTGTGAAATTTTATATCAAAACACTTTAGTTTTTTACAATAAATTTCATCGGGTTTACGATATTAACTAAACAACGATCATGTTTACTAAGTCCACTAGAAGTCATATTATCACTGCTCTATCTAAATATATATAACTCAAAGGTGACTGACTGACATAGTGATCTATCAACGCACAGCCCAAACCACTGGACGGATCGGGCTGAAATTTGGCATGCAGGTAGATGTTATAACGTAGGCATCCGCTAAGAAAGGATTTTGATCAATTCTACCCCCAAGGGGATAAAATAGGGGATAAAAGTTTGTATAAATCTTCTTAGTTAGTAATATTACTTCGTAACGCGAGCGAAACCGCGGGCAAAAGCTCGTATCGCATATAATGATGTTCCAAGGAACGTATTGTACCCGATTGGGCAGTCTCTACACTTTATACTGTGACCAAGGGATTGACAAGAGTACACAAATATGCCCCCTTGTCAGCTGTAGCTCTGGTAGTCAACACAATTACTAGTTTTCACAGTAAATTTTACCAAAATCACGATATTTTCTAGCAAATAGACGGATTTGCTAACTCAGTCCACTGGAACTCAGACTACCTTACCGCATAACACCATTTACATATGTTCTCACGTACCCAGTGTTCGTATCTCTAAGCTCGCTCTATACTTACTCTGGGCAGGGTACTGACAAAGCATACAAGTTATGTCTCCGTGTCGACGTTGCGCTGGTGGTCGGCACATCTCGTGTCATTGTTATTGGCTTTCAATGTTTCACATTCACTCGATTTATGACTCGTGTGTTACATTTCCATTTCAGGACATTAGAGTATACCTAAGTATAGTAAAGTATAGGTAAGTAAGATAATTCTGTGGAAGAATGTTTTAATGTAATACATAGTACACACAAGAAAATGTAACCAGTTTTGACAAGTGAAATTGTCACCGTCATCTATTTTCGTGTTTGAAAACTATTAAAAAAATGTAGTTTTTAGAGCATTTGCAGCAGACGAATGAAACGATATTTCTCCGCACTTATTCTTCGATTTCGTGATTTGCACCACTTTGCTGCACATGTCGGCATTGTTCCGCGTAAATTACACCATGATACCATGATAGAATGACTTCCTTCAATTACAAGACGGTGAGATGTATATACTTATCTATGTAATTATATTATACAAGCCTGTAGCTTTACTTATAATATAGGGATTATAATATGATAAGGTGAGTACACGTGTGTAAGGTATTCCAACTTAATCCTTTGTATAATAATGCATCGGTAGCCGATTTGCAGTAAAACTGAAATACTTAGGCCTGATTGCAGTATTCAAGTATTAACTTTTATGTTACATTTATTTATAAGGATTTCTGGCCCGAAGTAATCGCATGTGGTTTTCAACTTGTAAGAAGAATGATGGAAAAATAATTGATTTCAGGAATAATATCATAATATCTCGCAGTAACTTCAGAGCGGACTAGCAGTTAAGCGGGCTATACCATAGCGGTATTTGTAGATACATACAAGAACCCATAAATCATAAATCTGAACCAACCCTTAGCAGTCCTCTTTGTTCCTATTCAATTTCCCTAAGTCATGTCTCTATTAGCTTCCCTCCGCTTTTCAATGTCATTACCATTTCGCCCCAGTTGTTTCAGTTTCCAACCCCTGTTCAGATAGCCAGGGGAATGATAACAAGTATCTACCAGTAACAGTTGTCTATGCTTATACTTTGTAAAAGTAACTGTCATAAATTCAAATTTCATAAATCATGCTTATCTTGAGATATGACCAGGAAATAAATATGAATTAAAAATATATGAACTTTCATTCATTTATTAATTTCTTTTTATTTATATAATCTTATATATAAAATTCTCGTATCACAATGTTAGTTACCGTACTCCTCCGAAACGGCTTTACCGATTTTCACCAAATCTTATATGCATATTCAGTCGGTCTGAGAATCGGCTACTATCTATTTTTCATACCCCTAAGTGATAAAGGTTGTTCACCCTTAACATTTTTTTTATTTATATGGCAACACAACGTTTGTTAGCTCAGCTAGTTTGAAGCTAAAATTATGATATTTACATTTTTGATTTACATTAAATTTTATATTTTAAAATACATTAATAGCTAAACTTAATAAAACCATCTATGAGTTATTATTTATAAACAATTAATAATTCATTATTATTTTTTATAGATTATTAAAATATTCATATATTGAATTATTCATAAAAAAATATATATAATGAATTCAAAAGATTTTTTTAAATTTTAATTTTGTTTATGTAAACAAATCAGTTTATACCTTCGGTTTGTAAATTGACCATTCAAAATAATAAGCTACTTTCCGACCCTTGAAATCTTATCCTCCCCAATTGTCCGAGTTCGACCCTCTCATATTCAGACAGAGGTCAGGAAGTCTGTCAAGTGGTCAGTAAACGGTGTTACTGTAAGCGGTAACCCTCCTAATTTCTGACTTCCTATACAGAATTGAACCCTTACTGGTTCTTATACATTTGATACACAGTTTGTAGGTAAATTTAAGATAAGACACCCATTCTTTAAGCTAAATAAGAAGCAAAATGCTATCGGATTTATAAAGATACTTATATCATCTACATATATATGTAAAAATCAATTGCTGTTCGTTAGTCTCGCTAAAACTCGAGAACGGCTGGACCAATTGGGCTAATTTCAGCTTAGAATAATGTGTGATAGGGAAGGCTTAAAAGGTGAGTAAATATGAAATATATTTCATAAATAGATTCTGAGGCGGTACAAAGTTTGTCGGCTCAGCTAGTATGAAATAAAATCATCATCACCATCAACACATTATTGTCCCTGGACACAGGTCTGACGAGACTGGGTCTCCTCTCAGAATGAGAAGTCAACCGTGCTGGCCAAGTGCGTATTGCTAGACTTCACATACTTTTGACTTTTTATATAAATCTTTTAGGTATGCATGTTTCCCCACGATGTTTTCCTTAACCGTTTAAGCAAGTGGTAATTAATTTCTAGTAGACACATAACTTTGTAAAGAAGATCAAATCCCAGAAACGCACCTCTGGTGCGTTCCTGGGATTTGATCTTCGGACCCCTCGTTCGAGAGGCCGAGTTTCTTAACCATTAGGCTATCACTGCTCAAATGCTCAAATACTAAAAGGTATCAAGTACCAAGTCAAAGTAACCAAATTTTCATTTTCTTTTATTGTAAGTTTTTCTACACTTGTTACTATACATAGCAGCTATAGAAATGCATGTATTATGAAAATTAAATCAGTACCCTTAGTATGAGTTTTTCGTTTTTACAAAAATGATTGTTTTTGTTTTTGTTTACGTATTTACCCATACATTTCCAATCAGCGCCCCTAGAGAATTGTATCAGAACTGATTGGAAATATATCGAAATGTACGTAAACAAATACAAAAACAGCAATTTTTGTCAAAACTTAAAAACTCATACCTACTAAGGGTACAGTCTTCATTTAACACAAAAGTCATACAGATCAAAGCAAAACTCAAAATCTAATCTTGTAGCTAAATCAAAACTTCACGGAACAAACTAACATTTGTATCTATTAAAGAAAACGCCTAAACAAGGATAGAAAACCACTTAAACCGAAGGGTCAGAAGAAGCCGAAAGTAACAGTTATCCGTAACAGTTAAACTGTTTGGGAGTGCTCCCTTAATTACCCCTTCCTGTTAGTCAAGTTAACCGGTAAACTTGTTTTATACTTTAGCACTTTGTAGGGAAGGAATATTTGTTAATGGAATGATTTTGGTGATATTAGTTGAAAATATTAAGAATAAGTTATACGAATTCATATTATTCGTGCAATAATTTATATACTTTATTCACAATATTTTTTTTTTTATGTTTAACTACACATTTAATTATTAACAATATTAACCTAATAAAAAGTACACAAGTAATATATAAAACAGAAGATTCAAAAATACTTCATCATCATCATCATCATCATCATCAACCCATTACTGTCCCACTGCTGGGAACGAGTCTCCTCTCAGAATGAGAAGGATTAGGCTTCTTATGAGAAAATAATTAAATATAATAAGCTTTATCCAAATTGCTGTCCTTTGGAAGAGTCAACAAAACGCTGGCGACATTACCTCGTTCCATAGTTAAGCTAATTATTTGCCCAAATTAATTTAATATATAACATTAAACAAATATATAGCTTATTAAATTTAATTATCACTTGCTATAATACCTACCTGAACCCTCATTACCTGAAAGTTCTTTAACCTTTGATTAGGCGCGCGGGGTCTGCGCGACACCCAGTGATTTTAAATTCTAGGTAACTTTTTGGTTTTTTATAATAACAAGTGGAAATTTCTGGTAGCTTCCTGACTCCTCAGTCCCTCGCCTTAGTGTTGCTCATGCAGTAGAAGTGATTAGATTTGCTGTAAATTAATGCTTGGGGTCTCTGCGCGCGACTATATTTCGATTTTTAACTAAACTTATAGGTACTCACGAAAAAAAAAACTTTTTATTTATTTTTTTTTTAAATGTTCTAAAATGCGTGTGAAGTCTACCTACTCGCACTTGGCAAACGCGGTGGACTAAGTCTTAAATACCTCACTCTGACAGGAAACCCTGACTAGTTCCCTTACCATGAGTTTTCAAATACAAAAACAGTCATACCTATTTGTCAAAACGTAAAAACTTATGGTAAGGGTACAGCAGTGGGCCAATAAAGGCTAACGACGTAGATATATTAAGTAGAATAAAATTATTTCATTCCTTAAAAATAACGCCATTTCGTCGACGTATCATACGTATATATAAAAGAATATATTATTTTTGTTTGTTCACGAGTTGCGAAGTTTGAAACCGCGATGAAAATCTCCACATCTCATAAAGCGGGTTTGTTTGTTTGCTCTCGGGAACAACTTTATCGTTATTTTTCTTATTTCGAATTACTTACGTTGCATGCGGTTATTGCCATTTTGCTTACGTAAGCTTAATTTTGCAAAAATAGTTGCTCTCTTATACGTAAGTAGTGAAGTGTACGTAGTTTGTATTTTACGACTTATTTCGTTTTACGATTACTTTATTAGAGCGAGAAGTAATCATGAAGGGTAAAGTTAGTATGGTTCGATCGAGAAGATACGAGACAGATTGGTCAAAGGTGGTTGAACCCTTTGTGGCTCCGGCGACACCACCACACCTAATACAGCCAGTGTTAAGCGCTGGTGCATTTTGTTTTGAAGGATGTGGTATAGGTATACTCTAATTTAAATAAGATGTTATTATTCAACGCCAGCCATAACCACTTTTCAGTTTACTGTAAAGTTTGTTTGGTACTTCAAATTACATAAAAATCTATAATATCAGTTATAAATTTTAATATGAAATATTTATCAAAATCCAATTCAATTAATCAGAGCTGTGTGGGATTTGAACCTTAGACTCCCGGACTGAAAGACCAAGTTGCCAACCACTATAAAAAAATAGTCTTAGATTTTTTCTAGTAGAAGGTAATCTTAGCATTTCGACCAAAACTCTTCAACAAACGCAGACCTAAATAGAAAACGTAGGCATATTACTAAAAAAGGTACAATATGATAGAGGAACAGTATAACAGGAACAACTGATGACCGTACTGAGGATGTGCTGCTATTTTCCGAACAATTTCTCGCGTGGAGCAAGAGAGCGTGATAAACACTGGCTTAAGGCACTTGTGGTATTGAAAGCGATGAGCGAATAAATATTATTTTATATTTAAGTATCAAACGAGTCTAAAGTTGCAGTCCACCTGGAGGTGTGTCTTTTTTTTCAAATAACAAGGAAAAATGCAGTACATCTGATGTAACAGTAGAAGGTGGCAGAACCCTTTTACGGTTCGACCCTGGGGGCACCACCGCCACACCTATTTCTGCCTCATAACAGCGTTAAGCGCTGCTGTGCTCTGGTTTGAAGGGTGTGGTAAGGGAGACATATTTTTCAGAGCCTTTCCAGCTTATTACTCAGTGGTAGAGGCGCATCTGTGACCGACCTCTAGTAGGAGTATCTTATCCTTCTGGGGTTGATTACAGATGTCCATAGGTGGCAGTAGCCACTTACCATCAGATGGACTGTGTGCTCGTCTGCTACTCCTATGTTATAAAAAAAGTTACAAATAAGCATGCATCGTATACATCGTGTGTATAAAGGTGAAATCCGAGCTCAGCAGCACCACTTACTATCGTAAGTTACCAAGGTTAAGGTAGCCTAAGTTTAAACGCAATGCATATAAGTAATGGAAAGTAGTAATGGAATTCTACATATTTAAACTATAGAATTCTAATGCGATTTTCCTCTACTGCGTTGAGAAATCGCTTACCGTTCGCTCGGGGCCTATCTGACAAGTTCATGTGTAAGCCTCTTTTGGCTATTGTGACGTCACGGAAGACTGGTGACATAATATGACTTTGTGTGATGTGTTGCAGATATCATGTAGGTACCTAGGTACTCTTGAGCATAGTCTTTTACTATTTTTCATAGGTTTTTTTTGCATTATGTTAAAGTATCATGCATGTGGTCACCTACCATTACTTGACACTAATGGTATCTATCATATGCCACGTAATGTGACAATTTCTGTAAATCCCAATTGAGATTAAATTTCTATCTGAGGTTGACCAAAGATGCGTTGCTACGCAGAAGCCTAAATACAAGACAGAAATAGGAAGGGCGGTGTTTTTTTCGGAATTGAACCAAGAAAGATTCTACCACCATTAATAACATGATTAATGAATATCTATATTACAGGGGGTTTACTACCATTTCTTAACACAATATTATTTTAATCATACTTTTACTTTTTTGCAGGAAATTTAACTTTTTAAGCAAAATATGACAATTTTAGTTGGGTTTATACAATGGATAAGCGAAAAATAAATAAGGGCTTAAGTTTGTTCAACTGTGTATGACGGAATATTTTAATGTTTTATGGAGGAAATAAAACGTTCCTGAACTATGATGGTTTTTAAAAGATGGTGGTAGACCCCCAGGTCCTCGTTAGCGTCAATGGTCACTTCTAATTATACGGATTGCATGCTCGATTTGATTTATATTATAAAAGAATTTCTGTCACTTGAGAAGCCACTAAAGACCGATTTTTACTTAAGAGCTGGAAGTGCTCTATTTGACATTGGTGAAATACATAGACTATATATTGACATAAGCCACTAAAAAATCAAACCTTGAACAGAAATAGCATAAGTCAATATCGGAAATACTTACCTAAAGCCAATATTAAAAATGACAGAATAAAATGTCATACTTAAAGCAAATAAAAAAACCCACATAGGTACCCACCGTATCGTGTAGGCAAAACAAATCTATTGATATCCGGCAAAAAATTCGCGATCAAACTGCATTGGCGAAACTAGTACTCGCAAATGACAAATTAATCTCTCGAAAGTTTTTTTGAAAATTCAGACCCGTTTCGGCGGCAACGGTCCGTGGCGAATTGGAGTGACATTTCGGTAGTTTGGGCAAAGCTGCGTTCATATTGGTAATGGTTTTTATGCCATATTTTTTTGTTTTGATTTTATTTAGTCAACACATGAAATTGATGAAAGGAATCCGTAGGTGCGATGAAGTGGTGTGGTGGACTGGCTTGGGTACAGGGTACAGTTTAGAGGGTTAATGACCGTTGTCAGAGGAATATTCTTAAACGTAGTCAGGTCACAAGTTTTTATAGATATCGGAATAGTTATTGATAGATAATAAAGACCATAATAAAGATCGTGAAAACCGCTTAATTCAGGCACAGATCACACACAGCACAGCAATTTGACTAGCACAATAGGTAGATTTGGAAAATCAATGAGCAATCGAAATGTGATATTTATTTCATCGCAATAACTCACTTAATTAGGATTTAAAATGTGTATGTTAGTAGATAGCACTTTAATTAAATTTAGAAGTGGGTATCTAATAATCATGTCTGTTAGATATTTTCATCACTATTTTGGCCCCAAAAAGCAAAGAAGAACTCATTTGAATTGCACTATGCAAGTATGCACAAACCCTATCTTTTCGCAGAAGTATCAGAGCAATTATGCTCAATTCCTACCAAAATTTGAACGAACAAGTGTACAACTTTCTATAATTCTACGGTCGGTAAGCCCGTTCTCTGTACTAATGTATACCAGTACTTATAAGGTGATTAGATAAGATAATATTTAAGGCGCCCCTGGTCTTTCGAAAAATATATAAGTTGTTTCTTTGAACTTATCTTTTTAAGAGTGTTTGCTAAATATGAAATATATGAATAATAATAATAACAATATGAAATATATGAATAATAAAGTGCTATTAAATATATTTTACCCGATTGCCCAAGCGGCTTGATTATAACATATGAGGTTTAGATGATTCGTCTAAATTGTGGGAGCAACAACCTACACTTTTAAGCAGTCTGATTTTTAAAATATTTTTCTATTTAGTTATAAAATTAAATTACCAACGAGCACGCAGTTCACATGATGGTATGGGTACCTTGCCGCCCATTGCGTCAATGAATCTAAAAAGGATTGGAATCCTAAGTTGGAAAGACTTGTAAAAATAAGGTAGCAAGGCATCTGCAACCTCAAATACTTTTATTCTATTTGGGTTTAATTTCAGATATTCAGAGGCGGCGGTGACCACCTATGGAATTCAAGTTGTTTTCCCCTTCTTTATAAACCAAATAATTACTATAAAATCAAAAACTAATCTATTTTTAAAATATAGCCTTTATCACTCCCACAATTTAGACGAATTCTACAACACCTCATAGGTATATCAAAACCCGTCAAGTCGTTTGGCTAGCAAGGCGTGCCAAAGAGACAGCTACATACTCGTACACTCGAAAAACGTTACCAAAATAAGTATATTTTTCAATTACCTATACTTAAGTAAATATAGGTTTTTGAAGGTGGTAGAACCCTTTGTGGTTCGACTCCGGCGGCACCACCGCCACACGTATTTCTGCCTCATAACAGTAGTGTTAAGCGCTGCTATGTTCCGGTTTGAAGGGTGTGGTAAGGGAGACATACTTTTCAGAGGCGTTCCAGCTTAGTTCTCAGGGTTACCGGTGCATCTGTGGCCGACCTCAGGTAGGAATATCTAATCCTATCTGGGGTTTACAGATGTCCACGGGCGGCAGTAGCCACTTACCATCAGGTGGACTGCATGCTCGTCTGCTACCAAGTACGTAGATAAATAAAATTGCG